>OX419728.1:5005000-5630000 GCA_948477245.1 Thumatha senex
CACGCATACCACACTCAGCATACTGCGTATTTCGTTAACCGAGGATTTCTACTTAATTGCACTACGCGAAAAGAAGCCGAAATCGCGATAAAAAACTTCGTTCCAAAATAAAATTCAAATCGTCCGACAATGAAATGCCGTATGCTGTGTGTATTTTTTTAAGCTGCCAATATAATAATAATATTAATTTTTATTTTTACATTTGAAATTTTTAAACATTATTCCTAAATATTAAAATTATAAAAAAAACTTTACAACTATACATACTAATAAAGTAATATTGACAGAATAGAAAGGGTGGGGAAAAAAGTACAAGTTTGTCGAGGCGTCGAAGAATTCCTCCCCACCGAAGTCAACTGCAAAGATAATAACATTACTAAATGTACTCGTATTACTAATGTATACCATTTTTTTAATGCAATTAGAACTGATAGTCCCTGGTCTGCTTAATTTCAATCGGATTCTCTGTTTTGATTGCAGTGAACCTGAATTGCAAATACTGGATTACCTCACGCAGCAAGAAGCACTGCTGACGTCAATAGCTTGTTGTATCGCCATTAAAATCAGCTCCAGGAGGCTATGGGATGCTTTTAATGTTATTAATGCTCAGTTGTATAAAGGAGATTTTGCCAGACTAGGCGAGGTGGGTTGAAATTGTAAAATGTACGTTCATACTTATCTTCACGCTTTAACCATAACGGGATAGACAGGACATATCACCAGCCTTCGCGATCCTGCATGCTTACTTTTGCTTCCTGCTGAAGTAGGTATGTAAATATGTTTTTGGTTAACCTATATATTTTAGTTCAAATGGCGAATAGATAGAGATGGAGGTACGAAATAGAAGGCAACCTTTGAAGAGTTGGAACTGGAAAATTCTATGAAACCATTTGCTCGAACTATGGCTGGAACAAAACGTAATTTCTTACATTATATTTTGATCAATATTAGGTCTGTGCTAAGCTTCTTAAAATTTATATTTCCTGTCACTATTTAATTTTCTAGTAATCTATACTAATATTTAAAAGCTGAAGAGTTAGTTTATTTGTTTGTCTGCGATAATCTCAGAAACTACTGGTTCGCACTGAAAAAATATTTTTTGTGTTGGATAGCCCATTTATCAAGAAAGGCCTGATATCATCACACTACGCGGTGATCACAACCGTCATCGGAGAAATCGTTATGCAATTATAAACGACGGGATTAAATTGGTGCCACGGGCGTTCGAAGTATGTCATGAGCAAAGCTTAGTTAAAGCTGGGTCCAGATATGTTCTTTTGTCCGTACCGTTTAATATCAGCGTCGCGATCCAAGAATTCTGGACGCAGATAAAATAGTCCAAATCTTCGTCCCTCGCCGTTCCGATTATATATAGTTTTAGTTGATTTGAAATTTGTTGCGGATTCGGGCGTTACGGAAGGCACGATATGCACTCACGCGCTAGTATCGTATCACCTTTGAATCGGGCAAAAAACCGAATCGCAGTGGATCGGAGTGTAAGTAAAATATAGATTTTCGGGATTGTCAGTGGTTCAATTGTGCAAAAACAAAAAAAAAAAACAGTGCCAAATATGCGTGTCGATACAGTGAGTATTGTGTGTCGTGATCGAGTTCGAGAAAACAACGGTAGTGGCAATAAGTAGTGGTGTCGTTCCGTGTAAACGAACTAGAGGGAGGGTAGAACGATATATGTGCTAGTGACAATATTTCAACCGCAGTTACTCCGTGATCATGGCGCTTGCAACAGTGCCGAAATATCGGATGCTCGCGCGTGAAAGTGTACATGGTAAATATCCCGAAAATCAATATTTTACTTATGTGAATGACCATGATAGTTTAAATTCTTAGATCGGAGTGTACCTTGTCGCCGATCAAGATGCCGTACCATCGTATCGTACCGAATAAGCTGATACGGCGTCCCAGCTTCATACGCCATATTTCCTCATTTAAAATGTTTCCACATCCCAGCTGCATGCCTTGGCCTGCTGCCTGAAAGCGCTGAGCACGGACGATACGGCGCGCTGCACTGCGCGCTGCCGCCTGGCGTGCGGCGGCCACGGCTACATGCACTCGTCCAACCTTCCGCTCACCTACGCCGCCACCACCGCCTCCTGCACCTACGAGGGAGACAATACCGTCCTTTTACTGCAGACTGCTCGGTAACATACCGTTATCTATATCTACATAGTAAATCTACATTCACATCCACTTCTGCATCCACATCCGCATTCGCATCCGCATCCGCAACCGCATCCGTATCCGCATCCACATCCGCATCCACATTAACATCCGCATCCACATTAACATCTGCATTAGCATCCACATCCGCATCCACATTAACATCCACATCCGCATCCACATTAACATCCGCATCCGCATCATCATCCACATCCACATTAACATCTGCATCCGCATCCACATCCGCATTCACATTAACATCATCGTCCACATCAACATACACATCCGCATCAGCATTAACATCCACATCCGCATCCACATCAACATCCACATCTACAGCCCCATCCACATACACAGCCCCGTCTACAGCCATATCCACAGCTACATCCACAGCCCCATCCACATCCACAGTCCCATCCACATCCACAGCCCCGTCCACAGCCATATCCACATCTACATTGTACTCTAAAAACCTTTTAAATTTTCGTGTTGCATGATTTAAATTTGTGTAAAATTAACGTGATCATGCTTATTTACCTTAAATTAGCTTGACGTTTCTACTGGGTTGTACCAGCCGTTGCACCACGGCTGACCAGCGGGCATGATCGCGTTAATACCTGTATTTTACACTAATTTGTACTCTTGTTACCTTTCGAAGTTATAAGACAGAGGGATCAGTTTGGTGATCTCGAACAAATGATTTGATCCAGTTCTAACATCGAAATTTTTTAAAATAGAAGCGCTCGTGGTCCCGTCGTCTCAGTGTTCTGTAAACGACCACTGAGTTACGCAACTTTCACTATGGCTGGTACTCGGATGGATGACCACTTTGTGGCATTTACATTTGCGAGCATTTTCGTGCTTCGGAAGGCACGTTAAGCCGTTGGTCCCGGTTGCCAGTAACATTGCAGTCGTTAAGTCAAGTTGAACGCTTTATGGGCGGCGTGAAAAAATTTCAACACGGCAATGGGCTCACCACCTATTACGTGGGACAGGAATACACATGGTGAAAAGTGGGCATATAATATGCCTCTGGCCTCTGTCACACTTTCCGGGATAAGGCGTGATAGGTAAATAAATACATCTTGAACAAAAACACTTGTACTGTTCCACTTATTTATTATTTTACCTGACCGGTTTCGCCTTACGGCATTTTCAAAGGTTATAACATATTTAATGTATTTCGGATGTCATTGAATACCATATATGAAGTTATAACAACAATGGTTTGACTGAGGGTAAATAATAATTTCATGATATATATAGATTGTAGCAAGTTCCACCAAGTGCCATCAATCAACAGTGTAAACAGTAAATAAATACATTTTAACATAATTGTCACAACAAGGTTCTTCGAGTCTTCACATGTTTGTGGGTTGCATCTGGTGACTGCATATTTGTTTTTTTTTGTCAGGTTCCTGCTTAAAGTTTGGCGTGAAATAGATACGGTACCTGTAACTCCGACTGTAGCTTATTTGAAGACGGTTTCATCACCAGGATTTCCAAATAAATGGGAAAATACCGTAGAGGGCATCATTCGTGGGTTTCAAATAGTTTCTATGAAGTAAGTATGTACTTAGTAATAGTACAGCTAAAACAATCTGTAGTACCTATATAAGAATTACATTATGTTATTTTTGGTGGTAATCAAAATTAGGTTCCCAAAAAACGATAATTGTAATAAATATAAAATAATAATGGTACGATATTTAATACGATTCTTCTTCTTCATCTATACTAATATATAAAACTGAAGAGTTTGTTTGTTTGAACGCGCTAATCTCAGAAACTACTGGTCCGAATTATAATCCCATACCCCATTTAGGACTATAAGCAGTATATCATCATGCTAATACCGAGGACAGTGGAGCATTAATCCTAAATGCCACGAAATTGGTCAAAATTTCATACAGTAGGTAGTAAAATGAATAAAAGAAACGATTAAGTGGCTGTCACGTGGTTGGAAGTATGTCAAAGGCGAAGTCGCAGGGTTCAGCTAGTATTAAATATCAATAACATTCATAATAGCAAACCCCATTGCAGGCATCGGATATTAATTACAGAGTCATATTCTATCAATACAATAATTAGTTTAAATAATTTACCTCCAGAAAAATTTCATCGTGTGTGGAAGAGATGACGAATAAAATAATATCTGGCATGACGCAAGGAGACGCATGGAATACCACCTCGATACGTCTGGTCGCAGCAGCAGAGGTAAGCCTAATATGTAATACAGGGCGTCCCACGGATAGTAGGAAGTACCTTGAATATTGACTGCCGCTGTGGCGCGGTGGGAGTCTATCCGGGTTCGATTACCACCCAGGATAATACTTTGTGTGATGAGCACGATGGTTTATTCTGTGTCTGGGTGTTATTTATCTATAATGCATATGTACACATTTATAAATATATAAGTATGTTTATCAGTTATCTGGTTACCATAGTACAAGCTCTGTTAAGTTCGGAATCAGATGGCGTTGTGTGAGTTGTCCCAACGATATTTAATTATCACTTTTTGTAAATTAAAGTAGAAGTAGTAGTAGTAATATTGCAGATGGATTTTACTGAAAGAAGACATTATTTGAATTTAAAAAACAATATGAACTGCCTTTATAGATATTTAAATAATTACATGGTTGAACCGGGAATCGAACCCGTTACACGAGAAATATTATCATTATTAGATATATCAGTAGCTTTATGATACCGATCGAAAGACTTCATCATAAGGATTATTTTTTGCTAAATAACAATAGTGTCAGAAATAAAAATTGATTGTGGAGTCAAACCGTCCAGACCATCAGCAGAACCACTTCGGCAGGAGCTAACAGCTGTCAAAACTTCCTTGGCTAAAACAATCAAAAAGTCAGATTCGGAATTTGGAGGATCGGGAAAGGATAAGGGGACATCTATTGGCGCAGGATGCTTGCTCCTCAGATCTGCGAGAGTATCTGGAGAGCAAGGCGCCACCACGTCGCTACTAATAACAATAACCTGGATGCTCCTCTTATGTCCCCTTCTCTTAATTTGCATTCTACATAATGAAATAAGGAATTGACAACTTCACAACTTTCCATAAAGTTGTGAATTTTAGAAATATTTAAGTATGTATATCAGATGTCTAGATCCCATAGTACAGGCTTATAGCTTAGTTTGGGTTAGAATAGCACTGTGTAAAAAAAGTGCCCCACAATATTTATTTCCTATTTGAATTTTAATACCAATTTATATTTTTTGTTCTAGTAATATCTAAGTAGTTACTAATTCTTATAAATATTGTATTCACATTATGGTTTTTCAGTCACACTGTCGAGCGATGATGATATCAGCATTCTATGAAGACATTACAAAAATCAGCAGCACATTATCACCTCCATTGGCGCAGGTGTTACAACAGCTGGTCGAGCTTTATGCAGTTCACTGGGCTCTTGAGAAATTTGGAGATTTGCTTCAAGTAAATCTATACTTAATTTTATAAAGCTGAAGAGTTTGTTTGGTTAAACGCGCTAATCTCAGGAACTACTGGTCCGAATTGAAAAATTCTTTTTGTGTTGGGTAGTTCATTTATCGAGGAAAGCTATAGGCTATATAACATCACGCTACTACCCAGTAGAGCGGACCAGTAATAATAAATGTTAACAAATCGGGCAAATTTTCATACATTTTTGTAATTGTAATTATTTAAGCGACGGGATTAAATGGATGCGATGGGGATTCAAAATATGTAACGGGCGAAGCGCGGGGTCAGCTAATATAAACATAAACTAGCTGAACCCAATGGGTTCGCCCGGGACGTACTTCGTACCTCGTGACAATCATTCGTTTACTAATTTTACAATAATGTATGAATATTTTTCCGATTCGTTGACATTTATGGTTTCTGTTCTGCTCTCCTAGGTAGTAACAAGATGATGTATTGCCTTCCTCGATAAATAGGCTATTCAACACTACAACAAATTTTCGATTTGAACGAGTAGATTCCTGAGATTTGCGTTCAAACAAACCAGCTCTTCAGCTTTATAATATTGGCATTGATATTTTAATATTATTATATATTATTAGCCTATAGTGGCGCCTTATTCTCCGAAGGGTCCATAATTTACCTGTTACATTTTGTCCCACATGATAGGTGGTGAGACTATTGACATGTTGAAACGGACAGGGGCAGGTAGGTACTGCTATTGAAATTTTTAAAGTCACCATTAGGTCTTCAACTTGATTTAACGACTGCCATGTTACTGGTAGCCGGGAGCAACAGATTAACGTGCTTTCCGAAGCACGAAAACGCTCTCAAATGGAAATACCACAAACTGCCTCCCATCTTAGGAATAATCATAGCGTAAGATGCTTAATACAGTCATCGTTTATAGAAGCACTCGTGGCCCCGCTGACTCAGTGTTCTGTAAACAATCACGTAAAGCCGCTTTCGCTATGGCTGGTCACGGATGGGTGACTGAACTGTTCTGAAGGCACGGTAAGGCGTTGGTCCCGGTTGCTACTAACATGGCAGGCAGTCGTTAAGCCAAGTTGACGGTTTTATGGACGGCTTGAAAAATTCTACAGCATAGCCACAACCTGCGCTTGTCCATATAAACACGGCAATGTGCTTACCTCCTGTTTCTTAGGACAAAAATACATACGGTAAAAATTTGGCGTATATATGCCTCTGCCACCCATTCGGGGATGAAGGCGTGAATGTTAAGTTTACAGAGCACTAAACTATCGAAGCTAAATCCAAACCAAGGACATAGTATTGATGCAGTGCCAACCAACAATATTAAATTTAATTACTACATTCAGCATGTATAAAAAGTGTATTCCATGTATGTTGCAGTATACAACAATTTCAAATAATGATGTTCAGTACCTGAGAAGTTGGTTGGAGACATTGCTGATGAAACTTCGACCAAACGCTGTGAGCCTCGTTGATGGGTTCGATATAATGGATGAGGTACGTCATTTTCTAAAGAATAATAAAAAAGAACCCTAAAGTTTGGCATACAGAAATACGAAATACCTAAAGACATTTTTTTTAGGTTTTGCCCAACATGTTTAAGGTAAATTTACCCTTACTAATATATAAATGTGAAAGTACGTTTGTTTATTACGCTTTCACGCAAAAATACTTAACCGATCATCATGAAACTTTGTACACAGTCATATTCTTTAAGGTATAAAAAGTAACATAGGATACATTTTATTGAAAAAAAAAAAAAGAAATTACGAAAGGTTCTGTATCTCTTATGTGGCGCAAACGAAGATGCGCGGGTCACCTAGTAAGTGTGTATATATGTAGGGCCCAAATTTAGCTAATTGCCTCATACTTTGCGTCCGGAACGTACGCACACGGTTAGGTCCGAAAGAGGCTTTATACCGCGAACGCTTAGATTGTGGAATGAACTCCCTGTCTGGGTTTTCCCGAACGTCTACAGTATGGGGTTCTTCAAAAGGGGTCTTAGAAGGTTTATAAAGGGTCGGCAGCGCGAGTGCTGCACCTCTGGTGTTGCAAACGTCCATAGGATACGGTGACCACTTTCCAACAGGTACGCTTGTCTGCCACCTCAGTGGTATAAAAAAAAACCAAGATTGCCAGGGTTCAAGCAACCTTACCTGCTAGCGGTGCACCTGTTGACTAACCGACATAACAACGACGCAGGCACCCGTATAGGTTTGTTAGCTTAGAGGGCAGTAACTCTCAATAATGCCAAAAATAAAAAGTGAACCCTAAGCTCCAAACCCAGACAGGGTCTGCAATAAGAAATACTAAGATGAAGAAGAATCTATAAACAAGCTTGGGATCTCGACAACTGAGGGCCGAGTCTGCTAATTCTATCGTGTCGAAATAGAATCGAAATCTTCGTTCAATAGAAAGCCACCGGTACAATTTTGTCAGTTTTTCGTTGTCCACTATTACAATCGTACTCCAACAGACTTCTATCGGTCGGCCGATAGAATTCTACTAACACGTACCGCGCCAGTGGCCGATAGTCAGTTGCATTTTTGATAGTGTACCAACATTTTGACAGCTGAAAACAGCGAATCTGATTCTATTTTACGGCTTGCCAATAGCAGACTCGGCCCCCTGATAAACATAGGTACTATACCTTTTTAGATAAATACATATTAAGTATACATTTCTGTGCTTCGAAAGTCACGTTAAACCGTAGTCCCGGTTGCGGTAGCAGTCGTAAGGCCAAGTTGAAGATATTACGAGTATGTCGGCTTGAAAAATTTCAACATCGGTAATTCAGCATTTCCATTTCCACACGGCAATGGGCCACCACCTGTTACTTAGGACAAAAATGCACACGGTGATATGTAGGTATATCATATGCCTCTGCCACACCTTCGGGGATAAAGGCGTGATTGATACATTGAAGGTATACATAGAAAATCCTAAACTAACATAATTTTGGCACTTTCAAATAGCGCTAACCTAACTCTAAGCACTGAATAAATAATACTACTAATATTTTGAAGCGCTCGTGGCCCCGCGGACTCAGTGTTCTGTAAACAATCACTGCGTTAAGCAACTTTCACTATGGCTGGTCCTCGGATGGGTGACCACTTTGTGGCATTTATATTTGCGAGCGTTTCGGTGCTTCGGAAGGCACGTTAAGCCGTTGGTCCCGGTTGCCAGTAACATGGCAGTCGTTAAGTCAAGCTGAAGGCCTTATGGGCGACTTGAAAAAATTCAATCTATTGCGTCTATTTATTTCAACACGGCAATAGGCTCACCACCTATTACGTGGGACAGGAATACACATGCTGAAAAGTGGGCATACAATATGTATGCCTCTGCCACCCCTTCGGGGATAAGGCGTGATAGAAAAATAAAATAAATACATTTTTCAGTTACTTCAGTCAACCCTGGGAGCCTCAGACGGTCGCGTGTACGAGCGTTTGATGGAAGAAACACAAAACAATCCACTCAATGCGGAACCTGTCAACCAAACCTTCCATAAGTACCTTAAACCCTTTATGAGGGGTAAACTGTGATATTGATGGTTAAATGATATTGTATGATATGAATGTTATTGTATCTGTTTGTTATTAAACGTTGGGGTTTTTGAGTATTTGTTTTTTATTATTATTATTTCAATTATACTAATGTTAGAGAACACCTGGGATCCTTAGCCCATTTCTAACGCAGTGTCGAGAGACGCACATGAGAAGCGTCTGTGGTTATTCATGTACACATACTTGTACATGGCTGATAATTAGCATCTATCCCACCAACTTTTCACCACCGCAATCCTCTAACAGGGGTAAGTTGGAGCTATAGGTGATAATTGAGAGAGTTGTACTAAATAAGATAGTAAGAAAGTTTGTGTTTACGCGCAACTTAACTTCTTTCTCAGTAAAAAATATCTTTTAATCTCCTAGCAATAGGATTTTCGTCCGAAGCAAGTACACAATCACATATACAATTTCACGCATATCATTATTAATGTCTATTGATCTGTATTCACGCTGTATCCCTGATGGGGTAGTCAGAGAGGACAGACTTTGAGATCCATGCATACTTCTTTCGCTTCCTACAGATTTATTAATATGACTTTTATTTGATACTGTAAAATGTTTGATTCCGTTTGAAATTGTACAGCCTATTGATATATACCTGATTGCTGGTTGCTTTCGCAGTTATCTTTCTGATTATCAGCACCGTATTGGGCGGCAATGCTTACTTGTAGTTATTTTATAAATAGCGTGTGAACATGTTTCTCTGTTCATTCTGTGGTTGTAAGTAAAGCAATAAAAAACCTTCGTTGACATACTTGCTCAAATATCATTTCTCTATACTGCTCTATAAACTCGTTGTAATATTTATGATTCGGTTTCTTCCTAGGGCAATATTTCTAGGAGTGTACCGCAGGGTAGAATTTTATCTCCTCTATAATTAGCAGTATTTATTAGTTCAACAAAAGAAGTGCTTAATTTCGTCTTATAAGCAGCAGATCTACTAATTTTGGCAATATTTACGTATGTGTTTGTGCAAGCAGTATTATGATTTACAACAAACCCATGGCATCCCTGAAAACTATAACTCCGCGATGCAATGGGAACTTTTTTAAGGACTCGTGGCACCTTGAGGAACATTGTGTGATCTATACTGTATAATATTATAAAGCAGAAGAGTTTGTTTGTTTGTTTTGTTGAACGCGCTAATCTCAGGACCTACTAGTTGGATTTGAAAAAATCTTTTTGTGTTTGATAGCCCATTTATCGAGGAAGGCTATAGGCTATATATCATTACGCTACTACACCGGGGAGCAGAGCAGTAGTCATAAATGTTGACAAATCGGGCAATTTTTTGCATCATTGTAGAATTCATAAGCGACGGGATTAAATAGGTGCGACGGGAGGTCGAAATATTCCACGGGCGAAGCTGTGGGGGTCATCTAGTTAGTTATAATATTGAATAGTCCCGCATGAGCTCTAACTGACATGATATAAAGTCATCATGGGCACCAAGTCCCAAGGGTATCTTTTGTGGGTTGAATGGGTCTGGAAAGGTAAATCTGACTAATGTAAATGTAGAAGCAATAATCTTGACGGTCATAAGTACTACTTTGTGACCTACATGAATAAATATATTTTGAATTTGGTTTTATTGATTTCAGTAACTATTGCTACTATACCATCTGTTTGTGACCCCATAAATATTAAGGTATTCCAAATTAAATGGTGATGCATGTTTTCTAGAGTTGACTAGGTACAACAAATAGTTACGATACCTGTAAGTGACAAGGTAAAAACCTGGGAATTTGTATTGATCTCAGAACAGAGTTCTGCCAATAAGTTTTGAATCGATAGAACTATGTCCTGGGGGCTTCTGCCTCGGCATGCTCTTTACGAAGATAACTTTCTCTCAATTCCAACTCTCAGCTCCACCATATTATCTTCTTTTATAACGCTAATGTGGCAGACAAGCATATAATAAGTTTTTGTCCCGAAACTATCAAGCTCAACTCGGTGGCGCAGTGGTAGTGTCTGGACTGCCATGCTTGTGGTCGATTCCCGGGTCGGAACAAATATTTGTGTGATCCACAAATGTGTGTTTCGGAGTTCGGGTGTTTACTATGTATAATATGTATGTATTTTTAAATATATAAGTATGTTTATCACTTATCTAGATCCCATAACACAAGCTTATATTAGCTTATTTTGGGCATCATGGCGCTGTGTGAAAAGTGTCTCACAATAGGTATTTATTTATTTATTTGTATAATAATGTCTTTTTTATACTACTGAGGACACTGAGGTGGCAGACAAGCATACCCGATCCAAAACCTTTTTGTCATATCATTTTATGAACGTTTGCTATAGCAGAGTTGATTTATCAGACACATAGGCAGGCCGAGACTAGTGCGGCTCCGGCCTCCGGAGTTAAAATAGAAGAGCCAAATATCAGATTCACAAAATACCAGACTTTATAGACCCAAGATTCACAGATTTACCTGTTCGTAAGTGATCACCTTAGCCTATTGACGTTTGTAACATCAGGGAGCCGAGCCTATTATTTTAATCGTGTCGAAATCGTCGCTCAATAAAAAGCCACCGGTACAATTTTGACAGTTTTTCGTAGTCTACTATTACAATCGTACTTCAATAGACGTTAGTAGAATTCTATCGGCTGACCGATAGAATTCTACTAACACGTACCATGCCAGTGGCCGCTAGTCAGTTGCATTTTTGATAGTCTACTAACGAAGTTTTTAGCTGTCAAAATGACAGCTAAAAACAGCAATACTGGTCCTATTTTACAGTTTTTCAATAGTAGACTGAAGACGACTGGTGAGACGGCCCCCAGAGCTGCAACAGTCGTTGCAGTCCCTGCAACAACCTTCTAATGCCACTATTAAAGATTTTTTCTGATTAATTTCAACATGAGTTCGTTGGATATCTTTCCTGGGACTTTGCCGAATTCGTGATTTATTTCCGTAATTATTTTTACGGTCATGGTCATTGCTGGAGATCCTCATTGTACAGGAGTCATAGCAATAGGAGAAAGGATAAAATAGGAGAAGGAGAAAGGAAACGAATCGATTTGATGCTGAATGTGAAAATGTTGCTGCGTAAAGTAGACTTCTGATGCATAGAAACGCCCTGATGATGAATAGAGGTCTCGACTTCATTCGCGTGATAATTTTGTTACGCCTTTTTATTTGTAATGTAATGTTGTAGCGTCCAGTCAGGCCTCCGAACAAATAATAAGAGGTATCTGGAATAGACTGAATTAAAATCTGTTTAATTTGTTAACATTTATTATCTATATCTATACTTATATATAAAACAGAAGAGCTTGTTTGTTAGTTTGGTTGAACGCGCTAATCTCAAAAACCACTGGAATAGAACATTTCTTTTTGTGATAGTTAGCTTATTTAACGAGGAAGGTTATCCTACTAAAATTATAAACGCGAAAGTTTGGATGGATGTTTGTTACTGTTTCACGCAAAATCTACTGGATGGATTTTGACGAAACTTCTGAATACTTCTGAACACATAGGCTACTTTTTATTTCGGGAACAAGTTCCTGTGGGAAACGGGAACGGGAAAACTTCACCACGCGAAGGGATTAAATAGAGACATAGATATTTCTTTATTGCACACCATAAAATACAGTATTTACAGGACTTAAAACTACAAGTGAGAGTACAATGGGCGGTCTTATCGCTAAAAGCTATCTCTTCCACACAACCTTAGTATGGAAAGAGAAGATCAGGAAAACAAAGAAAGAGGTAGTTGATGGCGTACTTATATAATATATAACAAAAGATTATTTTCAGAAATAGTTCCTGTACGCTTCTACGAGTATACCTGAGTGACGGTGATATTATGATGAAATTAACGAAAACCCGATGTGGAAGAAGAAAACCCAACAAATATGCTAATATTATTTGAAAATTCGTTCTTTCGCAGTGTGTGTAGTGTTCTTTGTTTATTAATGACAGACGCAATTTTTATTATAAAGAACTCTGAATTCTTTAAGGACTATAATTGGTATTCTTTGTCTAAACGCATACGAAGCCACTGACTGAACATTCGTTAGAGTTACGAAGCTATATTATGGCATTTATTAAATGTATAACTTATTAATTTATTTTCAATGTTGATTTGATCTAACTTTATAACTTAGACCATCTAACTACTAAGCATAATAAAACACGATTTTACAAAATAATATTTTTTATTGCATCTTCATAATAATTCATGTGGTAAGGGGCTAATATCCCCTTTGAAGAACCCCATACTGTAGACGTTCGGGAAAATGTAGGCAGGAAGTTCATTCCACCATATAGGTGATGCGGAAGCAAGCACCTTTCGGAATTTACTGTATCTCCAGACGCAAAGTTTATAATCAACACATTTGAGTGGCCGCTTTCAATAGATTCAATTGGGGCGTCCTCCGTCGGTCCATCGTCATCGTAATGTCGAGAAACTTATTGATTTGACAACTTCCCTGCTATTTCTTGATATATTTGCCTGCTAAGTATTCTGTTTCTTATCTATCCGGAATAGTAAAACTTATTGGCAAGCACGTGATTTTTCATGACGTCAAGCTGTAATTATTGTTTGATTCCGAACAATAAAGATAATGTCTAGTAATATAGTAACCGACTGGGTGACTTACACAGAAAGAAACGGGGCAACAGGTATGAAAGAGACAAAAGTCACAGAATCCGGTTAGATCGTCATGTAGTCATGTATGATCAGATTACCAAATAAACGACATATTAGAGTATATTACTAAAGTACACACATTGTGTGAAATGTTTTATTTGAAGAATCAGCCGCTATTAGTTCCATTTCAATAATAAAACAACGTTTTTTACTCGGCTTGTAAAAATTGTGTCGTTTTTTTTTCAAATAAACATTTTTGTTTGTGTAGACTTGTTGTTAACTGATAAAAACAGTATTATTTCCTCTGAAAGTTGAAAATGTAACTTTAATCTCGCTCTGGAACGTTATAATGAAGCACTTGTTAAGTATGTACCTACCTACTTATACTTATCAAATCCCTTACAATTATAAATAACATAACAGTTGTAGTGACATGACACTGTGACAGATAGTGTCATGTCACATATTATTACATCATAATCCTAAACACTCTTATGTACCTACCTATACATTAGGTATTATATTTTATGCCTAGGACCTACAATTCAGGCGTATAACACACAAAAGTAGCCAATTTAATATACAGAACACAAATTATTGAAGTTTACAATATTTAAGTAACTATCTAATCTATACTTATTACCTATAGTAGGTAGTTTATACTTGTCCTCGGTAGAGGCCATACGCGTACGTCGTCGATAGACAGTTCAAGATTTAGGTAGTTATGTTCTATTTTCCTTATTTGTATGACATAGTTTGAAAGTGTGTTCCATTCAATAATAAATATAACCTACGTAGGTGAGTTATATAATATTACTATAAGTGAGACTTGGGATTATTATTTAATGTTTTAACATTCTGATCATGATCTCGTTGCAAATATTGACAGGGGTCATATTTGTAGTTACTCACAATCATATAGTAGTCACTTGTGACAACAAAGCGCGAGCCGAGCGATCGAAGCGAGCGGGCCGCGGCAGCGGCCGGCGATGCGCCAGAACTGAATCGCTCGTTTTAATCTACCTACTTCTTTTTGTATTTTATTTATATATTCAATATAGAAGGGTTGACATTTTGAACTTCAGTATAGTGACTATCGACATTTTTAATCAGTGGGTCGACGTTTTTAATCAATTTCAATCTTAGAGCTTAGCTTAGCTTAGATATAAAAATAAAAATATGTACTTGTTAACGTTAAGGTATTCTATATGTATGACTTTATGCGAGTGTGAGTCAGATGCCAATAAATGTTATGATTAGTAATCGTTATTGTAAAAAAAAAATAAAACATTTTTGCGGGTATATCATTATTATAAAGAAGTTATGGGATAAGAAAGTATGCCTAATGATTTATTCTGTTTGGACGTTATGCGAAACGAAGAGTATGGCAAAAAAAGTTATGCAGTTTTAAGTTATGCCTCTAAAATTTATGCAACCCAATACGACCCAAAAAAATCAAGGCATTCCCTTGATTTTTTTTGAGCAAAAGGCTATTTACGCAAATACATTATTAATCCTTATCATTTTTAATATGTTACTAACATATTAAAAAGGATAAATAAAAATAAATAAATGGCTTCAGCATTTTATGAAGATTATTTTGACCCTTTACACCTTGCAAATTAAATGAATATCTTAGGAGATATGGCAAAATCTAAAAAAAATGCGCATAGTAACCAAATTCGACCGAGCCGTGCGTAGGTACTGGAGAGCGGAGAAGTAATCGAATAATTTGGACAATGTTCATACATTACCTACTGTGAAAATAATAAACGACGGGATTAAATGGGTGTCACGGGTTTCGAAGTACGTCACGAGCGAAGCCGGGCGGGTCATCTAGTTTTCTAATAAAGGGTGCAAAGTTTCAGCTTTATGTATCTATACTCGTGGCCTCGCGGTCTCAGTGTTCTGTAAACGATCACTGAGTTACGCAACTTTCACTACGGCTGGTCCTCGGATGGGTGACCACATTGTGGCATTTATATTTGCGAGCGTTTCCGTGCTTCGGAAGGCACGTTAAGCCGTTGGTCCCGGTTGCCAGTAAAATGGCAGTCGTTAAGCCTGGTTGAAGGCCTTATGGGCGGCTTGAAAATTTCAACAGCAGGTAGCCCCAACCTGCGTCTGTCTATCAACACGGCAATGGGCTCATCACCTATTACGTGGGACAGGAATCCACTCGGTGAAAAGTGGGCATATAATATGCCTCTGCCACCCCTCCGGGGATAAGGCGTGATGGTATCTAAACTAATATAAAGCTGAAGAATTTGTTTGTTTGGTTTAATGCGCTAATATCAGGAGATACTGGATCGAATTGAAAATATCAACATTTATGGAGGAAGGGTATACATACGCATTACGCTACTACTCAAGAGAGCAGTAATAATAAATGTCATTATAAAAGTAATAAATGACGATATTAAATAGGTGCTACGAGGGTTCGAAGTGTGCCACGGGCGAAGCCACGGTGGGCAGCTAGTTATAAACAATAGGGTATCATACCATAAGAACCCTGTATACCAGCATTTTACAAGAAGGTGAGGATTGAATATACTACTCTGATTGATTTCTAATGTGCCGTTTAGTGGTCAATTAAAATGATTATCATCGATCGACGATGGCTTCTAACTTAAAATTAATTAAGTATTTAAATAGGGCATCGATGACGAACCTTCGTTGAATAATTTAATGTTAAACAAACAATAATGGAGTACAAATTTTGATATTTTTACTTTCGTGAATGTTTTTTTACCTCCCTGCTGTTTGAAGCTACTTATTTTACTTTCAACAAGAATACATTCATCTTAGTGTATTCTTTTTATATTTTTTTGTATACCACTGAGATGTCAGACGCACTGATCATTTACAGAACACTGAGATAGCAGATGTTCGAGCGTGTAAAACATTTGGCAAAGCGTAGGATCCTGAATTTGTTAGCAAAGAAAGACCCATCTTTTTTTTCTAATGTGAATTCTGATGATTATAAATATCATTGTGTAATTAACGTGATTAAAACTATTTCAGTTTCAGTTATAAAGGTACTTATCTAAAAGTATGACGTGCAACCTAAAATCTACTGAATTAGCACGGGTGCAATATAGATACTAAATGCAGTGTAATAAACATGTAAACCTTCCTCTTGAATAACTCTATCGAAACTGCTGAAAACTACATTAAAATCCTTTGAGTAATATAAGGTAGAGTCTGTTCTTGTAAGATGAACAATTATTTAAAAAAGGGGTTAAAGGGGTTGAATATGGTTAATTTTTTTATTTGTCATATACTTATCCAGACACGTTCTATAAAATCCCAAAAACCAGTTTCCTCTGCTGTATATAGTTTTTAAGATAATATATGAGGGGGTGCTAATAGGCTGGTTGAAAAGGGGTTATTTTACATTTTTCTGATACTCTACGCGACACCCTCTATACAACCACACCAAAAGGTTACCCCTCCTAATACTGCAATTGGGAGAACTCCATGCGAGATTAAACATTTTTAACAGGGTTGGTTGAAGGGGGTTGAAAAAGGTCCATTTTTTTTGTTATTTACTACACGACACTAGTTGTTCACACTAGTATCTGAAATCGAAGCTACTCTTGCAAGAGTGTCCGATCGGGGTAGAGAAAATCTTTTCCAATTCAACCCTACCAAGACTCAAGTTTAAAAAAGCCCCATTTACTGTAGCGCCGCAATTCCAGCGCACACCTCTTTCCATCTCCAATAATATTGGGATCCTTGGTGTTGAGATCTCGAGTGTTGTCCAATACAGTAGTATTTTTCGGGCACGCACAGTGTTGCGATAATTGTAAAATTTTATTTATACCAGTATTTGATTTTGTGCGTGTCGAATAAACGGTTAATTTATTTATTTATTTATTTTATTATTTAGAGGACAAGGCGAAGCTGGCTACCTCGAACCCTATGGCACCTATTAAATCCCGTCATTTTTCAATAAGTAGGTAATGTATGGAAATTGTTTTTGACGTTTAGTATTATTGTTCCGCTCTCATGGGTAGTAGCGTGATGATATAAAGCCTATAAAATTCCCCGATAAAAGAGCTGTCCAATATAAAAATAACTTTATAATTCGAACATAGTTCCGAAAAAATCTAATAATTTAGCTTTATATATTAAAGATGTTAAGAAATTAAGGTATCCAGAGTCTTTCTTAAATCTATAACCACAGATAATATAATATAATTCTTATACTATAACCAGTTAATGCCCGCGGTTCCACCTACGTATTTAAGTTTTCCTGTTCCCGTTTCCCATCCGTGCAGTTTTTCATTTGATTGAATTTTCTCTCCATAAAAACCTTCTCCTTAGAGTTCAAGGAATACCTATATCAAAAAATTACTTGTATTGTCCAGCCGTCTTCGAGTACTGCGCTTAGCAACATATTTTAAAATCATTTTTATTTATAGAGATTGATGATGTTATCAAATAATTGTTATGAGAATATTATAGATTGTAGTGTTATCAAATAAGTAGAACTATCTTTTACTTACTACTCAGATACGGATAATTATCTATCTAAAGATCAAAGTCTGCATTCTTTATGGCACATCAAAGTCGTTGCTAAAGTACTGAGGAGCAGACAATTGAAAATAAGCTTTAACATCAAAACAATAAGGTTGGATATATAAATATTATACATTTTTTTTATTTTCCTAGTTTCTTCGCCTATATTATGCCGTTAGTTTTAAGTGCCGTTGGACTCAGTACGGACGTGTTTCTCTACAGACATGGCGGTTTGTGAGGACCTGGTTCGAGAAAGAAGCAAGTGCACGTTCGATGTACAAGAACTGATTCATTTTATTGATGGCGGCCCTAATGCTACTAAGGAAAGGAAAGAAGTAGGTGAGTGATGTTAGAAATATAATATAGGAATGCTTATAGATATATTGTTTTTAAATTAGTGAATTTGGGCACTTTGCTAGAGTAGCTTTGAATCTGGTTTCGGCTTCTGGAGAGGGGCTTGACTGCCCATTAAAATACCAAGGTGTTCCATAGCCAGGGGCTAAAGTGGGCGCTTCTTAGGATTCAGATAGACGATCCTGAGGCCTTAAGACAACCTCATCTCATATCGGGACGAACCTCTTTAGCCTTGCGCCAGTGGTTGCCAGAATGAATATGAGAATGAACGTCGAGATCGACTCAGAAGTTCGAACTTGGAACTTTTGAGATTCTTAGGCTTCAGATGTCATCGTGAAGCTGCGATATGGAACGCGATCCAATATGGCTCTACTAATTCTAATACTTTAATTATTAGAATTAGTAGAGCTTTTTTTTAAATTTATTTTACGAATACTTTGAGAGGCAGTCTGTGTGTTTGAAGCGCGAATCTCTAGAACTAGTAATCCAATTTGAAATTTGATTGGTTACTACCCAATCAAATTGAAATCAAAATCAACGAATGAGTGCGGAACGATTGATGAAGAATATATATTGTGCGAAAGTAGAGGGTAGAAGGTGTCAAGGTAGGCCGAGACTCACATATAAAGACCACGTGAGCAGATTGCTCAAAAACGGAAAGGTCAAAAGTACTCGGATACCCAGACGTGCGTGTATGAAGCGATTAATGAATCTTGAAGAAGCGAAAGAAGTATGCATGGATCGGGAAACCAAGCTCTTTAATATATCGTCACGGCTATTTTTACAATTTTATTAAATTATACTAACCGAGCCCCGCGCTTTGCACGTGACATATTTCGTACCTCAGTGGCACTCATTTGACCCCGTCGTTTTAATTTTATAATAATATTTGCCTGATTTATTGATATTTATGATTACTGTTCCGCTCCGGTAATAGCGTGATGATATAATAGTC
Organism: Thumatha senex; assembly: GCA_948477245.1. Taxonomy (NCBI): domain Eukaryota; kingdom Metazoa; phylum Arthropoda; class Insecta; order Lepidoptera; family Erebidae; genus Thumatha; species Thumatha senex. The sequence goes on from OX419728.1 coordinate 5,024,637, forward strand.
TATAGCCTTCTCGATAAATGGGCTATCCAACACACAAAGAACTTTTCGATTCGGACCTGTAGTTTCTGATCAAAGACTAAGAAATCAATGTCAATCGCGCGCTCTCTATTAGAGTAAATCTTAAATGATAGGTCCCAATACTACCGGCCTCCGTGACCGGGGGCCTGAGTACGGTGGGCGGGCTGCTCGTCGTTCTTACAGAAGCAGGCCAGGGAAGGTGGCGTAGCGTAAGGGTTCAAGTGGTATAACACTCGAACCCCACAAAGAAGCTAAATAACACCCGAACCCCCCCTGAACGAGCCTGCGGTAGCGGACAAGGTCAGTCGGGAGCCCTGGGGCTATTCTTCCGAGGGCTCACCCGGGACTCCTGACCATGGACAGACGGAAGGGGTGTTAGTCTGTAGGAGTCCGGCATAGGATCCATGAGGATTTCCACACGAAAAAAAGTCGAGTAATAGGTAAGTGTCAGGTCGCGTATGCGATTCGCATACAGTGTGACGCAAAATTAGCTTGCTGTATTTGTAGTATTTGAACCTATTTGGTTGGTTAGTGGTCAACTGACTTTGACTGCCTCGGTGGCGCAGTGGTAGTGTATGCGACCGCCGCGCTGAGGTCGCCGGTTTGATTTTGTTTAGAACAAATATTTGTGATTCGTAAATATTTAGTTTCGGAGTTGGGGTGTTTCCTATGCATAATATGAATGCCTCTGTGGCGCGGTGGGAGTGCATCCGACTGCTACGCAAGAGGTCGTGGGTTCGATTCCCACCCAGGATAAAACTTTGTGTGATGAGCACGATGGTTTATTCTGTGTCTGGGTGTTATTTATCTATGATATGTATGTATTTAGAAATATATAAGTAAGTTTTATCAGTTATCTAGATCCCATAACACAAGCTAATATTAGCTTACTTTGGGCTAGATGGCGCTGTGTGAAAAGTGTCCCACAATATTTATATTTATTTATTTTTATTGTATGTAGACATATATAAGTGTGTTTATCAGTTGTCTAGATCTCATACCACAAGTTTATGTTAGCTTACTTTGAACTAGATAGTGCTGTGCAAAGAAAATACTTTATACTTGTCAATGGTTGACATACAGTCTGGCATAAATGACAATCTTGGTCTGAATCGGTTACTCATTTCTCTCTTCTATAAGAAATTGATTCAGGGTATTATATATATTACATTAATATAACATCTCTGGCTACCCCATAAGGGATACAGCGTGAAGATAGATAGATAGATGTTTTATTACTTTTGTCTCTAATAGGTGCGAGCGAGAGGAGCGAGCAACATTACTTGCTATTTGTTCCTGACATTAGCGCATTCAACTAAACAAAAAAACTCTTTAAAATTAAGTTTAGATGAATCGTCAATAATAATTTTTCAATTTTAAAATATAACAAGTTAATGCTCTGCTGGCCGGGATTAAATGGAGCCCAAGTGACGCTTTACTTTGGTACATTCATATAAATTTAGTTACGGTATTGAGCTCACCACCTGTTACGTGGGACAAAAATGCATACCGTGAAGGGATTAGCATCGAAGGGATTAGCAGAGGCGATGATAAAAGCGTGATATATGCTAGATAGATATATTTATTCGCAAGAAATATGGTTCCTACTTTTTATAATTTTCGCTGTTAATTTGGAAATACTAACATACATATCAATTTTAGTTATTTGTATAGATATAACAATCTGAATCAGTATGAATGAAGTTCATTCATATACAGTAAGACTATCATATTGTACATAGAGTTATATCAGTAGATGCGATGATATAAATAGCGATGTCTTGACGAAAAGTAGCCATTTCTGGATTGACAGCAAACAGTTACAACACTATGTTATATCACGTGTTAGCGTTAGTCGCCCTATTGTCGACAACAGTACTGGGCAGTTATAAATACTTGCCCGACATCAACGGATGGGTTATGATACATAAAGTAGCCGTGACTTGGGTGGAAGCTTTCGAACATTGTGAAAACGAAAGTGCAATTTTAATGTCACCTACAAACGCGGAATTATTGAACGCAATGCTGACACTTAACGAAGATAATTCGACATATTTTCTGGGAACTAAAGCGGCATACGACAAAAAAATATACGTGTCGATTGAAGGTGTACCTTTATATGATATGCCTGTTACATATATGAGCTCACAGCTAAACCCACAAGACGGTGCGTGTTTAAACATGAACCAGGATATAATTCGCGTTGTGCCATGCTCAACGCGGTTTCCCTACATGTGTTACAAACAGAAGAAAAGCGATCAGATCCAGTCAGAATGTGGCACTTTTGATAAAGGATATCAATTCAATAACTTAACTGGAAGCTGTTATAAGCTTCATGAGGAAGAGAAAACTTGGACAGAAGCGTATACCACGTGTATGGCTGAGGGTGCGTACCTTGTCATCATTGACGATGAAACCGAAGCGAAAGAATTACAAAAGATAATTGTGAGTAAGAAAGATAAATTTGTTTTAATTGGAGTAAGATGCTTGGAAAGACAAGGTAACTGGCGAAGCATTCACGGTCATCAGGTACGAGAGATCTATAACAAATGGTATGATAATATAGAGACAAGTACTTGTGAAGTTGCTGGTATGTATCCAGAAACAGCGGTATTGTTTACACTACGAGCTACCTACACTCGACCTTTCATTTGTGAAAAGGACCCTAACCAAGTCAAGTTTCCAGACCAATACCTTAAATAATAAGTTGTGTTTTTAAAAATAATATTGTCCTTTTTTTAACATACATATAGTGTTTTTAATAAAAAAAATGAAGAAATTGTATGTTTGAATGCGCTAATCTCAAAAACTACTGATTCAAATTCAAAATTAGATTTTTTGTTGTAATGCCTATCGAGGTCGCCGATGCTGTGGTGCCCGCTAATAGACGAGTTAATAAATGGCAGGATACTCAGGGGAAAGTGGACACGCGAGTATCAGCAAAGGCTTTGAAGAAAAAATGTCAATGATGCTCTACAATAATGACCCAATTAAATTATCGAGGATGGCTGAAGGCTATTTATCATCACACTACTACCAAGGAGAGCTGAGTAGTAATCATAAATGTCAACGAATCGGGCTAATTTTCATACATTATTGTAGAAGTTATTACTTCTATTAACGACTTCTATTATATTACTACTTCTATTATTATAGAATATATATACTATTACTATATTACTTCTATTATGTTATTAACGACAGGATTAAATGGATGCAACGGGGGTTCATAATGAAAAACCGCGAGGGTCAGCTAGACTCTGAATAAAATATATAGGCAATAATATATAAAATAAATAGATAGTTTGTTTGATTAAACGCGCTAATGACAAGAACTGCTCGCATTTGAAAAAAGCCTTCTTGTGTTGGATAGCCCATTTATCAAGGAAAGCTACAGGTTATATACCATCACAATATTACCCAGAAGAGCTGAGAATTATCATAAATGTCAACAAATCGGGTAAATTTTCATACATTATTGTTTACTACGCAAATTAATTTCCGATCTTAGACTATAATGCTAAATCAAAATTCGTCAAGTTTTTGCCCCCATTTGCTCGATAAATTGATCGAAATCGAACTTACCGATTACCCATGTTTATTTAAATACTAATTGAAGCCCGCGGCTTCGCCCGCGTGACGAGCTTTCCCATTCCCACAGGAACTTGTTCCCGGGATAAAAACTAGCCTATATGGACAAGGTGAGGCTGGTTTGGGTCCCGATTCGAAAGTCTCGGTAAGGGCCATCATATTCAAAGTAAGGTAGTATCTGTACTTATATCATAAAGCTGACGAATTTATTTGATTGAACTATTCTTGTGTTGGATAGCCCATTTATCGAGGATGGCTAATACCGTCTTATTCATAATGAGGTATGATAGGTTTAATAAGCCCTTATTAGAAGATTGCTAAAAAGTCTTATTCATAATCGTTCAAAAGCACTAAAATGTTCTATAAACCTCTGATAAATCTATCTGATTTTAAAGAAGCCAGACCCCTTCTATAATAGGTTTATAGAAGGGGTTAGTACACAAAATGGCCGACCGCGATCAGCTGTTCCGTGTTTTGGGGTTTGATTGTCACTACGGTCAGGTATAAAACTAAGTTGCTTCCCGGTCTCTGTCTGTCCCTATTTATGTTTAGATATTTAAAACTACGCAACGGATTTTGATACGTTTTTTTTAATAGATGGAGTAATTGAAGAGGAAGGTTTTGATATATAATTTGTTAAGTTTTTGTATATTACATTGAGTAAGGTACATTAAGTAAATTCTAACGATATTGGTTGATATCGGAATAAAATAAGCCGTCTGGGAGTTTTCAACGAAAACGCTATCTAAACGCTTTGAGATATTACAAAATAATGTATCGCGGAGTTGTGTATCTTAAATAGATCTACAGATAAGTCGGCGACGGCATATGTCAAGCTTTTCAGGATATCATACTGTATTCAGTGTAATACTGCAAAAATGGGCTAACTAAGTAAGCTATTTTACACAAATTCGATTTTAATCCTTATCATTTTAAATACACTCCCGGACACCTAAATCGAGCCACCTTGATTTTTTTGGTTTGGAGTACTGTAACGTATAAAAGATGTATGTAGAAGGAAAATGTTTTGATGCAGTTTTCAAAATCAAAATCAAAAATCTTTATTCATGTAGGTCACAAAGTAACACTTATGAACGTCAAGATTACTGCTTCTACATTTACATTTACTGCCAGATTCGCAAAGCAATAGGTAGAGCCAGAGGAAGAACCTGGCAATAAAACTCATGGCCACTCTTTTCTAACCGCCATTTGACACAGTTTGATTAACATGATATTTGACCAATTATACAGTAAAGAAATTATACAAAAAAAAAACAAAATAAATGTTGAGTTTATTAAAATTACACTTACATAGTTCCTTTAAATTTATGTGAGAACAGTCGACTAAACTTAGTTTGCCTTAAATTTAAATAATATTATTTGTAACAATTGCTATAACAGCTATGAGCTGACCAGTCCCAACAGACGGCACCCGTTCACGGGTATGACGCATATATCAGCCATCGCCCTATTCAACCGTATTGTAGGGAACAAGGCGACCCGATACATACGCCACCACTGCCAGGACACTTAGGCGAGCATGACATACCCAAAAACTACACAGCAACTATCATGTCAATTTCAAAATAATAAAAAAGTCTACATAGTGCGCACAGAATAACAACGTCAAATTACATATAATTATGTATATTAGTTATTACCGGGACTAAACGCAGCCATAACTTTAGTTGCCTGGCGTTTCAAATTATTTATACTGGAGAATGTAAACAAAAATAAGGTAAAAAAAAAAAAATACAACATATACATGCAGGTTCAAGACAAGTCGATAATATAACACAAGATTCATTCGAATCCTAAATAGCTCGAGCGAAGAGCAAGCAACTCATTTCCATTTATTTTTATCATTCAAATAATCATTAATTGTGTAATAAGCCCTTTTCAAAAGGTGCGTCTTAATTTCCGCCTTAAATTTATGTAACGGCAGGTTCATAATGTCTAAAGGAATTTTATTATATAGGCGTACGCCAATTCCTGCAAAAGAGTCGTGAACCTTTTGTAAACGATGATGCGTCCCAATTAATTTATGCTTATTTCTAGTATTTATCGAATATATGTCACTGTGTCTATTGTATAAATGTATGTTCTGTTTAACTAACATGATATTTGCAAATATATACTGTGATGCAACCGTTAAAATGCCAATTTCTTTAAATTTCTCTCTAAGAGACACTCTAGCACTCAATTTATATATTGCACGTATAGCTCTCTTCTCGAGTACAAAAATTACTTGTAGATCAGCTGCTTTACCCCACAGCAAAATGCCGTAAGACATGACACTATGAAAATAACTAAAGTATACTAGCCTGGCAGTTTCTACATCAGTGAGCTGCCTGACTTTACTAACGGCAAAGGCTGCCGAGCTGAGTTTACCTGCAAGACACGTTATTTGCGCGTTCCACTGTAGTTTGCTATCTAAAGTGATCCCCAAAAATACAGTTGATTCTACAATATTAAGGGTATCACCGTTCAATGTTATATTTGTACCGCAATTCCTGACATTAGGCATGCTAAATCTGATACATTTTGTCTTCTTAGCGTTTAGTAGCAAATTATTGGTCGTAAACCAATCTACAACTTGGGCAAGTGAACTATTAACGCTGTTAAAATCAGTAAGCGTACGATCTACTTTAAAAATAAGTGACGTATCATCAGCAAATAGAACAATGTCGCACAAGTTCTGTATATAGAATGGCAGATCGTTAATATAAATTGAAAATAGAAACGGACCTAGAATTGATCCCTGCGGTAGGCCCATAGCTACAGATGCTCCAGAGAAGCGAATATCATTAACATCAACATGTTGTATCCGATCATTTAAGTAGGAGGCAACAAGATCCATGGAGCATCCATTTGGAGCTGGTATACTCATCATTCATTTAGATTGCCACTGTTCTAAATTTTAACTACAGTTTATTAAAAAAGTCAAGTTACGTTGAAACAAGTCCATATTTGCTTTTTTTCAAGGAAAAAAATTTAATCGATTATTAAATAAAGACATGTTTTACATGAAAAGAAATGTTCATTTAGTAACTTGTATTGCATCCCAGTGCATTTATGACAACTCTCATACGGTTTTGCATAGAATTAATCAATGTCGTTATGACACGTTGAGGAATGTCCTCCCATTCTTCCAAAATTACATTTTTGAGCTCCTGTATGGTTTGCGGGGCAGGATGATGAGCTCGAACACGCCTCTTCAGCTCATCCCATGGATGCTCTATAGGATTCATATCAGGACTTCGCGCTGGCCATCTCATAACAGTGATACCAATGTCATTTAAGTACTCCCTGACGATTCCCGCAGTATGGGCCCTTGCATTATCATGCATTAAAACGAAATCTTAGCCAATAAATCTAGTGTATGGCGTCATGTGGTTTTCTAAACATTGGCGAATGTATCTATTGCCATCTAGGGGCGGCAGTCGTGGTCCCGTCACTACCTCTAGCTCAGTTTTGCCTTCCATAGAGATTCCTTCCCAGACTGTCCATGTTCCTCCACCATAACTCACTTTCTCGTCAATACAGCATTGCGCGAAACGCTGGTTCTGTCTTCGGTACACCTTACTCCTTCCGTCATTACCATATAGCATTACCTTGGACTCATCTGTGAAGAGAACCTGGCTCCATTGATGTCGAGTCAAATTTAGATGTTCGCGCGCAAACTCTAGACGGGCTATTCGGTGTGCTCGTGTCAATTTGGGTCCATTGGCTGGCTTATGGGGCTTTAAACCACGTTCATTGAGTCGCCTTCTAACGGTCCGAGCACTTACAGCCACTCCGTGAAAGTCTCTGAGCTGTTCTTGTATCTGAGTTAAGGCGTCGATTTCGTAAGCTAGTAGTGACAATGTATTGATCTTGTCTCGCCGTTGTCACTCGGTAACGAGGTCCTCCTGTTCGCCGAACGAAGCCGCCGTCTCCAGGTATCGGTGGTACACTCTTTGAACAGCGGAACGACTTATGTGAAGTTGTGAACTCACATCTCGCTGACTTAGCCCACATTGAAGAAGTGCTACAGCTTGCGCGGCTACTTCAGGTGAAGTATCCATAATTTTATAGCCAAAAACGGTTCAAATTATAAAAAAATAACCAAACTAAACTTTGGTTAACAACAATTGCGAAAATTCAAACCAAATCGACATTAAATTGCTTCAAAAGCAACTTGCAACAGTAATTTTTTTTTTCAAATCAGTGACCAAGCTCGGCTTTTGTTCTTTATTTTAAATTCTAAAATTCAAATTTGGAATAATACATACGGGAAAGACGATGAAATATGCCAGCATTAAATATGCATAATTTTTTTTTGTTATATTGTATATTTTTTGTGTATTGGGCTGTTAGGCCCGGCAATGTAAGGTGGCTCGATTCAAGAGTCCGGGAGTGTATATTGGTTGGCTTGAATATCGTCTTTCCTTTTACACCACGCTATTTAATTGAATACCTTAGGATCCATGGTAAAATCAATAATAAAATAGATGATGTGGATAAACACTCGTATGATTTTTTATTTAGTTAGGGAAGATTTTCCCTCAACCACTAAAGGACTTCAGCGGTTGGGAAAGGAGGCGGTAGAACTCTACTTATCCACACTTTGCAAGAGTCCGTCATCATCATACACGTTGTGAACAACCTTGGCTACTAATATCTCTCTCTGAAGCTGTCCGATAGTTCGGCAAATAGTAAGCTAAACAGAAATGGGTTGACAGAACCTCGGTAGGTACAGCCCGAAGTAAACTATGAAGGGTTATCCGCCATGTCCTTGATGATGTCAACGTAGGTATAAATGAAGTGACACCCATACATACATATTGTCTCGCCTTTATCTTCGAAGGGGTAGGCTGAGGCATTATACACACATTTCACAGTATGTATGCATTTTGTCCCACGGAACACGGTTTAACGGACTCTAACATGGTTTAACGACTACTATGTTACTGGCAACCGTGACCAATGGCTTAACGTGCCTTCCGAAGCACGGAAGCGCTAATAAATGTAAAATAAAATTACAATAGAATTTTTATTTCGATAAGATTAGACTTTTCTTCATTAAAGTCCCTTTCAATCCAAAATTTTGCTGCCGTAGGGTTTCATTACCCATTTGAATGGAGTACAGTTTTTACGGCACCCAATTTCAATATGCACTAATTTTTCAGCTGGCGTCGTAAACTGAAATACGTACAAGAAAATCATACAACAAATTAAAACGGTGCCTAAATAAGTTAGGTAGAACATAACCTTTTCATTATTTCGATGCACATTCCGCTATCTTAGCGTAATTAGTTTTGTGCCAATATATTTATGTTCAAGAACTGTGAGCTACCAAATAAATACTTTCAAATATTTATATCAATAATAAATTAGGTATACCTCAACAAAAAAGCAACCTGCAGCGTAGAAACAATCTCATGAAATTATTGACACCAACCTTGTCTTCTTGTTCTCAATTTTTTTCTTTTTCTTATGTTTTGGCGGCACCATTATTGAAACAATAAAAATTACTAGCCCATCGTTTTATCTGCAATATTTAACATTAATTTGTTTTGAAAAGCTCATACATTTACGCGCTCACAATATTTAATAAAGTAAATGACAACAAATTTGACAACTATGACGTGAACGGTGATTAATTTTCAATATCTAGCACCTTAGATGAAGTATAGCCTAGCACGGGGTTTTTAATTAAAAGTCATGTTTTTTTCATCAATTGGCAACATTTTGTATTACTTATATTACTTTTATTTATATTTTTATAAAGCTATTTTAGTTATCAGAGGTTTATGGGCTCATTATGAATAAAGAATTTTATAGAAGGTTTACGTATTTTAAACCTAAAATACGTTTTAACTATAGAAGGTTTATGGCCTCGATAAGCATTTCATTATGAATAAGACCCATAAATATATTTACTACAATCTTCTTTGTCTGTAAACTAGGTATATACTGTTTCAGAGAACGTGGTCTGCAGCGATCCAAGGCTTAAAGATGCTGTCCCAGAAGAGTATTTAAGCCATAAGGAACGGTACGAGAACTCTGTTAGGAAGATGTGCATCTTAGTGGAACTGATGAGCAAGTTTAGGGAGTCGCACAGTAGTCTGGATACTTTTCAGTAAGTGATTGGTTATTTCTGACAAACTAACAAAGCAAAGAAGCTTCTGCACCGCCAACAGGTGCACCGCCAGTGAAGTCGCTGGGGCCCAAATAACAATATACCCATTATTATTTGTTCAGATGTTAAACGGTATTAAATTTATTTTAATTATACCTCATTTACTCTCTCGCGCGAGTCACGAGACGAGCTGCGGGTGTAAACACAGTATTATGGTACATTTTTTTGAGCTCGCGGCTCGTCTCGTGGCTCGTGCGACAGTATCGGGGATCAGAATAGCAGTAAGTGGATAAATACTCATCATGTAAATCATCCTTTAATTTCTTACCATGTGAAAGAATAACAAACAAACGTAGATACCACTTTAATGATATTACCTAGTACTGCTAGTACATACATTCCCTGGTCCGATTCCTTGGTCACAAATATTTGTGTGATCCACAACTGTTCATTTCGGAGTTTGGGTGTTTCCTTTGTAAGTATGTCTATCAGTTGTAAATATAAATTCCCATAATATGCCATTTTATGTATTATGCATAGTTACACGCAAAATAATATCCCATACCACAAGTTTATATTATAATTTTTTAATAATATACGGTTTGGGTAGTTCAGGTAGCTAGAACATTGCCCTGGTTAGGCAAAAGTCACAGGTTCAATCCCTGTCTCGAATCAGGTTGTCCTTTTCCACTTTATTAAAAATTTATGAGAAATTTAGCAAATAATTGCTTTATAAAAAATTTATCAATATACTGAGTGGAGTCCATTGCATCAATGTTTAAAAATAGTTGTAACACTGTTCATTGGTATCGAATTGTTCATTAGCTCGATAGATGGCTCTGGTCATACTCTTAAAATGACGATATAAATATGGTGGAGAATTTCAACTTGATTCGATACGGTTCGGGTAGTTCAGGTGGCTAGAACATTGCCCTGGTTAGGCAAAGGTCACAGGTTCAATCCCTGTCTCGAATCAGATTGTCTTCTTTCACTTTATTAAAAATTTATGAGAAATTTAGCAAAAAATTGCTTTAAAAAAATTTCCAAGCTTATATTAGCTTACATTGGGCTAGACGGTGCTATGTAAAAGAAATGTCCTCAATATTATCATTGGAAATAGATTAGTCGGAATGGAATACAATAATACCTATAATAGGTTTAATTGTCTTCCATTCTTAAATTCAGAAATTCTGAACTCCAAATTATAATATTCACAATATTGTCAATGCCAAAGTACCTAGTAGGTATGTACCACGGAGGACAGAAATAATTGTTATTTTCTACTCCATGGTATGTACGTACTGTTTTATAAATTTAAATAATATTAATGTATTCAATCCCTGTAACCAGTAATACAGCTATTGATTTGCAACTGTAAAAGTAAAAAGTAAACTCAAAAGTACTCGGATACCCAAACGTGCGTGAAGCGATTCATGAATCTCGAAGAAGTGAAAGAAGTATGCATGGATCGCGGAGCCTGGCGATCAGTCCTCTCTGAGTACCCCGTCAGGGATACATCGTGAAGATAGATTTGCAACTGTCCGATACTTTTAGAGACGACTCTACTGCTTACACTCGTCAATATGACATGGAAAATAACCTAAACAAGTGCAAGTCGGACTCGTCCACTGAGGCTTCCGAAAAATTAATTTTTTTGCGTCATAAAAGGCCATAACATTTTTTTACGTTAACTTAGTTTTTTTTATTAATAATGTTGGGACAACTCACACAACGCCATCTGATTCCACACTAAGCAGAGCTTGTAGGTACTATGGTAACCAGATAATTGATAAACATACTTTTATATATTTATAAATACATACATATTATAGATAAATAACACCCAGACACAGAAAAAATCATCGTGCTCATCACACAAAGTTTTATTCTGGGTGGGAATCGAACCCACGACCTCTTGCGTTGCAGTCGGATACACTCCTACCGCGCCACAGAGGCAAATACTAGAGTATATTAAGTAGTTTTAATTTCAACTCGAGAACCTTACGCGTTCCTGAGATAAAGGGTTTTGACAGACGGACGGACTACAAAGTGATCCTATTAGAGTTCCGTATTGCCCTTTTGAGGTACGGTTCCCCAAAAAACGAGATTACATATATACATATTATCACGACTTTTTCCCATCAGGGTAGGCAGAGTCTATTGCTTTCCACTTGCAACGATCCTGACATACCCCTTTCGCTTATTCTACTTTCAAGTTTTTCAAACATGCTCGCCGGTTAAAGGTACTCTTGACCTGGCCTTTTTACAAAAGTTCTTCCATTTTATTGACATAGACATAGACATTGACGTACGCTTTAACTTGGCAGTGTCAAAAAAAAATGGTTGTACCCATTTTCAGTACAATTAAAATATTTTAAATATTGTGGGACACTTACACAGCGTCATCTAGCCCAAAGTAAGCCAATATTAGCTTGTGTTATGGGATCTAGATAACTAATAAACATACTTATATATTTCTAAATAAATACATATTATAGATAAATAACACCCAGACACAGAATAAACCATCGTGCTCATCACACAAAGTTTTAACCTGGGTGGGAATCGAACCCACGACCTCTTGCGTAGCAGTCGGATGCACTCCCACCGCGCCACAGAGGCAGTCAAATTCAAATTACTGTTACCGCCACAAGAACAAAAAAAAAATTACGGTTGTCTTACTTGTAACAACAGATAATGGCCCTACCATAAATATGTATGGCTACGGCTTTGTGCCTACTGCTTAGTTTAGGCGTCCCCAAAGAGCTCTCACTTTCCCGCATAACATCTCAACCGTAGAAATCGTATAGAAAGTGTGTGTGTACTTATGTACACACGTTATAAGTTATACTGCTTTAGTCTAATAAGATTTCATCACATATACCACAACTCTTTGTTTGTAACAGGAATTTTAAATTAGTAAGAAAAAAAAACATCAAAAGAATGAACACTACTTTGAAAGTAGTTTTAAGTTGTCGGTTTTTCGTGACGGTCTGCGCACGCATCGTAAAAATTTACTATCGTCATTTTTCCCTAACGCGCCAAAGGAGTATAACTTCAACAACAGGAGAAATGGCATGCGGGAAGATTTGTGTCTCGCCGCGACTTTCTCAACGTGAGCATGATTATTCACAAACGGCGCATCGTACAAAGAATGTTGTGTGTGAGAGAATGTATTAACTGAATTTAAAAACTGCGCAAGTCATGGTTAGTATCCACTACTCGATTTCTCGGATTTCAGGACAAGTAAAGGCTTTAATCGTACTTGCTATGGACCTACTTGATTGATGAGCATCCCGCGACGACATACTAGTGGCTCCGCATGCTATTTCTCCTGCTTTTTAAGGCCTTTTTTAACTCAAGAGAGGGATATTCTGCCCACAGCTCAACATAATAAATATGTTAAAACGTGCTTATGTTAACAGCCCATCCAACAAATACAAGATGATTCTCGGAGTGGTGAAGGACATATCGCCGTTCATGCTGCACATGGGCATGTTTGTACCTACGCTGCTAAACCAGACAGACGACGAACAGAAAGAAAAATGGTTGCCAAAAGCGATGTCAATGGGTATTATTGGAACTTACGCACAGGTATGGAATTCACAACACAAAAGCAATTTGACAAAAATCGAACTAATGATTTTACAACAGAACAAAAAATCAATGTCACTCGCGCCCTCCACTAGAGACGCCAGAGACGGCTTTTTCAATATCTATCCTAATATTATTAAGCTGAAGAGTTTGTTTGTTTGTTTGGTTGAACGCGCTAATCTCAGGAACTATAGGTCCAATTAGAAAAAATACATTTGTGTTAGATAGCCTATTTATCGCGGAAGGCTATATGCTATATACCATCACGCTACTACCTTGGAGAGCGGAGCAGTAGTCATAAATGTCGACGAAACGGGCAAATTTTTATACATTATTGTTGAATTTATTAGCGACGGGATTAAATAGGTGCCACGGGACTTCAAAATAATTGACACGTTTGAAGCCGGGGCGTTTTTATTTCATACAACCAAGCGTGTCAGAGGGCGTCACCCTTTTTTCGTACGATTACTCTAATGATTACAAACGAAAGGGACAGATCGCGTAGGTATGCTATTTTCACATACATTTTGACTTAAACTTGGCACGCGGTATTATTCTTACTCTCGTCTCTATGAGGCGCGAACGAGAGGGAAAAAGCAACATTCTTTGCTCTGTAGTATTTACATGCTGACCGGCCGGTCTTGATAACCTATCTATCTTTTACTATTGCCTAAATAATTTTATCTACTCTGATACTATAATACAAAGATTATAAAACTGATATCAAAATTCTTATGACAAACATTACGTACAGGCCAAAAATAATAAAAAAATGTTTCATTACGATACAGGTCTTGTATGGACACCTGTATCATAATATAACTTTTTAATCATAACGATACACCTATACAACCTTCAGGTGGACCAAGGAGGTAGAACCTCTACTTAAAAAAAAAAAGGTTTCAATCATTGGTTTCAATGAACGAGTCCGCGACGCAAGCGCGTATGCGCAATCAATGTTTGCGCCTTGGCGCCAACATTTGACATTTAATAAATAATTTTGTTGTTATATTCATCATTTTATTTGCAATATTGTTATACGTATTATAGTATGAGAGTAGATAAAGTAGTGTATGACACTGTACATAACTTGGTCTTATAACACTCGTGTGATACTACAAAAAAAATTCGCCTACGGCTCGTTTTTTTAAAACACACTCATGTTATAAGAACCCTTATTAAGCAACAGTATCATAATAGTTATGTACAGTGTCATACATTACTTTATCTACTCTCATACTATAATACGTAAAACAATATTGCAAATAAAATTATATATAACAACAAATTTATTTTTTAAATGTCAAATGTTTGCGCCTTAATAAGAGAGATGTAAATGCATTAGAGTGTCGTATCTGCGTGTTATTGTGTGACGGAGGCGAGCGGGCGCGCGGGGTGTCGGAGGCGGGCAGGGCGGCAGTGAACGTCGCTCTACCGCCTTGGGCCAGCTGGAGGTTGTATAGGTGTATCGTTATGATTAAAAAGTTATATTATGATACAGGTGTCCATACAAGACCTGTATCGTAATGAAACTTTTTTTTTATTATTTTTGGCCTGTACGTAATGTTTGTCAGTTTTATAATATTTGTATTATAGTATCAGAGTAGATAATCTACTATTAAAATACTTACTATTGGTTGGTACCTATCGACGAATATTTCGGTTTCAATAACCATAGATAGATAGAAATATTTACCTACGACATTGAACTATCTGTCACAAAAGTTAAAAATTCAACTGTTTATCTGCAGTAGCGAACTATGTTTAACTGATAATAGAATATTGAAACCGGCCATAAATAGTAAAAAACTCTGTCAAAACGTTGCTATCCTACTAATATTATAAACACGAAAGTTTGTAAGAATGGATGTTTGTTACTCTTTCACGCAATATGTACTGAATGGATTTTGATGAGACTTTACTATAATATAGCTTACGCGTCCGAAATAATACATAGGCTACTTTTTGTTCCGAGAACAAGTTCTTGTGGGAAACGGGAACGGGAAAACTTCGCCATCGTCCACTAGTAACGTTATATAACGTGACATTATAGGTATAATTATAGTCTTAATAAGATTTTTTTGTGTCTCGATTGCGATATGAGATACAGCGTTATCAATTTCTTTTGTATTAATGCTAAAGTGAAATTGTTTTTTTGTTGACGTGGCTGCCCATTCTGCCTCGTGTATTGTGTTTAATATTTTATTATGTAAAGCTTCTTTTTTTGAGCTGGCAACAGTAAACTGTATTTTTTTTATACAATTCACGGTCACTATCTGTTTTAATTATTGTTACGAGCGACGGTTGTAATGTAATGCTAATTTTATGTTTATCGTCGATTGTTACTGTAGAACGCTCATTTCACGGTTGCCACTGTTCTTCATATTCGTTTAAATCTATATATATATAAATGAATCCCTATTTCCCTTGGTCACGATATCACGCGTGAACAGCTGGACCGATTTGTAAAATTCTTTTTGTATTGGATTGCACATTTATTGAGGAAGGGTATTAGCCATATATCATTACGCCACTACACAGGAGAGCGGAGTAGTAATAATAAATGTCAACAAATCGGGGAAACTTTCATCGGGATTAAATGGGTGCCACGGGGTTGGAAGTAGGTATATCACGGACGAAGCCGGGCAAGTCAGCTAGTAATAAATGCTTTGTGGTGCCTGTTGACTAATATTTTATTGATATATTTTAAACCTAAGCCAACGACGCCCTCTATCGTCTCGTGTCGCGAACCGTATCCTTCTTGTATCGTGTATTCAATACACGATACAAGAAGGATACGGTTCGCGAAGGATACACAATACACTGTATTGTGTATCTGTAGGCGGTGCCATAGCTGGTGGTTCCGGCGTCATCTGTTGTTCTGCCGGTTTTTCTACCGCTTGCTTTTTCTAACCAGTTGCGACATGTTCGTCTTGCTGTTTGCGTTTTCTCGATTCATAGTTTGTATTTACAGGAACCGGTTTTGGTGCTTGTCATTTTTTTGTTTAAGAATCCACCATCCACACATAAATAGCGAATTATGCACTAGATTCAGTAAATAATATACGACGAGAGCCCGCCATTTTTAAGTTCCCGCTCATACTCAAAATTACAATACCTTGTAATGGGGTTCCATATGTTTAGCAGAGTATTTTCAACATTTTACTAACACTTCACGATACACTGTGTTGGGGTCTTTATTGTACACAAAACACTATCTCCGTGCAAATGGTTCGCCTGCTGTGTGACGTGATGAGGTCACGACGAAGAAAATAAATAATAATAAATAATAAATAAATAGTTTATTTCTCATCACAGACACATTATTGACTTAAACATAACTTATTTACTATACACATTGTGATGGCATCGGAGATTGACTAAATATGGACTCTACTCTCTGAACTAGGTGGAAACCTGTATCTCAGAGCGTAGCGTTCAGCCTAAATAATGTACATACAAATAACGTATACTCCAAAAAAGGTTTAGATTAAGTGCTTTTGTGTTCAGTGATTTTTCCTTGTTGAGTGTGTGCGCGCGCGCGCGCGCGTGTGTGTGTGTGTGTGTGTGTGTGTGTTGTGTTGTGTGTGTGTGTGTGTGTGCGCGCGTTTTTTTGAGCGTGAATTAATATTTAGATATTTTATAAATAAAAATAAAATAAATAAATATCCATCACGCCTTATCCCCGAAGGGGTGGCAGAGGCATATTATATGCCCACTTTTCACCGTGTGGATTTACCTGTCTCACGTAATAGGTGGTGAGCCCATTGCCGTGTTGAAATAGACAGACGCAGGTTGTGGCTACCTGCTGTTGAAATTTTTCATGTCGCCCATAAGGCATTCAACTAGGCTTAACGCCATTTTACTGGCAACCGGGACCAACGGCTTAACGTGCCTTCCGAAGCACGGAAACGCTCGCAAATGTAAATGCCACAAAGTGGTCACCCATCCGAGGACCAGCCATAGTGAAAGTTGCGTAACTCATTGATCGTTTACAGAACACTGAGACCACGGGGCCACGAGCACTTCAAAATTCACTTTGAAAATTTATAACTCTTCAGTGTTATGGTAATCGAGCTGCATGAGCCAATCTTTGAGTGTATTTTTCAAATTGTATCTAGACAAATGAGAAATGTTTATAATTTTATTAATATGTTTGTAAAAATATGAGCCTAGTACATAATGCTGTCTCTCTGCGAAAGTAGTGCGATGTGGGATGGGTAGGTAGACAGGTTTGTTGCTGCGTCGACTTCCACTGGGATGCAATATCGTTCGGTCGCAAAAGGAAATATCTAAAACCCTGTACCAACCCGTGTAGTCAGTGTGGTACAGGAAGGTAAAAGAACAATTTCGCAATTAATTTTGGAGAGGACTTCAGCTTTGGACTGTAATAGGCTGATAGATGGAAATGATTAGCCAAATATTTCTATTGCAGACGGAACTTGGTCACGGAACATTTATACGAGGGTTGGAGACCACAGCCACCTACGATCCGGACACAGAGGAGTTTGTCCTGCACAGTCCCACGTTGACTTCCTACAAATGGTGGCCTGGAGGATGTAAGTATTAAAAAGTCTTATTTCGAAAAATATTAGATCTAGACGACACCATGCATGGTTCTTTTTAAAAATCAATTGGGTAAATATTTTTTATACCACTAAGGTGGTGGACAAGCATACGGCTTATTTAATCTAAAGTGGTCATCGTATCAATATGGCAGGTTTGAATGAAAGTCTTGAGAAATTTTGAGTTCAGTTTGGAGTGAGGAATATATATTATATATTGTGCGAAAGTAGAGGGTAGAAGGAGTCAGAGTTGGCCGAGACTTACATATGAAGATCTTGGAGCAGATTGCTCAAAAACGAAAAGTTCAAAATGTACTCGGATACCCAGACGTGCATGTATGAAACGATTGATAAATCTGCAGGAAGCGAAAGCAGTGTGCATAGATCGCGAAGCCTGGCGATGTGTGCTCTTGACTATCCTGTCAGGGATACGTTTGGATGGCACTTTAGGCCAACCGTACTTAACATGGTAGTCTTTGGGCCAAATAGAGGCCTTGTGTACGGCTTTAAAAATATCAACAGCAGATAGTCACACCCTCCCCTTTTCAACACAACAATAGCTCATCACCTATTATGTGGGTATAATGTGCCGTGGTAAAATGTGCCGTGTGTGTGTATAGTATGCCTCTGACCTACCCCTTTTATAAAGGCATGACTAGTATGGTATGTAACTTTATATAGTACAGCTAAAACTATGAAGTTTATAAAATCGTATAAATATAGTCCATTTACACAACAAATAAAATTTTGTAGACTGTGTTTGCATCAACAAAGGTTACTTCTTTCATTATACTTCACAATTGACCTCCAAAAAACACGTAAGAGGCGTTTGCTGTTGGCGGTTTGGGTTGATCCAGTTTTCCGGGTATTTTTAGGATTTTCAAATAGCCTGAAGGATCAACGTTCGGTTCTCCATGGGTTTTAGCGTTTTAGCGTCTAGATGGAGATAAAATTTGTGCATATTTGTTTGCACAAGTCATATAAGTAACTACATGACATCTATTTTTTTTCTTTCCAGTGGCACACACTACAAACCATTGCATAGTGGTAGCACAACTGTACTCCAAAGGAGAATGCCACGGTATCCATCCATTTTTTGTCCAGATCCGTGATACGGAGACCCATATACCTTTACCAGGTATCAAAGTTGGCGAGATCGGACCCAAGATGGGCTTTCAGACGGCGAATAATGGATTCTTAGGATTTGATCAGTTTAGGATACCGAGAAGACATATGTTGATGAAGAACGCTCAAATTTTGAAGGTTCTAATCATTTTACTTTTTTAAACTTGATAAACGCAGTCGTAAAATCTTTTCGGTAACGCAATCACCATCACTTATTTTATATCATTCTCTCTCACTGCGTAGGCCTCTGCGCTTGTCCCAACAATCATCCTTTGTACTCATACATACATACATATTATCACGCCTTTATCCCTGAAAGGGTAGGCAGAGGCATACTACTCAAATTTCACTGTATGCATTTTCGTCCCACATAACAGGTTGTGAGCCCATTGCCGTGTTAAAATAGACAGGCGCAGGCTGTAGCGACCTGTTGTTAAAATTTATCTAGCCGCCCATAAGGCTTTCAACTGGGCAACCGGCACGGAAACGCTCGCGAATGTAAATGGCACAAAGTGGTCACCCATCCAAGGAAGAATAATGAAAGTTGCTAACCGCAGTGATCGTTTACAGAACATGAGTAAGCGGGGCTACGATCGCCTACCTTTCTGTTCTCATTACTTCAGGATTAAAAAAATCTCATTAGTTCAATTGAAGATTGCCTCAATAGTTCACTTAGGAAGTGATATCAAATAGTATCTTCGAGTACTTCTTGTCCTAATGGTTTGTGGTAGCATTCAAGCTCTGCATTTGGAGCCCATGGTTAGAGGCATCTGAGATGTAGCTTTTTTAATATTGCCATTATACTAGAGATATCCTTGTCCGGTAAGCAGCAGACGGCACCAATTGTAGGTGAGGTTGGCTTGAGGATGTCTTGGTGGAGCCCCTTACATCCTTTACTTGCGTTCAAATGAAATACTATTTGTATAATTCCAGGACGGCACGTATATAAAGTCTAAAAACGACAAACTTACATACGGAACGATGGTGTTTGTCAGAGTGATCATATTGCACGATGTATCGTACGAGTTGGCAAGAGCTTCCATCATAGCAGTCAGATATTCTGCTGTGAGACATCAGTCGCAGCTGAAATCTGGGTAAGACAGTATTTTTTTTTATATTGAGATATTGAACAAATCTGAAAATCCATTCGGTAGCGGGGTCCTGTTATGGATAGCTGTGAACCAAGAAACCTGCTAGTGGTGAAGTTTTCCCTTTCCCGTTTCCCACAGGAACCTTATTTCGGCATAAAAAGTAGCCTATGTGTTATCCTGATGTGCAAGTATATAATAGCAAAGTTTCGTTGAAATCTATTTAGTAGCTATTGCGTGAAAGAGTAAAAAACCTACATCCATACATTATTACAAACTTTCACGTTTATAAATAAGTTGGATATCCATATTTTTTCAAATATCTTCTGTTATCTGACATACATGAAATATTTATGTCATTGTAAGCAATCTTATAAAAAGCCAAAATAAAAATAAATAAATGGAGTACAGATTGCTACAATTCTTCAATCCTCCTTATACTAATCGATATTCGATTAGACATAATCTTCGAATATGATAGTATAAGATTATGAATAGTCTATGGACGACACCGTTACCGTCTTCGAATTGAAGCAGCATGTGCGAGCATGTGTGTCCATCTTGCGCGCGGGAAGGGCGCGAGCCAATCGGATTGCAGATAGCACTCCGTTCAAAAACCAACTAAAAAAAAGCACAGATTAATAAAATAATATTTATAAAAATTGAAAGGAATTGTGTTGTCATTTACCTAAGCAATCTAATTAATTGCGGTACGCAACACATTATATATATTAGCTGTAAACTTTTTGTCAAAATCATTATTTTTTTAGGCAACCTGAGTTGGCAATCATTGATTATGTAACTCAACAACACAAGTTGTTCATTGGTGTCGCGACCAGCCACGTCTTAAGGGTTACAGGGCAATGGTTATGGGAATCCTATATCAAGGTTACAAAAGATCTCAGAAAGGGCAACATGGATGAGTTACCTGAGGTCAGTATGACCACAGATAATATAATATAATTATTATGTATGACTTAATGCTAAGTTTTCAACCGTTTTTAGTCTACCTCTTCCTACTCTCTCCTTTTTGATATCGGGGTCATAAAGGAGAGGTTGGAATTGATTTTTATTGCTGCGTGCTGGGCAGAAGTGCCACTTATTTATTTTATTTATATATTTATTGTACTGTAATAATACAGTGAGACATTAAAAGAAAATAAGTACAAAAGGTCTGCTTATTTCTAAATAGAAATCTCTTCCAACAGACGCAAGCAAGGAGAGCGTTATAAGTAGAAAATGGAAAAAATGAATAAAAAGTGCGTAGGAAGGTTGATATTTTCTAATAATTCAACATCAAATTAGTAAGAATTTGAAACATACATAAAATACAAATATACATACATATATAAAAATACATATTCTATAAATAATATTAAATAAGTAATATAATAAATACAGAACAACGGGTTCAAAATTTCTTCCAAATTTAACATCTAAAATAGACACACTTTATTAACTTTATTCGGCCCTTTAGACCCACCCCAGTTCCGTGCTTCGAAAGGCACGTTAAGCCGTTGGTCCCAGTTGCCAATAAAATGGCAGTCGTTAAGCCAAGTTGAAGGCCTAATGGGCGGCTTAAAAATTTCAACAGCAGGTCGCCGCAGCCTGCGCCTGTCTATTTCAACACGGCAATGGGCTCACCACCTGTTACGTGGGACAAAAATGCATACGGGGAAATGTGGGCCTTCGGGGATAAAGGCGTGACAATATGTATGTATGTATGTAATAAATATAATATATAGAATAAAATACTTAAATCCACTCTCAATTCATGAGATAATTTCTCTGTCGAACCTTGAAATATTTGGAATGCTCTGCCGGTGCAAGTGTTTCCCTCCGCTTTCGGTTGTAAGAACTGGGAATTGATCACAAAATAAACGTTCATTAAGTTAAGCATCTTACAAACTATGGGTAGCCACAACCTGTTCCTGTCCATATCAACACGGCTTTTGGGGTTGGCAGAGCGAGTGTAAATCTCTGGAATTTCTCTAAGTAGGGCTATGGTACACATTATTGAATAGGTGAGCCGTAGATTTTTTTTTTAAATTATTGTGGGTTACTTTTTATATAGCGCCATCTAGCACAAACTAAGCTATAAGCTTGTATAATGAGATCTAGACAACTGATATACATATTAATGTATTTCTATATACATATATATTATACACTAAGTGATACAACAGCTTCGCCCCGTGACATACTTCCAACTCCCGTCGCCCCTTTTTTAGATTCCGTTGTTTACAAATTCAACAGTACTGTATAAAAAATTGCCGAAAATTTGTCGACATTTATGATTACTGCTTCGCTCTCCAGTGTATTAGCGTGATGATATATAGCCTAGCCTTTCTTGATAAAAGGGCTATCGAAAACTAAAAGAATTTTTAAATTCCGTCGAGATTAGCGCACTCAACCAAACAAACAAACTCTTTAGCTTTGGTTGGTAAGTTTGGTTGGTACAACTAAAACAACGCCATCTAATTCCAAACTAAGCAGAGCTTGTAGCTATGGTAACCAGATAAGTGATAAACACACTTATATATTACTAAATACATTGATATCATAGATAAATAACACCCAGACACAGAATAAACCGTCGTGCTCATCACACAAAGTATAATCCTGTGTGGAAATCGAACCCACGACCTCTTGCATAGCAGTCGTATACAATCCCACTGCGCCACAGAGGCAGCAGTTCTTTATAATATTAGTAAAGATAGGAAACACCCAAACTTCGAAATCAATATTTGTAGATAACATAAAAATTTGTTCCGACTCGTGAATCGAACCCGGGACCTCAGCTTGGCAGTCGCATACAGTACCACTGCGCCACCGAAGCAGTTATACGTTATTACGAATATATTGCCGGAAACGAAATTGCGGTGCCACGTGACGAGTTTCTTCATTTGCAAGTCTGCAACTGATGAAAATCTTTCAGCTGCACGCTCTAGCTTGCTGCCTCAAGGCGGTAAGCAGTAGAGACGCAACAGCGAGGGTCGAGGAGCTTCGACTGGCGTGTGGTGGTCACGGCTACATGACGTCATCCAACCTGCCCATCATCAATTGCATTGTGTCCGCCACCATCACTTATGAAGGAGAATACACTGTTCTTATGCTGCAGACTGCGCGGTATGTTTGTGATATGAAATTTTAATTGCTTTGTTTTTAAGGTTCCGTATCCAAAGGGTCCCTATTATCCCCACTTGGAAGCCCCACTTTAATATATATTTTACAGCGCAGTCTTATCGACTGCGCTGTCCGATGAATTTCTGTTGCCGATTTAACAACAATTACAAACTAGTGGTTCTGTGAACCGTAGACTTCGGAGAAATGTTTTTTTTAATCAATTTAAAAAAATAGAAATTGCAACATTGCTTTTTTCCGTTTTGAGCGCTCTTGTCAACCACTACAGGACAATTTCCCCTCCCCTGCCTTCCTTTCCCCCCTGATCGAAAAACCCCCTCGCTAAAAGTTGTTGTCTACATCAAGGATTGTCCATGCCAAGTTGCATGCAAATCCGATGAAAAATGCGACCTTTAGACTGAATACATTTCGACAATTTTTACAATTTAGACGATGGACGGTAGGATATCAATAGCATTTTTCCTGTACCAGTGGATTTAAAACGGAGACTTTCATCGGCTCGCTTCGCTCGCCTCCTCAATCAATAACAGAATAAAATATATATTTAAGTGGGGCTTCTAAGTGGGGATAATAGGGACCCTTTGGATACGGATAATATACGGAACCTTTCGTGCACGAGTCCGACTCGCCCTTGGCCAGAGTTTTTCCTCTATGCTGGTTTAATGGAACTCAAAGTGGTCTATGCTAATTGTATTTAAAGTGTGTTGTACTGTGGCCTACTGTGGTACAGAACATAGCTGTATTGTCAAAATACAGTCAAGAATCATTCATATTCTTTCGTGTATCTTAGGTTGAATTGTCGAGTTCCCAGAAATTGAATTGGATTTGAATTGAAGAAATACTAACTTAAAACACTAAAGAAATATAAATTAATATATATTTTCGCAATCGATATAAATGTAGGTGACCCAAAATCTTTATGCATCCTTTGTCATTTTTAGCTTCTTAATGAAAGCGTGGAGCAACGGAGTGCTAACTGGTCAGCCCCTGACTCCAACAGTGTCTTACTTGGCAAAGTTCTTAAAGAAAGAGAGAGGGCAGTGGGACAATACGCTAGCTGGTATCATTAACGGCTTCCAGGCTGCTGCCGCAGGGTAAGTTGCAATGAGCGGAAAGCTTCTACTATTTTGAATATTGAAGACACAGATTTAAAAAATACGATGTTTTTTTATCTATAGGAGAATCAAATCCGCTTATGCAACTTTACAAAAGTATTTTAAACCTGGCACGGATTATGAAGACGCGTGGAACAGTGCTTCTGTACAGCTAGTCAATGCTAGCGAGGTAAGTAAAACCTAGTAAAACCTTTGAATAACTTATAACTAGTCCACCCTGAGGGTTATAAAATGGGATTTGAAACCATTGCCTTCTCTTCTTCTTCGTAGTCCGCTTTTCTGCTGTTAGATTTCCACTTCACCCGGTTTGCAGCAATTGGATGCTTCCAATTGCTGCAAACCGGGCTGCAAATGCTTTTGGCAAGCATGTAATCCAAATCCTCACGATCTTCGTTCTCGTGAAGTATCAGCTCTTAGTTCTGTCAAAACAAGATTGCCCAAAACTATCCTAACATCTTTCTATAACGAATTCTTTAAAGACATTATTATTTTATCAGGCACACTGCCGCGCGATATTAGCCGAAGTATCCTGGACAGAAATGAAAAGGTTGGCGAACACCGTATCCCCAAGCTTGGGCGTGGTCCTCTTGCAACTGGCTGAGCTATATCTGATTTACTGGACTTTGGAGAAACGAGGAGACCTGTTTATGGTAGGTCGCTGTGAAACAAATTAAGATTAGTTTTATAAACTGTAGATATTTTAAAATAAATATTGTGGGACACTTTTTACACAGCGCCATCTAGCCCAAACTAAGCTGTAAGCTTGTACTATGGGATCTACACAACTGATATACGAGTACATACTTATATATTTCTAAATACGTACGTTATGGGATCTAGATAACTGATAAACATACTTATATATTTCTAAATACATACATATTATAGATAAATAACACCCAGACACAGAATAAACCATCGTGCTCATCACACAAAGTTTTATCCTGGGTGGGAATCGAACCCACGACCTCTTGCGTAACAGTCGGATGCACTCCCACCGCGCCACAGAGGCAGTCACTTTTATAACTTGGGCAAGACGGCGGTGTGTAAAAAAATGTCCCACAATAATTATTAAGAGTGTAAAAAATTTATATTTGTAAGTTAGAATTTAAATTTAATTTAATTATCAATGTCATTATAAAATACAAAAGTGTCCCATGAATGGCTACACCCACCTGTTATACTGAATAACCCATCCCTGACCATACCCGATGCAAAGGTGCCTAATACACTCGCGGCATTGCCTCGTTGGATAGCAATGGCTATCCTTTGTACCACCAGGTTCGTCCGGGCGTGGGAGTCATGAGTCTTTTCCCTTAATCTACGACTAATATCAGAAACAAAATCCTTAGCCTCGCTCCCCCAACAGCCGATCGTTTCCACAGCCCCCGGTACGACTATATATCGGGACTCCATCACTGCGTTCTTTTGCCGCTTTTTGTGAGCATATGATATATTTGATCATATGATATATGATATTTATTGTATTTCAGTATACAACGATCGCATTAGAAGACATCGCTAAGTTGGAAGCTCGCTATGAAGAACTGTTGGCACTTTTGCGCCCGAACGCCGTGGGAATAGTCGACGGTTTTGATGTGAGAGATGAGGTAAGAAATTTAAAAAAAATTGAAGATTACTTACAAAAGGAAGCTCTTTCATTATGGTACTCGGGGCCTATGCGCAGGTAATTAACATTTCTGAAATTTTGCTCACATTTCTACGTTTTAGCTATATTATAATAGTGTTAATTCGTGATCACAGCAATTTATTTATCTAGAACAAAAACACTTGTACTTTTCCACTTCTTTACTTTTAAACCTGGGCGGCCGAGTCTTCTTTGACAAGCCTTAGAATAGAACCAGAACCGCTGTTTTGAATTGTCAAAATGTTAGTAGACTATCAAAACTGCAACTGATTAGCGGCCACTGGCGCAGTACGTTTTAGTAGAATATGTAAGTGTAGGTCATACGTGTAAGTCTATTGGAGTACGTTTGTAATAGTATACTACGAAAAACTGTCAAAATTGTACCGGTGGCTTTCTATTGAGCGACGATTTCTATTATTTTCTGACGCGATTGAATTAGTAGAGTTGGCTCCTGACCGGTTTCACTTTACGACATTTTTAAAGGTTAATAGATATATGCGTTTGAAATGTCATTGAGTACAATAAAGTCATCATAGAGGTAATGCGACCAGTGTGATGGGCACTTTTGCACCAGGTCCGGTTGACTAACCGGACAAGGAACACCTAACAAGGACCTAACCTAACAAGGAGACTTCCTTGAATAAAAATTGACATATATATGATTGATACTGTTTTTGAGACCATGTATTTTAAATAAATCAGTAGAAAATTTATATAGATATGTAACAAGTGCCATCATTTTACCAAGTGCAAAATCAACAAGAATAATAATAAATAGGTTTAGCCTATAGCTACAAATTACATTTTTTTTTGAGTTAGCAATGGCACTTTTAATTAGGTTTAAAGAACTTTATTCCTCATAAATTGTTTATAAATGAATACCTCTAGCGAATTAGAAGCGTTACACAATCTTATAGGTATAGGTACTCAAAGTTAATGTATCTTAGTCTAGGTCCATCTATTTTATAATGTAAGAACATATGTTTTAAATTTAGTTTTGAAGTCATTTAATTTTTAATTCTGTACCTAAACCACCGAGTCACCGTATTGGTGTATAATATTGAAAGTCAACCCCTTTTGAAGTGTCTCTCTCTATACAGAGTCATTTATAAAACACCAGCAACCTGCTAGGAGTGAATAGCCAAGGTCATACCAACATTGTTTGTTCTACCACTTTTGACAATTCGTTACGATACGACTTACGAGTACTATCACACATTGAACCATCGAGTTGCGCCATAGGTTTTCGCTCTTGGATTCGCTTAAGAGAACTCCTGGGTCTCTTTTTCGTCACGTACTGTATACCTCAATGAACGATGGACGTGCGTGTATCGAAAAGGTCAACGTCCAAGGACCTTGATCACCGGGATCACCGGCCTATCCCCATCCCCTGTGATTTTTACGAGTTACGTAGTACTGTTATTCAATCAGTAGGTACATGAAATAAAAGCGAAAATTTAAAAAAATAAATCATATAAATTTTTTTATGATGTTAGCTACCTAGTCCTAGCAGGTTGATGGTGTTTTACAAATGACCCTGTATACCTATATGCTTTGTTTCCTTCGTGTAGATACTGAACTCGACCCTGGGCGCGTACGACGGGCGCGTGTACGAGCGCCTCATGGAGGAGGCGCTGAAGAGCCCTCTCAACGCGGAGCCCGTCAACCAGAGCTTCCACAAGTACCTCAAGCCTCTCATGATGCAATCTAAGCTGTGATAATATAATTCATTTATGTATAATAAATTTGTTTCATTACATCCTGTTTGAATCACTATACTTATCTGGAGTTAGAGTAACAAGCATAAAAAAATGTTCGTCGAATGTATGATAGATCGTCTCGCACCTAACAGACAAAAGTAGCGCGTGCCAAGGTAAAAAAAACTTATTATAAACGTGCTGTATCCCTGACGGAGATAAAGCGTGAAGATACTTAGTTATAGTTAGTTTTCTGATTATATAAGATTACTAGCTGTCCCGCCCGGCTTCGCCCGTGACATACTTCGAACCCCGTGGCACCCATTTAATCCCGTTGTTTATTAATTTCACAATAATGTATGAACATTTTGCAAATTAGTTGATTACTTATTCGCTCTCCAGTACGGGCGTACTGCCCGGTCAAATTATGGTTCCACGAAATTTATTTCTTTGCGCATTATTTTGATTTTGCTATATATCTTAAGATATTTATTTACCTTGGAAGGTGTAATAAGAAAAAATATTTTTCATGAAATCCTCAAGCTAAGTAACGTATTAAAAAATGATAAAGATTAATAACGTATGTGTGTAAATAGCCTTCAAATTACCGCTTTCTGGTTTTTTAAAGAATTTAAGTGGTTATAGTATGTTATTCTTAAGAGATAGACATATACTTCCACCATTCATTATTTTGTTGTTTAGGCAGCGTTATCGTTGAAATCTTAAAGAGGGCTTATTTTTTTTGCGATATCCCCAACAAATATCGTCATAATTTAGTCAATCTATTCAAAAAATTAACAAATTATACATAAAAACCTTCGTTATGAACCATTCTATCTAATAAAAAAAACCGAACAAAACTCGTTGCGTAGTTCTATAGACCTAAGCAACATAGGGACAGACAGCGGGAAGCGACTTTGTTTTTTAATATGTAGTGATTATATTAATATTTTATACTTGTAATTAAAACGAGTTGGATTCAAGTATCAATTTTGTTATTGATATTCTCAAGTCTATTTACCTTTCTAAAACCATTATTACTTCTTAGTTGGGATAGATAGGTTTGACGGAAATTCTTATATTCCCAAATATAAAGTAGAGCTTCAGGAAGTATTCCCGTTCCCAGGCGCACACCTAAACTCCGAAACCATTTGTGGATCACACACTATTTGTCCTGACCCGGGAATCAAACCCGGGTCCTCACCGCGGCAGTCGCATACACTGCCACTGCGCCACTGGAGCAGTCAAGTATACGTTAGTTCTATAAAAAAATCTGTGTATACGTTAGTACTGTTAATGATTCTGTGCCATGGATGCGTTGGCTGTAGTAAAATAATTAATTTTAATTAGTCATGAACTTAAATAAAAAATAAATAAATATCCATCACGCCTTATCCCCGAAGGGGTAGCGGGGCATAAAATATATATGCCCCGCTACCCCTTCGGGGATAAGGCGTGATAGACAAATAAAATAAAAAATAATAAAAATACTACTAACCTAATATATAATGCTGAAGAGTTTGTTTTATAGGTTGAACGTGATAATCTCAGGAACTACTGCTTAGATTTGAAAGATTCTTCGTGTTGGATAGCCTATTTATAGAGGAAGGCTATAGGCTATATATCATCACGCTACTACCCAGGAGAGCGGAGCAGTAATCATAAATGTCAACAAATCAGGCAAATTTTCA
The DNA here is from genome assembly GCA_948477245.1 of Thumatha senex. Classification (NCBI taxonomy): domain Eukaryota; kingdom Metazoa; phylum Arthropoda; class Insecta; order Lepidoptera; family Erebidae; genus Thumatha; species Thumatha senex. Next base: position 5,054,037 of record OX419728.1, read on the forward strand.
TACATTTCTGTGAAATAAAAGCGACGGGATCAAATCGATGCAGCGGGGTTTTAAAATCTGTCACAGGTAAAGCCGTGGGGGTCAGCTAGTTCCACATATAGCACGCTCAGTTGAGCAGCACCAATTATCCACTCTCTGTCCCCACAATGTATGTAATTGGTAGTGGTCGATCACTGCAGTCACAGCACTTCGCGTTAGTTACACATTCAGTCAATACGATACAACATGTCTATCCAATTTATGTGCTAAATAAAATATTATCATTTATAGCTCGAATATAAACAGTTGAATAATATATATTATATATTATATATAGTATAGTCAATGATAGTGAGACATGAATGTAGGACAACTTCACTGCGAGTCGGTTCAATCGTTTGCTTAATCAAGTGCTAAATAAATTGTTGTGTATATGATTACTTGACCAATTGTGGTGAGATACATTCAAGGAATACATAACAGGTAAGAGCAATTTTTTTGTTAATATATACTGTTGATTGATGGCACTTGGAGGCCGTGCTACACATTTTAAATAACACCACTTGTACTATTTATTCCACACAACCCGCCTTACGGCCGTTTCGCCTTACGGCTTAACCGGTTAAAGTTATATAAGGATATAACTTTAACCGGTTAAGCCGTAAGGCGAAACGGGCGAAACATATTGTGTGCCTTTGAGAATGCCGAGAGGTGAAATATATTGTGTGCCTTTGAGAATGCCGTGAGGCGAAAACCGGTTGGGTTTATCAAGAAAATGTTGTGGAAAAAAAAGTAAAAGTAAGATATTAAAAGAAAAAAAGTAAGAAACTAGTACAGTAATAGTGGAGTTATTTAAAATATTTTTTTGTTATTTTAGGTAATTGAAATATGATACAGGGTCATTTATAAAATAGCAACCAGTCAGGCTAGGCCTAGTGTACGAGGTCTTTTAAAACTAGCTGATGACCGCAGCTTCGCACACATGCTGAATATACGCGTTTCCCCAGTGTTATAGTAAGCTGGCATGTTATACTTAAAAATTGTCAATGGCCTAAAAAACTAATAAATATTGATGTACTTGTAATTTGATGGGATAATATCCTTACACGCTTTGTCGTTGTGGCTTCAGAGATTTACAAGTGTGATCACTGCAAATCTGTACGTTTTTTTAGATTTCAATAAGGCAATGGGCTCACCACCAATTCCTATAGGGAAATGTGGGTGTAAAATATGCCATTGCCTTCGGGGATCTGCGGGACTAATAAACTTATAAGTATAAGGTAGCTCGTGTCATATTTTGGGATTTGCCGAGGAAGAAAGTTGGGAGAGTAGGTAGGTATAGTAATATATATATATATATATTATTAGGAGCTAGGACTTGGGCAATAATTAACGCTTTTGTATAGAAACGATACTTGGGCTATTTTTGATTGATTTTATATGAAGTTGAAACTTAGCATAATTTTGGGCGGTTATGTAGGTTTATCGAGACATGTAAATATTTCGCGATTTGGACCCATGTAGTATTGGTAAAAGGGCTCTTGCGTTGTTGGTGGCAATACTAATTTAACCTATGGTTTATCTTACACAAGCAGGTTTATACTTACCTAACTAACTTTTACACATTTTTTGCCATTTCTCCAAAACGGGTGCGTCTGAGCTTGAAAATAATGAGATTTTTGATACCCTTTGTAACACCCAAACACCTCCTTCACTAATAATTAAAAGATAAAAAGGATAGAAATTTGACGTTTTTAATTTTTTCTTAAATTTTTAAATAAGTATATCTAATAATGATAAAACTAAGTTGGTTACTTTGTCTACGACCAAGTCACCTTTCTTACGCCTGTCTTTTGAGATTATTATATTACTATTGCCATAAGGCATAATAAAAAAACGATGAAAATTGGAAAGTTCTGTATTTTACCTGACTATAATTCGGACCATGCATCGATTTTTTCTGTACAAAAATCTTGTTACTATTAAACTAAAATTGCCTACGATATACATAAAATAATTTACTGACATTATAATATTAAATGAACAGTAGAAAATAAAAATACAATAGCTTTCGGATGCCAAACATTTCACAAGGTTTTTAAATTTGCCGCAAATAACCAACATTCCATAAATTTTCGATGTCCATCACTATAAACCGTTCACATTAGAATCTTTGTGAACTCTACAAAAATAACGGCTAAATAGGTATAATTTAACATGGCCGCGTAATGTCGATAAAATGGTAGAGTTGTCAAAAGGTCTGCTGAAAGCCACTGTGCCTCGGTCGCTTTGAATTGTAATACGTAATACCAATTTCACGTAACCTTCTAGTTGCTTTCAAAGCGTGGTTGCTATCGAACAAACCAAAGCAACATGAACTGTTAAAGTTACATCTTAGCATGGCTGTACCTAAATACCTGACTATATTCGGACCCTTCCTCTTCTGCATCGATTTTTTCTATTCAAAAATCTTGTTACTATTAAATTAAAATTGCCTACGATATACATAAAATAATTTACTTACATTATAATATTCAATGAACAGAAGAAAACATAAATACAATAGCTTTCGGATGCCAAACCTTTGGCAAGGTTTTTGAATTTGCCGCAAATAACCAACATTCCATAAATTCTCGGTGTCTATCAACTATAAACCGTTCATGTTAAAATGTTTGTGAACTCTACAAATATAACGGCTAAATAGGTATATTTAACATGGCCGCGTAATGTCGATAAAATGATAGTGGTTTGCTGAAAGCCACTTTCACTCAGTCGCTTTGAATTGTAAGACGTAATACCAATTTCACACAACCTGCTAATTGCTTTCAAAGCGTGGTGGCTATCGAACACACCAAAGCGACATGAACTGTCAAAGTTACATAATAACACTGCTGGTCATACGTTCTAGGATTGATAGGGCATCGTAAGCGCTTGCACAATTTATCTTTTTGGACTATTTTATAATTGACCACATTAATCATTTAACATTTCTAGGATTTGGCACAATTATAACTGGTCATTTTTAAGTAAGTTGAAATGTTTTATTGCAGGACACTTTTATACTTGCATTATATTAATTTCGTACGTGTTAAATTGGGTATTATTATCATTGGACATTTTTATGGTCTAATAATTTTATAACTTGGACATGTCTTTGAACATTCGTATTGTTTGACATTTTTATTTTGCGACATAAGTCGTGCCAAGGAAAAATGTACTTCAAACATTGACCATTCCTGCTGCAGAGGCAGCAGTTACGGTGTGTCGGACACCCGGCCTTAGGGCGCCGTTGTACCCACATAGGTCGCAAGATAGTCCTGAGGGCTATTCACATCGGCCCGGCTAAGGGAATGCCCCAATATGAGGCTCTCCGCTCCGGGGCTAGTGGTGCTGCCCCCCACAATCTCCCGGAGGAGATAAACCTATGCCCATTTCGAGCCGTCTCCAAACGTCCCTCTGAGAACAGAGGAGTGGAGAGCGATCGAGCCAGAAGGCCAATGTGACCTTCCGCCCACGGCCGTAAAATATTCGGGGTACCCCAGAGCTCCGCCTAGAGTCGCCCTCAAGACTGGCGGCAGGACGGGAGCGTGCGTCGTGCTCGCTCCCGCACCCACAACTCCTCTCTTTTTGCCGCCATCACCTTGTTGGCGAAGGAGGCGATGGCGGCCCAACATTGTCAGCTGTCGGCCATAGCTCGTACTACGACCGGCAGTGACACATCCAGCCCAAGGCACTTCGGGGCCTGTCCCAAGCCGTACACACAGTTAGGGAATGCTCAGCCGTGTCCACAGCACAGCTAGGGCAGTGACGGCACACGAAGTCCGGCTCCACACCCACCAGCTCACACAGATAATTGGCAAAACAACCATATCCTGTGAGAAGCTGGGTGAGATATTACGCCGGAGTACCGAGTGCCCTCAACCCATTGCCGAAGGACGGGCTAGATGGCTCCCACGAGCCGAATGCTCGTAATGGGGCTCTCCAGTCTTTCGGCCCACTTCCGGATGAGATCATCACGAGGCGCCTGTCTCCAGCGATCAATCTCCTCCGGAAGCGGCCGACCTCCAAACTGTATAAATTTTGTTTAACTTACTGTAGGTACTAAATAAAGCTATTAATTGCTTGGCCAGCAGCGGATCACTCTTCGTAAAGACACAAGAGAGAAAAAAAAACGAGAGTTTACATACGAATAAAAATTAGGTCCTGGGATTATAAAAGTACCAGGAACATGAGTAGGTCATATTTTGATAAAATATGCAATGGTTGGGAAGTACGTAGGTACCTAATAATTCCTGTATAATTTTGTGTCGTGAGAAACTCCACCTGCGTAGCACTGCCCTCTCTACTATATACAATTTATTAACCATTTGCACTTACTAACATGAATAAATAAATATATATATTGAAGGGACAACTCATAAAACGCCACCTGATTCCAAACTAAGCAGAGCTTGTACTATGATAACCAGATAACTGATAAACATACTTATTTATTTCTAAATACATTATACATTTTATATTTATATATATTTCCCACTTCAGTTAGATTTTTCAATAAATAATATAAATATGTGGCGCAGGTCGACACAGAACCATCAGGGATATAAGCATAGCCAACCACGCTTGCGCTGCTGACCCCGAGGCCATGCTAGCCTGATAACGGCAGCACGGCGGCTATTTTGAGATTTTTATATATAAATCGACGCGGAAAATGCATAAAAGAACCTCACTGTCACCAAACGGGGGAGCAGGGTGACTTTGTATAGACCGGACCGCGTTGTTACGTCTCGCATCAACTTTGCCGCATATAGGCCAGAGGTTCATCATCATCATCCGAGCGTTGCGTTGCGTCTCGCGACGCCCTGGGTCCACTTTTCTACATTTTCTTCTCCACTTCGCACGGTCGTCGGCATCCCCTGTAGTGAAACCATTGGCACGCATGTCATCCTTTACGACGACTGACCCCCAAAAGTTCTCTAAAGAACGGAAGGATGTTCTTCTCGCACCGAGTGTGGCTCTGGAGACAGAGAATGAGAATGATTGAGCGGGCGCTATATGCACTCCCGGAACATGCCAGCCATTTGACCATGGGTGAGCGAGGGTCCTGCGACCCACCGCTAACGGTTGAAGCCACGGGGTTGCGTACCGAACAGCGCATAAATTAAACGCAAGCCTAGCGTTGCCTCAGCATTTGGTTTCGGTTGAATACCTATCTTGTGAACGAATGCGTTTCGTAGAGCCTACACCAGAACTTTTATTCAGAATCAAACCCATGATCGCAGACAGTTTCAAAATAGCACATTTCTTACCGTTTCATAAATTGAATAAATTCTAAAACTACTACTATTTTGATAAAAAAGCAAAGCAAAAATATTACCTAATTTAATTTTAGTTCTTACTTAGATAAATAACAATTGTTATCAGTACCCACCTATTGTACCTACTTATGTAATCTAAGGACCGTTATCCATTGCGGCGTAGCTTCAAATGCCTAGTAACTTGTGCAGCGATGCAGCCCAGCGTACTGTCCACTTGGCATTTTACAGTTGTATCTTAATAAACATTTAGCTTACCGTTCCGTGATGTTACGCTATCATGTACAATGGCCTTTACTCGTATTATTAATTACCTACGTAATGTTTTTGCATAACCATTTGTATTGGCGGTTGATTGAGAAATTGATTCATTATAATTGTGTATTCCTACAGAAATGGCTGAACATAAAGTTTGTGAACACCTGGTTAAAGAAAGGAAGAAGTGCTCGTTCGATGTACAGGAGCTGATCCACCTTATTGATGGCGGACCCAACGAAACTAAGGAAAGAAAGGAAGTTGGTAAGTGGGTCTTTTTATCTTTGAGCCTTTTTAAAGTAAATGTTGATGATCTATATACATTCTTAAAAAAATCCTTAATTTTATATTTCACTGTATAAAAATCTGTATTTAATGTAATCTGTACCTAGTCAGATCATAAATTCTGTCACATGTTTAATATAAAATAATTGAAACAAGTTTATTCATTATGTAACCATTTATATACCAAAATGAACTTAACAAAACATAGATTCTTATGACAATAAAGTTTATTCAAAATGACTTTCGTGATTTTGAATACAGGCCTTCAATCTGCGCGGCCAGTCATCTATCGCAGCACGAACGAGGTCCATGTCAATATCGGCGGCTGCCTTAATCAAGGATGTTTTGCGTGACTCCAAATTGGGATGAGGCTTTGAGCACGCCTTTTCCTCCAATTGTTGACATATCTTGTAATCTAACGGACTCAAATCTGGACTGGAGGAGGGCCAGTCTTCGTGCCGGATGAAGTCGATTTCACGCGCCGCCAGCCAGTCTTGTGTGCTCTTCGCTCTATGAGCTGGCGCCGAATCTTGTTGGAATACCCAGTGCCTGTTATTGAACATGGTATGAGAAACAGGTTCCACAAGGTTCGTCAGGACTGTATTTTGATACACAACTGCATTCGTTTTTACACCTTTCTCACAAAAATGTACCTCAGTTAAGCCCCAATAAGAAACTCCCAACCATACCATGAACGAGGGTGGAAAATGACCTCGTTGGACACGCGGAATACGGTTGCTCGCTTCTTCACTACTGTGTGCGTACACCTTATCACTTTGTTTGTTGTAGCTCTCTTCTCCGTTAAAATTTTTTTTCACCGAAAAATGTACTTCCCGATATTTTTTCCCGCGTACCGCTTCAACAAAGCGCGGCATCTCTTCAATCTCAGGTCCATTAGACGAGCATTTAAAAGATGTCCTGTTTTTCTTCGATATGACCGAAGCCCTAAGTCTTCATTTAACACCCTTTTCATCGTGGTTCTGCTTAACCCCATCTGAAGGGCCAACAGTTTCTGCTTACGTTTGGAATTTCTTTGAATTCGCGCCTTCACAGCTTTTATCACTGCTGGAGTCCTAACAGACCGAGGGCGACCACTTCTTGACCCGTCATCTACACTAGTCTTCATTGTATCGTTTGATGGTACGATAAACGAATCTTTTGGTTATATTCAAATTTTTCAGTATGTCAAAAATTTGAATTAGCGCGTAACCGCAACGTTGCAACGCAATAACTGCAACACGGTCTTCTTTAAGCGTCCACTTCATATTTAAAAATGAGTAAAATTCTAAAAAGTATACATTTTTATTTTCATGAACAATTCGAAATTCGAATTCAATAAACTTTTTTGTGGCCAGCATTCTAAAAGAAAAGTTTTTACTGTGTGACAATACTTATGACCTGACTAGGTATTTTGATATGTTTAGCGAGGATCTTTCTGGATTCCGGCCCCGGTCCAGTAGGTAGAGACAGCAAAATTTAAGAGCTTTACGTTATTTGTAGTAACACTTTGGTTTTAACCCTCGACGCAAATCGAAGGGGGTTTTAGGTTTGACCTCGATGACATTGCGTGTGTGTCTGTCTGTAGCATCGTAGCTCTCAAACGGATGGACCGTTTTCGATGCTTTTTTTTTTTAAATTTAAAGCCAGTTTCCTTGCGGTGTTTCTAAGCTATTTTTGGTTAATATCGATCCATCAATGTAAGTAAGTATTAGTTCTTTTCCAAAATTATGTTAAGTATTTCTGGCGTATGATTACACAGTACTTATATAATTGTAAAATGACAATTAATTGATAAGTTCGACCTGATGCTGCAACCAGAATTATCTCTAGAGAACCCTCTTCGAAAACTCAAAGCAGAGATATCGTATTTGGGTTCAATAGTACTCTTTTAAGGTTGTTTCTTAAAAAGTAAACTAAGTATAAGTATTGTAAATTAAATGTTTAATTTAATCTTTTAATCAACAATCTATACTAATATTATAAAGCTGAAGAGTTTGTTTGTTAGGTTGAACGCGCTAATCTCAGGGACTACTGGTCGGATTTAAAAAAATAGTTTTGTGTTGGATAGCCTATTTATCGAGGAAGGCTTTAGGCAACATATCATTACGCTACTACACTGGGGAGCAGAGCAGAACTAATATATATCGACAAATAGGGCAAATTTTTATGCATCATTGTAGAATTTATAACCGACGGGATTAAATAGGTGCGAAGGGAGATCTAAATATTCCACGGGCGAAGCTGTGGGGGTCATCTAGTATTTTATATAATTATTATATAATTTAGGTACAACAAATCATGTTAAGTACCTACCTATACAATGTATGCATATTATATGTAAATAAATAATTATGATCAGGGCAATTAGTAACTCAGGACCCCCGAGTTCGATGGGAGGGTTGCTTGCCGTTTTTATAGAAGCAAGTTATGTATTACGATATTCGCGTGATGTTGTTTCGGAGGTGTTTTCTCTCGTATGTATAATATATATGTATTTGAAAATATATAAGTGAAATAAAATGAAATGAAAATGAATGAAATGAAAATGAATAAAATGAAAATGAATGAAATGAAAATAAAATGAAATGAAATATCTTTATTCATGTAGGTCACAAAGTAACACTTATGAACGTCAAGATTATTGCTTCTACATTTACATTTACTGCCAGATTCGCAAAACAAACGGTGGAGCCTTTTTATTAGTCGTCTAGATCCCATAACACAAGTTTATATTAGCTTACTTTGGGCTAGACGGCGCTGTGTAAAAAAAATGTCAAACATTATTTTATTATTTATGTGAGAGTTTCAACTCAAATTCACACAGAAGCAGGAACAAATTGAACCTTGGAGAGAGGCCGCGGTGGTAGTCAAAGTCTGTCGGGAACTCTGGTATATCCCACTGGGGTGTCCGGCGCTAGTTAACTATGTATTGACCGCATAGTTGACTGAGGAGGCGAGCGAAGCGAGCCGACGAAAGTCTTCCTTGTAACTCCACTGGTACGGGAAAAATGCTATTGATGTTCGTCCGTCCATTCAGTCTACAGGTCGCATTTTTCATCGGATCTGCATGCAACTTGGCATGGACAATCCTTGATGTAGACAACAACTTTTAGCGTGGGGGTTTTTCGATTGGGGGGCATATGGAGGTAGGGGAGGGTAAATGGTCCCGTAGTGGTTGGCAAAAGCACTCAAAACGAAAAAAAAAAAAAATTAAAAAAAAAATACTTCGAGGTCTACTGTTCACAGAACCACTAGGGTTCTAGACCTCGGAGTAATTAAATATTAGTCGAATTAAAATTTTAGTCGAATTGAATCATAACATCCGTGAGGTTTTTCCCATGAGATCGAAAAAGATAGCCGAACTCAAAGGTCAGTTTTTGATGTAAGTAACAAATTTCTAAAAATATATTTATTTTTAGTTGTTTTTTTTATTAATTTAATTAATTTAGCCTGGACTGCTGTTGTTATTATAATATAGTAAATTCATTTATCAAGATTTTGTAAATTTGCACCGGCAGATGGGATTTGGCATAATGCGTGGGTAATATTGTTATAGAAAATTTGATTTTCAATCGTAATATTGTTTATAATTTATTCTTATTTTATATATAATATAATATTTGTTAAATATATATTTTGTATATATATTATATTTTTCAAATTATAATGTTTTCGTCTGATACTAGTATTGATAGTGATGATTTTTATTCGGCGGAGAGTAATTCTAGTTTTCAGGTTGAACCTTCTCTCTCCGAGTTCTTATCGTCTCAATTATCTGACGTGACTAGGAATTTCAATGTAGTTCACATAAATGCTCAAAGTATTCCGGCTCACATAACAGATATGCTGGCGTCTTCTGGCTGTACAAATATACATGCCATACTTGTTTCTGAAACATGGGTAAAACCATCCTTATCTTCTTCTCCTTATGTTGGGTTCAGCCTGATCCGTAATGATCGCGGGCCAGATGGTTATGGTGGCGTGGCTATTTATTTGCGTTCTCACTTTTCTTATACTATTGTAAGTTCATCACCACAGCCACCTCTGCTATTTTCTGGTGAGCATCTTTTCCTTGAGGTTGAGTTTTTTATGGTCCTTCTTCCCACATAAATTACTTCTCTTCCTTTGAAACTCTCCTTGAAAACGTTGCTTTAATGTGCAGTCACACAATAATCATGGGTGATTTGAACACATGTCTTCTTAAAAATTACTCTAGCTCTTCTACTTTCCAATCTATCATTCAATCCTGTATCCTTTCAGTTCTTCCTTCTGGAACCACTCATCACTTTCCAAACCGTACTCCATCACCACTGGACCTCATAATTGTTTCTACTCCAAGTAGGGTGGCTAAACATGGCCACCATACAGCTGATGAGTTTTCTTTACACGACTTACTGTTTCTTTTATATCGCCTTCGTTTGCTTAAGCCCAAACCCAAATTTCTTTCTTTATGTAACTTTAATGGTATGAATATTGATGATTTGCGCAGGGACGCCGATGACATTAACTGGGAACCACTTTTCAACTCGATGACAAAGTCGAACTACTTAATAAAAATTTAATATCCCTATATGTCGTACATGGTCCAGTTCGCAAAACAGTTCGCAAAATTAGAGTTAAACATATACCGTCACCATGGCTCACACATGATATTAAATTATTGATTTCTAAAAAAGCGGCAGCCAAGTCTAAATATAAATGTAGACCAACAGCCTGAAATTGGGAAAAATACGTTAAAATAAGAAATCATAGCAGCAAGGTGTGTAGGAATGCTCAATGCCAACATATTCACAGTTCTGTTCAAAACGGAGATCCAGCAAAAGTTTGGAAATTTTTGAGGTCATTGGGAGTGGGAAAGTCTGATCAAGACTCCATATCCAAAACTGTAAATCTTGATTTACTCAGCTTCGTCCAATTTTGATAGATTGATAAAAGAAGCGACACTTAAACATCTTTCAACTATCCCGACTGTAATCCTTTCATTTTTAGTCAATTAACTGCTTGTGATGTTAAGAGAAGTATAATGTCTATCACTTCTAATGCGGTAGGTACTGACTGTCTCAGCCGTAATATGATTATTACCCATTATTGACGAAATTCTTCCTGTCCTCTGTCACATCTTAAATTTCTCTATTATTAACAGCATATTTCCAGTGGCTTGGAAAAACGCTCAAGTCATACGTATAGCCAAAAAATAAAATCCTTCCTCCTTCTCTGATTACCGCCCTATACCTATTCTCCCTTTTCTTTCGAAAGTTTTCGAACGACTTCTTTACTCTTAACTCATGAATTACCTCTCTAAAAATAAACTTTTAAATTCCTTTCAATCCGGATTCCGTACTGGTCATAGTACAACCACAACGTTAACTCATATTACGGACGACATCAGAGCGGGCATGGAAAATGGTATGCTAACAGTACTAGCATTGCTGGACTTTAGAAATGCCTTTAATATGGTGAACTTTGACATTCTACTCGGAATACTGACCTCCCTTAACATATCTCCAACAGTGATTGACTGGTTTCATAGTTACCTGTTTGGCCGACGACAGCGAATTAATGTTGATGACACCTCTTCTTCTTGGTGCATTACATCTGCTGGTGTGCCTCAGGGTGGCGTTTTATCTCCTCTACTTTTCGCAGTTTTTACCATTTGCAGCTGGAGTGAGTCGTACGGTCTGAAGGTGAACCCATCTAAGACCCAGTTTATCATAGTTGGTGGCACCAGGATGACGCCTAAAATTGATTGGTCACAACTTCCTAAAGTTATGTGCAATGGTATTGACATTTTCTATTGTAACAAGGTCAAGAACTTGGGCATTTATTTAAACTCATTCTTATCCAGTTGCAAGAGGTCAGACGCAAATTGTTTGCTGCGGCGGGGTCCTTGCGCAGGTTGAGAAATTTCCTACCTGTTTCAACTAAAGTTGCTTATAAGCTTATACAATCGCTTCTTTTCCCCATACTTGATTTTGCAGACATCAGTTATCTAGATCTTAATGAGGACCAATTCAATAAACTTAAGAGACTCCAAAACTTCTGTATAAGATTTATATTTGGACTACGCAAATATGATCATGTTCCTGAATTTCGAAAAAGACTCAAGTGGTTACCTATTCGCCTTCGCCGGAATATCCATATCTTCTCTCATATCAATATATATATGGCGTACTTTTTAACCCTCATACTCCTTTTTATCTGAAAGCCCGTTTTGACTTTCAGAGCGATTCCCACAATAAATTCCTGAGATCGTCGGAGAACTTGAGATTGAGGATGCCCGTACATTCCACTAACTTTTTAGACAAATCTTTCTCTGTACAAGCGGTTCGGTTGTGGAATGCACTGCCAGTACCTATTAGACGTGCACAAAGTTTAGCCACATTCAAAAGACTTGTAAACGACCACTACTTGAGAGACATTGGTTATACCTAGTTTCTTTTTAATTTTTTTTTTGTGCCACCGATTTGCCAATTATAATATTTATTGTAATATTTGTTATTTCATAGGTATTTATGTATGTATTTTGTATGTATATATTTGTATTTATATGGATTTGTATGTAGGTGTATGACATGTATGTCTGTACGGTATATTGTGTAAATCAGATATTTTAGTGAAATGTTAAATTTCAATGTAACACCATTCTGCCCCAAATTCAGTTCTTGTAACAGGTCTCCATTCAAAAGGTTGCCTGTAACGGATTGCCTTTGTGCGATAAGGCCGCCAATTGTAAAACCAATTGTTATCACATTATCTTTATGTTAAAATGTAATTTGGTGTTACAATAAAGAATATATCAATCAATCAATTTATTGAAATTCCGATCTACTATAACGATTTTAATATAATCTTAATATCTTAATAATATTATAAATGGGAAAGTTTGTATGGATGTTTGTTACTCTTTCACGTAAAAATTACTGAATAGATTTTAATGTAACTTTACAATAATATAACTTATACATCAGAATAACACATAGGCTACATTTATCCCGGGAACAAGTTATTGTGGTAAACGGAAACAGGAAAACTCTACGCGGGCGAAGTCGCGTCAGTCAGTCAAGTCAACTAGTTTATAATAAATTTGGGTTAAAATTCAAAATTATTATAGCTTTATGTAGAATCTGTATACCTTTTACTATTTTTAAGTTGTTTTAATTTTTCCTCTAACTTGTATAGTTTCCAAGATATCTCGATTTTAGTTATTAAACAAACATTTGGGACTTTCAAGTGGTTAGGAGGAATTCGTATTCTATAGAAATTATAGCGTATGAAATCAATAAAAAGTATAGCGTATAAAATACGTAGTCTAGTCCTAGTCTTTTGCTCGTATTGTTCGGCCTCAAGGCGGCGTGCGTAGTCCTATCAAGAGAGTAAACTAACCACTAAAGCTTATGAGTTCCGAAGTAATTTTACGTGCTGACTTGGCAGATTAGATGTCAGTAATCTCAAAAGTATTTTTGTGTAACTACAATAAAGGTCAGACTACCCCGTCAGGGAAATAGTGTGAAGATAGATAGATAGATAAAAACAATTATGAGCTCGAGAGTTGAAGTATACTCGTGCACTAGATATTTCTGATTGGTTGATTCTGATTCTAATTGTATTTTTTTATTAGAGGAAATGGTATGCAGTGATCCACGACTCAAAGATCCGATTCCAGAGGAATACTTGAGCCATAAAGAACGATATGAGAACAGTATCAGAAAGGGTAGCATTTTATTCGAACTTATGCGAAAATACAGCGAGACACACAACACTATGGATGCTTTCCAGTATGTATATTCTTATTTTTCATAACCAGCAGAAGTGGTGAATGGAGCGAAGCGAAGCAAGTCGAAGCGAACGAAGTCTAGTAGCTCCTTTCCTCCCCGATTTGGATTTTCGCTTTGTCCTCGAACTCCTCCCAAACCTCTCAGGAAAACTCGAGGAAAGACAAAACGCTTCGCTCCATTTAGACTAGACTTACCGGGGATGGCAAGTGCACCTAATGTTTAATATACCCGTGTTTTCCACAAGGTACAATGAGCTATGCTTAAAAGATAGCCGATAATTATTTTTGAAAAGAATAGCTATTATTTAGAATTTGTTTAAAATTAAGTTATTATGTCTCTTCTTTTCTCGGGCATCTTCTTTTTTTTTCTAGAAGATACCCGGGCTTTTGGTAGGCTTACATGGAGACATAGGTCCAACACGCAGAGGCCCTTTGAGAATTTTAATCTAATAGGGAATGGGACCCTCACTGCAGATAGTCCACGCCCGCCTTATGTAGAAGAACGGTAATGGATCACCTCCAATGGGAGTTAAACTATTGTGAAATGTGCTAACTATGAAATGGGCTATTGGGTTGGGTGTTAAATGGATTGAGTGATTTAAGCTATTGATGAAAACGGCGTCTGCCTTTTTAATATATTATTATTAAACTATTGGCAGACGGTGACTCGCCAACTCACTAGATGGGCCCCCTATACAATCACCATAGGCATGATAAGCCTGTAAGGCGACAGAGGGCAACACCGGTGTGAGCGGCTTGGGGTGTCGAGCGGTGCGGCGCCGGTTTCACCTTCGCGGGACAGGCCCGGAGCGGGCTTCCCCGTAGTTATGCCCTTGAAAATGACACTTCCACCCCCGAGTATATAGCTCTGGCTCCCTCCCTCAGACCGGCCAATCAAGGCAAGCCAAAGTTGAGATTTGCTGCACTCCCGGGAGAAGCACTCTCACTGCTCTCCCGTTAGGCCATTAAATCCTAACCGGTGCAGAAGGGCAACAAAACTCTGAGGAATCGGGACCGATGTGTAGCCACGCACATTCAGCTCGCCACAAGCTGCCCTGCGGATGTGAGCTTTTCAATAACTTTCTGATACATTTTTTGTTGATATCAGAAAGTGGATGACTCAAAAAGCGAATCTACTATGCCCTCATAGGGTTGCGTTAATCCTATAAAAGATAACGACTGTCCTCGAGGGGTAAAAAAAAGTTAAGTTATTATTATTATTACTATTCTTCTTTACACGGTTACCTTTTTTTTTCTTACGAAGATACCGGCTTTTGGTAGGCTTACATGGGGACATAGGTCCAACACGCAGAGGCCCTTTGAGAATTGTAATCTAATAGGGAATGGGACCCCCACTGAAAATAGTCCACGCCTGCCTTATGTAGAAGCAGAACGGTAATGGATCACCTCCAATGGGAGTTAAACTGTTGTAAAATGTGCTAACTATAAAAATGGACTATAGGGTTGGGGTTAAATGGATTGAGTGATTTAAGCTATCGATGAAAACGGTGTCTGCCATTTTATTATGATGACTATTATTTTAAATTAACTTTATGAATATATTATTTATTTTATTAAAATTGGAATTATGAATGTGACATTGTTTAAAATTATAAAAGGATTATGAAATTTACTAAGAATAGGTTAAGATTTTAGTAATACAATATGGATCTGGCATAAATGCTTATTATTATTATTTATATTAACAGGCCATCAAACAAGTATAGGGTACCCAGCGGAGTGATAAAAGATGTGACGCCTTTCATGATCCACATGGGGATGTTTGTGCCTACCCTGTTGAACCAGTCGAACGATGAACAAAGAGCTGAGTATCTGCAAAAGGCTGTATCGCTGGAGATTGTCGGATCGTACGCGCAGGTATGTAATCCTATTTTTGAACAGAAGTTCTTTAAGGTTGCACTAGTTGGGAGCATAAACCGCTTGGTAGGTGATGCAAAATTGGTGCTATCTTACTCGGCATGATGTGAGAACGCGGTAGTGCCCGTAATTAGCAGGAAAAACATAGTTGAAAGTATGAAATTAGTAGCCGGATGACTTTTTTTTTTAACAAGTTTTGATAATTGTATTACAGGCTTTCGGCTCTTGGGAGATCATTATGTAATTGTGTATATTTTGTTAACCAAAATAAAGTTTTTAGATGTTTTAAATAAATTAGCTATGTCTGTATGGCAGTATTTTTTAAAAGATTCTTGCTCTAAATGCACTTATTTAATACACAAAGTTTCAATAAAAAATTAAGTATAATATAAAGTGTTTGTGACTCCTAACTTTTGAACTATATTAATTATTATGATTTTGGCTCCATATAAACATAGTCATTGACGTGAATAATTCATTAATGTCTTATTTTTTGGTCATACCATACGACCTAAACTTTTTGAATTTTCGTCCAACGTAGATTGTATGAAAGAACGACTGACTTGTTTCCCCTTAACGCGGCTAACAGGTGGTGTAATTTAATAGAAATCGAATGCCGTATGCTGTGTGTGTCGAGCCCACCACAAGCAAATGAGCACACTAATGAGCGCGTAGCCGGATGTGCAACTCTCTCTCCTGTCCCTGTTTCTTTTTATCATAAAACCTCAACACATTACTATTACTTTACTATTTTTACAATTAAATTGCCGACGACCGTGCGAAGTGGAGGAGAAAATGTAAGAAAACGGACCCCGGGTGTAGCAAGATCCAACTGGGACAGACGCTCGGATGATGATGATTTTTACAAAAAAAAATTAAAGTCCGTTCTTTCTTGATATATTAACAAATTCTACATTATTATTATTATATTATACATATTATTATTTTTAAAACAAGCTCTCTATTAACTTGCACTGTGTGTTTATTCGGGTGGAATCTGCAGCTCAATTTTGAAGCAGATGTCTTTAACGGGTTGAGCTGAAATTTTTAATACACGTTTAGTAACGCCATCTTAAATAAAACATGACTTTAATGCACAGCCCCAGTATTGGTGTCAAATGAAAGCACTTGATCAGAGTAACGAAAAAAATAACGTCAAGTCATTTTAAATCGAATATGGTCATATTTTAAAGATTTTGTCTACATATTCTGTAGTAGGTAGTCTTTGTTTCTATGCTTTCGTATAATATGGGTATCAAATGAAATGACTTGCTGCGTTTATTCTTTGTCAATTTATATAAAATTATTTTTAATACGATAAACTATATCTAATCTAACGACGTCTGGACAGGTATAATATTTTATCTGGGCTTTATCATACTTTTATCACTGCATTGGCAGACAAGTATACTACCCACCTGATCGAGATTCGTCACTGTAGCCTATGGTTGTTTAGTACACTGCAAAACCTTTCAAGACCTTTGAAGAACCCCATTAGGGAATATCGAGGCAGGTCATTCCACAATCTACGCGTAGGCGGAAGAAAGTATCATAAACGCAAGCGCTCCGGTCCAAAGTGTGAGTCCTGTCTGTGGCGAGCGCGGCGATGTGATAACTATTAGAAATGGAATTGGCTGTATGTCTGTTAAAAGATGTCCGCCGCCTTAATCTTCAACAAATAATGTATTGAAATCAGTATCAAACGATATTTTGCCAGATCAATACGGAATCATAATTCCTTGTCGGAGTCGAAAACTATTGTATATTTCACAATCACACTCAAGGTGCAGACTAGAGACAAAATAGCCGTTTTAGCTATCAAAATATTAATATAGACTACAAAAATGCAAATTATGAGCTACTTACAGGCGCTAAATGTGTTAATAACATTCTATCGGCCGGTCTATGGAATTCTATTGGAGCGCAATTGTAATAGTAGACTACGAAGCTGATTTTTGGAACGAAGTTCCTTATCGCGCGTTGTGAAAGGGGGCTAGACGGAAAAAAATCTTACGAAAAGTTGTCACGACACTAAAATTCTTACGAAAAGTTGTCACGACACTTTTTGCTATTTGCTTTTTTTATTTTATATTTTTATTAATTATTTATTAATACATTAACATCATCTTTTTAAATTCCTACGAAAAGTTGTCACGACACTTTTTGCATTTTATATTTTTATTAATTATTTATTAATACATTAACATCATCTTTTTACATCTGTTGTTAGTTACATATTATATTATCTATAAAAAAAAAACTTTTTAAACTTTTTTTTTTTTTTTAACTTCGTTCCATCCGGGTGTCCCTTGACACCTCTCAAGTTTTTTTTTCTGTCGGCTCTCTATTGAGCGACGATTTTATATCACTTCTGACGCGATTGAATTAGTAGACTTGACCCCCTGCAATTCACTATCGTAGCGATGGAATTAGACGACGTTAAACCGACACCTGTTTCAAATCCGAATGTGGTAGAATCTTCAAAATAGTGAAATAGATGCGTGCAGACGGTCGGTTAAAGGACAGACTGAGCCGTTTTATAAGACATTTCTAAACTTTAGGGTTTAGAAGTCGAACTAGGCATGATGCATTATTATTATTTCGACTCTATTAGGGCGGAAGCATTAGGCAGCGAACAGCATTCCTTACTCTGTGGCCTTTCCCAATCATTGCGAGAGGTTGATTATACCACGCTGTCTGGCCAGCAGGGATGGCACAGGGTCTTGTTTCAAATTCTTTATCTTCATCATCGTACACCACATGAGATGGAGGCTTATATTTGGCTTCGAAGATTTCAGTAGTAACACCAATGCACCCAACATATCAGGCGGTCGGCATCATTTTGAAGAGCTCAATATAAAAAGTAAACTTTTATTAAAGCCTTTCAAACTTATATTCCAGACAGAACTTGGTCACGGCACAAATGTACGAGGGTTGGAGACCACAGCCACCTACGATCCGGACACAGAGGAGTTTGTCCTGCACAGTCCCACGTTGACTTCCTACAAATGGTGGCCTGGAGGATGTAAGTCCTCTCTTCGTTTTTTCTATCGGATTATGTGTTTGTTTTATACAGTACTGTACAAAACACATATACAGTAGTTTTATAAAATATGCATAAATACAAAAAAAAATAAGAGAAAAATGGCACGTAAATAATTTTCTACCGTAGTTGCGTACGCTAAAGCGACTACATACAGCCTTGTATTTGAAATACTAAATAATATTTATTTTTTATTAAGAACACTAATAACTGTTAATTTGTAGACAAAACTGAATAATAATATGAAAATAAACGTTTATTTGTAGTACTTTAAGTAATAAAGTTTATTTATTCACAAAAATATTCACATATTATTTCTATGACAACACTTTGCTGATTAAATTATTCCCGTTTTGTCTCGGGAACGATAACTACACAGGTGAAACCGCGCGGTGAGCGGTAGTTCAATATATAATGAAGTAATAAGGACTTTACAGAACGTAGGCAGTGACATTGTATATACATCTTGTGACGCAGGAGATAGAAGGTACTTATCGGTAGGCGCGCGTTTTCCGACATCGCCCACGTTTATCGTCATACATTCAATTTACACAAAATATTAATAAGTAAATTGCGTAATATAAACTATCTGGCATAAATTACCCAACTTATGATGAAAATTAAAACCGTTGCCTCGTTTAGAAGTTGTTCGGGCCTAACAGACAGACTCAAAAAGAAAATCATTTTGTTTTCAAATAATTAATAAAAAATTCTAAACAAAGATTTAATTCTTACTTTCAGTGGGACAGACGGCGAATTATTGCATAATTGTGGCCCAAACGTATACAAAAGGACAATGCCATGGGATTCACCCCTTTTTGGTTCAAATCCGTGACACAGAGACCCATATGCCATTTCCAGGTATCAAAATAGGAGATATTGGACCTAAAATGGCTTTTCAGACTGCAAATAATGGATTCCTAGGCTTCGATCATTTCAGGATTCCAAGAAAAAACATGTTTATGAAGAATGCACAAGTGTTGGAGGTATTTTTTTAATAATTCGCATAAGGTTTACAATTACGGTGCACTTGGTGATCAGCTTAGCTTATTGCAACTCCAGAGGTGTCAATATTCCCGTTGTTGGCTCTGAAAAAATCTTCTTATGTCCCTTTTCAAAAACTCCAATCTGTATGTAGTTTTTTGGCGAAGCAGGGAGTTCAGTTCACAACTTGAGCCTGTGCGAAAGGAAGCAACTATCGAATGTTACTGTCCACGATCGCTTCGAATGTAAAGTAAATATCACATTTATCAACCCCCACAGAACTAAATATGATATTATCTGTGCACTGCATAGTCTTACGATGATAATAATTTAGATCTATATTAAACAGTACCTTTGAAAATCTGAAGTATGCTTGCAACCATCGCTGGTGCAACCTACTCGGAATTCAAGCGAATTCCGGTTTCAGCACCCTTCTTTATTCTTTATAGTTCCTTCCAAACCCTCCTGGAAGAGGAGTCTGGGGTTTACAATTATTTGGTCGCTATGAGCAGCTATTTTTTGACTTTTAATTTTCAACATTGTTAGGAGTAACCGAACCGAACGCCGTAAGGGTGCATGTCTCGTTGCTTCGTCTGTTAGTCAGCAGATGCACCACTAGCTGGTTAGGTCGCTTGGGCCCCGGAGATCTTGGTGGGGTCCCTTGCACACCTTGCAGTTTCAGCATTGTCTCGATTTGTTGAAACGAAGTTCCTTATCGCGCGTTGTGAAAGGGGGCTAGACGGAAAAAAATCTTACGAAAAGTTGTCACGACACTTTTTGCTATTAGCTTTTTTTATTTTATATATTTATTAATTATTTATTAATACATTAACATCATCTTTTTAAATTCTTACGAAAAGTTGTCACGACACTTTTAGCTTTTTGCTTTTTATATTTTTATTAATTATTTATTAATACATTAACATCATCTTTTTACATCTGTTGTTAGTTACATATTATATTATCTATAAAAAAAAACTTTTTAAACTTTTTTTTTTTGATTGTTTTTTTTTCCTTCGTTCCATCCGGGTATCCCTTGACACCTCTCAAGTTTTTTTAATTTTTGTAAATACTTGGTAACACAAACCGATATACGATAATAACGGACATTTGGCGGGAAGAGTGACAAGTGCGGACGCTTGCTTTAGATTATTTTCTAAAACTAGTGCATTTATCTTGTTTTATGTGCGGGAGTGGTGATTTCTTGGACATAAAAGTTGTGTTAACGTGCTATAGTGAAAGACAATGATATATATGCAGTGAAATGCTATTTTCTCTCTTGCCGCGAAACGTCCACTGACAACCTTAGTATAAGAATCACCATTATACTGAGGGCAAGGACCAGGACGGACAATGAGGACACGACATAGAATGGACAGGACTAATTAGAAGATAAGATTGAAGAAATATGATATAAAAAATAAGATTTGGCTAAAAGGTCTTAGAAACCAGGCCATTAAATAAATATTAAAAAAAAAATACGTTTATAACAACACGTATTTTGATATGAAAATTTAGATGCAACCGGGATTGTGCGCTTGGATGATCATAATTTAGAAAATTGGTTGTTTTGATAACTAGCCATTTAATGGCCATTAAGCGAATTCGACTTTTAGAGAATTGTCCATTTTGAGAATAAATCCTACTGCGACTCTGTTGCGCTCCTGAAATTAGGTCTTCTGCGCCTAAAGCTTTGTTTGGTAGGTTTCTTTGAAGGCCCACACTCTGCCAATGAAGTGCCAATCTCAATATATGATGTACCTCACTCTACTTACAAAATTTCATATTGTATTTCTGTATTTTCCAGGATGGCACGTACATAAAGTCGATAAACGAGAAACTGACATATGGCACGATGGTGTTTATTAGAGTCCTTCTTTTGACAGACTTGGCTTTCGAACTGTCTAGAGCGGCCACCATTGCTGTACGGTATTCTGCTGTCAGACATCAATCGCAGCTGAAAGCTGGGTAAGAAAAATAAATCTATACTTTAATGTATAAAGCTGAAGAGTTTGTTTGTTTGTTTGGTTGAACGCGCTAATCTCAGGAACTACTGGTTCGAATTGAAAAAATCTTTTTGTGTCGGATGGTCCATTAATCGAGGAAGGCTATTATATTATTACGGTACTAACCAGGAGAGCGAATCAGAAATCATAAATTTCAACAAATCGGGAAAATTTTCCTACATTTAAAATAATAAACGACGGGATTAAATGGGTCCGATGGGGGTTCGAAGTACGTCAAGGGCAAGCCCGTGGAGGTCATAATATTTAAAACGGCCAACTCCACTTAACCATAGACACATACAAGGAAACAATCCATGGCCTCGGTGATTTGTTGAAGCACTCTGTGAAAGCATCAGGGCTGCTTAACAAAGGCCACTTCATCGTTACTAATATAGAATCTATTCCAGGCTACAAGAGCAAAGTACATACATAAATAATTTATATATGTACTGTGACAGCAGGACGCCAAAGACTGCGCCTGTCCATTTCTACACGGCAACGTGCTTACCACCTGTTACGTGAGACAAAAATGCATACGGTGAAACGTGGGCGTATAATATGCCTCTGCCTACCCCTTCGGAGATAAAGGCGGGAAAATATGTATGTGACAAGAGTGTGGCTTGAATGGCAACTTTGCTTAAACATTAGTGTTGCATCAAGCACTAATGTTTAAGCAAAGTCGCCTTCCGTGCACCGTGCAGTCAGTAAATTCCTTCGAATGTGCTCCCATAATACGATAGAATGAAATTCGTCATCGAACCAAGTGGCATGTGGTGTTTTTTCGATACTTTACGACTTACTACACCACTAAATGCTTCTAAAAAAGTTAATCTTGACAGCTTTTGTAGTAATTATAAGACATATTTATTTCAGCCAACCCGAGGTACAAATCATCGACTACGTAACCCAGCAACACAAGCTATTCATCGGCATAGTGAGCAGCCACGTGTTCAGGGTCACTGGACTTTGGCTATGGAGCACCTACTCCAAGGTAGTCAAGGACTTGGGTACAGGAAAATCAGATCAGTTGCCAGAGGTCAGTACGTTCTCCTTGTAATGATTATTCAAATAAAGAAATACGTGGCGGCAACTGTATGAGTGAAATATCAACATAATTGCGCGGGAGCGACAGAGACGGGAGTAATCAAAATTAAATAATCTCGGTTCCGCAGTTCGAAGTTCGAAATGTTTCAACATTCTTCAACTCTTATTTTTTTTTTTGGATTATTTGGGCCTGTTTACCTTTTGGCCAGTCCAACTCTTAATCTTAATACCTTTGGGCCAGTCCAACTCTTAATCTAGCTTTTAACCCGATGGGCTGTGCTTCGTAATCTAGTGGCTAGTTAAATTTTATTTTAAACATACATACATAAATATAGTCACACGGTGTGACTATATTTGTGTATGTATGTTTAAAATAAAATTTTTCGTTAGGTGTGGGTCACACCTTTATTCCTAACGAAAGATCTGCTGGCAGAGGCATACTATATGCCTACATTTCACCATTATACTATACTATTAATTTGTCAAAATTTCTTTAACATCTAAAATGGACACATTTTATTAAATTTATTCGGCCCTTTAGACCCACCCCAGTTCCGTGCTTCGGAAGGCACGTTAAGCCGTTGGTCCCGGTTGCCAATAAAATGGCAGTCGTTAAGCTAAGTTGAAGGCCATATGAGCGGCTTAAAATATCAACAGCAGGTAGCAACAACCTGCGTTTGTCTATTTCAACACGGCAATGGGCTCACTACCTATTATACGTGGGACAGGAATGCACATGGTGAAAAGTGGGCATGTAATATATATGCTTCTGCCACCCCTTCGCGGATAAGGCGTGATAGATAAATAAATAATATTAATTTGTCTAAATAGGTGTGCCTATTGCCGTATTGAAATTCACATGTGCAGGCATGTACTTTTGGAATTTTTCAAGTCGCCCTTAAGAACAGTATTTAAGGCTTAAACTTAATTTAACGACTGCCATGATACTGGCAACCGAGAACAACGTGTTTCGTGGTAGTGTTACCTATGATGATGATGCAAAAATGATGCAAAATTTGGTACAAATTTTCGTCACTCCAAAACAAACAAAACAAAAGAAGCCTTGAACCGCTGGCGTAGCGTTGAACAATAGCTTGCTCGGCTACATTTTGCCAAATGATGCCACGGCGAGTGTTCTGAAGACCACTTCAACCTAACCCCACCCACTTCTTTTAATCCCGAACAACGCGTGCCGGGCAGAAGCAGAGCTGAGCGATTAAAAGACTGTTTCTCAGTCGAAAAATAGAATCCCTTCTCTCAATCCAGATTTCTTCAAGCGGAGCGTGAAGAGGCACATCATTGAGCCGCTAACTTCAATAGTCCGACAGGAGCCCACAACTAGTTAGTAGAGGCAGGTTTTGGCTGCTATTGAAATTTTTCAAGAGCTATCATCACGCTTCTTCTCTGGAGAGCGGAGCAGTAGTTATAAATTTCGACAAATCGGGCCAATTTTAATGCATTGTTGTAGAATTTATAAGCGACGGGATTACATAGGTGCAACGGGAGTTCGAATTATGTTACAGGCGAAGCCGGGCGGGTCACCTAGTATATTATATTGTGGATCAAATATATGATTGATCTCTTTACGGCTGTCGATATATTCTATTCTACCGCACATCACACGGTAAAAAGTCATTTGATGGACGTTTTATTTTCGACTACACTTTGAACCACATGATCCGTTTCCAATCATATCGGTCATTAGCTTCTTGATGACGTTAATATATTATGTCATTTTACTTATAATCCTCAAACAGGACATACCTACCTGTTAATACGAAAACACATTATCAGTGATGAATGTGTATTTATAAATTGATATTATTATATTTCAAGAACGATGCAATGACATTAAGTATTTTTTATTTATCTTGATATAAATTGTTCTAGGTATTTGTTTACAATATTATATAATACTAGCGGACACCCCGCGGCTTTTCACCCATTTTTCAACAGTTTAGTACACCACGTAGTGCACCTTTCCGTGGGAATACGGAAATAAAATGTAGCCTGTTACTCCTTTTAACATTATCCATCTGTCAGTGAAAGTCCAGTAAAAATCGGCCTTACCGTTTCAGATATGAGCCGCAAGAAATAGACAGACAAACAAAGAAAATATTTATAAACAAATCTATTCAAGTACCGTACATACTTTCATACTAATTTCTATTACGTTTCTTATAAGAGAATTCTCAGAAATGGACATAGTGACATCAAATGCAACTGACTAGCGGCCACTAGCGCGGTAACTGTTAGTAGAATTCTATAGGCCGATAGAAGTCTATTGGAGTTCAATTGTAGTACAGTACGCGCCACGAGTCATGAAAGAACATGGCGTCGACTGCGCATGTATATTCGAAGAGAAAAGTGTGTACTATAAATACGATAAGTTGAGGCTTGACCTCTGTGACCTCACAGTAATAAGTTGGTACAGATGCAAAAAAAATTATACTTATTTGTATTATTCTATATTATAATAATTAATCTTATATTATTAAATGTTCTAATTTGTAGACTAATTATTATAATAATCGGGAAACATTTCTCGCAGGTCTCAACTTATCGTGCGCGTGTAGTAAATTATATTCAATAAAAATTCGCTGTATAAAGGATAGAAATGATTATAACAATAAAAAATGTTGTTTTGTTTATTTGGTACATAACTACACATACACTTGAAATAAAAAGTTAATCAGTGTCACCGTCACTCAACGGCATTACACCTTCCATTGGTGGAAACTGCAGTTTGCTTGGGCCAGCAGCTTGAGCTGGATCGGATGACTCTTCAGAACTTGGGCCTGGGAACAACTCATCCTCTTCGGCAACATCTTCCTGATCAGAATCACTGTCGTCGCTATCTGAGTCTTGTCCTACCCGTATAATTAATTCGTCTGTCATGTGGTCGACTATATGGTCGCTTTTGATATATTCTTCTTCAATCGACTTTACTTTATTGCAGAAGTTCTGCCAATCATTAGCCCCCATTGCCTCTACCTTTTCTTTTATCAAATCTGTTACGCGTTTTATATTCCACTCTACGTTTTTACTACTAACGTAACCCTCAATTGCGGCCCAAGCCATCTCAATAGGATTGAGATCAGGATTGTACGGTGGCAAGCGGAGAACGTCGTGGTTATGTTCTCCTAGTATTCTATCAATACTAAATTTTTTGTGTATCTCTTTATTTAATTTTACTAACTCATACAACTGAGGCTTTTACATTTCAGGCCTAAATGATATGCCTTTGCTTGTCAGCCAAGCTTGCATTTCTGACTTCCTGCTATTGGAATTTGGTGCAGAATCGTATTCTTTATTATGGTAGGAGGCATTGTCAACTACCACGACGGACCTTGGTGGGAGGTTAGGTATTAGTTGTGTTTTTAACCACTTTTCATAATTTTCATAGTTCATATCGTCGTGGTAGTCGCCAGTCTTTGTACCGGACTTAAAAACTAATAGACCGTTTGGTACAAAACCAGCCTCAGAACCTGCATGCACAATAACCACACGTTGACCCTTTGAAATGGGTTTTTTAAACCTTTTGTTGACCGATCAGACCAGGATTTTGCTGTAGCGTGAGAGGAATGGACATATGATTGATCCGTGTATATTATAGGTCTATTTTCTTGTCTATACTTTCCTATTTTTTCTAGATAATTTATACGTAACAATCTTGGATTTTTCAATAAGGACTTTTCTGTTGTTTTCAGTGGCTTTCCAACTAAAACCTATATTTTTAATTATGCGACGGAGACTTGTCTCCGATCCTCGAAAATTTATGTCATCTTGTAATTTTGATAAAAGTTTTTTAACTGTGGGAATCTCATTATTTTTACGTGAAAATTGTGAATAGCTCGTTTTATCACCCCTTGGTCACAATTATCTACACCTGTTATAAGAAATGCCCGACTTCTTTTTTTCCCGGGAGTTCTAAAAACAGTTAGTAAATCTGATTGGTTAGCTTGTTTTACTATCCTGTATATGTATATCGTATATAACTATACATATACATAGTAGATTTAGAAACTTTTGTAGCTTCAGCTACCTCTGCCATCAACTGAACGTAATTCAGTTCACTGAATTTATTTTTCATAAAGCAGTAAACGTCATACACCATTTTTCTCGCTTGTCTATTAAGAGTACGTTTATATTTTTTACTCGTTGGCGGAGACATCGTAGATACTAAAAAAAAATCACTTCTTTCAAATTAACACTAAAAACACTATTATATATAACCTCTTTACAACACTGTTTACAAAAACACTAAGTTCAAATATATCTAACACTATGTACACTTACAATACTTTGTAATTATTTTTAAAATAAACACATAAAATTGTCGATCTAAACAAATAATTTATAATAAGTATTGTCCGATTTATGAAATTATGTGACACTTGTGTTATCGCTGGTACCCAAGGCGAGCTCAGTGCGTGCGCGGGTGAAGAGAGGCAATTACGAGTCACCATGGTGACTCGTCCCGCCCCTCACCCCTACCTCAACTGACACCTATTTATCGTCGTCTGCGCACTTTCATGACTCGTGGCGCGGACTGTAGTAGACTACGGAAATCTGTCAAAATTGTACCGGCGGCTTTCTTTTGAGCGAAGATTTCGATTTTATTTCTACACGATTGAAATAGCAGACTCGGCCCCCAGTAAACGATCATCGCGTTAATCATCTTACGATAGAGCGAGATATGTTGCTCATTCCTCACGCTCAAGGAATAATAATACCGCGTGGCAAGTTTACGTCATGTTGTAGCCGAAAATTGCATACGCGGCCTGTCAGTTGCCTACCTTTCATCTGGAGTAATAGCAGGGGGGGTGTCACTCCGCAGTTTAGGTATATTCGGGCAGCGCACCACTCGGAGCGGCTTATGACAGTGGGCTGCACCTGCCACTCGTAACGCACGACAGTCGCGCTTTAAATAAATAAAAACAAAAACGGACTTCGCAGCTCGGGCATAAAACTCTGTAAAGAAAACTTAATATTTACGCTTATAAGTTTCAATTTTGCTTGCAAGCGGTGAGTCTAGTATGTTTTTATACCCAATCCAAAAAACTGACTTTTGTTAGGGAGTGAAACTTCTGTACGTAGTACTATTACTTATTCTGTGGAAATTGTGTAATCGTATGACACGCTATGTTTTATGAAATATATATAGAGTAAGGCGTTCCTAGTAGACCACGAGTGACATTGATTCCTTGCTCGGTGTATCTTAAGATAGGAATTAAATTTTTACATAAATCTTTGCAGTTGCACGCTCTCTCCTGCTGTCTAAAAGCAGTATGCAGTCGCGATGCTGCGACCAGAGTAGATGAGTTACGGCTGGGGTGCGGAGGCCACGGCCTCATGACATCTTCGAACCTGCCCATCATTCAAGGCATTGTGTCCGCCACGATCACTTATGAAGGAGAATACACAGTGCTCTTGCTGCAAACAGCTAGGTATATTACATTTACAATATAGTATAATAATAATAATCTTTATTCACACACACCAAGTACAGTCAGCCCCAAAAGTCGTTTGTACACTTAAGCAGACAAAATATTCTGGACATTAAACTTACCATAAGTCGGTGCTGTCACACTATATCAAAATAAACTTAACTTCACAAATATCCATAAAACGATGATAGGAGTCTTTCATTTGTCACTGATTGTCACTGATTTCATTACACATCATAAGTCGCTGATAGACATTCACTACAAAATTAGATTAACAAATCGTATTTTTAATGTTCTTGCGTCCGAATCTACTTTAGGCGATTCTGGTTTCATTATATTTTTGTATTTTAAAACTGTTATAAGTTGTGTTTATAAGTTAAACCTATTTCATCGTTTAAATGTAACGATAACTATTATAAATTATTGAAATAGATAATTACCTATATCAATTAACCATAGAACTACCCTTAAATATGGAAAACATTTTTATAATTAAGTAAATTGTTGTGTCAATTTTTCACACATAATATTAAGTTATTAAGTTAATATAAGCTTATGCTGCGGGATTTAAACAACTCATAAACATACTTAAATATTTCTAAATACATACATATAATAGATAGTAAACATACACACTCTGAAACACACATTTGTGATCACTTAAATATTTGATCTGACCCGGGGTTCAAATACGAAACCTGACGAGAGCGCGGTAGTCGAATACTTACGCTACAGAGTCGGTAAAAAAATTAATATTTTGAAATAGAAATAATAATAATAAATTTCCTCATTGGTTATTTTAGTGTCAATATTTTATTTCAAAATATTAAATTAGGGTGTTTTTTTTCGTGTGGAAGTCCCCTCGGATGTCATGCCGGACTCGAACCGACTAAAACCCCACGGTCCCTACCTGTCTGTCTATCGCCGGGCACCCCAGGTAACTCCTCGGAAGGATGTCCCAGGGTTCCCGACAGACTTTTGCTACTACCGCGGCCTCGCCTAAGAGTTTGGGTGCTATCCTGCTTCTTTGGGGGTTGTTTTGGGTGTAATCCCGCTTCTGGAGTGTGAGGTATGCGTGAGAGTATCCCCCGAGGCCTTCCTCTTGTGTCTGCATCTGTAAGGACGGCAAGCAGCCCACCCACCTTCCTCAGGCCCCCGGTCATGGAGGCCGATAGTCTTGGGCGAAGACAAGTCTTCCGGAACCCGGGTAGGAGAGTTATCTCACGCTCGCTCTCCCGCCGCCTCTTATAAAATTAGGGTTACTATTTAATTATGTAACAATCAAGCAGTAAGTTCAAGGCGCACTTGAAACCTTGATAATAGGAACCGATCTGTACACGGCGACAATTGACAATTACCCTGAAAGTGGGCAAATTAATATAATTTTATTTTTCTACCTCCATTTTTTATATCATGCGTCTCGTTTTGTTGGTCAAATAAACTACTTTTTAGACAGTAGATATTAAACAGGGATCCACTCAATAAATCAGCTGTCAATACCTGAGAGAGCTTTAGGGGACAAGATATATACGATAAAATGTGATATCTTCCATTAGAAAAGGCTGAAGAAAACGTTATTTACGCAAATGGATGACATAAAATTCTTTTACCGAAACTATAACTCAATGAGTTAATTGACTATAGTATTGAAACTAGCCTATCTACCTTCCACCGGTAAATAGTAGGAGGCTGCTGCATCTTTCTACAAGAAGTGTCGCTCGCGAGAAAATGCAGCAGTAGATAGAGAGAGAACGAGAGAGGAATCTCCAACTCGAGATCAGCGGTATGCAGCGGAATTGGCACAAACTTGTCTTCAACCATCTTTATGACCAGGGGCCTGACAACTAAGGAGGCCTGACGTGAGTATTTCACGCACACCTCACGCCACAAGAAGTGGGATAACTACCAAACCAACACATTAAGATGACATTAACACCTTACGACGTGGGATAACACCCAAAGCCGCCGCGGTGATAACCCTGAGACATCCTTTTGACAGTTTAGTAGGGACCGTTTGTTTTTTTGTTGTAGTAGGTCAAGCTCGGCATGACAACCGTGGGGAATTAATCACGCAAAAAAATTGCCTACCTGCCTAGTATATAAAATATGAAATACAATTTAAATAACCTTAGGTTTTAAAAAATCCTACATTAAATATATAATACTAGCCAATGTCAGAGGCTCAACCCGTGTGGGAAAATATCCCGTTTCCTAAAGTAACATGTTAATGGAATAAAAATCCCATAGCAGTCAGGGATAAAACATCTTAACTTTCAACATTAACTTTACTTAAATTCTTTCACAGATAACAGTAGAAGTATTTTCAAAATCGGTTCAGTAGATCCAAAAATTACCCCTACAAAGTCACAACATCATATAGTCATATCACAAACTTTAACTATAACATTAGTATAGATTATTTTAATTAAATATGATACTTTTTTACCAACTTAAATACTGACCCAGTCTTAAAATACAAAATCGAGAAACATTCCGATCGCCAAAAGTAGATTCACACTCCAAAACATTAAAAATTCGATTTGTTTATCTAATTTGTAATGAACAACTATCAGCGACTTCTGGTATGAAAGATGTTTAGTGACAAATGGAAGGACTCCTATCATCGTTTTATGGGCGTTTGTAATGTTAAGTTTAATTTGGAATCTTGTTACGACACCGACATATGGTAGTTCGGATGTTAAGGTGTTTTGTAAATTTAAACATGTTAAGCAACTTTTGGAGGTGATTGTACAATAATTACAATATTTCCGCTTATGTAAATAACATATAGTAGGTACGTGCTAAGTTTGCAATATATTATGTCCACATCTGTAGCCGAACTAGGTAGACACCTGTATCTCGGCATACAGCGCTAAATCCCTCAGTCCTCATAAACAGTATAAAGGATAGTCGCAGTAATTTTGCCACAGAAATTCAAATACTATACTGTATTGGACGGAATCTGTATTGGTTACGATACCTATTACTTATAAGCAGAAAAACCATAATTCTTGGGAGATTCTTGATACAGCACAAACAATATAAGTACTCGTATTATACAGTTTTGCATATAAGTATGCGTTGGAGTCTTCGGGACACACAAACGCTTTAATTTCTCTTATCACCCTCTGAATTTCGCTTCCGTGCATCGGAAGGCACGTTAAGCCGTTGGTCCGGGTTGCCAGTAACATGGCAGTCGTTAAGTCAAGTTGAAAGCCTTATGGGCGGCTTGAAAAATTTCAACAGCAGATAGCCACAACCTGAGTCTGTCTATTTCAACACGGCAATGGGCTTACCATCTATTACGTGGGACAAGAATACACATGGTGCAAAGTGGGCTTACAATATGTATGCCTCTGCCACCGGGTTGTACACACAGTTCGGGGATACGGCGTGATAGATAAATATAAATAAACCCTCTGAACTCTCGCGTTCTATTACATAATGTAAATTGGCCTCTCTTACTGTAGCGGGGTTCCTGGATTACGTCCTAGCTGATCATAAACCTATTGAAATCTAACTACTTTTCAGATTCCTAATAAAAGCCTGGAGTAATGGCGTATTAGCTGGACAGCCTTTGACCCCAACTGTCTCTTATTTAGCAAACTTCTCAAAAACTGACAGAGTGCAGTGGGCAAACACCCCAGCTGGTATCATTACCGGTTTTCAGGGAGCTGCTGCAGGGTAAGTAAATTCATAACATTTTAAATCGATTAAAAGTATGAACGTAGATGGAACTTTTAAAAACCATAAAAACCCGACTTTTCTGACTGTAACACCTGTAACACAAGGGTAATTCCAAAAATTAGCATAAGTGTTCTGCAAACGATCACAGCGTTAAGCATAATTATAAATGGGTGACCAATTTGTGGAATTTACATTTGCGAGCATTTTCGTGCTTCGGAAGGCAAGTTAAGTCGTTAGTCCCGGTTGCCAGTAAAATGGCAGTCGTTAAGCCTGGTTGAAGGTCTTATAGGGGGCTAGAAAAAATTCAACGGCAGGTCGCCATAGCCTGCGCCTGTCCATTTCATCATGGCAACGGATTCACCAACTGTTACGTGGGACTAAAATGTATGGTATGGTATGCCTCTGTCTGCCCCTTCGGGGATAAAGGCATGACAATATGTATTTGTGTATGTAAGATGGTAGCTGCCTCTAATAAAACTGAATAATTTTGTCAAATGAACTCTAGACTTCCAAGTGATAGCGTGGATTCAAGCAAACGTCAATGTGCCAATGCCAATCTACATAAAAGCACAGACTAACTGAACGATTAACGCTCAGCTGAAAATCGTTGGCTGAAATTTTGTAGTAATATGTCTTAAATAGCGTATGTGTGCACTAAGAAGGGATATTTGAAAACTCAACCGTTAAGGGAGGAAAAAGGGGTTGTAAAGTTTGTAGGGACAACGTTAAAGTTTTTTGAAGTGATAACTTCTTCTAGCGCAGTACGCACATTTTTAGATGAGATAAAATCTCAGGACTCTCGATACCGTTACGAGACGCAGCTTTAGTGTGTACATATATACATGTACATATAGCAGATCGCAAACGAATCTAGATAAATAAATTAGTTTTCACTATTGTCGGCACTCCCAGAGTGCAATCCTAGAGTAAATTATATGATGTGCTATCAAGAGATCAAAGTTTTTGTGGACTTTGAACTTTGTTGTGGAGAAAACTGACACACTGGATTAACAGAAAGCCTACGTTTTATTCTGGGATCAGGTTTCTGTGAGAAACTTGTACATGAAAACTTAATCCCGGGCTTATACCGGGCGGAAGAGTTATAAGTATTATTAAGATAGATAGGATAATAAGAAATTTAATTTCGACAGGACTACGAAGGCAGCTTACGAAACCATTCAAAGGTATGTCAAATCCGGAATGGACCATGAAGATGCGTGGAACAGTGCTTCTGTACAATTAGTCAGTGCTAGTGAGGTAAGAATCCAATCTATACTAATATTATAAAGCTGAAGAGTTTGTTTCTTTGCTTACCCGTGCTAATCTCAGGAACTACAGGTTGGATTTGAAAAATATTTTGAGTTAGATAGCCCATTTATCGAGGAAGGCTATAGGCTATTTATTATCGCGCTACTACTCTGGAGAGCGGAGCAGTAGTCATAAATGTCGACAAATCGGGGCAAATTTTAATGCATTATTGTAGAATCTATAAGCGACGGGTCGCACTATAGGTGCGACGGGATTAAATAGGTACGACGGGAGTTCGAAGTATGTCACGGGCTAAGCTGGGGGCGTCACCTAGTTTTATTATAAATTGATAATTGGAATTATAATATTACGTTGGGTGCCTCTACAGTCAGCCACAAAAGTATAATGACATAATGACATAATCCAAAGTTATAGAATATAAAAAACTTACATATTTGTTCTCATTTATGTCAAATTGTTTAAGAACAATAAACAGTACTAAACTAAACTGTTAAAATATTAAATAATAAAATAAATAAATAAATACTGTGGGATACTTTCTCAAACACCTTTGCTTAGTCCAAGCTAAGCTTTAAAGCTTGTGCTATGGGATCTAGATAACTGACAAACATACTTATATATTTCTAAATATATACATATACAATGTATTAAGAAAACCCTGTCCGACCCGAAAGGGGCACATAGGCACTTCAATAACATAACCAAAAAAAAAATTAAAAATCATATTATTTATAAGTATGAAATAGTTATATTTTTTTTAAATGCGTGTTTTTACTATCAGAAGTCGGTTTTTGAAAATATAGCAAATTTTCAAAAACTGACAACACCTTTGTTAGCATGCGGCGACGAGTGTATGTGATATCAAAAGAAACCGCCGGCAGGGATAAGCTGACCTTTTGACCTAGCATTTCAGAATAGCATTTTCCCTGTGTTGCTCTGTAAGCTACCACATTATAATGTTATAATTTTTAAAGTTATCTTATTCGGGGTAAATTTTTGGGGTAAATTTTTTGGGATAATTTCTAAAAAGGATTACACGAATAAAATCACATCTCGATACCTACCAATACCTTCACAACTCCGTAACAAATATTTGTGGATCATACAAATATTAATTCTGACCCTGGAATTTAATCCAGGATCTCAGCGCAGCAGTCGCATAAACTACTTACGCCACAGAGGTGATCAGAATCATATATTTAGAATTTAGACTTTAGTTGCTGACTGTAGCGTAGCTCGGTTGCCTAGCTAGGTGCTTGGTTACCGAGATACGCTCGTCAGCTTTACTTCCTAGAATCATTATTGGAATAATGCTAATACCTAGAAAATATTGATATTGTTGTCTGAGAAAAACCAAAAATGTAAAAAACCAAAAAAGAATCGTCATGTTTAACACGCCATGTTGTTTTGAAGTGAAACTTCTTTATCATAAGTGGAACTTCTTATCGACGTATGAGAGAAATTTTATAGCTGTAAAAAATGTTGTAAAGAAGTTTCACTTCTTATATTTTTATTATCTTACGGATAACGTCCTTCAAAAACATTTGTTTTCCTAGGCTCACTGCCGGGCACTCCTATGCCAAGTATCCTGGACAGAAATGGAACGGTTGTCGAAGACGGTATCTCCGAACCTAGGAAAGGTGTTACTGGAGTTAGCTGAGCTGTATCTGGTATACTGGACTTTGGAAAAACGGGGCGACTTATTGATGGTTCGTACTTAATTTATTTTACTTATCATTCACGCGTTTCTTTATCCCCGAAGGGGTGGCACAGGGCATATATATACGCCCACATTTCACCGTAAACATTTTGTTTATTTATTTTAGCCAGAATAGTAGTATTTTAATAGCAGAAAGATCTATGAATATGAAAGTTGATGGAGGGGGAGCCAGAGAAAGGCCAAAGAAAAAATGGATGGACTGTGTAAGGAGTGATAAGAATATGAAAGGAGTGAATGATCAGATGACGAATAACAGGGAAGAAGGGTGGGTGGAAGAAGAACTGCGCGGACCCCAAGTTAATTGGGACAAGGGCAAGAGGATGATGAGTAGTATTTTGATAGCGTTCAATTTTAAAATATTTATTATAATAAATGTCAACAATAGTCACCCATCTCAGTGTTGACCATAACGTAAGGTGCCTAACGCAGTGATCGTTTGCAGAATACTGAATCAGCAGGGCTACGAGCAATTCACTCGCAAAGCAAGGAATGCTGCTGCTCTGTCTCTGGCTTTATTTCTCTCTCTCGTTCATGTCCTAATAGATACGAAACTAATAATTATACAGTCGCGACCTGTCAGTTGTCTGCCATTCATCTGCAGTAATAAATTTAATGGAAAACATAAAAATATTACTGTCGAAAACAGCTAAATTTGGAGCGTAGCTTTGTAGTTTTTATTTTACTTCAATACATGCAGTATTTCCGAAGTTTTAAACGGCGAGAAGTTTTAGTCCTGTTTTGAATTTCCGAGATTAGGCGCACCCATTATGACGTCACAGCCACGCACAGACAGCGTTTTACTCGTATTTTTTTATTCGTTTTGATTTATTTAGCATTTACAGTAAAAAACGTTAGTCAGACCCAATAGTGATGTCCCCTGTCTCGCTTAATTATATGAAATGTAATTACGAAGTCTCTAGTAGAGTGCGAGTGATTTTGATTGCTAGCTCAGTGATTTCACTAATTGACTAATCAAGAAAGCGCTCGTGGCCTCGTTGACTCAGTGTTCTGTAAACGATCATGCGTTAGGCAACTTTCGATATTGCTGGTTACGGATGGGTGACCGCTTTGTATGTCTATTTTAGATGGTTTCCGTGCTTCGGAGGTCACGGTAAGCCGTTGGTCCCGGTTGCCAGTAACATAGCAGTCGTTAAGCCAGGTTGAAACATTTCAACAGCAGGTAGCCACATCCTGCGTCTGTCTATTTCAATACGGCAATAGGCTCACCACCTATTATGTGAGACAGGGATTCACATGGTGAAATGTGGGTGTATAATGCCTGTGCCACTCCTTCGGGGATACACTAATCAAGAATGTGACTTAATTAGAATTCATAGGGGAATTACCTACTTATGGAATTGAATTTATCGTTTCAGTATACAACAATGACAACACAAGACATCGCCTTATTGCAAGCTCGTTATGAAGAACTGCTGGCACTTCTGCGTCCAAATGCCGTTGGAATTGTTGACGGGTTTGATGTCAGAGATGAGGTAAATATATTATAAAAAGCAAAGCAAGTAATTTTAGTTCTTATTCTTGATGAAGATAAGTCCGTAAGTAGCATAAAATTTGTAAAAACGGGAGATATGCCATGCGGGAATGCTGCATGCTCAATAATCAAGTACGTATTACCTAGTACCTTTGAAACCTTTACTAGTCCTGGATTCACATACCATAGGTACCTATTATGCATAGCTTACGAAGGTTTCGAGTTAAGTTTTTACATAAAGACGCAGTATAAGAACCATGCATAAGAACCCTCTTTGCCCGATGCGCAGTTTGCAAGAGTTGAGAGATGTTGACGAAGAGACGTTGTGCATTTTGCGGCGTGTTCCCACATGGTACTTCTCCTGTTTTTACGATTTCTATGTTAAGTAGTATACATAGTATACATAAAGGGTTCCAAGGCCCAAGATAACGTTACCAAAAATTTAGTGCTCTTGCTGACTTATGAATTTCTCTGGTGTCATTATCGATTTCAAAGGTCAGAAGGCCGTCAATTTCACTTTCGTCCAACAACGCCGAAAATGAAAATGTCAAATCATGCTGCCCTTAGTTGTCAATAAAAGTGGTTAGCTATCTGGAAGCTTATCAGGGTTAAATTTTCTTTTACTGACAGAAATAGTGGTATTAATACTGAAACTTGAGCTTAGGATGTAGCTGTAACGATGCCAAGATGAAGACGATCATGCCGTGGTACAAACTGTCTCATAAGCTGAATAAATACAACTATCAATACCAATATATAAAGCTGAAGAGTTTGTTTGTTTGTTTGGTGTTATACGGTAATCTCAGGAACAACTGGTTAGCATTTAAAAAATATTGGATGCCTATTTATCAAGGAAGGCGATATAGGCTATATATTATCACGTTACTATCCAGGCATGCGGAGGAGTAGCCAACAAATCGGGCAAATTGTAATTCAGGATTCAAAGTACGCCACGGGCTAAGCTGCGGGACTCAGCTAGCAATTCAATAAAATTACTTGTCATTTTTGCCCTCTTGTGTCAGTACTCAAACGACGTAAGTGCGAAAAAATTCTACGAGAAGACGTTGTTCCAATTTCAAATAAATTGCTGCAATATTAATAAACTGAAAAACATGTGACGAAATTTCGGTTTTCTATTTGTTATAGACATAAACGTTTGCTTCGAATTATTAAGGTCATGTAAAAACATATTATTTCTTTCGTGTAGATACTGAACTCGACCCTGGGCGCGTACGACGGGCGCGTGTACGAGCGCCTCATGGAGGAGGCGCTGAAGAGCCCTCTCAACGCGGAGCCCGTCAACCAGAGCTTCCACAAGTACCTCAAGCCTCTCATGACAAGATCCAAACTATGATAACACCAAATGCAATATATTGTTTTATATCAATTCTATCTATTTATTTCTCTACACATTTTAGCCATTTATAAATTTACAAGAAGCGAAAGAAGTATGCATAGATCGCGAAGCCTGGCGCTCTGTCTCTCTGATAACCGCGTCAAGAATACAGCGTGAAGATAGTAAGTAAATGATGCTATGAGCGATTTGCAGATTAAATCTAAATAATGAAAAAAGGTTTAAAACTGTTGAAACACCAGTCACAAAGTACATTACACACACAGATTTTTTAACGAAGCTTAATCCCGTAAATTGAAGATGAAGACGACCAGGCTTTTATACAAACTGTCGCATAAGCTGTATTATACATACCTACAGTATTATAAAAAGAGTTTGTTTCTTTGTTGAATAAGGCTAATCTCAGGAGCTACTTAAGCGACCTTGAGTGACTTGAGTGAGACCTAAATATAACAGTGGAAGGCCACTATTATATTTAAGGGAAAATACGCGGGTAATGGTGGCACCGGCCTTGGTCTCAGGAGGACTGCCAACAGGGTCCTCCGGTCATGTTGGAAACTGAAATTCATGTCTAGTAGTCGAAGGAGAAAAAAATGGTCTTTCTACTCAACCAATTGCTATAGACGGTAGATTTCTTTTAGCCACTCAGAATGATATTCATCCTTGCAGTTTCACAACTGGTCACAGCAGAATTAACTTTCTTTTTACACAGTCTATAACATGCATGTACATTTTACTGTTATTAATAGTGGTTAAAGTTACTGCAAAGTAAGCTGTCTTGATATTTTTATGTAAGGCCTACAGAACGGTATGCACAGAGGCTCTATGGTTGATGGCAGGTGTTCTCCCGGTTGACCATGAATTTCAGAGACGCGCTGCTTTTTGCTAATCAGCTAGCTAGCGGTGATATGTTTTTGTTAGAAAAAGATTGTCATAAAATTGCTATACTGTACCCTGATAATATACTTACGTGAAGAACTTTTAGACGAAAGGCCGCTGCATTGAAACCCTTCCATCAAAGGACGCCACCTCTACCAGTTTTTACCGAGATTTTTCGAGAGCTGCTGAGAATATTATGGCTGGAGGTAGATCATTGTGTTGTTCAATTTCTTACAGGACATGATAAATTTAGGAGCAAACTACATTCGTTTAAGCTGATCGAGTCACCGTTCTGTCAGTCTGCTTATCGGTTTACAAGTTACATCGGGAGTATTTTACACCATAAGGATGTCGTGGAATCTGGGGTAAATATTCAGGCTTCTAGACGTTTCTGCCATACATTTTAGAATCAAACATAGCTCACATAGGTCGTCATAATATACAATTATCGTGGTGCTTCCCTTTTTCTATAGGATGTACACTTAGTTGCCTTACAGGTCTCCCGCTTTGCAAAGCAGAGAAGAGGTCTTATGTTCGTTTTCCAACTCCTCCAAATTATCTTCTGATTGATTTCTATGCAAAAAAACATTCTCCTGATTCCCCGAGTTCGAGCTCGGTGTAACTTTTCAGACCTCAATCATTGCTGTAGATGCTGGTTTACAGGAGTCACATCTATAGAAATACGAGTTAGATTCGTCCCAGTTATAGTTACTTATATGGCTAAATACACTGACCTGCAAAAATAAGAATCACGCTTATAAAATTATTATTTTTTTAAACTATAGAAGTAAAGGATTTAAAATAAAAAAAAGTTTTAAGCAATTTCTATCAGTTTTCTTCGAAACTATTGTAAATTATACATTATTTTATTTACAAAAAAATATATAACAACATAAATAGCCATTATTAGCTTAGTGTCATAAAACTCAATTACGTAACATTTACAAGTATGTTTTACATGTTATTAATTTTTAAAATACTGAAATTGCCTCCTCGGGCTCTGCTTACAGCTTACAGTTGATGTGGCATACCTACTGAACACGAGCTTTTGGAGTCGTTGTTGGGGAATATTCTCATACGAGGCTCATCGCTTATAGCTCATCCGAGGCGTGATCAATCGGGTTGAGATCAGGACTTCTTGACGGCCAAGTCATCACGCTGACACGAGCCTCCTGAATATACTCTTGCACGACCCGAGCCGTGTGTGACCGGAGATTATCATGCATCAGCATTGATCCATCACCCATATTTACTAAATACGGCCCTGAACTTGTTGAAAATTTCCTAGGGATATCTTTCCCTAATCAGAGTGCCATTTTTTATGTTCACTAATTCTGTGCGACCTTCTGCAGATATCCAGCCCATACATGTACACTGAGTACACCGTACTGGACTGTTTCTGAGAAGCAGACTTGGAGGTATTGCTCATCAGGTCGCGGTGTAGACACTTTGCCTTCCATCAGAAGTGTAAAGTAAGAATAGAGACTCATCTGTAAACAAAATTCGTGACAATTCTTCTTGATCCCACTGTATGTGTTCGCGGGCGTATCGCAGTCTCGCTACTTGATGCTCTCTCTTGAGTTTGGGGCCTCTCGCTGGTCTTCGGGGTTTCAGGTTTGCTTCAGCTAGTCTTCTTCTCACTGTATTGTTACTAATGTAGTCCCTTCAGGTCTAAAAAAGCTGTTGCTGGACTTCAACTGATTTAGGCGCCGATTTCTCAACACAGTAGAAAAAATATACCGGTCATCTTGTAACGTCACACCCACTATTCTTGCAGTACAACGCATACTGAATGCCTATTTCCAGAAAAGTCTTGATCCTAGCACATTCTTCAGGTGAAAGAGGCATGATAAATACGTTTATGTGGTGTTGTCTAACTATTAACTTTTGTAAGTCTCATCGATCAAATTTTATTTACACTGGTCTGCAAAAACAAGTATTACGCTTTTAAAATTGTAATAATTTTAAGTACATTACACAAGTACAAAACATACCTTCACAACAAAAAGGACTCGAATTATGATGTTTTTATGTACAAAATTAAACTCTTTTTCGAGTCCTTATTAATGATTTAAAGTTATTGCCATTTTAGTCACAAATAAATGGGCACGTGTATCGCGGTTTTATATTAAATATATATTTAAAATTTTACCTATAGGGATGTCAACAAGGGTTGAAATGTAAACAAGGAATTTCGATAAATTCTACCCTTAAGGGGATAAAACAGGAGTTGTAATAACTGACTCATTGGTCACAAAACCTATAAAACTAACAAAGCTACGAAGCCCAAACTTCGCATGGGGGCTCCTTTTAACACGTAGTGCTCCCTAAGAACGGATTTTGCGATTTTGTAAGTAAATAAGCGATAAACGGTTGTATGTAATGTTCGTCATTTTCAAAGTTACAAACATTTATTTATTCCAACTTTATCATTACAGGTGTGTACACCCAATGCGATAGAGTGGCTGATTTGAACATGAATTTACGTACATCTGTTTCTGGTTACAAATAAATGGGCACTCGTGAGACGTCAGCACTTGTGATGTCAGTAACCTGCGCACAGCCTAAACTTTAAACATGATAACCTGAAATTTGGTGAATGTATACTTTAAGTCTTTGGATAAGCAATAAAAAAGGGATTCCTGATATTACCATGGAAACGGGAACTACGCAGATGAAGCCACACATAGTCTAAACTATCAAACTCTACTCCGCATGTGCTTTGCTCTCCCAAGGCTAACATATCTCTTGCGAACGGCGCCTACCTGGCTTTTTCCCGCCGAGGTTTCGGCATTTGACGATGCTTTAAAGTCTATTGTTGAGGCTATACTAAATGTCGCCATGGATGAGCCTCAATGGATACAGGCGACGCTCCCTATTAGGTGTGGTGGTATAGGAGTACGGCGTGCCAATGATGTGGGTGTGCCGGCTTTCTTGGCATCGGCGCATGAGGTGTCGCACCTTGTCACTTTAATTCTTGGTTCCAATGGTGACGAGGCGTGCCCTATGCAGCTGATGCCAAGTCTGTTTGGGCGGTCCGCAGTTTGGGAGCGGCGTGTCCTGCCATTCCGGGTGTTCAGCGCGTGTGGGACCACGTTCTTGTTGATCAGGTTAAGGCGCAATTATTGGAGAGCGCATGGAGGGCGGAATTGGCTAGACTTTGGGCTGTGACGCAGACTGAGTCGGGAGCATGGTTGCACGCTCTGCCTTCACCTCACCTGGGCACGTTGCTTGACGATGAATCTTTGCGGGTGGCCGTTGCGCTCCGCTTGGGCTGCAGAGTGTGTGAATCACCTCTGGCTCCACGGTGAAAGCCGATGGTCGTCACGCATTAGGCTGTAGTAGATGCGTAGGTTCCCGCGGCACCATGCTCTCAACGACATAATCCGAAGGGCCTTAGTTTCTGCGGATGTCCTGTGCTTGCTTGAGCCGCCTGGTATGAGCAGGACTGATGGAAGGAGACCGGATGGTATGACTTTGGTGGAGGGGCGGCAAATATCTTGTCTGGGATGCCACGTGCGTGAGCACTGTTGCTCTCAGCCACCTCAGTCGTACGGTCCGTTCTCCGGCCGTTGCGGCCGAGGACGCTGCTTCTGGGAAGCGACTCAAGTACAAGCCGTTGCTGAGTCGGTATTTCTTCGTACCTTACGCGGTGGAGACGATGGGCTGTTGGAGTCTGGAGGCCAAGCGTTTTGTGGATGAGTTAGGGCGTACACTAAGAGAGAAGTTGGGAGACCCCCGCGCCGGATCGTGGTTGGTGCAAAGGCTGGCCATTGCCATCCAAAGAGGTAATACGACCAGTGTGATGGACACTTTTGCACCAGGAACAAAAAAATTGACAGATGTATGATTAATACTGTATTTGTGACCATGTTTAAATTTAATAAAAATATGTTAATACAATCATTGTTTATACCTTATTAACGATTTACAACATATAAGATAATTAATCAAAAATAGTACACACTATGATCTTTTGATCAATTATCTTAAAAGTATGTGTTTTTACTTTTATTATTGTAGATAGTTATAATCTTATTTATATATAATACTCGTAAATAATCATATTATAAAGCTGAAGAGTTTGTTTGTTTGTTTGGTTGAACGCGCTAATCTCAGGAACTACTGGTCGGATATGAAAAATTATTTTTGTGTTAGATAGCCTATTTATCGAGGAACCTGTTACATAGGTGCAGCAGTGCGTAAGCAAGCAGATAAGTACTGTTTTATCTAAGGTTTTTAGACGTCTTCGTCACAGGCCTGTAGGCAAGCTTCAGTGTAATATCTACAAATAATGAAAGTCGCAATTATGTTGAAGTGATTTTATTAGGAACTAGATGACGCCCGCGGCTTCGCCCGCATAGAGAAGTTTTCCCGTTCCTATTCCCCGCAGGACATTCATATTAAATGCCCACTTTTCACCATGTGCATTCCTGTCGCTTGTAATAAGTGGTGAGCCCATTGCCGTGTTCAAATAGACGCAAGTTGTACCGGAAACGCTCGCAAATGTAAATTCCACAATGTGAATAAAGCGAATATTGCTTAACGCAGTGATCGTTTACAGCTGAACACTAAGTCAGCAGTGCCACGAGCGGCTACCCGTACTGGAATAATAATAATAAAAGTAGCGGAATAATAATAAAAAAAAAAACTCCTTACTCCAAAATGCAGTTGTACGTAGAACGCATAGAACGTAGACATGGCGCAGACTCAGACTTCTGCGTCTGTTTCATACTAAATTATAGAACGTTGCGACGCATAGCATAGAATTTATGGAGAGCGGACACGACAGTTTCGTGTCTGCGTTCTATGGTAAAACATACAGAAAGGGCAGGACGCTGACGCGATCGGACGCCAGTGGAGGAGGAAAGGGCTATAAGAGAGAGTTGAAGTGCCGTTGGCCAAACGGATCTCTCGCATCGCTCTCACACACAGACAGCCATAGACCGTCATCTCTCGCAGTCGCGACGCCTAGATTCACATATGTGCCCTGTCTTTTCTATATGTTTTAAAAAGTCTATGCCATGTCTGTGCCCCGTCCTCGTTTTGCGTCTTTTCTGTGTGTCCAGCGTCTAAGAGATTACTTATGTGAGAATTGAGTTTATATTTAAGGCATTGATGTTCAAAAAATAACGACCCATTGTTCTGTGTTTTTTAGTCGGTCTGATATTTAGATATCTTCAATCTTTGTTGCTGAAAAATAAAGTATTTGACTTAAATAGGTTATACGTTCGTGTAGTGTGGGTTCAACATAGGAAACACTTAAGGTGAATAGAAGAGAGCCTTTAATTATCCTAAAAATACACTAATATTTACTCCAATTAAACAAGACCGCTAAAACACAGTTATCTACATTTTCAATCAATCTATCGCAATCTAGCCCAAGCTC
This sequence comes from Thumatha senex, assembly GCA_948477245.1. NCBI lineage: Eukaryota > Metazoa > Arthropoda > Insecta > Lepidoptera > Erebidae > Thumatha > Thumatha senex. The sequence continues at coordinate 5,097,840 of OX419728.1, forward strand.
CTAAATACAAAATTCGTATTCTCAAACATCAAATTTAAGCATGTGATAAATTTAAGATGAACTCAGGTTAGTTGCGCTCAGACGCCACTCAATGTAATATTCGTATACTGGAATGACACTTAATTTAATTTAGCTGTCAAATGACCTGTCAAACTGATTTAAACGTCCCCTAAATGTAAGAGTGGTCGAGAGGTCTCCTAAATCTGGAATTAAATATATTGAAGCGTTAAAATAATGTGTTTATCTTCTCTATATTTACTCTCTGACCATGAAAGACTAAGTCTGTCGACGAAACCTAGAGAACCTAAATACATTCGAAAAATGCGAGTTTCCTGCTCGGTTCCGTATCTCCAATGAGACAGTTCTATATTTGGATAATTTATTCCATGGGCGTACCCAGGGAAGGGCAGAAGGGGAGCTGTCCCCTTCCGGACATGGTTTACGACTCCTACTTTTGTCTATAGAATTTAGTCTGGTAGAAATCGATTTATGTGATAAGGCCGCCCATTGTACTTTTTCCACAGCTTTCAATCTCAATGTACAAATGTATTGCCTGGCGCATATTACGTATTGCGTACGTGAAATTCTCACGTAAAGCCGTCATCTTAAGCCTGTATCTGTAAGGACAGAGGGTAACCCATCCACCGTACTTTTAAAATAGCTAATACTAGGTGAGCCCCACGGCTTCGCCCTTGGAATACTTCGAATTTCCGTCTCACCTATTTAATCCCGACGCTTATATATTCTACAATAATGCATAATTTGCCCAATTTGTCGTCATTTATGATTACTGCTCCGCTCTCCAGGGCAGTAGCGTGATGATACATAGTCTATAGCCTTCTTCGATAAATGGGCTATCCAATACAAAAGGATTTTTCAAATCCGACCAGTAGTTTCTGAGATTAGCGCGTTCAACCAAACAAACAAACAAACTCTTCAGCTTTATTATTAGAAAAAAATCCTACTAATATTATAAACGCGAAAGATTTTAAGTATGGATGTTTGTTACTCTTTCACGCAAAAATATACTGAATGGATTTAGATGGAACTTTAAAATTAAATAGCTTACACATCAGAATAACACATAATGCTACTTTAATCCCGGAAGAAAGTTCCTGTGGGAAACGGGAACGTGAAAACTTCACCACGCGTGCGGAGCCGCGGTCGTCAACTTGTATAAATTAAAACAGACATTTGTATAAAATAAAACAGAGACAAAAAAGACAGACATTTAATAGAACACTTGTAAAAGTTATTTATTATATAACAGACCAAAAAAACATCAAAGATGAAAAATATATACCGACTAAACTGTGTTCCTCACACCACACAAGAAAGATAAATGTCTTATGCTAATATCCCTTCTCATCTTTCCTTTTCTACGTTAAGTTTTAGTAAAGTCTTGAAACGCTTTGTAAAAACAAGTGGAGAATAAACAGTAACTATCAACGCAATTTGATGATAGTGATTTTGTCAATATGGTAATTCTTGGAGATAGCGGCTATTCATGTCAGCCTATTTGCTGTGCTGACTCTATTACTACATACAGACGCCTGCTGAAGAAGCATATTGCAATGTTTTTCTTCCATATCCACATTTATTTTTGAAAAATGTTTACAAGTCACGCTAATGTCACTAGTTTCATTTTTTTTTAGTTTTCTTCGCCCGTCTTGGGCAGGCAAAGGAAACTTAGTCCATACAGCCTAGTCTTCAGTATTTATTTTTCTTGTTAATAGTCTAGTCTAGTCGTTTGTCGATGTCAAGTCCTCAGTCCTAGGTCCTAGTCCATGCCCCAATATGGCAATGGATCCCTTATTGCAGCTCTCTTTGGAAATTTGGCACTAACACAAACAACACCGCTATTCTTTGCAATATATCACTTTCGTTCACTAATGCACTTTTCCGAACTCTTTATGTATAATATTCCACCATTATTAAACACAAAAACACGAATATTACACTAGTTTTTGAAAATAATATACAACAAACGTGCGTCACCACTCGCGTTGGCGCCAAACCTCGTCACTTGTTTCAATCAAATTGAACGTTTCGTTCTACGACAATTGAGTCAGCAAATGTTAACGTTCAATTTCGAAATAGTTTTTAAGTTATTTATTCATATACTGTAATGTAACATTTTTTACTTCCTTTTTTTTTAATTAAATGTTTTATTATACGTTCTCTCCAAATTATCTGCATGACCATTATCTGTAGCATTCATAGGCCTTGATAATTCAAGAGTTTTTATGCTCTCTTAATGTTTGTTTACCTTTTGTAATTTTTAATGTCAGTTAATGACAAGCCTAGATTTTATTTTTTATTTATTGTTAGAGCTGCCAGTAGGTTAGGTTGTATAGATATTAGACCTTGTTATAAATTTATATTATTTGTATTCTAATCTTGTTTAAATTTTGAAATGCTCTGGAAAAGAAGGAAGCCGGGGCCGTCAGATCAGTCTACTTTTGGTGCTCACCTTGAGAGGAGGTGCTGGGAATAAGTGCTGATTGTGAGGGTTGTGCTTTCCAGAAATAGTGAAGTGATGGTCTGCAGTGTTGTGTGTTATTAACCGGCTCTGTAAAAGACGCCGACCGCTCGTTAGTTTCAGCCCTCTACCTGCCTGAGTTCGCGACCAGCTTTCTCAGAGGTCGGTGACGTGGAGGCCTTGAGGGGATTTGAGGCCCCCTTCTCAGCGACGTGGAGGCCTACTAGAGGCCCACCTTCCTAGCAACGTAGAGGCCTACTCGAGGCCCCATCTTAGCGGCTGTTTTTGAAGAATCAAGACTTTAATTTACTCCCGGCTTTTCTTGGTTTTATTTTCTTAACATTTTTATATTATATTAAATCAATTTTACCTTTTCAACTTTTTCTTTTACTTTTCCTTTTAAGCCAGGACTCCTCCAGTCCTGGTGACAGTTTTCTCCTTAACTTTACCTTTTTCCCCTCCCGGAAAATAGTATCGTTACAGTTTGGCGCCCAACTTCTTACTAACCCCCCCCCCCCCCCTTTTTAATTATTTCAGGTTCTCTAAATTCTAAAACAAACTTGCTCAAGAGATTTTTATTTGGTAAGCTTATATTTTCATCACCTCATCCACCTCAACCTTTACAATACTTCCTTACACTCTACTTTTACATCACTATACTGCATCCCACACACTTGCACACCACGACGGTTACCCAATGGTAATTGTCATCCATTCTTCGCTTGCAAGTGTTCTTAAAACCATTTGTGGTCACTTACAAGTTGGGGTTTGGATTCTCTACGACGTACTAAGGACAATATCCTATAGTCGTTATCACCTAGGCACATTATAACTCTCTACTAATACATCATTATACTGCATCCCACACACTTGCACACCTCTGCGGTTACCCTCTGGTAATCGTACCCAGTCTTCGCTAGTGAGTGTTCTTAAAACCATTCGTGGTCTCTTACTAGTTGGGGGCTGGGACACTTCACGACGGCTGCAGGACAATATCCTGTGGTTGTTTATACAAAACTTAACATAAATTAACACTTTAATCATTATTTCATTTAGTTTGATTTGTTACTACGGCAACATTGTTACCATGGTAACATGTGGTAATAAACTCGTTTAATATTATAAAATCTTTACAAAATTTACAAAATTTATAAAATTTATCTAATCCTTTTGAGAGAAGTGCACTTTGAACTCTTCGTTTATCATGCTTTGATTTTGATCTGAAACATAAGAGAAACTGTCACCACTTTTTTTCATTTTAGAGCGACTTAAAAGGAAAATGGCACGTTTTAGATTTTAAAGTGTAGTTTTATATCTGCTGTGTTTTTATATAAATTGTTTAATCTTATTTTTTTTTAAACTTGAATGTTTTAACGGTTTTTTTTTCCTTGATATCTCTAAAAATATTTTTTTCTTATCATTTAACATTAAGTTCATTGTAAATACTTCACAAGTTTTACCTTTTCCAAAAACTTTTGGCATTTTTCCTTTCTGTTTTTTCTTTTTTCTTCATAGAGCGGTACACAACTCTTAAAATAAGCCATTGTGTATCGTTTTTAATACTTCAACTTAGCTTCTTGAACAGGCAATTTTGCTTTTAACCTTGACTACTTTTCTTAAGCTGGAAAGCTTTATTTTTAATACTTGAACTACTTGAAACTTGAAGGCTTTTCTTAAGCAATTATGCTTTCAAACCTTGACTGCTTTTTTAAGCTGGGAAAGCTTTGTAAATATTTCTTTTAATTTTAACGGGTTTTAAAAAAAGGTGCGGATTACGACACCTAATTTAAATATATAAGCCATCGTAATTTAAAAAAAAAATGTTTTTTTTCCTTGTGGAGTATGTGTCATAGAATGTGAACCATATCCCCTAAGTATGTTAGTGATGTATGATTCAGGGAGTATGAAATGTGGGTTGATGAAAGGTGTATGAAAGAGCAAGGTTTTTCTTTTACAACATCGAAATTTTCTCAGTTGTTAATTTTCAAGGGTTATCGGGTAACGTAATTTTTATCTTTTGTAAAACTTTCTGTACCACTGTAAATAGTCATATAGGTTAATTTTAGCTGGTCAATGCCTTCTTTCTTATAAACAATTTTTTTTCATTACACTCAAAAATTTTCCGGGGTTGTCGGGGAAATGTAATGTAACATTTTTTACTTACTTTTTTTTAATTAAATGTTTTATTATACGTTCTCTACAAATTATCTGCATGACCATTATCTGTAGCATTCATAGGCCTTGATAATTCAAGAGTTTTTATGCTCTCTTAATGTTTGTTTACCTTTTGTAATTTTTAATGTCAGTTAATGACAAGCCTAGATTTTATTTTTTATTTATTGTCAGAGCTGCCAGTAGGTTAGGTTGTATAGATATTAGACCTTGTTATAAATTTATATTATCTGTATTCTAATCTTGTTTAAATTTTGAAATGCTCTGGAAAAGAAGGAAGCCGGGGCCGTCAGATCAGTCTACTTTTGGTGCTCACCTTGAGAGGAGGTGCTGGGAATAAGTGCTGAGTGTGAGGGTTGTGCTCTCCAGAAATAGTGAAGTGATGGTCTGCAGTGTTGTGTGTTATTAACCGGCTCTGTGAAAGACGCCGACCGCTCGTTAGTTTCAGCCCTCTACCTGCCTGAGTTCGCGACCAGCTTTCTCCAAGGTCGGTGACGTGGAGGCCTTGAGGGGATTTGAGGCCCCCTTCTCAGCGACGTGGAGGCCTACTAGAGGCCCCCCTTCTTAGCAACGTGGAGGCCTACTCGAGGCCCCATCTTAGCGGCTGTTTTTGAAGAATCAAGACTTTAATTTACTCCCGGCTTTCCTTGGTTTTATTTTCTTAACATTTTTATATTATATTAAATCAATTTTACCTTTTCTCCTTTTTCTTTTACTTTTCCTTTTAAGCCAGGACTCCTCCAGTCCTGATGACAGTTTTCTCCTTAACTTTACCTTTTTCCCCTCCCGGAAAATAGTATCGTTACAATACATAACTTAAAAACCTATCTTCCAGAACATTATAGAAATTAAATTGTGTACCAAATAACACTATTATTATTTTCTATGATTATAACTAAATTAAGTAGCATTGTAAATATTGTTAAGTCCAAAACTGTTGCGTAAAATGAGGCATCGTGAATGTTGCCATGACGCAAATTATTTGTCGGCTGCTTAGCTGATTATGCCTGCAATTCGTTTGAGTAGCCTTTGTGTATACCACTTAAATTTTGAGAGATACTGAAATCTGAGAGCCCTTCCACTGTGCGTTGTATTTATGTGACGTTTCAGTGTTCGGCCGTTAGACACTCGCGCGAGCCACGCGACGAGCAGCGAAACGAGCCGCGAGCTTGAATGAAAATGTACCAAAATACTGCGTGGCTCGTCTCACAGCTCGTCTATTGGCTCGCGCGAGAGTGTAAATGGGGTATGCGTATGACACATAGACACAAACAAAAATTAAATTTCGACACATAGACTACATAGACACAAACAGGTTCACAGACCTCATAGACCATTTTTAATTAATGACTACATTTGCATACCTATTAAAAGTACAAAGTAACACAAAGGTTAAATATCACCTGGCATCGTCCAGCATACCGTAACCTAGACGTGAATGTATGAAACGATGAATGAATTTGCATGAAGCGAAATAAGTATACATGGTTCGCAAAGCCTGGCGATCTGGCTTCTCTGACCACCCTATCAAGAAAACAGCGTGAAGATAGTTAAGTTTTAAAATAGTAAAGTGTCTGCTTGTAATTTTTTTACAATTTTTTACTATATGCATACGAAAGTATATACTTGCGGTACACACACATTAAAAGTAATTGAAAATATCTCTATCTGTGTGTCTTTCTGTCTGTCAGTCTATTTGTTTGTTCGGGCTAATCTCTGAAACGGACTGAAAACTTTCACGGAACTTTCACTGGGAGATAGCTAATGTTATAAAGAGTAACTTAGGCTACTTTATGTCTTCGTTTTCCCATGGTAACAAGCACTACACGGGTGAAATCGCGAGGCATGCGATAGTATTCAATTATCAAATTCAAATTACTTACTTGTTGATACGAAGCAAACTTTAAAATGCTTGATTCCCTTTCAAAACCACAGCGGCGTAACATAAGCATGCGTATTTATTTAAATGTCATTTACCGCTTAACACGGAATTACTGAAGTAAGTACCTATTCGCAGATAGAGTTGCATCGTGTAGTGCAGTGGACGTGTTTTTTGTTGTACATTGTTTGTGAACATGACACAAAGTCGAACGGTCATGAATGTCAATGAAGAACTGGTGAAGGAACGGGCGAAATGCAATTTTAATATTAAGGAATTAACGCATATTATTGACGGCGGAGAACAAGTTACATTGCTAAGGAAGAAAATTGGTGAGTTTAATTTGAGTTAATAATAATAATATTGAGAAACATTTTTCTTATTATTTTTTTTCAACACAGCGCCGTCTTGTCCAAAGTAAGCTAATATAAGCTTGTGTTATGGGATCTAGACAACTAATATACATCACAGGAGACCGAAGAGCTGGCAGCTACCTCGGACAAAGAATTGGTCTAGGTATTCAAAGGGGGAACGCTGCCAGTATCTTCGGAACCTTACCTAAAGGGACCTCTTTTAATAACATATTTTAGTTATGTATCATATTTTTAAGTTTATATTTAATGTTAATATTAAGTTAAGTTGATATACATACTTATAGATTTCTAAATACATACATAGGTATTATACGTTATTTTTAACTTTTTCATACAATTTGTTCGGAACACTTTGTGTGCCAAATAAAAAACTCGACAAGTGCATTGTCCGAGTTAAATTATTTAGCACTTCAAACCTTCAAAATGGCGTTACCCGCCTGATGTAAAGCAGAAACGATGGCCCAGTATGGTGGTCCGCTATCATAACCAGCAGGGCTTTAATTGCAGCCTTCAGTTTGACAGCCCAGGAATATGCTTTTCATGCTTATTTTAAAGCACCAAAGATTATAAGAGGAGGGAAGGGAAACACGTGCATAAAAAGCACGAGAGCAAGAAATCAATGTCACTCGCCTTTTCCCTGCTAGAGACGCCATACACAGAGATGCTTGCAATGCCATAGACAGCTGACAGGTCTCGTATGCGATTTTCGCATACAGTTTAACGTAAACTTGGCACGCGGTATTATTTTTACCTTTGTCTTTATTAGGCGCGAGCCAGAGAGTTAATAGCTACATTCCTTGGTTTATGGAAGTAACTTTAACAAGTCCCGGTTCCAGTAACATTTAGTCGGAAAAATTCAAAAGGAGTTAGTTGGCCACAACCTAATCTATCCGTTTCAGCACGGCAATAAGGTCGGCTACCACTTTCGAACCGTTGCTTGACTGCCACTTGAATAGTAAATAAAAGATAAATGATATAAAAAAAATGACTGCCTTTGTGCCGCGGTGGAGGTGTATCCGACTGCCACGCAAGAGGTCGTGGCTTCGATTCTCACCCAGGATAAAACTTTGTGTGATGAGCACGATGATTTATTCTGTGTCTGTGTGTTATTTATCTATAATATGTATGTATTTAGAAATATATAAGTATGTTTATAAGTTATCTGGTTACTATAGTACAAGCTCTGCTTAGTTTGGAATCAAATGGCGTTGTGTGAGTTGTCTCAACGATTTATTAAATTTTTTATTTAAATTCATATGTTGGCTGATGCTGTATCGCAAAAGTTGAATAACAGCACAGTAGGATGAGCTAGGAGATAAATATTATATCAGGAAAAAAGATAAATATATTCATAAGAATAAAACAGACCACACAATAACTAACTTTACAATATATTTTGCAAAACTGTATTTTATACGAATCGTAAACTAGTATCTTGAATCCTTACTAATTACTAATACAAGTACTGCATTCCACAACCGAATCGCTGCTGTAGTAAACGATTTATCAAAGAATGCGAAGAAGAAGTGAGTAGTTTGATATTTGTAGAATAATATCCTACTAAAAAGAATGGATGTTTGTTACTCAAAATATACTAAATAGATTTTTATGAAACTTTACATTAATATAGTTCACACATCAGAATAACGCATAGGCTACTTTTTATTCCGGGAACAAGTTCCTGTGGGAAACTGGAACGGGAAAACTTCACCGCGCGTGCGGAGCCGCGGGCGTCAACTAGTTTAGTAATATTTTATTAATATTGTAGGTAGAATCTTCAGTGATTGTGTTCCCACTAGCAGTTTTCAGCAATCTAAACTATGGTTAGTCATGCGATATGTACCGCTTGTGACACTTTCCTTAACTAGAGTTTCCGTGTTTTTGAAAGGAAATCCACGAGGGTCGTAAAAGTCGATTTAGAGAACACTTTTCGTAAATACTGCGTAGAGAGTGAATACCAATCTCTTTGGTCGGGATAGTATAATAAGACTCAAAATACCCACCAAAAAAGGATAATTAGATCTTTGGGGAGGGTAATGTCTAGCAGTTGGCGTCAATGGGATGAGATTGTTAAAAGGGATGTTGGTCAGACTTACAGTTGATAGGGGGCTAGAGAAAATCGTTCAAATGTGTTGCTTGTTGTTACAGAAAATATAGCACTTGACGATGGAGTCTTCAAAGATTCTATTCCAGAAGAGTACATGAGTCCTAAAGAGAAATACGAGAACGCTGTCAGAAAGTCGTGCTTATTCTCCTCCATTTTCAGGAAGAATCTTTCTGAATTCTCTGATATGGAAACCTTAAGGTATGTTTAATACATTGCTGCCAACATTGATTTATTTTATTTTTTTATTCATATTATTTCCAATTGGTTTAATAGAAGAAGGAAAGTTTAGGTGTTGTAATATAGAGCGTCCCAAAAATAACTTTTTAAACTTTGTGAGGTTATTTGGCATCAGGAATCAATAAGCTTGCTCAGCATCGTCGGCAAATTGTATGCAAAAGTTTTGATAAAAAGAGTCATGAATGGGACTGAAGAGTTAATGTGGGATGTCCAAGTAGGATTTATGAAAGGAAGGGGATGCACAGATCAGGTGTTCTCCTTACGATGCATAGCCGAAATTTTTTTGGCGAAATATATATTTATAGACTTGGAAAAGGCCTATGACAGAGTGGTGAGGCACGGACTATGGACAACACTGGCCAAGTATGGAGTAAGCATACTTGGCTAGTGTTGTCATTATTTCAGGCACAAGCACTGAAATCTCTCTATGAGGGCTCCACGGCTTGTGTCAGGATCAATGGAGCTTGCAACGACTTTTGAAATGGAAACTTCTTTTAGCGCGGTACACATATTTTTAGATGAGATAAAATCTCTGGACTCGCTACACCGTTACGAGACGTAGCTATTGTGTGTGCATAATGCAAGCACATGTACATATAGCAGACCGCGAAAGCGTCTAGATAAATAAATTATTAATAAATTTAGTTTTCACTACTGTCGGCACTCCCAGAACGCAACTAGTATTTCTTTTTCATATTGAAAAAGGTGTGTAGCGTCGCCGTCGCTGTATAATTTTTATATGGACAGTTGTTTGAAAGAACTGCGAGAGAGTGAGTATGGTTTCAAAATGAATAAACTGACTGTCAAATGCCTCCTACACGCTGATGATCAGTTAATACTAACATCATCGGCGGAAGAGTTGCAGTTGATGGTTAATATTATGCATGATACGCTAAAAGCAAAGGAATGAGAGTGAATGTAAACAAGACGCATTTAAAAGAATTTGAACAAAGTGCCAAATTGTGTAGTGTATGGAACGAAAGAGACATCATTTTCAGCATATTTCTTTTAGATAGGTAAGGCAGTTATTTTTTGTTAACTCTTTTCCCGATGTTTTAGAATCAGGTTCTTTATCTTGCTATTCAGTGTACAAAGAAATACAAACATTCAAGATATATAAAAATTGATTCAAAACAGTTTTGAAAAGCAAGCAGCAAAAAGTTATTGCATTCAACAGTACGTTTAAATAATTTATCATCGATCGTCTTAATTAAAACTGTCCTTAAAGTGTGTCTTGTTGTGTGTTTTGTTTTAATTACGCTAGTGTTTTATCTAGAAACTGGGTAATTAGAATTATAGATATCTACATAATCTATATATATAAAAGAAAGTCGTGTTAGTTACACTATTTATAACTCAACAACGGCTGTACCGATTTAGCTAAAAATTGGAGGGGAGGTAGCTTAGAGCCAGGAGACGGACATAGACTTTTTATCCCGGGAACAAGTTCATGTGGGAAACGGGAACGGAAAAGCTTCACTACGCGGGCGTCAACTAGTAATATATAATGGAGCGGTATGCAATATAGCACGTTTTATTGAAACTATCAGCATTAAGCAAGAAAAGGACGTGCTGAAAGGTCTCAGTGATTATCGATTGACAAAGAAAACTAATTGTGCGTAAGAAGAGGGTAGAAGAAGTCAGGGTAGAACAAGATAAATATATATTAAAAAAAAAACGTGAGTAAATTAGGCGAACATGGAAAGGTCAAAAGTATTCGGAACCCAGACGTGCATGTATGAAGCTATTAATCAGCAGGCAGAGAAACTTAATTCTTAATAATTACCCACTCAAGGATACAGCGTAAAGATATGAGTTAGTTACTTATATACATAGATACTGATCTGAACTGACATCATTGTTAAGAGTAGGAAAAGAAAATCCGGAACAGTCCTGTACCTAGCTGTACCAAACTTTCTGTTTAGAGCGGTACAGTAACGCCAATCGCCCTCCCAAAATGATGGCACACAGGTGTGCTATGTCGAAAATTGGCCAGAATTTATTAGCGATTGATTGATTTCATTTTTTGTGTTTCTTGTAGAAATTACACTCTAAATTACATGCTGTTCCTTAAACATTTTTATGACATACTCTTATTGAATCTAATCTATATTAAACCAGCCATTGTATTCTCTCACGTAATTTTCTTTTCTCTTTTAATTATTATGCTCTTTCCTTACAGTGCCAGTTTGTTTGTTCGGGTTGAATTTTACAACTAAATTTTTTAGATATCTTCAGTTGAAAGAGCGCAAATTCGGTATACCTCCACGTTTATTTTGTATAACAAGACATAAATAGTTAATTATGTGACGTCATGTTATAATCAACATGCTGGTATACCCAAGATGGCAGACTAATTATTTTTATGCTCGTGAGAGAAGCGCTCGTGGCCTCGCGGTCTCAGTGTTCTGTAAACGATCACTGAGTTACGCAACTTTGGACAGGAAACCACACGGTGAAAAGTGGGCATATAATATGCCTCTGCCACCCCTTCGGGGATAATGCGTGATGGATATTTATTTATTTATTTTATAATTATTTTTAATGCATTACTACATTATATATGTATGGTATGAAAGGGATTGCTGAGAAAAGTTCTAAAAATTAAGTGTCATTATTAAATCTAAATTCAATATGGCAGACTAAGTTTTTATGGTTTCCAACAATATGGGTTTCAAATGTAAGGACTTGGTGAGAGTTATTAGTTTTAGGGCATTTATAAGTAAATCAGTCGCGCCTATATCCCCGAAGGGGTGGCAGAGACATACTATACACCCATATTGCACCGTGTGCGCTTTTGTTCCACGTTATTGGTAGTGAGCCCATTGCCGTAAAGAAATAAACTGACGCAGGTTTTATCCTGCTGTTGAAATTTCGCAAGTCGCATTTATATCTAAAATTTGATTTTAAATAAGATTTGTAACTATTTATTTCGTCATAATGTGTACCTTTGAGAATGCCGTGAGGCGAAACCGGTCAGGTTTACAACGTAAATGTTGTGGAACAGTACAAGTGGTGTTATTTAATATATGTAGCAAGTTCCACCAAGTGCCGTCAACCAACAGTATAAATAACTATTTATTTCTTTCTTTCCAGTATAAGCTTACAGTTACTGAGACGCACAGCTGATGCATACTTTAAAGAAATTTCTCCGTTCCTCCTTCACATGGGCATGTTTACACCCACTATCGCCGGTCAATGTACTCTCGAACAGCAAGCGTATTGGCTACCGCGAGCATTGTATATGCAAATTATCGGGACCTATGCACAGGTAGGTGACGACTTCCGTATGAATGACTGCATTTTGAAATTGTAGTAATTCAGTGTTTCCGTAATCTTTGTTGAACCATAATTATATTCGTATACTATAATAATAACTTTCGTGAACGATGTTCATTAGTACTATAAATAAACGGTTTTACTCACGTGTAAATTTCGTGATAGAGATTCGACTAGTTCCGGACCGAACGGCACTGAGTATTGCCGGCGCAGCTTCCGACGTAGCCTGACGCTCCTCTTGAAAAAGGACCTTCGTTAGGTCCGAAACTAGTCAGGCTATCCCACATTTACACGTGAGTAAAACCGTTTATTTAGTAATATATTCGTATACTTGGTAGAAACTTTCTTAATTGCTACCAATTAAGAAAGTTTTCTTTAGCTTAACTTTCGTTACCACCTGGGAGCTGAGTCTATTTCAGTCTATGTGTAATATTTCAAAACAGAATCAACAGAAATAGCAAACTAAGTTTAGTCGACTGTTCTCACATAACTCCAAAAAACAATGTACTGTTGTTTTTGTAAGTCATACCTACATTTTAACTGGCAACAAGAATTGCTCTCATTTAGATTTTTTTCTTTTGTATTGACTCATTGTTTAGATTTTTTTCTTTCGCCTTTAAAATAATAAAGTACTGATGATTTGTGCAACCTTCCCACTACCCAAATTTTCCTTTCAATTGGTTTCCTTTCAAATTTTCCCTATTATGTGTCACTCAACGTTACAAGTGCTAAGTATCCTGGCATAGGCCACACAAAAAATATTCCGTACATACTCTCGTCACTTGCTGAAGATCAGCTTTTCAGACAATCTTTATTATTCTCATTTGTTATAAGTACAAATAGGTACACTAAATTTAAATAAATTTGGAAAACCCAAAAGTGCATCGCCTCACTCGCTTTTATAATATTATAAAAAGAAATAGAATTACCAGCTTACAAACTTTGCTATGAATTATTGCGTAGGGGTTATGAAATAAATAAAGTAAAGGAAAAATAACAATTAAACCACTTCGAATCAGACCATGAAAATTGAAAGGGTTCTATTTCTAATTATACTAAAGCGTAAGAGAAAAAAAAGACTCGATTAGTAAAGTATTTCGGTCGTTATCGTGTTAACAAGAAAATATCCGTAACATACAGGCAAACGAACGTCCAAGACGGAACTTTTTAAACAGTTTTTTAATATCATGAGTGTTAAAAATAGTAATGGATATTAATGCTATTTTGTATTAATTTCATTAGCGTGCTAATTTTTATCTAGCATGCTAGCATGTGAAGTACTATTGCTATGCTAAATGCTAATATGAACATCAAGGAAGTAAACATCACCTTGCTAGGTCCTCCCGTTCCTGAGAAAATCGATGATGACACATGGATAGACAGACGGACTTACGTCCAGACGGACATAATAAAAAAAATTAAGGGTTGCACTCTCCAAATTTATTAATACTTTATTTATCTAACCGCGTTCTTGAATTTCACTTCAAAAAGTGACCTGGATCGACGTTAATGTTGATGATGATGAAAAAAAATTCAACACCGAAAGACCCTTAATTGATTACACAATATTTTTTTATAAGACCTGAAGTTGACCGGGATTAACGTTAGATAATAATGATTCTATTATTTAGTAGCAAGATATTGAATCTACCAATTAACTACCAAGAAAATATATTTATCTAGACGCGTTCGCGGTCTGCTATATGTACATGCATATGCCTAAAAGTGTCGCGGGTCTAGAAATTTATCTCATCTAAAAATATGCGTACCGCTCTAAAAGATGTTTTCAATTCAATAAAAATAAAAAAAAAACTTTAGTTCCGTTGTTTTCCTTTCGAGAGACGGAACCCAAAAAATACATTTTGTATTATATTATTTATTCCACAATAAAGTACAATCACACGATTTTAGGGTTTATATATTGACAATAAAAGAATAATACAAAAAACTAAAGTCTCTACAACTCGTAAATTGTACGTACGAATTTCGACTTCTTACTCAACTCAATCGCTTTCACAGATTGTCAAAAAAATTTATACTAAAATGGAATAAATAACCCCAAACACAAGTATTTAATAGTTAAAAATAATGGTTAATAATATCAACCATGCACTTTTTCATTCACACACTCCGTATTTCGTAATAGCACAATGACACAATTAATTTGAGTCGGTCGCAGGACGTTTGAGCAAGTGGACGCGTGTTGATCTGTTAATTAATTTGTCTATCGAAATTCAGTGATTGGTGGATTTTTGAAAATTCAATTCCTTGTCACTCTTGAATAGTTTAAGCCGGTGGGCTACTCCCAGTAGGCGGATCCAGAGCGAGATAAACATATACCTGCCTTGCTGCGTCAAGAAATATCTCAAAAAGTGTTTTGTTGTTGGTGGGATCGGAACCGGAGCTCACGGTAGTGGTGGCGGGGCGCGCCGTTGGACCGCTACGCCATCGAACAGTTTGCGGTGTGCATCGAAATTACAAGCTACGTACGGCACAACAGACTTCATTGTAGCTTCACTACAGACGTAGGCAAGCAGCGACGGTGCTACGTCGTGACTGAGTATTGGCACACGCACGCTTCGGCTACGATAGTAATTCGGCGACAGGCTGGTTCCACGGTGAGATTACCTATAACTTCAATTAGAAATTTGTTTAATACAACTTATAATGTCTAAAGTTCAACGCACTCCTCCTGGTACTTCTAAACCGTCCGGTAACTTGAATCAGACCCAATCCGAGCCTGATATTAACTCTGCAATAGCAATCAGTGACTACGTTGGAACTACTAGAACTAAGAGTAGGCGTAATGAAAACTCACCGCAAAAGGGATCGATCCCTTCGCAGGACTTGTCTGTGTCCTTGAAGCTGTCGGAACAAACTGCTATTATGTCGAAATTAGTAAATGATATCGCAGACATTAAGAAACAAAATAATTTAATACAAGCTACGAATGTCGAAATACGAACAACAAACGAGGAGATTGTCCAGTCCATGGCTTTCATAAATAAGCAGTTTGAGGACTTGAAAAAAGAAGTTGAAGTCTTAAGACGGGAGCGTAAGGAGCAATCCTTATACATAGAGGGCCTGGAAAGAAAAATATCAGACCTACAACTTACATCGAGACCTTCAAGTGTGGAAATCCGAAATATCCCGCAACAAGAAACTGAAACTGATAAATGTCTTACGAAACTAGTTTGCACCATCGGGAAAACTATCGGACTGCATATCTCTGAGTCTGACCTCCGAGATACTTACCGCATACCTGGAAAGTCAAATAATACCTTTTCTCCCCGGCCAATAGTTGCGGAATTCAAAAATGTACAAATGAAACAATCTCTTATTATAGCCGCTAGAACGTACAACAAAGATAAACCTCCAAAAGACAAACTAAATACTGGGCTTATTGGTTTGTTAGGTGAGCACCAACCGGTTTACATAGTCGAGAAGTTACCTCCAAGTCAGAAAAAAATATTTTATCTAACGCGAGACTATGCCAAAAATAACTCGTATAAATTTTGCTGGATTTCCAATGGAAGCATTTTTCTTCGAAAGCAGGAAGGTGAGAAACAAATAAAAATTACCTCTGAAATGTGCTTACGAAACCTAGAAAACAACCGAAAGTGACTATATGAACATTTTAGTGATTCCTATATTATAAACATAAGATTAACTTTCTTTAGCTTATCAGAGAATACAATTGATCTTGCTTCTTATGTTGAAACTCCTTGTAAACTAACACAATCAAATCAAACAATATTATACCTATATCACATTCCTTTCTATACATATCTTACACTATTAAATATAATTTACATAAACACTAAATACACTACATTAATAACGAAATTATCAAACATACAAATGTCCTCCCAATTCACATGCCCTAAACCTCATTATAAAAAAATATGCATGGTCACGCCGGCCAGTCTGAGCTTAGTGGTTGCTGCCTTGTGTAATATTCCTTGCCTGCTTTATATATTCATCAATGGCTAACATTAATAACCTTAATAATGAATTAGATGCTATGCTGGGGAATTGCTATGAGTGTAGTCCTGAGGAGTGTCCCACTCTTATTTCTCCTTCGGAAAACAGCCTCAAAATCCTACATCTGAACATACGCAGTATTAACAAAAATTTCTATCAATTGCAGGCGTTGATATGTAACACAAAAATTGACTACGACCTCATAGTTCTCACTGAGTGTTGGCTGAGTGTGATAGACAGTTTACCGGTTATGAATAGCTATCAATCATACTCTACAAACGTTAATTCTAATCAGAACGACGGAATCGCATTTTACATAAAATCTGAGGTTCAACATAGGGTGTGGGAACCAAGTTTTATGGACGGCAATTGTCTGGTATGCGAAGTGAATAATCAGATGGCAATATTAGCCATATACCGCTCACCTTCATATTCTACTAATGAGAATTTTTCAAATTTCCTAAATAGTCTGGACCTTGTTTATCAACAATTGACAACGTACTCTAACATCACACTAGTTGGAGATCTGAATGTGGATATAGTTCAAGAAAACAGAGACAACAACGCGTTAGACTACTTATTTTTAAACGCCTACCACGGTCTATTGCCTACACACACTTTTCCAACTCGGCTTGCAAAATGCTATGATCATGTACTTTTAAAATCGAGTCTGCCGTCTACTACTCTGGTACTAGAAGCACACATAACAGATCACAAACCCGTCCTATTGGCTATTTCAGATGTTAAACTAAAAAAGAAACCTCCCTCATGCTCTTATTTTATAAATTTTGAAACTCTCAAATTAGAACTACTAAATACTAACTTTTCGAGTATATATTCATTGGAATGTGCTGATACCGCTATGGATAAATTTATTGAGATTGTGACATCTGTTATAGCAAACAATAGAATTCAAAAAACCACACCTCGCCCTTATAGACCAATAAAACCTTGGATAACACCCGGTATACTAAAATGTATTAGGAACCGTGATAGGATGCATACCAAATCTAAAGCTTCACCGGACAATTTAATACTTAAAATAGCATATACTAGGTACCGAAACTTTTGTAATGAACTTCTCCGTAAATTAAAAACTACTTATGAGAGAAATGAACTTGAAAAAGCAAAAAATGATCCCAGGGCTTTATGGAAAACAATAAAACAAATAACCAATACTGAAAAACCTCATAATAGCCCTTTAGTATTATTACAGATCTGTGAAAATCCTAAAGCTTCCATGAATAAAATCTGTCATACCTTCACTAGTATTGGCAAAAATCTAGCGGAGAAAATAAAATCTCACTCCCATACTGCTCCTTCTTCAAATGTAACTGAAGATCGCTTCCAACACTCTCCGGCTAATTCGCTAACCATCTTGGAAATCGATGCTGCTGAGATGGAATCTCTTATCCTACAGCTGCGCCAAGACTGCGCGGTTGGATGGGACGGAATCACACCTGCAATATTGAAACAATGTCGCCAAGCATTAATACCTCCATTGACCTTTATTTTCAACCTCTGCCTTAATAGCGGGGTGTTTCCAGTCGCCCTAAAAAAAGCAATCGTCTTTCCTGTACATAAGGGAGGAAGCAGGGACAGTGTGGACAATTATAGACCAATCTCCGTCTTACCAACTATCTCTAAGCTGCTTGAAAAAGTTCTTAATAATAACCTCAGGATTTTTTTTTGAACAAATATAACATAATAGCCCAAAATCAGTATGGTTTTCGTCCTGGCGTCTCTACTGAAGATGCTGTTTTGGCACTCACACAACTGGTAGCAAAGCAACTTGATAAGCAGAATAAGTGTTTGGGGATATTCTTGGATCTGTCCAAGGCGTTTGACACTGTCTCTGTTCCTCTCCTCCTTTCTAAGCTGGAACTCCTTGGAGTACGCGGTCTGCCTTTGCAAATTTTTAAGGACTATTTGACTAACCGGACACAGGCTGTTAAAATAGGTTCCTACATTAGTGACGAAGAACTTGTAACTTTTGGCATTCCTCAGGGCAGTATTCTGGGCCCCACATTATTCCAGATTTATGTCAACGGGTTATGTATGATTAATCTGCCGGAATGCTGCAAATTGTTCGCTTATGCTGACGACACGGCTGTAGTTGTTTATGGCACTACCTGGGAGAACGTCAAATTTAATGCGGAATTGGCTCTGGCCGAAGTCATCAAATGGTTAAATTCAAACCTACTAACTGTAAATGTAAATAAAACGGGATACATACCATTTTCCATCCGAAGTAACGCTGCACTACCGGCTTCTTTCAAAATCACTGCGCACGCTTGTCTTGATCGACACTCTCTCTGTGGTTGTCCTGTACTTCTCAAAACAGACTGTGTAAAATATCTGGGAGTTCAAATAGACAGCGGTTTAAGGTGGGATAAACAAGCTGATTCACTAGTCACCAGGACAATGCGTCTTATACGCATCTTCAAGCTCCTTAGGAAATCAGCGAGGTTTGATACGTTGAAATTAGTTTACTACGCGCTATGCCAATCGATATTAGGATATTGCATAGGTGTATGGGGTGGTGCGGCAACAACATACATCCTAAAAATAGAAAGAGCACAACGTGCTATTTTAAAGGTAATGACAAAAAAACATTTTAGGTATCCAACCTCACAGTTGTACAATGAATGCAAAGTGCTCTCGGTACGCAAGTTATTCATTCTACAATCATCCCTGAATTACCATAGTACCTTGCCTCCAATAGACTCAACAAAACGGAGAAATACTATCCCTACTGTTAAACACAGAACTTCATTTGCTGAACACCAATCCTTTGTATTAAGTCCTTTTCTCTATAAAAACCTTAACAAACAATTAAACATTTACAATTTACATAAATATCTTGTCAAAAAGCAACTAACTGAGTGGTTACTGCTTCAGGACTATTCTGCTACAGAGTCTTTACTACATTTTCTAAAATAACTACAACAAACATAATACTTACGCAAACATACAGACACAGAAACACATACACACGCGTGCACACACACGCACACGCGCACACACACACACACACACACACATACACACACACGCGCGCGCGCGCACACACACACACACACACACACACACACACACATACACACACACACACACACACACACACACACACACACATACACAACAAAGAAAATTGTTATAAATTCAATTATATCTTACCAATCGCACATTACCACGAGTGGATCAACGCGGCGTCACTAGCTATATAATAATTTTGTTAGAAAATATTGTAGCCGAAAACTGTTCCTTAAGACACAGGCCTAGCCTAGTTTAAGAGACAGGGTTCATTTGATACATACATTATAATTGCTTACCTGTAACATATAGCTCCATTGTTGTTTGTACTAAGTTGTAATGAATCTGTTACTTGATGATCTACCACTGTAATATTCCTTTCTTGCTAATAAATAAATATTATTATTATTATAATTCATGAATTAGTCGTGAAAATTAATTTTAGCAATCGCACCGACGCAGCGTTCACAGCTCGTCTGCGATATGAATTTGTCGTGAATTATAATTATGAGTTTTGGCAATTTAATTTAACATTCGCAACTCGCCACTCAATTGCGGAACGAACGTGTCGATGCGCTTAGTCATGTATTGGAGGGAGATTGTGGGTTCGTGACAAATTGACAATTGTTACGTAATCGATGTCTCTTAGCAATAATTAATTTTAAGAACTACGGTTCATTAAATTAATGCGAATGGAGTCTTAGCTATGAAATATGATTGCTAACGCTAATATTTCCTACACTAGTTAAAAATAGTGTTTTTTCTTGATATGTGTGTCTATATATTATTTTACAAGTGCAATATATGACAAATAGAGACATTTTAAGTTTGAAGAATCAGATGTTATGCGCGAAGTCACAGTAGTACCCACCTCAACGCTTCGCTTATGAGGCGTGCAATTAGAAAAATAATCTGTCTCTAGCTAGACTGAAAAATTATATTTTGGATATAGTTAGCATAATAATTGCTTTTCTAAATAGATTCTACTATAAGTACTCCTCGAAGTATTACATATAAGAAATGAGTCTCTACTATTGAAAAAAATGAAGAAATGAAGCGCTCGTGGCCCCGCGGTCTCAGTCTTCTGTAAACTATTACTAAGTTACGCAAGTTTCACTATGGTTGGTCCTCGGATGGGTGACCACTTTGTGGCATTTACATTTGCGAGCGTTTCCGTGCTTCGGAAGGCACGTTAATCCGTTGGTCCCGGTTGCCAGTAAAATGGTAGTCGTTAAGCCTGGTGGAAGGCCTTATGGGCGGCTTGAAAAATTTCAACAGCATGAATGAATGAAAGGCAATGGGCTCACCACCTATTACGTGGGATAGGAATGGGACATATAATATGCCTCTGCCACCTCTAGGGGATAAGGCGTTATGGATATTTATTTATGTATTTATTTTAGTCTCTACTTTTAAAAAACAATTATAGTTACATTTCAGACAGAACTTGGTCACGGAACTTTTATCAGAGGATTGGAGACAACAGCTACATATGACCCGGATACCGAACAGTTTGTTCTTCATAGTCCAACGCTGACTTCATACAAATGGTGGGCAGGGGGGCGTATGTATTTCATTATTATTATTATTTCTCTTTATTTCACATTTTACATATAAATTATATTCTTAAATATACATATATAAAAAGTTCATTTAAAAATATAAAACATAGTATTCCACCGGTATCGGGTACAGGGACCAAGCCACCGGTGGTTAGGGCTTCAGAGAAAGGAACCTCCTCACAATACGTGCAGTATTAAGAAGAACAGCCTTCTGCATCAAGCCCTTGACCCAGCTGCCTAACGCGAGCCTCTTAAGGTGTTGGTCGAGGCTTTTGGCTATTAGTCCGTGCACAGAGATTACTATAGGAACAATAATAGCTGAGTCAATATTCCACATGTCCACAATCTCGTGGGGCAAATCCAAATACTTAGCGTGTTTGTCTACTTCTGCCTTCACGAGATTGTCGTCATGTGGAATAGTAACATCAATTATTATTGCAAGGCGCTCTGAACGATCTATTATCACTATATCAGGCCTATTAGCAACAATAGTTCTGTCAGTGATAATAGATCGATCCCAGTACAACGTGATATGGTCACTTTCGAGAACTGGGTCGGGCACATATCTATAATACGGTACCTCTGATTCAACAAGGTTTTATTTCAGAGCAAGTTGTTGATGGATAATCCTAGCTACTTGGTTGTGTCTATGCAAATATTCACTATTGGCGAGACTAGAACAACCAGAAATTATATGCCTAAGGGATTCTCGATAAAACCGACCATGCAACTCTTTACTCATCCATATATCCCTACGATCATTGAGACTTAGTATCATAGGTTTATGCCAATTCTGCTTAGCCAGAGCAAGCGGGGTGAGTCTGTTATCAGTTACAACTACATCACGATGCACATCCGTGTCAGTATGTAAGAAATATTCTCTGAGGTTGCACACCTCACGGTTATAGAGGGTCTTGGCATTAAGTAAACCTCGACCCCCGCATTTCCGCGGTATGTACAACCTCATCACTGATGAACGCGGGTGATGCATTCGGAATGCAGTAAGTAACGTACGGACTTTCCTATCCAGGGCTTCAAGCTCAGTCTGAGTCCACTTGAGTATGCCAAAGGAATACATCAGAACTGGCATGACACAACCGTTAAAAGCGCGCACCTTATTGCTACCTGAAAAAAGACTTTTCAGAACTTGCCAAAGAAGCGCTCCTTCAACGTTTTGCTTCATACCAGCTTCACAAATGCCTAACGCCTGCGACATACAAGAGTAGAGAGACATCCAAGTCGTAAAGAATCTGAAATTTCTACTCCTTCAGATTCTATTATCCCTCCTCTATTTACATGCATGACCGCACATTTGTCCACACCAAACTCCATACTGATAGAATTACTAAATGTTTCTGTCACCTTTAATAACTCAATCAGTTGTTGTTTGTTGGATGCAAACAGCTTTAAGTCATCCCCTTCGGGGATAAGGCGTGATGGATATTTATTTTATTTTATTTATGTATAAGAGGTGGGATATAACTTGGCCATCTCTCCGCAATCGATAGCCTAACCCTGAATTCTCTAGTATAGTACTCAGAGGATTCAGTGCTAGGCAGAACCATAAAGGACTAAGACTGTCACCCTGAAATATACCCCGTTTAATCTTTACAGGCACACTGTCCCCGCAAACCTGTCGACATCCTGGATAGCATAAAACTGTCTCCCATTGCCCCATACATGCCTTCATGAAGGCACGCAGAGTTGCATCAATTTTATACAACTCCAGTACCCTCAAAAGCCATGTATGTGGTACAGAGTCAAAAGCTTTCTTATAGTCTATCCAACATGTAGACAGATTCTTACGGTTACGTAAAAAATCCACTTTCGTAGCTGGTTACGAAAGTGGATGAAAGGGAATTTATAAACGACGGGATTATATAGGTGCGACGGGAGTTCAAAGTATGTCACGGGCGAAGCCGTGGGGGTCACCTAGTATACCTATAAGGCTGAAAAGTTTGTTTGTTTGTTTGGTTGAATGCACTAATCTCTGGAACTACGGGTCGGATTTGAAAAATTATTTTTGTGTTCGATAGCCCATTTATCGAGGAAGGCTATTTATCCTCACGCAACTACTCTGGAAAGCGGAGCAGTAATCATAAATGTCGACAAATCGGGCAAATTTTTTGTACATTATTGTAGAATTTATAAGCGACGGGATTAAAGTGAATGGATATATGTGACGGGTGAAGCTGTGGGGTCACCTATTATAATATTTAATTAAAATTTAAATACGATGAATAATACAAAAATATTCAAATTATTTAGTTTAATAGATTATAAAGAACTGTACTATTTACGATTGGCTGGGAATTGATTGAGTCACATGTGAGTCACGGCCGGCACTCACTCACGCAGGCACATCATGACACGACAAAACCTGCCTAGGTACTTATTATGCGTTATGAAGGGAAACCAGAGTATAAGGTACTTATTGTATTGATTTAAACTCATTTTGACGTTTGAGAGTCAAAATGAGTTTATATAATAAAACGCAGTACTATATAGCATGACAATGAAAATAAATAAATATCGTTGGAACAAGTCACACAACGCCATCTGTTTCCAAACTAAGCAGAGCTCGTACTATGGTAACAAGATAACTGATACCCATACTTATATATTTCTAAATACATTCATAGTATACATAAATAACACCCCGACACAGAATAAACCATCGTGCTCATCACACAAAGTTTTATCCTGGTTGGAAATCGAACCCACGACCTCTTGCGTAGCAGTCGGATACACTCCCATCGCGCCACAGAGGCAGGCAAATTGATCACATATAAAATCCTCCGTCATGCCGTGACATGTTGTGGTTTCAGTAGGCGCCATTTCTTTTCACAAATATGTTTTTTTGCAGTTGGCAAAACGGTCAACTACTGCATCGTAGTTGCCCAACTTTATACAAAAGGAGTATGTCACGGGACACATCCGTTCATAGTTCAGATTCGAGACGAAGAAACGCACATGCCTCTCCCTGGCATTGAAGTAGGAGAGATTGGTCCCAAGATGGGCTTCAATACGGCTGACAATGGTTACCTTGCTTTCGATCATTGTAGGATTCCTAGAGAGCATATGATGATGAAGAATGCTCAAGTTTTGAAGGTGAATACAGTATTTTTCTCAGAAATCAATCAAATGAGGGATAGATATGAGTTTTTCTGCTTATCTTCTTAGGCAATAATGGGTCTGACAAACTTTTTTACTTTAAATGCCAAATAAATCAATAAATCTACTGAAAACTACAAGAAAAACGGTGTTTTTACTTTTTTATATTTCAATAAATGGCTGAAATATTTACGATCAAAGTGCGTATAACGCGGGTGACCGCATACGTCGCAACACTGCTCATTCAACAGTTGCACTCTCGTTCGCACCCGAACGCCGCACCGCGCTTTGTCGGAGTATGTGCGAGACTGTGACGTCATAATGGAATGACTGAATGAATGCCTAAACTCGGAAATTAAAAAAAGTACTAAAACTTCTCGTCGTTATAACTTTGACAATACTGTAAGTATTGAAGTAAAATAAAAACCAATGTAATGTACTCGTACATGAGCTACGCTCCAATTTTAGCTGAATTTGACAGTAATATTTTGACCCTTTTGTGTTCTTTATTGTGCCGCGGTTATTATTAATTTATTATTATTTATTATATTTATTAGGGCCACTGCATATTAGGGCCACTACATATTAGGGTCACTACAATGTAGATCCACTATATCACGATATTTTTTTGTTAAAGGATGGAACATACGTCAAAGTGGACAGGCACGGGAAGCTGACTTACGGGACTATGGTATTTGTCCGTGTCCTTTTAGTAAACGAGGCTGCGTTCAACTTGGCTAAGGCAAGCACCATTGCTACTAGATACTCGGCTGTGAGAAGGCAGTCGCAACCTAAACCTGAGTACGTTTCTACAACTTTTTATACTAAAGTAGGATCACACACGAACCCTCCCAAAGAAGCGGAATATCAGTCGAGGCCCCACATTAGGGTTGCCGATTTGAAAACTACAATATCTGGACAAAGGTACAAAATATCGGGGTTTTGTGAATTTTGTCAGGACAAATAAAAAAACTACCAAGAGGAAGGTGGGCCTCCAGAGAAGAATCGCGATTTTGCGAGCCACCCATTGGTGGATGCAAAAAGCGCAGCACCGTTCGTTGGGGAGTAGAGATTATGGAAGGAAGAAGGAGGCCTATGGCCAGCAGTGGGCACTCGACAGGCTGAAACGATGAAATTAAAAACATAAATGAAAATATTTGTATTAATAAACGATAGAAATAAGTACAAAATCAAAACACACTCTGCTGTAATTATAATTTAGGTAAGGTTCACTTTCGTAGGCGGTTTTCGCGCACTTATTTGAACTTGACCGCCGATGATTTGTGAAGCTTTATGTTGGGACCTTTTCAGTTTTGTCGGGACGCCAATGAAATGTCGGGACTGTCTGGACTATCCCGACTATTTGGCAACCCTACCCGCTATAGAAGCGGGAGCCCGAACCTTCTGAAACGAAGTCTTGGCATGTTCATTGTCTGAAAACCTTATTGTCAGTTGCAATTTATCTAGGTATACTTTCTATATAAAACTTAAGAGTTTTGTTCGTTACTTTGGTTGAACACACTAATATCAGAAACCACTGGGTGGGTCTGACTGCAACCAATGGGTCGAATGGAAAATTCTTTTTAATATCAACAAATAGGGCAATTTTTTATATAGACAGGATTAAATAGCTGGGGCAGGGTTCGAAGTATATAAAAGAAGTATTTGTGTGATCCGATCCACAAACGTTTGTTTGGAGTTTGGGTGTTTCCTATGTGTATAATATGTATGTCTAGAAATATATAAGTATATCTATTAGTTTTCTGAAGCGCTCGTGGCTCCGCTGACTCAGAGTTCTGTAAACGATCACTGCGTTAATCAAAATTCGCTATAGGTGGTCCTTGGGTGGGTGGCCACTTTGCGGAATTTATATTTGCGAGCGTTTCCGTGCTTCGGAAGGCACGTTAAGCCGTTGGTCCCCGTTGCCAGTAAAATGGTAGTCTTTAGGCCTGGTTGAAGGCGTTATGGGCGGCATGAAAAATTTCAAGAGCAGGTCGCCGCAGCCTGCGCCTGTCCATTTCAACACGGCAAAAGGCTCACCACTTGGGAAAAAAATACATACGGTGAAATGTGGGCGTATAGTATACCTCTGCCTACCCCTTCGGGGACAAAGGCGTGACAATATGTATGTATGTATTAGTTGTCTAGATCCCAAACTACAAGCTTATTTTAGCTTATTTTGAGCTAGACGGAGCTGTGTAAAAGAATGTCCCACAATATTTATTTTTTAATTATGTATAAAAAAAAAGTTTATTAATACTAAGGTTTTAGGTCAAATTATGAGCTACATATATTCCTTGCAGAGAACCAGAACCTCAGGTATTGGACTACGTGACACAACAGCACAAGCTTTTCATCTGTATAGCGACCGCGCATGCGCTGCAACTGTCCAGCAAGTGGCTATGGCAAACGTTCTCAACTGTGCTCACTAACGTGAAACAGGGAAACAATGATAGTTTACCTGAGGTGAGATAAATACTTAATCTGGTCATAAATACTGTTATTATTAAAATAACATATATGACATTTGAATTTGGAATCTGTTATTCTTATATTATGAACATTAAGTACTCGTAAATTCGTAAGTAATACTTTATTGTACCGCAAGATTACAGTTTAATAGACTAAGGCCCACTTGCGCGATCTTGGGTTAGCGTGTATAACTCGGAGGTATGGACTAATAATAATAATAATAATAATAATAAAGCTTTATTTAATTTCCATACAAGTAAAGTAAAGTTACTATCCTTAAATTAGGTTAAATAATAATTTCAGAAGTTTGTACGGAACCCCTACGGGTAAAAGCCTCCTCCAAGGAATACCAGTTCTCTTTGTTATTGGCAACTGTTAACCAATCTCGACCCGCTGTCTCCACTATTTCGTCTGCCCATCTTGAACTTGGCCTACCTCTGCCTCTAGTGCCTTGTGGCCCAGGCCATTTTACTACTCTCTTAGTCCATCTATCATCTTTGTATCTGGCTACGTGACCTGCCCACTTCCATTTTCTAACCAGCGAGAAGGATAGAGCATCTGTTATTTTTGTTTTTTTGCGTATAACAACATTTCTCACTTTGTCTTTTAGTTTAATTCCTAGGCAACTTCTCTCCATTCTTCTCTGAGTAGTCTGAATTTTGTTTCTCGTTTTACCATCGAATGTCCAAGTCTGGCAACCATACGTGAGACATGGTAATATTTCTGAATCCATCACTAGTTTTTTTGTTGGTAATGGAAGCTGTGATTTGAAAATTTCCTTATGGCTCCAGTACTTTTTCCAGGTAATTGCTATTCTTCTATCTACTTCTTCTGCATTACGATTTTTGCTGAGTGAGATTTGTTTGCCTAGGTAGATATATTTTTCTACATATTCGAGAGGGATGTCATTTATCATGATGGGGGACAAGAAGTGATTAGTCATGACTTTTGTTTTATTAAGATTCATTTCCAGTCCTACTTTTATGCTGGCATCGTTTAGGTCACTTAGCATGATATTTAATTGTTGTGGGTTGTTTGAGAATAGTATGATGTCGTCGGCGAACCTCAGGTGACTTAAAAACTTCCCATTTATGTTGATGCCTTTTTTGGACCATGACAAGCCTCCCATGATATGTTGCAGAACTGCTATGAACAATTTTGGTGAGATTGGGTCACCTTGTCTCACTCCTTTCTGTATGTTAATTTTTGTACCTGTTCTATCTAGCTTGACTCTACTTGAGCTATTAGAATAGATGTTTCTTAAGATATTAATATATTTTTGGTTTATATTTTGACTTTTCAATGCTTCCCAAATGCTATCGTGCGATATACTGTCAAAGGCTTTTTTGTAGTCGATGAAAGCTACATATAATGGCCGGCGAAATTCTAAATATTTCTCTATGACTTGATCAACTACATGGATGTGATCTATTGTGCTGAAACCGCTTCTGAACCCTGCTTGTTCGATCGGCTGGTGTAGATCAATGTCTGACGATATTCTTTCGAGTATACAGGAGGCGAATAATTTGTAGAGACAGGACATGACGCTTATGGGGCGATAGTTCCCTATATCTGCCGGGTCGCCTTTTTTATAGATTAGTATTATTTCCGACTCTGACCACATATCAGGCACGGCTTCATCACATAATATTTTGTTCCACAATAGTTTGATTGGTGTCAATAGTAGAGTCCTTGCCAATTTAATACATTCGTTTGTGAGTCCATCCGGTCCCGGACATTTTTCTGACTTAAGTTTGATAATTTGTTTCAGTATTTCAGGTTCTGTGAACTCTTGAACCGGGATGATTTCCCTACTCTCGTAAATGTTATTTGGTGGTTTTACTGAATCCGGTTGGCTATATAGTTTTGCATAGTAATTTGTAGCTATATTTATGATCTCGGTCCGGGACTTACAATTATTAGAACCTGGCTGAAGTGAAGGGATCCATTTCTTAGATTTGTTTAGTTCTTTGTGTGCTTTTTTGGCGGATCTAGATTTTTCGAGATGTCTTTGTATAATGTTTGTTCTGTGGGACTCATAACAATTCCTTATCTCTTTGTTTGTTAATTTGTAAAGTGTTTTCAGGTTTTCTTTGTCAGTCTTGTCAAGTTTAGGCTTGTTTTGTAATTTAGTTCTTTCTTTCATAAGCTCCAGTGCCTTTGCTGACAAGATGCTATGTTTTTCTTTTTGTTTCGTTCAAACGTTGGGTTAGCAGCTGACAGACAATGAAGTGGCACGCGACACATGCGTGACACGGACTCCTCAAAATGAGACGCCGCGCAAATATTTTACGATAAAAATAAAATACACTCGGCTGTCATGTTACATACATTCGTGTAAGAAAAAGTCTTATGTGGCAAACTGTAGTGTAAAAGAGATAGACATACGTGTTTCATTTTTCAAGCTATTGTATAGTTTTTATCGCGGGCTTTGAGCGCGGCGACCGAATCAAGAAATTCCGTAACGAAAAAAAACCTAACACCCGAGCTCACACGAACTTCACCGAGCACGGCCGAGCGTTTGCTTAACATGTATGTATATAATACGACTGTACGAAGCTCGCACGGATCGAGACAATCTGTAAAAATAATATATATTTTATATATAAATAATCTACATATATAAAATTCTATGTCACGTTTCGTTGTAATTTTATAACTCGAGAACGGGCTCACCTATCCAGGCTCTTTAGGCTTTGTTCGGACTCCCTCCACTCCGACCGGCATAGCGGTGATACTTTTTAGTTTTGCCATCTATCGATGAATAGCAGAACTTTTAATGACTTTTTGAAATATCACGCTTGTCTCTTTAGTTCTGCAAATCGCCTCTAGGTGGCATTGGTTGTATCGGCGTTACTGCGCATGCGTAATCCCCCTCTTCGTCCCGCAATCTGGTGACTCATGCCTACTTAGAGTTTCGGCGTTATCCTCTTTGTATTTACTTCATGGTACGACTCTACGAAGCTCGCACGTACAACAGTGAATATCTGTACTCCTATTTTTTTTCTTTGCTGATAAAATATCAGAGCGGTTGACAACTATTCTTTCGAAAATATTGAATTTGAAAATGAATAATGATCTACAAGAATCCACAACAAAATATAGGACCACCATTGACGCGTTATTTTCTAGATATTTAGAAGATGTCAAGTCTCAAACTTATGTTTCTTATTTCAGTTACCATAAACCTATAGTTTCAATGATAAATATTCCTGAATAACCTACATGTATTGTAAGATAATAAAAATATTTTGAACAATATTAACTTCTCATTTATTTAATAAAAAAAAATGTTTTCTTATCGGTCACGACGCTCAAAAAGTGTAACTGGAATTAATATCAAAGAAAAAAAAAGGAAAAAAATACTGCATTAATAAAATAAATAAATAATTTTAATTAAATAAGTTGATAAAAAATGCTATGCAATAGCTTTTCCGCGGCAGTCTCCGAGTGCCACACGTCTTTTTTTTTAATAATTAATGTTTGGTTGGATGACTAAGGCCCACTTGCGTGAATGCTGGGGTTAAATAAATAATTATAGAGTTAGATAACTCGGAATTAAGTAAATAACTTTTTAACCCTAATCATGTCTAGCACCATAGAAAAATATCATCGGGTTAACTAACCCAGTGTTTTATGTCACTCTATGTCATCCAACTAAACATTAATGATGGAACAAAGAATGAAACAGGTATGTCCAGGTATGTCTATCTCTTTTACACTACAGTTTGCCACATAAGACTTTTTCTTACACGAATGAATGTAACATGACAGAAGAGCGCATTTTAATTTTATCGTATTATGTGTGCGCGGCGTGTCATTTTAAGGAGACCGTGTCACGCATGCCACTGCCACTTCATTATCTGTCAGCTGCTAACCCAACGTTTGACGAATTAACCCTCAGAAATCGGTGAGTTAAAATTTTTGCGATTTAACCCTAAGTATATCGTTAACTCGGGGTCATGCGAGACAAATTAATGATTTAACTCGGGGTTAGTCCATACCTCCGAGTTATACACGCTAATCCAACATCGCGCAAGTGGGCCATAGAGTGACATAAAACACTGGGTTAGTTAACCCGATGATATTTTTCTATGGTGCAAGACATGATAAGGCTTAAAAAGTTATTTACTTAATTCCGAGTTAACTAGCTCTATAATTAATTATTTAACTCCAGCATTCATGCAAGTGGGCCTTAGAAATAAAAATGTACAGGTATGTTCATTTCTTACAAACAACCATGGCCATATCATTGTGTTTTCGCATTTTCCCGCCAATCATACATACATAGATACATACATACATATTGTCACGCCTTTATACCCAAAAGGAAAGGCAGAGACATACTATACGCCCAAATTGTACAGTATGTATTTATGTTATATTACATCGTAACAGGTGGTGAGCCCAGTGCTGAGTTGAAATGGAAAGGTGCAGGTTGTGGCGACTTGCTGTTTAAAATTTTCACCTGGCCTTCAACCAGCCATCCGTAACCAGCCATAGCGGAAATTTCTTAACGCAGTGATCGTTTACAGAACACTGAGGCAGCAGGGCTACGTGCACCTCAATATAATCTCTATGATCATATTTATTACTTTGTGACCTATATGAATAAAAGGCAGCAGCAGCAGGCAGGTTTTCAAAGATTTTTTGTAAGTATGTCTTACAAAACTTCATTGAATAGTTGGACATGATGTTGTCTGATAAGGGTAAAAGCCACCCTACTTATTTTACCTCGAGAGAGTTTCTATCTCTTGTTTGGTGGTCATCAGTGCAAAGTCGGAACCAAATACATCGAATTTACTTAACCACTTTTTTATCCTAGAGACTGAAGTGGCAGAGAAGATGCTTATATACCCACCTGGTCAAAATATGGTCACTGTAGCCGATACTATTGCCGTGTAGAAACATAACTCCGTATAAGCCTCCAACTTACTGATTACCTTTTTCAGCTTCATGCGCTATCCAGTTGTCTAAAAGCTATCAGCACTTCTGACGCATCGTCTCTGATAGAGCAGTGTCGGTACGCGTGCGGTGGACACGGCTACATGATAAGCTCCGGCTTACCGCACTTGTATGCCTTTATGACGGCCACCAGGACTTATGAAGGAGACTACACAGTTTTATTGCTGCAGACTGCGAGGTAAAACCTTTTTTCTATCGAGTGCATTCAATTTTTCAGAGTGGTATTTGAATCCTTCGCATAAATATGGGCAATGATTTGACTAGTGGAGCTACCGTACTGTACCTGTACCTGTAATTTCTTCACT
Organism: Thumatha senex; assembly: GCA_948477245.1. Taxonomy (NCBI): domain Eukaryota; kingdom Metazoa; phylum Arthropoda; class Insecta; order Lepidoptera; family Erebidae; genus Thumatha; species Thumatha senex. The sequence continues at coordinate 5,129,808 of OX419728.1, forward strand.
GTAATCTTATAAACAACTTTTTACACATAGTAGGTTACGGTTTATGTTCCACTCCAAACCAAGTACATGTTGTAACGTAGAACGGGTAGGCTGGGGGTGAATTTAGGGTGACTTACGCACAGAGATGAAGGAATTTTCTCTTTGAATTTGCTCATATACTTCCAAATGCATCTTGCATTTGGAAGTATATGAGCATTTATTCGACTAATTAAGCGTTATACAAAGCAATTAAGAAAGATAAAGAGATTTATAATGAACTTTTTAGATAAGCTAGGGTGATAGAACGAGGAGTGGGTTCGGTAGGCGAGACCCTTGAGACGTGTCCCGAGATAAAATGGGAGACGTCACCTAGTCAGCAGCTACAGCAGAAAAAGGGCCGAGGACCGCCAGTGCGGCCCGTTATATAAGGCGCCGCGAAGGACGTAAGGTCGCGGGAGCAATGCTCCGCTCCTGGCTCGACGGCTGGCCGCAGGTAGCCATGACGTCACAATGTACCTAACGATAATAGCCAAAAGAGGACTAATGTCAGTGACAAATGAAAAATAATACCTTCTATTAATAATCTAAATCTAATAATAACTGTCAATAGACAGGATGCAATATTCTTGGAAATGGATCGCAAATAAGATTGGTTCTCAAATAGCGACTGCATACTATGTGCACCAAAGGCGACCAGGCTTCCCATAAGATAGGCTAACGATCGTAGAAAGTTCGGGAATACTGCTAGTGTACGGGTGGCACTAGGCCCAAAGATATTTTGGGAACACCTAAACATGTTTTGTAACAGACTACAAACAAAAACTAATATTTTTTAATACAATGTGGTGATAGACAAGTATACGGACGTGGCAACCGTAGACTATGGACATATGAAACACATATACACACACGCACACACACAACAGAGGTGCGGCACTCGTGATCGCTGACCCTGTAAAAATCTTCTAAGACACCTTTTGAAAAAAACACACACTGTTGACGTTCGGGAAATGCCAGGCATTGAGTTTATTCCATAATCTAAGCATACGCAGAAGAAAGTCCCTATCGGACCTTACCGAATACGAGCTCACTGGACGCAAAGTGTGAGGATGAACACCATATCTATGGCGAGCGATTTGATGATAGAACGTAGCCGAAGGGCATCACATCAAACAATTCCTCAGAGCACAGACCGTTCTCCAGACGAAGATAAATCAATTTAAAAGGTAGTTCGGCTCTACCAATAGTACCTAACTAGCAAGTTGCAATCGTAAATTAGCTCTGGGGTCTTAGTGAACCTTAACTATAAATTCGCACAACGAAAGGTTATCGAGATTTATTTTGTCTAACTTGTCTCTTATTTACAGATTTCTGGTAAAAGTGTTTGAGCAAGCTGAAGCAGGAAAACCAGTTACACCAACAGTATCATATCTGACAGAGTTCTTTGCTGGTAAACTATCACTGTGGGATAGTTCATCAGCAGGTATTATCCAATGTTTCCAAGCCGTTGCAGCTGGGTAAGTCAGTTGAACTAGATTTATATCTATACTATAATATTATAAAGCTAAAGAGTTTGTTTGTTTGTTTGGTTGAACGCGCTAATCTCAGGAACTGCTGATCGGATTTGAAAAAATCTTTTTGTGTTAGTTAGCCCATTTATCGAGGAAGGCTATAGACTATATATCATTACGCTACTACACTAGGGAGCAGAGCAGTAGTCATAAATGTCGATATATCGGTTTTTTTTATGCATCTTTGTAGAATTTATAAGCGACGGGATTAAATAGGTGCGACGGGAGCTCGAAATATTCCACGGGCGAAGCGTGCGGGTCATTTAGTAATATGATATACGCTAAAATTTATCATATCAGAAAAAAATGAAAAGCTCGTGGCCCCGCGATATCAGTGTTCTGTAAACTATCACTTACTTTCACTATGGCTGGTCCTCGGCATTTTGTGCATTTGTGGCATTTATATTTGCGAGCGTTTCCGTGCTTCGATAAGCACTTTTAGCCGTTGGTCCCGGTTGCCAGTAACATGGCAGTCGTTAAGTCAAGTTGAAGGCCTTATGGGCGACTTGAAAAATTTCTACAGCAAACAACCTGCATCTGTTTATTTCAAAACGGCAATGGGCTCACCACCTATTACGTGGGACAGGAATTCACATGGTGAAAAGTGGCCATATAATATGCCTCTGCCACCCCTTAGGGGATAAAGCGTGATAGAAAAGAAAGAAAATTAAAAACAATAACCTCATTTATTCAGTTATTTCCTTGGAATCGTCATATATTTTTTCACTTAGGATTCCTTTTTTAATACATAACTCGTCTGAAGTCTATACAACGATCGTACTCAGTGTAATTGTTTTGTTTTTCTAACAAATAATACATCTTGGTTTATTTTTGTTTTAGAAATCTAAGTTCTTGCGCCAAAAGTATAAGAAAACGAATGACGACCGGTTCGTCTTTTGAGGATGCGTGGGAACTTACGACCATACAACTTGTAGCTGCTGCCGAGGTACCTAATGCACACATTAAAATATACACACATCAACACCGTCTAGGGATATTATGCATAGAGTTATTAAACTCAAAAAAATACTGGCCTGTGTTAAATTCTTTTGAAGAAAGCTTATTTTGTAAACCTTTTTGAACGATTCTGAATTTGAATTTGAAAAAATAAATTAAAAACAAAAGATTAACGCTTAGTAATAGTAGCAAAAGCCGGTTTTTGGCGGGAAACGGCGAATAACGCGGCCACCACTCCGTTATTAATTTTTCAAACTAGTGTATTTTCGGGTGTTTATGTGTAAAAATGATGGTGTTTTAAACATAAAAGCTTCGACAATGTGCACAAGTGTTGTGAAATTGGATAACTTAGTGGAACGCGGTATTTTCTGTTGCCTTCCAAAATCCACATATAACTGCAGTAAAATTTACCATAATTTTACTGCAGTAGAACTTTGAACAATATATAAATATACATGAATACGCTGCTATCAATAAGAATAATTAACTACTTTTGAATGAAGAAGATTAATTATCTACTTGAAAATTATCACTTTTGAAGAAAAATTTAATATGTAATGGAAGATTGAAGATCAATAAATTTTGTTGTTGGCAATCGCGTCACCGTGCGTAGCCAGAATAAAAAATAAAATAAAATAAAAAAATAGCAAAAGCGGAAGGTTTCATTTACATACAGTAGTTTTTGGCTATTATTTTGTGTCAAATTTAAGTTTTATAACAAGTTGGATGATATTTTTATGAATGTTGAGTAAATCCAAAATATTTGTTTATTATTATTCTAAAAGAAACCTGTACTTATAGAAACAGGTTTTTTTTTGTTGTAAAATAATATTTTATTATTCATATATATTAAATATAAAAATACGGTAAGTAGAATAACCTCTAACAAATCACTGTTAACATCTGAACACAAATGAAAAATATTAAAATTTTAATGTTACCATGGTTTAAAGTAAAAACGTAGACTCCGTGACTGTATATGATATTCATCGACGGAGCGAAACTGTACCTACTGTGTATATAATAATATATGTAATATGTACGAGTATAAAATTCTACTAATATTATAAACGCGAATGTTTGTAAGTATGGACGTTTGTTACTCTTTCACGCAAAATCTACTGAATGGATTTTGATGAAACTTTACAATAATATAGCTTACGCATCAGAATAACACATAGGCTACTTTTTATCTCGGGAACAAATTCCTGTGGAAAATGGAAACGGAAAAACTTCACCACGCATGCAATTCAATTATAGAGCAGTAAGATAAGATTTAGAATATTCAGCAAAATTTCCGTATAAGCGTTCGTGGCTCCGCTGACTCAGTGTTTTGTAAACGATCACTGCGTTAAGCAACTTTCGCTATGATTGGTTAGGGATGGGTGACCGTATTTCCATTTACGAACGCTTCTAGAGGAATTTAGCTAAATATTCTAAATCGTCTCTTACCACTCTACAATTGAATTCATAAAAAAAAAACAATATATTATACTCGTACATATTACATATATTATTAACTAGTACCTAGGTACAGTTTAAAAATTTTTGACTTCATTTATTAAAGGGCAGTTACTAAAGTTCTTATGTTCCGTAACCATAAAGTGGTAGACCAATAGACCACATTGTTGACTGGCTCTATAGCTCTAATCATTGAGCTTCAAATTACTTCTGATTAATTTGATGCGGGTTCCAAGACAAAATAACTTCTCCTGGGATTTCACCGAGATCGAGCTCAGTGTAACTTTTTTGAGGTCATTGCTGTAGATCCTGGTTTACAGGAGACACAGTGACGGGAACGCAGCCGCGCGGGTTGTATTACTCTTTCAACGCAATATCTCTTGCCAATCGTCAATATGGTTGAGCACAAGTTCTACTGTACGAAGTACTGTCGAAGCTACTCTGCTATGATCTGGAACCATAGAACTATGATCTGGAACCTTAGAACTAATTCATACTTTTTGACCGGGTATTTTTTTTCTCATGTGGAAATCCTCACGGATGCTATGCCGGACTATTACCGACTAAAACTAATAGCCGGAAGTCCCAGGTGAGCCCTCGGAAGGATAGCACTAAGGCTCCCGACAGACTTTGTCCGCTACCGCGGCCTCGTTCAGCCACCCGGTCCGAGTGTTATAGGTTTTATACCACTTTCTTGAGAGGGCAAAGGGCGTGCGTGCAGCTCTCACACCACGCCATCGACCGGGGCCTGGACTTAGATTACAGTGATAGCTAGTATCATTTCATAGATATTCCAGATATCGGCTTCAGTACATTGTCCAACGTCAAAGCTCAAGTCAAGAGCTCACAGATTATAAAAAATATATTTGATTCCCTCTTTACTTTTCAGGCTCATTGCCGCGCAGTAATAGCAGACACATACAGAAAAGAGATAGCAAGACTTACAGCTTCATCCAGCGCCAATGTTAAAATAGTAATGGAACAGCTTGTCAGCCTCTATCTACATTATTGGGCTTTGGAGAAAACTGGAGATTTATTGAGGGTAAGGCCATTTTACAAACTTCATTCAAATGCGAGTGGTATTGTGAGTTTGATATAAAAAAACCCAACATCTCAGAGTTATAGTCTGCAGTCGCAAGACTACAAAAGAACTCAAAGTCCTATGTATACTAATATTATAAACCTGAAGAGTTTCTTTGGTCAAACGCGCTAAATATCAGGAACTACCAGCTGGTTGGAATTGAAAAATATTATTTGTGTTGCCCATTTATCGAAAAAAGCTAGGCATATCGACATGCTACTGCTCAGGAAAGCGGAATAGTATTACATGTCAACAAATTGGGCAAATTTTCATACATTATTGTTAAATAATTATACGACGTGATTAAATGGGTGTCACGGGGATGTAAGAATATTGCGGTTGAAACCGCGGGGCTCAGCTAGTTAATAACAAACACCGATCTTAACACTGCAGTATATATACAGTACAGTAAACGTAAAAGCAATAATCTTGACGTTCATAAGTGTTACGAGTACTTTGTGACCTACATGACTAAAGATTTTACAGTTTCATTTTCACTCGTATGTTTTTCCGAAGGTTGAGGAGAGTCATTATAATACGTTCAACTTATCGGTTGTATTGTTTCGTGCGTATTAGGGGGTGAGCATATAGCCGTGATGAAAGGGATATCTGGGGGCCGAGTCTGCTATTTCAATCGTGTCGAATTCGTCGCTCATTGGAAAGCCACCGGTACAATTTTGACAGTTTTTCGTAGTATATAATACAATCGTACCTTAATAGACTTCTATCGGTCGGCCGATACAATTCTACTAACACGTACCACGCCAGTAGCCGCTAGTCAGTTGCATTTTTGATAGTGTACTAACATTTTGACAGCTAAAATCAGCGATTCTGGTTGTATTTTACAGCTTGTCAATAGTAGACAATTAAAAACCATAATCTTAGCTGCTAAAAGCCAAAAAAGCCTTAAAATTTAAGTAGACTTTGGTTGTAATTGGAAGGATGCTACGATAAAGAATAACAGTCGACAGATTAACCTTATCCAATAAAAGATAAAATTATAAAGTTTACGAAGAAATAATTTTGTTGTTAAGAATTTCTTATATTCCATAAATTATAAATTCACAGCAGCTGATATAATTACATCTAATTTATGTATAACTAGGTGAATCCCTTGGCTTCGCCTGTGACATAGTTAGACCTCCCGTCGCACTTATTTAGTCCCATCGTTTATAATTTCTACAATAATGTATATTTTCATTTTCACATTTGTCGACATTTATGATTACTGTTCCGCTCTCCAGGGTAGTAGAGTGATGATATTTACCCTATAGCCTTCCTCGATAAATGGGTTATCCAACTCAAAAACAATTTTTCACCTTTAGTTCTTCAGATTAGCGCGTTCAACCAAACAAAAACAAATTCTTCAGCTTTATATATTGAGTTTACACGCAAATGAAAATAATTAAGATGACCGAGAAACTATAAGGTGCATTGTGTCAACCAACAATAAGGACAGATACAGAAACAAATTTGGATTTCGCAGATTTTGGAGATTCATAACCCCTAAATTAACAGGCAAGGATACATCTCACTTTGGGTGTAAGGGGCCTCACTAAGATCTCCGAGGCCCACGCGACCTGACCTGCTAGCGGTGCACCAGTTGACTAACGGACAAGACTACGATGCCCTTACGGGGTTTGTAGATCTAACAATCGCTCCCTACAATGCCGAAAATTAAAAGCCAATTACTCATTAATTAAAACCAGGCCTCAAATCCAGGTACAGTTTGGAAGTAACTGGGAAACTCTTAAAATGGAGAAAATACGACTCATTTTATAGAATGTGGTCATCGTAGGCTGTTCATCTTTGAGTGCGCCTCTGAGTTATCTGAGACTACCAGGACTTTAATTGGTCGCGCTAATTAGTGTCTAGCACATAAGACCTTTTACCCCTTTTGCTACAACCTTACTAAAAGGCAACGGGTTCAAATTTTTTTCCAAATTTAACACCTAAAATTGACACATTTTATTGAATTAAAATTTCCGTGCTTCGGAAGGCACGTTAAGCCGTTGATCCCGGTTGCCAGTAAAATGGCAGTCGTTAAGCCAGGTTGAAGGCCTTATGGGCGGCTTGAAAAATTTCAACAGCGGGTCGCCACATCCTGCGCCTGTCCATTTCAACACGGCCATTGATTCACCACCTGTTACGTGGGACAAAAATGCATAAGGTGAAATGTGGGCGTATAGTATGCCTCTGCCTACCCCTTCGGGGATAAAGGCGTGACAATATGTATGTATGTAAATCCTTTTTGAAGCGCTCGTGGTCCCGCGGACTTAGTGCTGTAAACGATCACTGAGTTACGCAACTTTTACTATGGCTGGCTACCTCGGATGGGTGACCACTTTGTGGCATTTACATTTGCTAGCGTTTCCGTGCTTTGGATGGCACGTCAAGCCGTTGGTCCCGGTTGCCAGTAGCATGGGGGCTTGAAAAATTTCAACAGCATGTAGCCATGGGCTCACCTCACCACCTATTACGTAGGACAGGAATACACATGGTGAATACAAAAGTGAGCATATAATATGACTCTGCTACCAGTACGGGATAAGGCGTGATAGATAAATAAATAAATTCTTTTTGCAGTATTCATCAATATCGGAAAAAGACATCGTCAGCTTACAGCTGAGATACGAAGAGCTGTTGGCGGCAATACGGCCGAATGCTGTGGGTCTCGTCGATGCCTTTGATGTGCGCGATGAAGTAAGTGACATTCTTTACATTAAATATTCCCAAGGCATATCAATGAAAGGTAATAAAGTATAGTGAATGAATGAATGATTTGAATGATTTATTTATTTCAAAGAATATGGTAAGTATCTACATAAAGATAGTCAGATTAAAAATAGTAACACATATTCTATCGCTACTGGGTGTTGAAATACCAATTTAATAATAATAAAAATTGATTTACATAAAATTTGAGACGAGATAAATCTATATTATTAAGTACATTAAAATAAAATTATAAAATATGTCAATATCATTAAATAATAATTGAGTGAGCAAAATAACATGACATCAGACATTGTATTACGACATTTAGAAAAAAAACTGTAATATATTATTTTGTTGCCAGATACTCCATTCATCGTTAGGCTGTTATGACGGGCAAGTGTATGAAAGACTTTACTTAGAAGCTAAGAAGAGTACCATGAATGCTGAACCAGTGAATCACACCTTTCACAAATATATAAAGCCAATGATGATGGGAAAACTTTGATACTTACAATGTATTTTTATCATACAAATATATCTTAAATAGTGAGATATGAACAAGCGTGCGGCGCTGTCTCCATTTTCAGCACGAACGTTTATAATTTCGATTTCAATGTACATAAATAATTTCCTTTTCACCTCTCCAGCAGCAAAGGGCACTTTTTCAAATCTCGAAGCAAAAACGGTTTTCGCTGCGAGCTCTTATTAAGGCTATGTCGTTTAATCTAAACAATTGTAGTAATTTATTTAATTTTTTTGTACTTAATATTGTCTTGCTTTTCTCACATATACGACTAACAATGATCTCGCTGGAGAGGTGAAAAGATGTATGTTTCACACGAGAGCAAAAATTTTTTAACTTGCGCCTTTAAATCACTCACTGGGCTCAATAGTCTAATTGCGATTACTTCGCTGGTTCGTGATTTAATATCAGCACTCGGTGCAAAAATACTTTAGCTCACTTGTTGAACAAATAACTATTGCAATGAGTAGTACGTTTACTTCAGTGAATTATTGATGTGTGAAAGCCTTAGACCATGAAAGCCAATGAGTGACATTACATATGCACATCAGTGTGCGAATTATCTCGTATCTATATACTAATATATGAGCTGACGAGTTTGTTTGTTTAGTTGACCGCGCTAATATATGTAATTAATGGTCGAATTTGAAAAATTCTTTTTGTGTTGGATAGCCCATTTATCGAGGAAGTCTATGGGCTATATATCATCACGCTATTACACTAGAGAGCGGAGCAGTAATCATACATGTCGACAAATCGGGGAATTAATAATGCGTTTTTGTAGAATTTATAAGCGACGGGATAAAATAGGTGCGACGGGAGTTCGAAGTATGTCACAGGCGAATCCGTGGGGGTCACCTAGTATTTGTATATAAAATAAAAATAAAATAAAATAAAAATATCTTTATTTTGCATAGACCATTTTAACGGCGCTTACAAAATGTCATACCCTATTTAAAATATTTAAAGCGACCACCGGTTCGGAACGCGGCCCACCTGAGAAGAACCGGCAAGAAACTTAAGAAGGCTTTTTTTTTGATGGCCTATTTACAATTTAATATTATTTCACTTTGCCAGCAGATCATTTCCAGGCGTCCCTGTCCTGCAAATAGTCTGTAACGGAGTAAAAACCTTTTTCACAAAGCTTGCTTTTAATAAACTTTTTAAATTTATTTAAAGGTAAATTTCTCAGGTCACAGGGAAGCTTGTTGTAAAAGCGTATACAGTTACCCTGGAAAGAATCGCCAATCTTATGTAGTCGACTGTGGTGGACTGAAAGATTATTTTTATTTCTAGTGTTTATATTATGTTTATCACAGAGTTTAGAAAACTGTGATAGATTTTTCTGGACATACATAAGATTGGCAAAAATGTATTGTGATGGTACGGTTAGAATATTTACTTCTTTGAATTTTTCTCGGAGAGAAACTCTGGGGCCCAAATTATAAATAGCGCGTACAGCCCGCTTTTGTAGAACAAAAATAATATTTAAATCTGCAGCACTCCCCCAAAGGAGAATACCGTAAGACATAATACTATGAAAATAGCTGAAGTAAACCATTCTAGCCGTATCCACATCTGTTAGAGTCCTGATCTTTTTTACAGCGTATGCAGCCGAACTTAATCTAGAGGCTGTCTTTTCTATGTGTGGGCCCCACTGCAAATTGGCATCAATAGTTATACCTAGGAACACAGTTGATTCTACAAACTCTAACACTTGTCCATTCAGTTGAACATTGGCCGCAACTTGTTTTACATTTGGTAGAGTAAATTTTATACATTTAGTTTATACATTTAGTTTTTTTTTGACTCGTATGTAGAAGTGTAGAAAATGGTGAGAGAAACTTGGCGAGATTCGCATAGTAAACTCGCTCGCCGTATCTCTTTAGTTAAGATCTATGATATTATTTGAGGTACTACTGCAAAGTAAATATGAAGGGTAATAAAAGTAGTATATTAATAAGTATACTCAACAGATGTATCAATATAAGTGTCCCTATCTCAGAGCAAGGAAACCAATGCCACATGCGCTCCACTAAACAGCCTAACTCTATATATAATTACACTAGTTGAACCACGCAACTCACTCAACTTAGCCCGAGTAGTGAATTTTTCCCGTTCCAGTTTCCTACAGGAACTAGATGTTATTCTGCTGTTTAAGTTATAGCATTGTAAAGTTTCATCATTATCCATTCTGTAGGTTTTGCGTCAAAGTGTAACAAACCAACATCCATACATTTTTACACACTTTCACGTTTATAATATTAGTAGGATACAACCAAGCGTGGATATCTTATGTAGCTCTTTACTTATGGCCGGTTTCAATATTCTTACTTAGATCGCTACCCTACCACAGATCTCGCAGTGATTTAACCTCAGGCCTACCCTGCGAGTCAGTTTTAAGGTGAAGCGGAACACCGCGGGGTTTAGTGGGTAGGACGGCCCCTCTCTCACGGGCCGGGAGCCCCACACAGCGTCCCTGTTGCCCCCGCAGTAGGGACGACGGTGCGTAAAGGCATTCCCAGCGTTACCAAAAAAAAACCTACCACAGATAAACAGTTAAATTTTTAACCACGACAAATAAAAAAAAAAAATATTAATTTTTTTTACATTTATTTTACCACCTCACTAAAGAGGCAACGGGTTCAAAATTTCTGTCAAATTTAAGATCTAAAATAGACACATGTTATTTTATTTTATTAAATTTATTTTATAATTTATTTATATTATGCTTCGGAAGGCACGTTAAGCCGTTGGTCCCGGTTGCCAATAAAATGGCAGTCGTTAAGCCAAGTTGAAGGCCTTATAGGCGGCTTAAAAATTTCAACAGAAGCTCTCCACCTGTCCATTTCAACACGACAATGGGCTCACCACCTGTTACCTGGGCCAAAAATGGATACGGTGAAATGTGGGCGTTTATTATGCCTCTGCTTACCCCTTCGGGGATAAAGGCGTGACAATGGGTATGTATGTATGTTACAGATAGTTCAATGTCGTGGTAAATATTTCTATCTACCTTTGGTTCATGATCATCATCCGAGCGTCTGTCCCAGTTGGGCCTCGTGACGCCCGGGGTCCGCTTTCCAAAATTTTCTCCTCCACTTTGCACGGTCGTCGGCATCCCCTGTAGTGAGACCATTGGCACGCATGTCATCCCATACGACGTCAAGCCAGCACTTCTTGGGTATTCCTTTATTACCCGGCGGGGCTGACATGGCCAGACATTTGTTACCTAAGTAGCCCGGCGGTTGCCGCAAGACGTGACCATCCCAACGAAGGCGACACTCTTGCAACTTGTCTGCAATGTCACGGACGTGAAGGCTGCCGCGGATGCGAGAGTTCTTCACGCGGTCCATCCGCGTGACTCTACACATCCACCGCAGCATCTTCATTTCCGTGACACGCAGCTCCTGCTTGTGTCGCTCCAATATCGGCTACGTCTCACTGCCATGTGAAAGGACAGGTCTAATAATGGTTTTGTAGACCTGTCCCTTCAACCGGATCGGCATTTTAGGGTCACAAATGACACCGGTCATCTCCCGCCATTTGGCCCACGCGGCAGCAATGCGTGACTTGACATCGCAATCTATGTCACTGGACGTGTGAAAAACAGATCCCAGGTATTTAACCTGGTCCGTGCGCTCGACCAAATCACCGCCTATGCGGATGTGGGATCTGTCGAGTTTAGTGCCAAGTACTCGATCTTCGCCACATTTAGTTTCAGACCGCCGTTCTGAAGCGTCTCCTTCCACGCCTTTACACGTCGCACCAATTTACCCCTGTCCGCGTCTGCCAGCGCAATATCGTCAGCATACATGAGCAACCATGGAGGCTGCTCATGCGAGTTCCTGTTACTGTCCGACAATTCGTCTAATATTACACTGAACAGAAGCGGACTAAGGACCGAACCCTGGTATACCCCGACGGTGATGGGGAAGGGTTTTGTGTCGCCAACAGCAGTCCGAACCATTGAATCGGAGTCACAGTACATTCTACCTACCTTTGGTTATTGAGACCGAAATTTTCGTTGATAGGTACCAATGGTAACAATATTGACATTATTTTAGACAGCAGTTAAAGATAGATAGGTTATTGAGACCAGCCGTAAATCGATTACACTTATTGCTTCAGGCAAATGGTAGGCAACTAAATGGCCGCGTATTCGATTTTCTGTACGTTAATTTGTCACGCGGTATTATTATAACTTTCGTCTCTATAGGGGCGCGTGCGAGAAGGAGTGAATAAAATTCCTTGCTTTGTTGTCTTAGGTCCGTATTCCAAAACGTTTGTCAATACTCAATCGACGCTTGAGAGTCGATTTTATAAGGCAAAAACTAACCTCTAGCGTTGATTGAGTATTGAGAAAAGGTCTGGAATACGGACCTTAATTTGCCTGCGGGTTATAGGCTGTGTGATGTTACATTATATCGCTCTCAAGTGGCAATTTATTGTGATTCGTGTTAAATTAAAGGACTTTTTTCAACTACATGTAAAATTATATTATGTAACTGTTTTATTGCTATTTTATTTGTTTAGTAGGTTGGGTTTTAGTCGTTGCATTATTATTTTGTAATACAAAGTAATTGATACTTAATGAGTTATAATGTATTAATACGCTAATAATATTAGTTCAATCATTATACACGATAACGAAAACTCTCGTGGTCCCGCGGACTTAGGGCCGTATTTTAGAACGTTACTCAATACTCAAGAAACACTTGAGAGTAGTATTTGTATGGCAAAACTAGCCTCAAGCGTTTCTTGAGTATTGATTAACGTTCTAAAATACGGCCCTTAGTGTTCTGTAAACGATTACTGAGTTTACGCAACTTTCACTATGGCTGGTCCTCGGATGGGTGACCACTTTGCATACACATAGTAAAAAGTGAGCATACAATATGTTTGCCTTTGTTACCCCTTTGGGGATAAGGCGTGATAGATAAATTAATAAATAATAATGTTTATACTACTGCGCAATTAGTAGGTGTTTGTTACTCGTTTGTTTTCATTGTAGAAAATATAATGTTAAGTACATTATATTTAATCTTATGTATAAAATTATTGGTTTTTTTATCAACTATTTTATCAAACTAGAAATAGCACGCGGGCTATTTATTAATGTAAGTGTAGATACCAGTGTTAGCGTAAGATATTTTGCATGGCAACATAAGTTATTATTACTTTTGGTGATAAATAAATACGGTTATACTAAGGTTTTTTTATTGTCTGATCTGCCTCACTTTTGATCTGAACAACCTGGTTGAAATGGGCGTTGTTCACTTTTTATAATCTTTTCATAGTAGAAAGTGAAGCGACACTGTGTGTCACTGAAATGAAAATATGTATGATACGTGTAGTCCCGCGGTAGCCTTCGCCTCTCTGACATTGCAGATAAGTCGCAAGAGTGTCGCTGGTATATACATGTCTTGCGGCAACCGTTGGGCTATGTGGGGAGCAAATGTCTGGCCATGTCGGGGTTAAAAAAAATACTGTCTTGACGTCATAAGGTCTCACTACTAGGGATGTCAATGACCATGCGAAGTGGAGAAGTCTCACGGGCGCCGTGAGACGCAACTGGGACAGTCGCTCGGATGATATGAAATTAATAAATATATATAGAATGAAATGATAATGTTGATATACGTAACATACACACATACATACATATTGTCACTCCTTTATCCCCGAAAGGGTAGAGGCATACTATACGCCCACATTTCACAGTATGAATTTTTGTCCCACGTACCAGGTGGTGAGCCCATTGCCGTGTTTAAATGGACTGGCGCAGGCTGTGGCGACCTGCTGATGAATTTTTTTAAGCCTAGGCCTTCAACCAGGCTTAACGAGTGCCATTTTACTGGCAACCGGGAAAAACGGCTAAACCTGCCTTCCGAAACACGGAAACGCTCGCAAATGTAAATTCCACAAAGTGCTCACCCATCCAAGGACCACCTATAGCGAATGTTGCTTAACGCAGTGACCGTTTACAGAACACAGTCAGCGGGGCCACGATATACATATATTCTTCTATATACATATATATGATATACCTAACATAGAACTCAAACTACAAAAAAAACATAAATTTGAACATGTTGGCGTCTTTACATAACTAACGTAGAACATATATACAAGCTAGGTAGAGCTTACTGTCATATAGCTATGTCGGGAGAGTATAAAATCGAAGACCGAATTACTCTTGTCCGATAAGCTGCCACTGAAGTACCCTTGGTGCATAGTCGATTCTACAAGCATAGTAGGCCGACCAATGTTTGTCCTTCCGTAGACAATTGGGTCATGTGGTATGATTAATTGCTGTGAAAAGAAACCGCCGACCATACATTATCACCGAAACTCGTACGAATGATGCAACAACTCATCTTTGAACTGAAGCGCTCGTGGCCCCGCGGTCTCAGTGTTCGGTAAACGATCACTGAGGTACGCAACTTTCACTATGGCTGGTCGTCGGATGGGTGACCACTTTGTGGCATTTACATTTGCGAGCGTTTCCGTGCTTTGGAAGGCACGTTAAGCCGTTGGTCCTGGTTGCCAGTAAAATGGCAGTCGTTAATCCTGGTTGAAGGCCTTACAGGCGGCATAAAAAAATTTCAACAGCAGGTAGCCACAACCTGCGTCTGTCTATTTCAACACGGCAATGGGCTCACCACCTATTACGTAGGACAGGAATCCACACGGTGAAAAGTGGGCATATAATATGCCTCTGCCACCCCTTCGGGGATAAGGCGTGATGGGTATTTATATTTATTTAACTCAAACTCAATTATAAATAGTCACTATCCCGCTGTCATATATTCAACTTATATCTAAAGTCAACTTATGTCTATCCTGATTTGGAGCAATGGAAGCTGACTATCTAAACTAACACCAATTCCGAAAACTTCTAAAAAGTTAATGGTAGCAGAATATCGTCCAACAGCTTTACTATGCTCTCTTGCTAAAATACTTGAGAGCATACTTCTATCATAATATTTACAATCATGTAAATAAATGTTTTTGTAATTAAAAACACCGTTTCAGAGGTAGACGCTCCGTGGACACGAATTTGCTATCATTGATGGAATACATATCCAGCGCCCTAGGGCGTAGAATTCAAGTGAATGTCCTCTATTTTAATTTTCGAAAGGCTTTCGACAGAGTCAATATATTACTGGCGAAGTTCACTGCCATAAGTATTACTTCAAGGTTTTTCAAGTTAATTGCAGACTAGTTACGGCATCGTCAAGAGCACGTAAGGCTCCGGTCGGCGGATTCGTAGGGGATACAATCCCGAGAGTAACACACGCGCTTTAGCGTTATCCAGGGATCAATACTTTGCTCTTTTTATTTGTGGTAAATAGTCTCCCCAGTGAGTATCAATGAAAATTCATGCTTTAAATTTTGTTAAAGCCGTTTTAATTCTATAAATAATAATAACTTGGGCTAATAATAACGATAGGTACTACTATTTATTAGTGTGTGATTTTTTGTTATCTCACATCTATCTCATGCAATATATCTCAGCATCTTTAAAAAAGCTATTATTAGAAGTATAATAACCTAATATTACATTCATAAAAATAATTGAGCATGTTTTTATCAGTACATACCCGTGGTTCTGCCAGTGGTTCTACTGCTAGTACCATGGGAATTGTTTTTTGCCCGTAGTACTACAATGCTGTCTGGTAGAACCACGGGAGATTTTACATTACCCCTGGTAGTAGTACCAGTATCATTAAAATAATTTTATGTCTATATCTGTATTTGCTTACCTACTACTTCTCCTCCACTTCGCATGGTCAACGATATCCCTAGTAGCGAGACCGCGGATACAAGAGTTTTTCCATACATCCACTGCACTGTTTACTTTGCCGCGACACGCATCTCCAAAAAAGCCCAGAGGTTTATAGACCTGTGCCTTCAACCTCAACGGCATTTTGGATCATAAATTATACCAGGCATCTCCCGCTACTTGACTCAGCAATGCATGTTTTGACGTCGCAATCGATGTCACGGACGTGTGATATAGAGATCCCAAGTATTTAACCTGGTTCGTGCGCTCAAGCAAATCATTGCCTATACTTATGGACTCGGAGGACAGAAAAAATTGTTATCCTCTACTCCGTGTTACGGATGTGGGACCTGTAGAGTTTAGAGCCAAGTGGGTAGTCAGCCCTCGCTACATTAAGTTTCGGACAGCCGTTCTGGCGTTCAGGCTGCTTATGTGAATCCCTGATGCTGAAAAAAAACTAAACTATCTTCACGCTGTATCCCTGACGGGGTAGTCAGAGAGGACAGATCGCCAGGCTTCGCGATCCATGCATACTTCTTTCGCTTCTTCGAGATTCATCAATCGCTTCATACACGCACGTCTGGGTATCCGAGAACTTTTGACCTTTCCGTTTTTGAGCAATCTGCTCAAAAACGGAAAGACTGACCACGTGGTCTTCATATGTAAGTCTCGGCCTTCCCTGACTCCTTCTACCCTCTACTTTTGAACAATATATATTCTTCGTCAATCGTTCCTCACTCATTCGTTGGACGTGTCCAAACCAACGGAGCACGCCTTTTTCCAGCTTAACGCTGACACTTTCATTCAAACCTGCCATATTGCGTATCACTTCGTTACGTATTCGGTCGGCCAAGGTAACGCCGCACAATTTTCGAAGTGATCGCATCTCCACAGCATTCAATTTACTTTCATGCATCTGCTGACATACCCAGGTTTCACTACCGTAAAGCAAAGTTGGCACCAGCACTGCGTTATGAATCGCCAGTCGTGCTTCTTTTACGATGCTTTGTCGCTTTACTAACTGGGACAAAGCACCGTTAACTTTGTTTCCGGCAGCTACTCGCCGTTCTACATCCGAATCACATCTTCCATCCGCGCTAAACATACTTCCTAAATACACAATTTCATTCACTTGCTCTAGACGTTCCTGGTTTACTCTAATCTCGCATTTAGTTCTTACGTCACCTCTTTCAAATACTAGAACCTTAGTTTTACTTGCATTCAAGCGGAGACCCTTACTTTCACACCCCTCTTTCATATTAGTGACTAATGCCTGTAGGTCGGCTTCTGACGAGGCCATGAGCACCGCATCATCAGCGTACAGCAGACAGTTTACTGTAAAGTCACCCAAATTCACACCCATATTAAAATCTTTCAACTTCTGCAGGCAACTGTCCAGATACACTATGAACAGCCAGTCGGACATGACACATCCCTGTTTGACGCCTGTACAGACATCAAAAAGAGGTGACACATCCCCCCCTACTCGCACGCAAGCCTTACAGTCCTTATAAAGCGACTGTATTGCCCGCAGTAGCGAGCCGTCCACACCATATCCTGGCAGCAAGTCCCACAGCGTTTCTCTCACAACGTTATCAAATGCTTTCTCTAGATCCACAAAAGCGCAGAAAACCTTCTGGCTAAGAGCCAGAAACTTTTCCGCGATCATGCGGAGAGAAAACACTTGATCCATGCAACCTCTTCCACGTCGGAATCCGCATTGAGCCTCCCATAAATACATTTCAGACTTTTCTTGCATTCGTGCCGTTATAACCTTTGCATACACCTTACTAGCTAAGCTGACCAAGCTGATCGCCCTGTAGCTGGAGCAGTTTAGGCGCGAGCCTTTCCCTTTGTAAATAGGTACTACAACTGCTACTCGCCAGTCATCCGGGACCTCACCTGTCCGCCAGCACAAGTTGCATAACAGACATAGTGTGTCCCAGACACGCCACCCACCGTACTTGATCATCTCAGCAGTAACTCTGTCTTTTCCCGCAGCCTTACCACATTTCATACTTCTTATCGCTTGTTCTATTTCTTTCATACTAATGACTTCAATGACATCGGGATCCGGAGCATCGAAGTGAGCTCCACTTCCCGATGTGGCATCTCTGTCTTTTCTTGCATACATCTTTCCATAATATTCACTCCATCTCTGCAGGACGTCACTTTGGTCTGTTAGGACGTCATTGTTAACACTAAGCACTTTATTCATACTGCAGATTGCCGAACAACTTCGGGTCTTGCCTACCTCTTTCCAGAAGAGCTTGGCATTAGCCCGAAAATTGGACGACAACCTTTCATCCGCTTTTATTCTGCACCTTTCACGAGCTTCTTCTATCAGTGCCTTCGTGTTAACTTTCTACAGCTTGTATCTCTCTTTCATATAAAAATCATTCCGCGAGGCTAAGTAGTCTAGCCATGCTTTCTTCTTCATTCGAACTGCTTCTTTCACTTCTTCATTCCACCATGCATCACGCTTATTACTACTGCCTCTTTTCGTTTCTTCACACACTTCCACAGCGGCATTTATCATACTGTCCCTAAGGTTCTGCCATACACTTTCCACATTCTCACTGCTTACATTGACGTCGCCAAGCTTTTCGGCTACCCTTTCATTATATTTATCCCTAATGGATGCATCCTGCAGCTTCCAGCTTTTGATGCTATAAGTCGGCTCAGGTTCAGGACACTCGGTGCGATGACGCCAACCCGCGAACAGACCCCTAATCCTAGTTATGACTAGGTAGTGGTCTGATCCCAGCTCAGCGCCTCGATAAACCCTTGTGTCCATCACCTGTTTACGGAGCCGACTATCCATTAGGAATAGATCTATCATGCTTCTCTTTGACTTACATCTCCTCGTATACATGTGAATTTGTTTGTGGTTGAACATTGTGTTCGCCACAAACAAATCCTTTTCCTTACAAAATGCCAGTATTAGCTTGCCAGCGTCGTTCACCCTTTTATCCCCATACTTCCCGAGTACCGACTCAAAACCATCGCGAGCGGTACCCACCCATCCATTCAAGTCTCCACATACTATAAGTCTTTCATTTCCTTCTATCACATTTAGAGCTTCTCTCATACTCTCCCAGAAGTCCTCTAGCTCACTCGCGTTCGACGAAGATACTGGCGCGTAAGCAGCTACCAGGAAAATCTTCTTCAAACAAGTTTTACACGGATCCAGAGGATTCTAGGACCTACCAGTTTGTACTCATACATACCGGAGGCCAATCGCGAGGACAGCAAAATTCCAACCCCCCGACTGCCATGCTCGCTCTCTGGTACTCCAGACCAAAGCGCGAGCATCCCACCCGGGAGCTCCAAGACTTCGCTGCCCTTGCGCTTGGTCTCTGTCAAGCACACTGCATCTAACTTTCTCTCATTCATAACATCCATCAACTCATTCATCTTATCTGTCATTCCTCCCCTAACATTCCACGCAGCTACCCTGCATTCCATCCTCCACTGATGCTGAATTTTCCAAAAACGGATTAAGTCGGTATAATGGCAAAAGGTACGGAAACCTCGGTGCACTAGTTCGACTCGCGTAAAACAGGATGATAATTTCTCCTTCTTTTCGAATAATTTAAATTTTTTATGAGTTGTAGTTCAAATTTCGAGTATCTATCGGAAGTTAGTTTAAAATCAATTACCAAATTTCATCCAGACAGACATACAAATAAGCAAATTGAATAGTAAGTATGTTATACTCAAGTAAGTAAGTAAAAAAAAAAATAGTATTACATTCGTTTTTGTGTTTTATAAGTTGATAGCTTTGGTCAGCCGCAGGTGAAGGCCTCGCATATCGCATGTTCCAGTTATTCCTACTCACTTAGGAGAACCTTTGTTTTGGTTGGTCTTGGATGGGTGACTGCTTTATGGCATTTAAATTTACAAGCATTTCCTTGCTGCGAGAGGCTCTTTAAGCCACAGGTCCCAGTTGCCAGTTTTAAATTTAAACAGCTACTTGAGCCTGTTTATTTCAACACGGCAATGGGCTAACCACAACAATACAAAAACGTGAAACATAGTCTAGCTAATTGAACCCGGGAACTTTTTGAGTGGAGAGTTGTCGTTGAATCCTGAGTGTGTGGAGTTTTCTCTTTTACTTCCTTAGGGAATATATTTAGCGCAGATGATGATAATGAGAAGATTATTCAGATGTAGAACGGCGAGTAGCAGCCAAAATCTGAGTTAACCGTGTTTTAATCGAGTTCGTAAAGAGACAAAGCATCGTAAAATAAGCACACCTCACGATTCACAGCGCTGTGCTAGTTTGACACTCGTACTGCGTTGCTTTTCGTTTCAAGATACATGAAAGTAAATTAAATGCTGTGGAGATGCTGTCTCTTTAAAAATTCTGCAGCATAATATTGGCCGATAAATCTACGTAACGAAGTGATACTCAATACGACAGGTTTGAATGACTGCATTAAGCTCGTAAAAGGCGTGCTCCGTTGGTTTGAATACCTCCAACGAATTAGTGAGGAACAATAAACAAAGAATATCTAAATTTGAGCAAAAAGCATTGGTATTGTGACCTGGCATTAAATTCTACAGATCCTACATCCGTCTGCATAGGCGATGCTTTGGTCTTGCGCATAGACCAGGTTAAATACCTGGGGTCTGTATTATTTCACGCGTCCAGTCACATCAAGACATGCATTTCTGCAGCGTGGTCTAAGTGACGGGAGATGACTGGAGTCATTTGTGACCCTAAAATGGCGGTTAGGTTAAAGGGACAGGTCTATAAAACCATCATTAGGCCTGTCCTTTTACATGGCAGTAAGTCGTGGCCACTACTGGAGCGAAACAAGCAGGAGCTGCGTGTCACGGAAATGAAGATGCTGCGGTGGATATGTGGAGTCCAGCGGGTGGACCGTGTGAGGAACTCTCGCATCCGCGGCGGCATTCGCGTCCGTGACATTGCAGATAAGCTGCAAGGGTGTCGCTTTCGCTGGTATGGTTACAGTTTGCGGAAACCACCGGGCTACTTGGGAAACGAATCTCAGACCATGTCGGCCCCACCGGGTCCCAATCAGAGGGGAAGACCCAAGAAGCGCTGGCTTGACGTCGTAAAGGATGAAATGCTTGCCAACGGTCTCACTAAAGGTATGCCGACGACCTTGCGAAGTGGAGGAGAAATATTAGCAAGTGGGGTAGACGCTCGGATGATGATTATCTATTATGCGAAGGTAGACGTGTGAAAGAGTCAGGGTAGATCGAGATTTACATACGAAGACTACACGAGCAGGTTGCTCAAAACGGAAAGATCAAAAGTACTCAGATACCCAGACGTGCATTATAAAACGACAAATGAATGAAAGAAGTAAGTATAATGGATTAAGAAGCGCGGTGATCTGTCTTCATGGCTACTCTGTCAGATAAACATGAATAAATAAATAAATATCGTTGGCACAACTCACACAACGCCATCTGATTCCAAACTAAGCAGAGCTTGTACTGTAGTAACCAGATAACTGATAAACATACTTATATAGGAAGCGCTAGTGGCCCCGCGGTCTCAGTGTTCTGTAAACGATCACTGAGTTGCGCAACTTTCAGTATGGCTGGTCTTCGGATGGGTGACCACTTTGTGGCATTTACATTTGCGAGCGTTTTCGTGCTTCGGAAGGCACGTTAAGCCGTTGGTCCCGGTTGCCAGTAAAATGGCAGTCGTTAAGCCTGGTTGAAGGCCTTATGGGCGGCTTGAAAAAGTTCAACAGCAGGTAGCCACAACCTGCGTCTGTCTATTTCAACACGACAATGGGCTCACCACCTATTACGTGACGTATCCTACGGACAGGAATCCACACGGTGAAAAGCCTGCAACCCCTTCGGGGATAAGGCGTGATGGATATATTTATTATATATTTATATACCTAGTCAGATCATAAATTCTGTCACATGTTTAATATAAAATAATTGAAACAAGTTTATTCATTATGTAACCATTTATATACCAAAATGAACTTAACAAAACTTATGACAATAAAGTTTATTCAAAATGACCTCCGTGATTTTGAATACAGGCCTTCAATCTGCGCGGCCAGTCGTCTATCGCAGCACGAACAAGGTCCATGTCAATATCGGCGGCTGCCTTAATCAAGGATGTCTTGAGTGACTCCATATTGGGATGAGGCTTTGAGCACGCCTTTTCCTTCAACTGTTGACATATCTTTGGACTCAAATCTGGACTGGAGGAGGGCCAGTCTTCGTGCCGGATGAAGTCGATTTCACGCGCCGCCAGCCAGTCTTGTGTGCTCTTTGCTCTATGAGCTGGCGCCGAATCTTGTTGGAATACCCAGTGCCTGTTATTGAATATGGTATGAGAAACAGGTTCCATAAGGTTCGTCAGGACTGTATTTTGATACACAACTGCATTCATTTTTACACCTTTCTCACAAAAATGTACCTCTGTTAAGCCCCAATAAGAAACTCCCAACCATACCATGAGCGAGGGTGGAAAATGATCTCGTTGGACACGCGGAATACGGTTGCTCGCTTCTTCACTACTGTGTGCGTACACGTTATCATTTTGTTTGTTGTAGCGCTTCTACGTCAAAATTTTTTTCATCCGAAAAAAGAATTTTCCGATATTTTTTCCCGCGTACCGCTTCAACAAAGCGCGGCATCTCTTCAATCTCAGGTGCATTAGACGACCATTTAAACGATGTCCTGTTTTTCTTCGATATGACGAAGCCCTAAGTCTTCATTTAACACCCTTTTCACCGTGGTTCTGCTTAACCCCATCTGAAGGGCCAACAGTTTCTGCTTACGTTTGGGATTTCTTTGAATTCGCGTCTTCACAGCTTTTATCACTGCTGGAGTACTAACAGACCGAGGGCGACCACTTCTTGACCTGTCATCTACACTAGAGTCTTCATTGTATCCTTTGATGGTATGATTAACGAATCTTTTGGTTATATTCAAATTTTTCAGTATGTCAAAAACTTGAATTGGCGCAAAACCGCAACGATGCAACGCGATAACTGCAACACGGTCTTCTTTAAGCGTCTACTTCATATTTAAAAATGAGTAAAATTCTAAAAAGTATACATTTTTATTTTCATGAACTATTCGAAATTCGAATTCAATAAACTTTTTTGTGGCCAGCATTCTAAAAGAAAACTTTTTACTGTGTGACAATACTTATGACCTAACTAGGTATTTTTAAATACATACATATTATAGATCTATAATATGTCGTGCTCATCACACAAAGTTTTATTCTAGGTGGGAATCGATCCCACGACCTCTTGCGTAGCAGTCGGATACACTCACACCGCGCCACAGAGGCAGTCAAATGAAGATAGTTACATTAGAGCACTGTTTTAAAAACATATCTATTATGTTAGTTTATATAGAAAGTAATCTTGAAATTATCAAACCGCAGATAAAGAGGTAAATAAATGATATCTATAATGATACTTAATAACTCTACTCAAATAGTTGACTGAATCCGCTATACGCGCTCATTATCGTATTCCACGCCACACAACATGGCCGCGAAAGTGAACGAAGACTTGTTACACGAAAGAAAAAATTGTGATTTTAATATTAATGAGCTGACAAATTACCTAGATGGAGGAGTAAAAGCTACTGAGGACAGGAGAAAATTGGGTGAGTATAACTATGCTTGTTTTGCTTGTTTTAATAGTTATAACTTATCTTTTTTTAGTCAAAAGATTACTATATTAAAATAAATATCCATCACGCCTTATCCCCGAAGGGGTGGCAGAGGCATATTATATGCCCACTTTTCACCGTGTGGATTCCTGTCCCACGTAATAGGTGGTGAGCCCATTGCCGTGTTGAGATTACTATATTGCTCCGTACTTTGAACATTGTTTACAACATAAAGGCCGACTGACAACATATTATGTTGTCAGTCTGCCTTGTTTACTCCTCGTGTTGAGTAATACCAAAGATAATGGAATGTTCCTTGCGCAACGTATATTTGACCTCATACCATACCATAGACGTCGCCATTTTGGCGCTGACTGCTGTGTGTACGACTAAGGAACTAATGTTTATTTGTTTTTTTTTCTACTACTAATATCATAAACGCGAAAGTTTGTAAGAATATTTGGATGTTTGTTTGTTACTCTTTCACGCAATAACTACTGAATGGATTTTGATAAAACTTTACAATAATATAACTAACACATCAAAACACATAGGGTAGGTACATCTTATCCCGGGAACAAGTTCCTGTGGAAAATGAAACGGGAAAACTTCATAAGGTGGCCGGAGCCGCGGGCGTCAACTAATGTGTTTTAAAGATATTTTTATTAAAATTTTATTATGTAGCTTCATATATACACCAAATCTACCCATGTTTCGTAAATCTATTATCATTTTCTTTCTATCCCAAGGTTGCCTGGAAGAAATTGCTTTTAAGTGATAAGGCCGCCCTTTGTACAATATCTTGCAAATATCTTTGTGATCTAGATTTAATTTGGTGTACAAATAAAATTTTATTTTATTCCATTCTATTTAATAAGCGTTCGTGGCCTCGCGGTCTCAGTGTTCTGTAAACGATCACTGAGTTACGCAACTTTCACTATGGTTGGTCCTCGGATGGGTGACCACTTTGTGGCATTTACATTTGCGAGCGTTTCCGTGCTTCGGAAGGCACGTTAAGCCGTTGGTCTCGGTTGCCAGTAAAAAGGCAGTCGTTAAGCCTGGTTGAAGGCCTTATGGGCGGCTTGAAAATTTCAACAGCAGGTAGCCACACCTGCGTCTGTCTATTTCAACACGGCAATGGGCTCACCACCTATTACGTGGGACAGGAATCCATACGGTGAAAAGTGGGGATATAATATGCCTCTGCCACCCCTTCGGGGATAAGGCGTGATGGATATTTATTTATTTTATTTATTTAATAAAAAATTAATATAGACTTTTTATAATGACATGCTTTTTTCCCTAATCACTCTGCGCCCTTATTTAAATTTAATTGATAATTATTTTTTACCTTTTTATTTTAAGTAGTGGATTTTTTAGAATGTTTTACATTAATATTTTTATACTGTTTAGAACGTGATTATACCCCACACGCTTAAAAGATTTAGGCTTAATGTCAAATACAATCTATTGCAGAAGAAAAAGTGCTAAGCACTAAAGGTCTCCTAGACGAGGTGCCTGACGAATATCTGAGCCACAAAGAGAAGTATGAGAACTCGATCCGGAAAGCAGTGCTGTACTACAAGATAATGAAGGATGCTTCTGATCCTAGAACGACTGCAGAAGATAGAGCAGCGTGAGTTTTACAAATAGTCGCAGTGATTTTTTTAAACCGAATCCCTATGGCACCAATTTAATCCCGACATTAATAAACTTTAGAATAATGTATGAAAATATACCCGATTTGTTGATATTTTCTGCTCTTGTCTTCTGTTTAGTAGCTTTATGATATTAAATAGTTTATAGTCTTCCTCGACCTCAGTCAGCTCCTCACAGGGCATCGCGTATTCGCCAAGTACCTGTGGGAGGTGGCGGGGGTGGAGCCGGACCCGGACCCCCGAATAGTGTCTGGCCGTGACGGATGGTCGGGGGACCCCGCCCAACTGGCCACATGGCGACGGGCACCCTTTCTGTGTTCCAGGGGGTGCCCCCTTAGCGTACGCCCGTACCGGCCGCTCTCTACCTCCTCTGCTTTCAGAGGGGCGCTCGAGAGCGGTGGAGGTGCGGGCTAGATTCTTCAGCTCCTTAGGGAGCTCCGGGGTGGTCGCTTTTCCGGCCGCCCCGAGAAGGAGTGTGGAGAGTGGAAGGGCCACTCTCGGGTTCCCCTTGCCGGCTCGCAGTGATTTCACCTCAGGCTTACCCTGCGAGCCGGTTTTAACGTGAGGCGGAACACCGCGGGGTTTAGAGGGTAGGACGGCCCCTCTCTCACGGGCCGGGAGCCTCACACACCGTCCCTGTTGCCCCCGCAGCAGGGATGACGGTGTGTAAAGGCTTTCCCCGCGAAAACAAAAAAAAAAATTTTTCCCCGATAAATGGTCTAACACAAAAAGATTTTTTCAATTCCAACTAGTAGTTCCTTAGATCAACGCGTTTCAACTTTATTCAAATTTTATAGCTTTTTAATATTCTTAGGGATAGTATTTTTTTGCATTAACTAAGGTGGGCAGACATGAAATGATTTGACTAAAATTCGACGAGAATAGACATTTTATCTTTAGTGAAGTTTTCCATGAGAACCAGTTGCTGAATATATCGACATCCTAGGATACTTTCCTATTTTAATGTGCCATAAGACCAGCTAAATCGAACTCGTCGCTGTCGCTTTAAATATTTTAAATAGTGTATGACATTTTGTAAGCGCCGTTAAAATGGTCTATGCAAAATAAAGATATTTTTATTTTATTTATTTTATTTACTGTTATTCGTAAAAGCGATGGCCCGTGAGGTTTTTTTTACAGTAGTAAGCGTTTCAATATATTGAGATGTAGTTAGTCAATGTATATTTTTAGACCTCATAGTCTTTGTGCAGTGTGCACTGGGTCATAACAACGACGTCAAAAAATATCATCTGACGACTGGGACCCTTGCGAATGATTAATAAACTCCTTATCTATTGTATTGCAGTGCCGCTTTTCGCAGTATGCTTTCTTTGGCAGTGTTCAAAGACGGCAATCCGTTCAGCCTCCACCTTTCTATGTTCATTCCAACGATAATCGGTCAAGCTAGCGACGAGCAAAAGCAGTATTGGCTAAAGAGAGCCGAAAATTTAGAAATTATTGGCACTTATGCTCAGGTAAGGAAATGCTCCTTATTTTTTAATATATTTTGAGGACACATTTAAAAATGGGAGAGCCTTGGCACACACCGACGGAGATAGCAGAACGTTTTCTATTCTCCATGAGCGGGAGTCTAAGAGAGACGCAACGCTTTGGTCTACCTGTCGCCTGACAGGCAGGCTGAAAGTGGAGCCGCAACGTACTACCGAGCTCACTATTTGTTGAGAAGAAGAAGATTGACCCCCAAAAAACAGTCATTGCTCGCCTGGGTTGGTGACTAGAGCTTACCAGAGTGCCAGGGATTACCTTTTGACGGTATTTACATTTCCGTAGTCGCAAGGACTCATGAAGAAGCATTGTGAGGTTTGGGTTGGTTTAAGTTCAACGTACGCATCTTACCGTTGGTTCTGATGGGGCGAAGACCTTGAAGAGTATTACACGAAATAATGAGACATAATCACTGCCATAGTTTAGTTTATAAATTAAAACTATTTACCAAAATGAAAACTGTTGTTGTTTGTTGGTTGTCTTCGCCCATCTTGGGCAGGCAATGGAAACTTGGTCCATACAGCCCGGTCTTCGGTATTTATGTTTTCATAGTATTTAATCATGTCTAGTGACTATGTCGATGTTGAGTCGTCAGTCCTAGGTCCTGGTCCTTGCTCTCAGTATAATGGTGGTTCTTGTACTGTATATATCATTGTCTTTCACTATAGCACATTAACACAACTTTTATGTCCAGGAAAGCACCACTCCCGCACATAAAACAAGATAAATGCACTAGTTTTAGAAAATAATATGTCGCAAGCGTCCGCACTCGTCACTGTTCCCGCGCAAAGTCCTTATGTAAACTGTCACATTGATTTATTTTTAGACAGAGCTTGGCCACGGAACTTTCGTACGTGGTTTGGAGACAACAGCAACTTATGACCCTGAACCAGAAGAATTCATACTGCACAGCCCGACTCTTACGTCACACAAATGGTGGCCTGGAAGTTGTAAGTCGTCAATAATCCTCTTGTAGTGTACTATAGGGCTTCTCCATGTACTCTTTGCAAATACCAAGATATGAAATATCGATCTTTATTGATTATACCTTTCTCGTTAAGTCTTTCTATAAAATAATTTACAAATTGACTTTTCTCTATCCAGTGGGTCACACAGCAAACTACTGCGTCGTGATGGCACACCTCTACATAAAAGGCAAGAGCTGTGGTATTCAGCCCTTCTTGGTACAAATCAGGGATGAAGAAACTCATATGCCGTTGCCAGGCATCAAACTTGGGGAAATCGGTGCCAAACTTGGTTTTAATGGTGTCAATAACGGATTTCTAGGTTTTGAACAACATAGACTTAAGCGAGATAGAATGCTAATGAAGAATGCACAGGTTTTAAAAGTAAGTTTAGAAAAATAAATGCATATAATGATATAAAAGTTATATGGCTATTTCAAATTGAAGCATTGACTTTAATTAAGAGTTTTTATGGCATTGTTTAAGGCAACTATTGCCCGACCTTCCACACCTAACCTTTTACAGGTGCCTTCGCCAGAGCCTCGTTTGACAGTAAGCAGGTGTAACATTTGTAGGTGAGGTAGGCTGGGGTGCCAAAGTGTTTTGTGGAGTTCAATACTCCCAAGATTTAATTGTCCAGGTCAATCATTTCTATAAAAGATAATGCACAAGCTAAATCCTAGAGTAGGACATCTACCGTTTTCATAATGGCAACTTTGTATAGTTCTTGTTTTCATTTTACAAAGTGGTACTTTACAAAGTGGCATGCATTGTAAATATACCGTCTAGGAGCTTTCAACAAAATTGCTGCATTTTGAGATATAACAAAAGAATGTAAGTATGTTGGAACTGTGTATCTTATATGGGTCTACAGAAAAATCCGAGTTTGCATATGATAACATACTAATTTACTATAACACTGGGGAAAACGGGTACTGGTAAACTTCAACACGCGAGCGAAGCTGCTGGCATCAGCTAGGTTTATATGTAAAGTATCTATACAATAGATTTGAAGGGCGAAAATGCATACAGTGAAATGAGCCTGCTCATTCGGGAATAAATGCGTGACTAATAAGTAAATATCCACTTTCAGGACGGAACCTTCGTAAGGTCTCCCAACAGTAAGCTAACGTATGGAACCATGGTGTACGTGAGGGTTCTTGTAGTTAATATCATGTCCAACCACCTGGGCCGAGCATCCACTATAGCTGTTAGATACTCAGCTGTTCGCAGACAATCAAAATTAAATCCTGAGTAAGTCTCAGTTTTTTCCCACGCAATAAGTGAAGTTTTATAAGATTGACTTTGATTGTGATATCAAACAATAGGTATTGTTTACTTTTTGTATTATGAATCAAAATCATTTTGCGGAATAGAGTTACTTATTAAAGATGGAATATAATCAAGGATTATTAGTGTTTCAGGCAAAATGCTCACACAGGAACACTAATAATCCTTCAACTTTCATTTTAACCTTCCTATGACGTCATCGTTGGCATTACGGCATTTTCGCCTTTACCTAGGAAATGAAAGCACAAAATGGACATTTATTTAAGTATTTTTCAAGGCTAAGTACGGCCCTTCTATTTTCTGCCACTGATGAGGTCATTGTGAATGTAGTAGGTACGAAGTATTTTTAATATTAAAAATTCCATTTAAATTAATTACAATGAAAATAACAAAAATATAGTCAAATAAGTTTCTTAGAAATCTCTATAGTATCGAAATGTATAAAATGAATTAATATAAATTTTATTAAATAAATAAATAAATATCCATCACGCCTTATCCCCGAAGGGGTGGCAGAGGCATATTAAATGCCCACTTTTCACCGTGTGGATTCCTGTCCCACGTAATCGGTGGTGAGCCCATTGCCGTGTTGAAATAGACAGACGCAGGCTGTGGCTACCTGCTGTTGAAATTTTTTAAGCCGCCCTTAAGGCCTTCAACCAGGCTTAACGACTGCCATTTTACTGGCAACCGGGGCCAACGGCTTAACGTGCCTTCCGAAGCACGGAAACGCTCGCAAATGTAAATGCTACAAAGTGGTCACCCATCCGAAGACCAGCCATAGTGAAAGATGCATACCTCTGTGATCGTTTACCGAACACTGAGACCGCGGGGCCACGATGATTTAAAATTTGATGCCAGGTTCGTTACATCTTTCCCTGTAATACTGAGAACGTTCTAGGTTTGATAATATGATCATAGTAGATTATCTTTAGGAAAAATTGTATCATTCCCACTAACAAAGTACCTATGTACGGCCAAGAGATAATACTATCAGGCAAATTACCTTAAAGTGTCAACTGCTGTACATCAACCTCTCTCAATTTTCACGATAGCAGTCGTTCTTCACTCTCCCAAAAAAATGATTTTATTTAGTTATTTATTTAATCTTGACTCGACCAATAATATTAATTATATATGACATGGAGTGTTATGATAAAATTTGAAAAGTTAATTCAATAAATAAAATTTTCAATGACAATTAATTCGAAACTAGGGAATTTGGTATAATATAAACGTGTGCGTTGAATACCCATGCAATAAAATTATTTCTGTTTGCAGCGAGCCAGAACCCCAGATCCTGGACTACGTGACTCAGCAACATAAGCTTTTCATTGCCATTGCATCAAGTTACGCTCTCCGTCACACAGCACAATGGCTGTGGAATTTGTATGCCAAAGTTACTAGCGATCTCAAAAGTGGAAACACACATGATTTGCCTGAAGTAAGTTTGGTAGCACCTAATATAAAATTGATCTGAAATTAATAAAGAGTTACTTGTATTTACAAAAAAGAAGCACTCGTAACCATGCTAACTCAGTATTCTGTAAACTATCACTGCGTTTTGCATCTTTCGCTATGGCTTGTTCTCAGACGGACATATTGCGGCATTTCCATCTACGAGCGTTTGCGTACTTCGGAAAGCACGTTAAGGCTTTAATCTTGGTTGGCAGTAACATGTTAGTCGTTAAGGCAATTTGAAAGCTTTCAGCTTCCCGCTGTTTCCCTGGTTGGGGTAGCCAGAGAAGACTGATCGCCAGGCTTCGCGATTCAAACATACTCGTTTTGCTTCCTGCAGATTTATTAATCGTTTCATACTTAGAGTACTTTAACCTTTCTGTTTTATAATAACTAAATAAATCGGCCGTTATATGGCGGAAATCCATTGTAGAACGATAATTGAGGAGGGAAGGAGGATCCCACTACACACCCTCGGTTCGTCAATCCTAACGCACAACGGTCAAGGATAACCTCTACTAATTGTAACGGAGGAATGTCGAACCGAATTCCTCAAGCAAAGCGATGTAGGATACGTAAAAGGAAACCTTACCGTCCAGGTTGTCAAATTTGTGCAATACTTCTCTTTACAAGGTGACAAGTCGACAAGTCGATACGTGCTTCGCCTTCAAACGAGGCATCCTCAAGCTGCTTGACAGCAAATGCTTGACCTTCCTTTATTATCCAAGCACCAACTAATTCTAGCTGGTAATTTGGAAGTTTTCCTAACGCCTTTTTTCATTCGGCTCTGTCTTTTTATACATTTCCATTTTAACACACTTTTTTTAAAAGTTATATACTATTACTTTTTTATATAGTAAACCTTATTTTAGCTGCATTCCATATCCTGCTGCCTAAAAGCTGTCTCAACGTCAGACACAGCGGTCATGACGGAACGCTGTCGCTTGGCTTGCGGCGGTCACGGCTATATGCTGTCTTCCAACCTGCCTCAGACGTATGGGTTGGTCACCGCAGCCTGTACTTACGAGGGAGAAAATACGGTGCTTTTGTTGCAAACTGCCAGGTAACCTAAAGCTATTGAAATTGTTTTAGTACCGATCTGTTCTTGTGACCAAATGCTTAGCACATATTGTCGTTAAAGACCGAGGTAAACATCTGATACGTGGTATTAGTTAGCCGTCATTCGTTATTACTGTTTGTAAGAAATATACTTAAAATAATGCTTAGGTTGAAAGTTATCCAATGAAATGAAATTTACTAAAAACAAAATTACTAATTATTATTTTTTAAGAAATTCGGCTGGTATAATATACACTTTACTAATCGGGAATACTCGATATAGTTATGTAACTATATCAAAACCCCAAAGGCGCACGCGGCAGCTTGTATTACGTTTGCTTCCTCTATGTACTGCCTAACAGGTTTCCGATGCAGTGCAACATTGTGAATGTTTTTAGAAATATATCGCGAGAAGTCCTGACAATCAAATATACCTACGTACTAAACGTAAATGTTTTAAAATTAGCAATATAATGAAATTAGACCAAATCATTTATTTATATTTTTGTTTACGCGGTGATGCTAGTAACGCAACTGTTAAACCCTGCGGTGTTCAACCTTCTTACCAACCAGGTCATAGGATAGGACTGAGGGTCAATTGACAGCTACCTTGCTTAGGGAATGCCCTGACATTAGGCTCTCATCGAGACAAACTCATATATTAGATACATTTTAAAATAGATAAATTCATCAAACGATTTTTTATTCATAGGTTTTTAGTAAAGGCGTGGAAACAAGCAACGGCAGGCAAACCCCTAAGTCCAACAGTGTCATATTTGTCGGACAAGAGTCCAGCCAAACAAAACTGGGAAAACACCGTCGATGGCATCATAAAAGGCTTCCAAAGAGTTGCTGTCGGGTAAGATTCTTACAAAATATAAACTAAAGTTATCACAATTTGAAATCCTATTATCCTTCTACTAGATTACAGAAAGTATTAATTTACTAAATTAAACATAGTATTAATTTAGTAGAAGGAGTCAGGGTAGACCGAGACTTACATATAAGGACCATGTGAGAAGATTGATCAAAAACGGAAAGGTTAAAAGTATTCGGATACCCAGACGCGCATATATGAAGCAATTAATGAATGTATAGGAAGCGGAAGAAGCTTATATGGATCGCAAAGCCTGGTGGTCTCTAGGACTACCCCGTCAGGGATACTGCGTGAAGATAGTTTTTTAGTTTTTATTCATTTTCTTTTGGGCTTTTGCTGTAGATTTTTTAAAATTCTTGTTCACACGAAACCAATTACGATACATTAGATATTGTATCTTCTGCATTCAGCAGTCTCCATCCATCTTTAGATGATTATTTTGAGGGCAGCGTATACACAATGTTTACGACAACCTTATCAGCTATGAGTTCTAGAAGCCATAGAGACGTTCACTATCACGTGAGCTGGATAATACTTTTGGCTATAACCCGAAAAATCATAAATATGAGTAAAAATCGCGAAATTGTAATTATTATTAATTAGTATTCTACCTAACTAATAGAATGTGAATGACATATAAATTTATTTTTGTGAGCTTATAACAAATCATATATGTACACGCTGCATCTCTGGGAATTAGCACTGCATGCTGAGATACAAGTTCCCACCTAGTTCGGCTGTAAATGCTACCAATAGCTATACAAACGACCTTAGTTATAGTTACTCTTTGTACATTTAACACTAAAAATATTCATAAATAATTCTTTCGCTTCCAGATTCATTAATTCAAACAGATTCGTCACAACATTAATCGTTTCATACTGCACGTCTGGGTATCCTAATACTTCTGACCTATACGTTTTTGAGTAATCTACCTCGTATATAAGTCTTCGTATAACCCGACTCTTTATTTTTTTCACAGTAAAATTTCATCAGCGGTCTTCAGTATGAAGAACTACACATCACGAGGCCTGTCTCCCGAAGACGCATGGAACAGATCATCGGTGCAACTTGTCGCTGCTGCTGAGGTAGATAGATATACCACTATTCATATCGTTGTTTTTGAAATGTAAGGAGACTCCATCAAGATGATGCCCACGGCTACCTTCTATCATCGCACCGTTCGCCATAGACAGGGTATTCCCCCTCACACATTGCGTCCGAAGCGCTCACATACGGTTAGGTCCAATAGAGGCTTTGTTCCGCGTACGATTGGGTTGTGGAATGAGCTCCCTGCCTGGATATTTCCAAACCTCTTCAGTATCGTGTTCTTCAAAAGGGGTCTTATAAGGTTTTTAAAGCGTCGACAGCGCGAGTGCTGCACCTCTGGTGTTGCAAACGTCCATAGGCTACGGTGACCACTTTCGTTCAGGTGGGTCATATGCTTGTATGCCACCTCAGTGGTATACAAAAATCAAGATCTTTGGGAACCCTCACCTGCTAACTGGCAAGTACGCCTGATGTAGTATGGATGGGCATAGACAAATAGTGCAACCGATTCCTGGTACTCTATCAAAGTATCCGGCCTTAGTTTGGGTGTAAGGGCCCCACCAAGATCTCCGGGGCGAGGTTGGGAGGTCAAACGGCAAGTCGCTTCCAACAATTTTCATTAGGTAGGCCGTATGCTTGTCTGCCTCCTCAGAAGTATAAAAAAAAGAAAAACTACCGAAAATAAAAAGTCATTTATATCATAAACTCACATATTTTACTATCATTATAAAGTTATTATCAGTATATATTGAGGTTCATTAATGGAATTAATTATCGAAATTCCGAATCGGGGAAGAATGGAGCTACGCTCACTTCGTTCGCCTAGCATTATCATTACTATTCTTGCCCGATTCGGATTTTAGTTTTGTCGTCGAACTCCTCCCAAACCACTCAACACTTTTTGATTAAATCTGACCCGTAATACGACATCTAGCCATAGATGGTTTAGAAAAAATAAAATCGAAAATTGGACATGCGATTGAAGAATAATCACCGAAAGTTCGTGTTCGTAAATGGTGACGGCAAAAAGCTTCGCTCCATTTAGACTTACCGGGGACGGCAAGTGCATCTGGTTAACGAGACTGACCACTTTTGTTGCACCACTTTTCTAGACCATCCTCTACGGTACCAGCAGTATTTAACGTGACCCCGAAAAGTAATGTTTTTATATGACAGGAATTTATATGACAATAAATAAGCAAGTAAAATTGTTTCATTAGATACCGGTTTAAACACACTAATAAGTCTTGATTTCTTGTTAAAAACTAATTAAATACGAGTATTAAGTGTGTGATCATTATACATATATATATATCATATTATCATATTAAATCTTTCGACTATAATTTCATAAAAATATAAAAAGCCATAAATAATCGTATATGTCTTTTAAAAGTTTAGGAAATAAGATGTTATACTATTCATTATGAAAGAACCAGTAATTGAATTCGCCTTTTTGTGAAGAAGATTGTGTAGAATATAAAACTGTCAAAATGTATATTAAAATGTATTTATGCACTTATAACCTGACCAGTTTTACAAGTAGTGGCGTTAAAATTCTGTATTTAAGAAATATGGTCGATTTTATTTGCTAAATATTCATTAGGATATTTTAAATTTCTAGATCGTGCATTGAATCTCGGTATCATGACAACGGGAAACCACTTTGTTTCATATTATGTATGGGTTAGAGTTGATTTTAATGGAGGGGAGCCATGCCACGATTTCAGTCGAGGCGGCAATGGTGTAAGGTCGCATTAGAGCGGGACTACAGGCCTAAGCCTTGAGAAATGCAGGCGCAGCGATTTCTGCTTCGCCAGGAGCTCATAGAGACATGGAAAGTGTGCCATGGAACCTAAGTGGGGACCACACCACATTGAGACGGTGAAACCGGTCATGGAGTAGTTACTGAAGAGGCAACAGGGCTGCGGGTTGTCGCAGATACGTACCGAACACGAGTACTTCGATAGGTTTTTGTGGCCTATAAACCTGGAGATAACACCAAAGTGTCAGCACTGCTGTGACTGCAGCGAGAATATGGCGCTAGACACACTGGCGGAGTGCTCAGTATGTGTAGCACACACACACTGAGCACGCCACCAATGTTAATAATATACCAATACACCAATCTTAATAATATAAGTTGAAAGATTACTAGTTTTTTAAAAATGAGTTATGGTCTCTAGAAACCCAGAACTTTTCACTGAAATGCCATGTCTTTCCAAATGGCCGGCGGCATTATATTATGTCTGCGGCGCATAATCTGACAATAAAATGCTAACGTTTTGACGTAAAACTCTGATTTACCTACCTTCCGTCGATGCAGCAATGTAGAAAAGTGGATAAATATTGTAATTTGACTTTTTTTGATACCACTGAGTTGGCAAACAAGCGTACGGCTCACCTGATGGAAAGTGGTCACTTTAGCCTATGGACGTTTGCAACACCAGAGGTGCAGCAAAAATCGAAAAGTTTGGAAGTTTTTGACAAGAGGTTTATTCACAAAACATATTTCTCTCCTGTTTATTTATTTATTCGGAAACTTAACAGCTATTTTACATATTTATGGGTAAATTCACATGTATAGACACTAAGCCAATAGCATCCTTTATACACACACTCTATCGCGCGTGAAACAGCAATCGTGCGCGAAAGAGCGCGCGTATAATGGATGTGAAGGGGAAAGAAAAAGACCACGCGTCGCGCTCGAGAGTTGTGAGCGCAATCGCGTTTCCTCTGGTTTCCTTTACTTGTTAATTCTTTCGCGCACGCACGACAAAATAGCGAACATACGAACGTGGAGTAAAGATTTAATTTTGGAGTTGATTACAATTTACAAGTCTTTTCCTTGCTTCTGGAAAATCAAATCCGAAGATATAAAAATAAAAATCTTAAAGACGAAGCTTATAAAAAATAATTTAATTTTGTAAAGAAAAAGGTTTTCCCGTAGTTATTCTATTAAAGGCATATGACATAATTACTGTCTATATTTTTTAACCCACACTGATCGTTTATCCTTTTTTTTTAGTTGAGTTATACCAGCGAACATCATTACTTGTTCACCGAATCACCCGCGTTCTTTAATAAAACTGTATGAACTGCATACACTCCAACACGCGCCAGTTTCGCGCGATCTATCCCGTGCGATTAGCCTTTACACTACCACTGATTCCGCCAAGGAAAACAAAAACGAGTAAACGCGCGCGAAAGAACAGGGAACCGTAGAAAATCTTACAAAGATAATCACGTGCGCA
This sequence comes from Thumatha senex, assembly GCA_948477245.1. Lineage (NCBI taxonomy): Eukaryota > Metazoa > Arthropoda > Insecta > Lepidoptera > Erebidae > Thumatha > Thumatha senex. The sequence continues at coordinate 5,166,642 of OX419728.1, forward strand.
TGCGCGTGCACGCTTTTCCGAGCGCAATCCTGTACATTCCAAGGAGAGTGCGATAGAGAGTGTGTGTAAAGGCCGCTATAACAAAGTTTCACGAAGTGATGAATATCGTATATCAAAAAAATGAAGTGCCGGGGAAACATAATTATCAGTATGAAGGTAACAATTTTTATTTAAATCTTAATTTTCCAAACGGGACTGTCAGAGTACAAATTTCATCTGAATATAAAACATAACTTAACTTAACTATTTTCACGCTGTATCCCTGACGGAGTAGTCAGAGAGGACAGATCGCCAGGCATCGCGATCCATGCATACTTCTTTCGCTTCCTGTAGATTCAATAATCGCTTCATACATGCACATAGGGTATCCGAGTACTTTTGACTTTTCCGTTTTTGAATAATCTCCTCACGTGGTCTTCATATGTAATTCTCGGTCTACCTTGACTTCTTCTGCCCTCTACTTTCGCACAATATATATTCTTCATCAATCGTTCCTCACTCATTCGTTGAACGTGTCCAAACCAACAGAGCACGCCCTTTTCCAGCGGAAAAAAAAATCCAAAAATGAAGGTCGCGATTTGAAAATGATAATTTTTTTTATTTAAATAATTTCTGGAAAAATAAATATTTTAACCAAATTTTATCAGTTTTTGGGCAAAGACACAGGACGAATAACGTCTTAGAGGGGTTCCATTCTAAGCTAAATAAGAAAATTAATAAAAACACGACAAATTTATTTAGACTGCTAAATGTTCTGCACGAAATTATAAGTATAGTTTGGCAGAAACGTCGAAGAAAGTAAGAAAATTCACCTAGATGCGCCGAAATCCACATGTTACTTGGAACTCCTTAGCAAACTATATCGCTCGTTTTGCCAAATGTTACATTCCCAGAGTATTTAATGATAAATTAGGTTGTCGACCTGTGGGATGTGGATTCGGCAATCAAAGTCCCGATAGTCGTATCAGCAAATGGGTTGATGGCCAAAAGCCTCGATCAACATCTTATGAGGTTCGCGTTAGGCAGTTGGGTCAAGGGCTTGATGCAGAAGGCAGTTCTCCTCGACGCGACACGCATTGAGAGGAGGTTCCTGTCTCTGGAACCCAAACCACCGGTAGCTTGATCCCTGTACTGTATATTTTTAAATATATTTGTTTTAAGATATATTTAAAAATTTAATTTGTATGTTTAAATTGTAAATAAAGACAATAAAATAAATTAGCATTAAATTAGCAAAAAAATTAGTTTGTGTATGTATATTTTAGTTTAAGGTACTATTATAATTCTTTTAAGAGTTCATTTCAGTTCATTTCTTAATAGGCTCTAGTTTATTGTAATATACAACTTTGAAAAATATTAATTATTATTAATAAATTTAATAAATAAATATCCATCACGCCTTATCCCCGAAGGGGTGGCAGAGGCATATTATATGCCCACTTTTCACCGTGTGGATTTACCTGTCCCACGTAATAGGTGGTGAGCCCATTGCCATGTTGAAATAGACAGACGCAGGTTGTGGCTACCTGCTGTTGAAATTTTTCATGCCGCCCATAAGGCATTCAACCAGGCTTAACGACTGCCATTTTACTGGCAACCGGGACCAACGGCTTAACGTGCCTTCCGAAGCACGGAAACGCTCGCAAATGTAAATGCCACAAAGTGGTCACCCATCCGAGGACCAGCCATAGTGAAAGTTGCGTAACTCAGTGATCGTTTACAGAACACTGAGACCGCGGGGCCACGAGCGCTTCAAATTAATAAATTCTTTACATTACTATTATTTTCTACACCGCCTTAAGTTTTTTAGAAATCCACATTATGATTTCGTATATGCACGTGATCAACATATGGACATTCTGGTGATCCACGGGTAAAAATAATTGCCCGTGGTCCACCCAGGTGAACCACGCAGGTGGTCCACGGGTAATAAACGTCGATGCATACGTATAGTGCAAAAAATAACAATTTGTGTAGTTACTGTTCCGTTAAATATTCAGGTATCACCGCAAACGAATTTAAAATAACAGAACAAGTATTTTTACTAGCTGTTAAGGTATCATAAAGTGTTCAAAAATTTGAATAACTAATAAACCATAATTAGGTCACTTGTTTAAAATGAAATAAGTTAAAAACAATATTCAAATTGGATGTTCTGAATTTCTTATACAAATTTATGGTCAGTTTAATAATAAATATCCTATTAATAGAGCCATTTGAAAGCTATAATACCATAATAAAAAGTCCATAAAAGTATTAAGACATCAGATCTGGGGCATTAAAATTCTTTTTAAGAAAGGGATCAATTCGAAGTAGCAGATTTTTGAACCATTATCACAGAATAAATTAAGTAACATACAAAAAGCCTAATCAGTCTATCAGTCTATGAGTTGATGAACCAATTTTCATACATGTCTAAAGACCACAACTAGCCAATCGGTTTACGGAACTAAGCGGAAGTGGGGAGACAGAATTCTTTACTTTTGGAAAAAAATTGGGACCCAGCAGGCTAAAACGCCTTCATTTAACCTTTCGCCTTGCCTTAAAAGACAAAAAAGACTTAGACTTTTTAAGTTTGTTTTGAAACTAAAAGGCTAAAGGAGTGTAAGGCTATCAGTTCAGCTCTAGTTAAGTTGGACTACGACAAGCTACTAACTAGGTATAGCGTAGTAAACTTTTATTATTCATTCTGCTTTCTCTGCGCAAAGACTGTATTGAATATCTACCTAAAGACCTTTACAACAGACAGACTGTCACACACAAATGAACTCGCTAACACCAGCTTTCTAAAAAAAACTAACCCAAATAAGCTGATATTGAGCTCTTCTTGAAATTTAGACAACCGATGAAAGGACCTTTATATTTCAAAATATCCTAGTACGCGCCGAAACTACGAAACAAATACTTGCGGATCGCACAAATATTTATTTATCACGAGCTTCGTTCGAGCTTTCGATTCGAGCTCGGCAATTTCATTATTGAATAATAATAATTTATTTATTTAAAAAAGTTTACAACAAATTATTATGATTGTTTTATCATTAGGTATGTCACTCACGTGCAATGTCAATGTCCGCCTTCACATACACTCCACTACGTCACTAATGCAGTTTATATTAAAATACATATATATTATACTCGTATAATTAAAAATTAATCGCTAAATGTGTCTAAGTATACTTAAGATCGGCTGGGCCGATAATAATGAAATTCTGTGTGTGTAGCATAGTTGGTCCAGGGATGTTATTTAAATACAGTTTTATTCTAATAATATCTCATTCAAATCTTGCTACTTTTATTTATATTTATTTTACACTTCCTTAACCATTAAATTTATTAATTTGTGTTTCCTCTAGGCCCACTGCCGTGCTGTTATTTTATCCACATACAAGTCAGAAGTGGAGAGGACAACAGCTTCTCTCTCGGAACCCTTGAAGAGGGTACTGTACCAGTTAGTAGAGCTGTACGCGGTGTACTGGACATTGGAGAAGCTAGGAGACTTGTTACTGGTAAGAAATATGTCCGTATAATGTTTATTTTACCAGTTTGAGATGGATAAAGTCGAGATGCAAAATTAGATTGGATTTATATCCAACCAAAAAAAATTTCTACTACTTTTGACAAAAGTTTATCTGGTATCTTATTATAGTGAAGGTTGACTTTTCTATTGGAGGTGAGTTTTTTTGGTCCGGTCTTGGTAATGTAATTGCTAAACACGTCTGATGCGTTCAACCAGAAGACGTTGGTTCGAGTCCAACTCGAAACTGAAAATTCATTTACTTTCAATTTTAATTTAGATTAAATATATTTTTAAATATCGTGCAATCTTCACTTTAAGCTTTAGTAATGCTTCCATCCCATTACTGGGGCAAGACTGACTTTGACTTAAGACTTCTTGATATCGATGGATGACTTAAGATTATTCTTGATTAAGACGTAGAATACGAATATGTATGTAGGTAATTTGAAGTCTAAGAAGAAATATTTAATAAATAAGACTAGGTTGTATGGATCGAAATTCCTTTGCCTGCCCAAGATAAAAGTGAAGAAAAATTGTAAAAAAAAACGGAACGGAATTTTATATTTTACTCCTCGGTAACCAAACCCTAAACCACGGCAAAAACCTTTGCATACACTACCAGTCCGCGACTAATATAGGGCCACCGAAATGTTAATAATAAGGAATTTGTTCACAGTACACCTCCATCCGTCAAAAGGACGTTCAACAGTTGCAGTACATGTATGAAGAGTTGCTGTTTAAGATCAGACCCAATGCTGTGGGTCTTGTAGATGCCTTCGATATCAGAGATGAGGTTTGATTACATCTATACTAATAAAATTACCTATCAACACCCAGCCGAAAACCTAAGCCCACCTAATGGAAAGTGGCCACCATAGCCTATAGACGTTTGCAACACCAGAGGAGCAGCACTCGCGCTGCCGACCCTTTATAAACCTTCTAAGACCCCTTTTTGACCCCATTACCTATGAGCGAAGCCGTGAGCACAGATATATTTGCCTTTTATCAAGACCACGATCAGTCCGTTTCATTTAGGATTTTACAATTTCAATATTGTATTATTTTTTATATCTTAACACCTGTTAAGGTACCACAGACTTCCGAGACGGTTGCTTGTTCAAAAATCAGATGCCTATAGCTCTTAAAAATGCTGATTATAAAAAGTCTAATCATAACTGCTACTAGCAGCCAATAGAAGTAGCAACGAGCTAATTCAGGAACTACCAGGGAGGCAATTCTCGTTTTCTTCGAAATAATTTCGAATTCGAGTTCACTCTTCGAATCCTTTTTCGACCATAAAATCTCGTAAATCGAGATGGTTTTTTCGAATGTCTTATTCTCACCACTATTCGAACTAAAGTTCGAGATTATTGTGTGAAATGTTGCTATTTAAGAACCATGTCACATTACGATGCGTTCCGTTCGACACTTTTCATCCGGTTTTAAAACGGTTACAACAAGACTACTCTTACAAAATGTTCTAAAAGGTTTTTAAGCTTATTTTACACGTTTTAAACAATAATTACGTATTTTATAGTAATTATTAAAGGAAAAAATATTGTAAACTGCATATAGTCCATTTTATATACATTTGGAAATGCAAATGAACCGAGAAAGCCAAATATTGGATATAAGGTGGGGGGGGGGGGGTTCTACAAAAGCTTAATTTCTAATTGTCGACCAAAATAACCTGATGGGTTTTCCACCATCTTGAAAAAAGTAAAAAAAAAATATAATAATAAAATTGTAAAAAATAGAAAAAAAAATAAAGAAAATAAATAAAAAATAAAAACTTTTTTCGTATCTCAAAGGGGAACCGAGTTATGATGAATAAACTGAATATAACTTTTTTGAAGATGGCGGAAAACCCATCTGGTTATTTTGGTCGACAATTTGAACTTAAGCTTTTTTAGCCTCCCCCCACGTAATATCCAAAATTTGGCTTTCTCGGTTCATTTGCATTTCTAACCCGATTTTTCCGACGCTTGGACTAATAATAAATGTTACTTAATGTATATTTTAAAAATTGCTTATACCGTCCCGTAAAATGAAAAATATCTGAATGTGTCACTGTCACTGTGTGTTGTCTATATTATTGAAGATTGTGTTATTTGTAATCACAAATCAAATAGCTGAAATTTCCACATTGCTGAAACATCGGCGACGACGTGTTTGAAATTGAAGCGAGTTGCAATATGTTTTGCACGTATTAAACTATTAATTTATCAATCGTTTTGATATTTATTAAATGTAAAATGTAATATAATGCTAATTTAGGGTCGGTCACTTAAGAAATGTCCAAAGATTATAGTGATTCGACTTCGAAATCTGCGTATCGACTGCTACCAACCATTCGAAGCAACTCGAGTGGCTTCCCTTCGAGAAAAGTCGAGTTCGAAATTTGCAGAATAGCTAAACGTCAATAAAACTCGAATAAAGTTCGAATTAGAAATTTATCTCGAAATCGAGACTGTTTCGAAGGCATGAGAATTGCGGCCCTGGTTCGAATTGAAATCAATACCGAAAACGACATAAAATTGAGGGGTCAGTTTTTTAAAACCTCGTGTAAAACAATTTGAACAACGAGTCAACTAGTAATAAAAAGTCATCGTAATCGACTTTTTTTTTTTGGAAATTTTGTATCTTGTTAATACGCTAACACTAGATGTGTTTGAAACTTACAAGATTTAGAAGCTTAAATTCGAATTAGGTTGTTACTCGTCGCCTTAATTTGTCTGTTTTCCGAGCTTTCTGTTATAATTGTCTTGAAAAAGTTGAAAATTTCCTGACTTTAATCTTGATGTTCATAAGTATAACTTTGTAAGTTACATCAATAAATATATGTCGTATTTTTTGCTTAAGTTCATCATACTTCTAGTATTTAATTTGTTTTTATCATTTATAGATTCTAAATTCCGCTCTGGGTGCTGCCGATGGTCGCGTGTACGAGCGTTTGATGTCAGAAGCCCTAAAGAGCCCCCTGAACGCGGAACCAGTTAACCAAAGTTTCCACAAATATCTTAAGCCCTTGATGAAGGGAAAATTGTAATATTCATATATTTACGATTATTATTAAAATCTGGGTTCGGAATCAATATTTAATGTATTTTGATTTCTATATAAATTTATCTAATTTACACTCTGTCAGCGATGTAATGTAAAAACGTGTAAATAAAAAAAATGTCCTGTATTTATTTATTTCCATCATAAATAGGTAAAAAAATATTTTTCTTTATGGGCATTTAACCTGAGGGTCGCTATCGGAGCCCTGCGGGCTAGGATAGCGGCCGTCTATAACGGGTCGATGTCTTTGCTTTCTTTCAGGCAAGGGGCCATTATGACGTGATAAATAAAAAAATGAACACATGTATACTCTTCTCGCAGTATCAATATGGGTTTCGCTCTGATCATGGGACTACAGACCTATTCATATTTATTCCCGGGCAGGCAGAAGGCCTTCGACTGTGTTGCTCTAGCAACACGCTGGTGGATACTGCAATCTAAAGAAATTCCAGAGGCTGATATAGATATTATCTGGGTCATTCCGATTCCGGACCTGTGTTGGTGACACGAAAACCATTACCACCGGGGTAGACCAGGGTTCTGTCCTTAAACCGGTTTTGTTCAGCATGATATCCTATCAGGGACTCACATGAGCAGCTTCCATGGATGCTGATAATATCGCACATGCGGCCGCGGATAACGTCGGGTTGGTGCGATGTATGAAGGCGTGGAAGGAAAGCTTGAGAACGGCGCGGTCTGAAATTTAGTGTGTGCATTACTTAGTTTAGATTAGAGCACTGTTTTTAATATTTGTCTATTACATGGGTTAATGCAAAAAAAATATCTTAAAGTTATCTAACCGCAGATAAAGAGGTAAATAAATGATATCTTTCATGATACCTAAATATCACTAAAAATTCAAACAGTTGACTGAATCGGTGTACCCGCGCTCATTATCATATTCCACGTTACACAACATGGCCGCGAAAGCGAACGAAGACTTGATAAACGAAAGAAAAAAATGTGATTTCAATATTAATGAGCTGACCAATTACTTAGACGGAGGAGTACAAGCGACTGAGGATAGGAGAAATTTGGGTGAGCGAGAGTGTAGCTATGCTTGTTTTAATAGTCCATAACTTTTTTTGACTCGGTAGAACGTTATAGTGCTTTGAACGTAGTTTATTCAGTCTACATTGTTAATTCGTCGTGTTGAGTCGCAGATAAGATATGCCAAAAGTATATGACCTTTATTTCAAATTGACGTCATACTACAGTTGATTTTTGCCATTTTAGCGCTGACTGCTGTGTGTGCGACAAGGGAACTAATATTTATTAGTTTTTTTTTTAATCTATTCCAACTGTTCACATGTCTCGGTCGTGGTGCATGCCATGGCCGGCAGCCGGCAATGCTGGGCCGCCGGCGCCGTCGCCTCTTTCGCCAGAGAGGTGATGGCGGCAAAAAGAGAGGAGCTGCGGGTTCGGGAGCGAGCAGGACACACGATCCCGTCCCGCCGCCAATCACGTCGGTGGGCGTACGGGTGGGCATACGTTCGGGCGGACTCGCCGCGGACTAGTTTATGGCCGTGGGCGAAAGGTCGGAGGACCTCGCTCACAATGGCCTAATGGCGGCTGGCACCCCTCGTGTTCCACCCCCCTCTGTTCTCATAGGGACGTTTGAGGACGGCTCGAAGCGGGCACAAACTAATCTCCTCCGGGAGACCGTGGGGGGCAGCACATCTGGCCCCCCGAGGAGAGCCTCATCTTGGGACATTCCCTTAGCCGGGTTGCAGTGAATAGCCCTCAGGCCTATCCTGCGACCCGGTTGGGAAGAAGACGGAACACGCGGGGTTTAGTGGGTAGAAGGGCCCCTAAAGGGCCGGGAGTCCCACACACCGTTCCTGCTGCCCCTGCAGTAGGAATGACGGCGCGTAAAGGCAAAAACAACTGTTTACATGACATAAAAACGAAAGTTTGAAAATGTAATAAATGGTTGCTTGTTGGAGGCTTTTTCGAGGTATGATTTGACTTCTTTCTAGTGCGTATGACAACTCATAAAAGGCTAGGCTTCATAAAAAAAATTTTTTTTGGTAAAAATCTAAATGTAGCTCAATAATATAAGTACCTACATTTCTTTAAATAATTACCATCATTAGACCAGTGCAGAAACCTTTAAAAATAGTCAATAGTGAAAAAATAATAATAGTAGAATGAAACCCATCAGAAAAGGAAGAATATTTTATAAAAATGAAAGAAAAAAATATTTACGGGCGATCTGAGGTCGGGAAGGGTAAGTTCGTGAGTTTTTAAGGGTATAAATGGTTTATTTCGATTTCCGGCAAAACTATGAGTACAAGTCCTATGGAAAAAAGTCCAATGGCAAAGTTGTTGGTAATAAAAAGATCTACAACTATTTTCACATAAAAATGTATGCGAAATATTCTAAAAAAATTTTTTTTGGTTTTGTTATATGTATCTTATACAAAAAAAAATTCTATTTTCACAAAATTTTGGTGAAAACTTACCTTTTTACGTCCTAAATACACTGTAATTTATTTGAATTGAAATATTAATTTACTCACCTTAAATTTGACTTAATATCGTAAAAGCACCTTAATTTTCAATCTAAAATTTTCTTGTCAAAATATCGGGTTTTTTTTTAATTAATCTCTGTTCGTTGAAATCTCTACTTGCCGATGGTGTAAAATATTTTTTTTTTTATTACCATTTCAACAAAAAACAACATTAACAATTGTTTCTAGCACTAAAAATAAACCTGTAGGGTTTGTACACAGTGCGAAGAATATAACAAAACTCATCGAACAAAGGTATGACACCACAGTACCTACGTTAATAGCTAGTTATGTTGATTTATCCAATACAAAAAAATACAAATAAAACAAAACAAAGTCAGCATTCTGAGAAACCACGTAAGGAATTTTTGGTAATTATTTACAGCTGAAAATAATCATTAAGTGTAGTACCTAACTAGTACTACACTTGAAGTGAGGTACAACATTTGAAGTAATAAGATTTAAAGACTTTGTTTATAATTTTCTCGCGATAAGTTATTTTTTAGTGGGTAGTGCATTAATAAATCTTGGTAGCAGATACTGAACGGTGCGTTCACCGTACATATTATTAGCTCGCGTTATACATAGACGTTCATGAGCAACTGCACGTGTGTATATAGGGTGATCCACTTTATTGCATAAGCTTACATTAAAATATTGTTCTTTAACCAAATTATATTTAAATTGAATATGTACCGGCAGGACTTTACAATGATGGAATAGTCCAAGTTCGTCATTTTTTAATTTTATATTTAGATTAACCAGCTGTTTTAATATCTGTACTTGTAGTTTCAGTATTCTGTTTAAATATGTTTGGAATGTACGCCCATAACTACTAAGACCATATAAGATATGTGATTGTGCTAGTGAGTTATAAAGCATTAATTTGACCTTGAAAGGTAGGCGACCTTTAATGATAATTAAGTTAGCTAAAAACTGTCTAAGTTTGTTGCAAACATGGTCGATGTGGTAGCCCCAATGTAAGCTACTATCCATTACCAGACCTAAGTAAGTGTGTTTAGATACAAGCTCAATCGCTGGACAATTACAGAAGTTTGGCAATGATGAATGTAGGCAGCTGTGGTCATGTGCTATTAGATTTTGTAATAAGTGTTGTTTCATGTAAGGCGATCTAATATGCAGCAATTTAGTTTTATTTACATTTAAAACAAGCCCAGCATCGTGACACCATCGAGCCAAGCTGTTAAAGTCGATCTGTAAAGAATTTAAAATCTCAGACAGGTCAGATCCACCAATGACCAAACATGTATCGTCAGCAAACTGATAACATGTGCTGTATTTAATATGTCTATTCATGTCATTGACGAGGGAAAGAAAGTGAAGAGGGCCTAGGACGGATCCTTGGGCGGTGCCGTATTGCGCTGTAACACTTTAGCTGTAAGCATCACTTATCTTTACACAAGAACAGCGATTTCGAAGATAGTCCTTACACCAGCCCAGCAATGGTCCACGTATCCCACAGTTGTCAAGCCTATCGATCAGCTTTGCATGATCCAGGGTATCGAACGCTCGGGAAAAGTCGATAAACAAAGCCAAAACGCCCCTCTTATCATTAAGATAAGAGTTTACCTCATCAGTAAGCAAAGAGAGAAGGTCCGTTGGACCTATTCCTTTTTGGAAGCCAAACTGATTCTTGTAGATTACCTTGTTATCCTTATAAAAAGTATGTATTTGGTCACACACATATTTCTCAATAATTTTATTAAAATATATACTACTAAAGTAAAACTTCTGAGAAAATGAAAAAAATCAATAAAAACTTTTTAAATTATGAATACATTTTTAATTTATAATTACGATACAGGTCTTGTATGGACACCTGTATCATAATATAACTTTTTAATCATAACGATACACCTATACAACCTCCAGCTGGACCAAGGAGGTAGAACCTCTACTTAAAAAAAAAGGTTTCAATGAACGAGTCCGCGACGAAAGCGCGCATGCGCAATCAATGTTTGCGCATTGGTGCCCACATTTGACATTTAAAAAATAAATTTGTTGTTATATTCATCATTTTATTTGCAATATTGTTTTACGTATGAGAGTAGATAAAATAGTGTATGATACATAACTTGGTCTTATACCACTCGTGTGATATAAGACCAAGTTGAAAACACACTCATGTTATAAGAACCCTTATTATGCAACAGTATGAAAAACTACTATATCTATATAACGGTGGGCAGAAACTAGACTTTTAAATATTACATGTTATTATTAATTCAATTAAACTGTCTACATTAATCAATGAAGTTGTAGTTAGACGCCGTAAATTATATAGTTCTGAGCAATTTATGTCTTCAAATATTATATAGCGATTTGTTAAAATAATAATATATATATGAATATGTTATGTTGAATATATTATATAGTTAATAAATAGTTTGAGTGGGTGTGTCTCAAAACTTTATGTTGTAAGATTAATGTTTAGAAAAAAAAAAATATTTATAGCTGAGGTTCAACAATAAAATAAAAAAATAATTTGGTATTTTCAAGGAATAAATAATAATAAATATCGTTGGGACAACTCACACAACGCCATCTGATTCCAAACTAAGCAGAGCTTGTACTATGGTAACCAGATAACTGATAAACATACTTATATATTTCTAAATACACACATATTATAGATAAATAACACCCAGACACAGAATAAACCATCGTGCTCATCACACAAAGTTTTATCGTAGGCGGGTATCGAATCATATCCGCATAATCTTCCATTTAAATCCTGTCCTTGTGAGGTGAAGAAAATTGGTTAATTCTTGTACGTACTCTCTAAAACTTTACACTCCAAAAGTTTGTAGTTTTTTACAAGATATTGGTCATATTGGATTATTCGGAGACTGGTCTCTAAGCTAGGAAAAAAAACCTGTGATATGGATAATCAGGCTTACATTACACTGAAAAATCTTATTCAATATTGAACTTCATTTAATATAACTCCCTGCCTGGGTTTTCTCGAGCGTCTACAGTATGGGGTTCTTCAAAAGGGGTCTTAGAAGGTTTATAATGGGTCGGCAGCGCGAGTGGCTACACCTTTGGTGTTGCAAACTTCCATAGGCTACGGTGACTACTTTCCATCAGGTGGGCCGTATGCTTGTCTGCCACCTCAGTAGTATAAAAAGAATATAGGAGCGGGTGGAGCAGCTTATATTGAAGAAGTAAGATGTTTGTTTACAAAGATCATTTTCTCTTCTTTTTGTGATTAACTAGGTGACCCGACTTCGCCCGTGACCTACTTTAACCTCCCGTCGTATCTATTTAATCCCATCGTTTATAAATTTATAAATTATTTTATTTTGTTTTATTTTATTTATAATTTATAAATTTATAAATTCCAGAATAATGAATAAAAATATTTTGTCTGTAGATTTGTCGACATTTATGATTACTGCTCCGCTTTTCAGACTAGTAGCTTGATGATTTAAAGCCTATGTCCTTCCTCGCCAAATGGGGTGTCCAACATTAATTTAATTTTTCATATCCGATCAATAATTCCGGAGATTAGCACGTTCTTCCAAACATACAAACTCTTCAGCTTTATATATTAGCATGGATTACTGCTGCGCTCTCCAGGGTAGTAACGTGATGATATGTAATTCTATATCCTTTCTTGACAAATGGGCTATTCAACACAAAAATATTTTTTTCTAATCTGAGATTACCGCGTTCAACCAAACAAACAAACGAACTAACTTTCCAGCTTTATATATTAGTATGGATATACTGCAAAAAGTCACTTAAAATATCGACTTTGTACATGCGCGACCACATCATTAAATTAGCAGAACAAGTATTATAGTAACTGTTAAGACAAAATAAAAGTGTTAAATAATTTGAATAACCAATAAACCATAATTGGTTCACCTGTTCAAGATTGAATAAATTAAAAACAATATTCAAATTGGATGATCTGACTTTCTTATACTAATTTATGGCCAGTTTATTTTTTAATCTCCTATTAAAAGAACCATTTTAAAGACATTAAACTATAGAAAAATATAGAAAGTTCATAAAAGCATTGACACTTAAATCTGGGGCGTTAAATAATTTTTTAAAAAGGTATCAAATTTAACTCACAGATGTTGCAAATTATATATATATGTATGTTATAATTTTCTACAAAAAGTAAATTTAAAAAAATTAAAAAAAGCCAAGACCAAAAAAGCCTGTATACCGATGAACCAATTGTGTAAAAGGACCTAACCACATATAGGAATTTTATCTTATTAATAAAAAACCGTTTAGGAGCAACAGTTAGAAATGGGGCAACTATAAACTTCTTTTAAAAATCCTTCATTATGGAAAGAATTTTGGTCACAGTATCCTAAAAACTTTCGAGTCTTTCGACTAGAGGCTTTTTTTAAATGGCTTGTTTAAAAATTAAAAGGTTAAACGGTTTTAAAGGGAGCACAAAAAAATATTTGTGCGCTCTTTTAAAATCTCAGCAAAGACACTCTCATACTCTACCACTGCGGTAAAATACAAAAATAAAGCAGCCAGAAAACTAGTCCTAAATCTAAAATTACGTACCTATGGATATATTTTTTAATAAAATGAAAAAAAAATTCAATTTTAAAAAGACAATTCGGGATTGATCCCGTGACCTTGCCTAACCAGGGCAATGTTCTAGCCACGTTTATTAAAAAGAAAATACGCACCTATTCTCCACTAAAGCATTAGGGTTGTCTGTGTAATTACTATAAAATTGAAGTATTTGGTTTGTTGTTTATCAATCACGCCTCATCTCCGAAGGGGTAGCAGAGGCATATTATACCACTTTTCAACATGTGTATTCCTGTCCTACGTAATAGGTGGTGAGCCCATTGCTGTGTTGAAACTGCTGTTGAAAATTTTCAAGCCGCCCATAAGGCCTTCAATTCGACTTAACGACTGCCATGTTACTGGCAACCGGGTCCAACGGCTTAACGTGCCTTCCGAATCACGGAAACGCTCGCAAATGTAAATGCCACAAAGGGGTCACACATTCGTAACCAGCCACAACGAAAGTTGCATAACGCAGTAATCGCTTACAGAACACTGAGTCCGCGGGGCCCCGAGCGCTTAGTTGATTTATCCATCACACCTTATCCCCGAAGGTACCAACGGCTTATCGAGCCTTCCGAAGCACGGAAACGCTCGTAAATCCAAATACCACAACTCGGTCACCCAGCCCTAGTGAAGTGTGCTGAATGCAATGATCGTTTACAGAATACTGAGTCGGCGGGGCTATGAGCACTTTAAGCTTGCTTAAAGTATTTTTAATACAATTAATTACGCTTTACTTAAGAAAGATAACACCGACACCGTAATAGTTATATTTTTAGAACAGGATTAGGATGGTCACTCTCAATATATAGCAGTATTAATATAACCGACAAAAAAAATGTGAACATAGTGGCAACCGCAACTGATCGGTTCACAGAGCACTGCGCTGCTGCACTGCCTGTAGACAAAGTACATAAATAAGTAAGCATTTATATATGTACTGTGCTGTAGATGTCTGCGTCTGTGTGTGCCACATTGGTCTAGCCGTTAGAGCGTAAATCATTAACAGACAGATACACACACACACTCACAAATTTACGTCTCTATAATATTAATACATTAAAATTCGCATAACACAAATAATCTGTATTGTCTAGGCCCACTGCCGTGCTGTTATTTTATCCACAAACAAGTCAGAAGTGGAGAGGACAACAGCTTCTCTCTCGGAACCCTTGAAGAGGGTACTGTACCAGTTGGTAGAGCTGTACGCGGTCTACTGGACATTGGAGAAGCTAGGAGACTTGTTACTGGTAAGAAGTATATCCGTATAATGTTTATTTTTCCACTTTGAGATGAATAGATTGGAAGACATAGATATTTAAGAGGATACAAACTTTAGTGGATTTTTAACAAGCCAAAATAGTTTTACCATGTTTAGGCAATGTTTCTGTGATAGATTTGGTTGACTGTTTTAATCTCTAAGAGAAAGATTCAAAGAAATTAATTTTCTTACCGTTATATCACAATATATATACGAGAATTTACTTTATGTGCACAAAAACATAGACACATTTCTTAAAAAAAGTGATATCCTAATGTAAACACTAGGCATAAAGAAAATCTTGTATTACATTCTACTCGTCTCGAAATAATCAGCAATTCTTTTATGGGGCAATGTATACGATTCTATAACAAACTTCCCGATGAAATTATAATATTGTCAATAAATATGTTTAAGACAACAGTCAAGGCCAAATTGTGTAACAAGGCATATTATTAAATTTCAGACTAAATAAATGATAAAAATGCATGGGAGTACAAATAGAATTAATAATAATAATAAAGAAACATTAAAAATATAATGTACATTTGTTTAACATAAGTGATCCACATAGCTTCTTATAATTTTTGAAATTGATATGATGGTTGCTGTGCAGTTTGAGTATGTCATGCTCGCCTAAGTGTCCTGGCAGTGGTGGTGCATGTATCGGGTCGCCTTATACCCTATAATACGGTTGAGTAGGGCGATGGCTGATATATGCGTCAAACCCGTGAACGGGTGCCGTCTGTTGGGACTGGTCAGCTCATAGCTGTTATAGCAATTAAAACAAATAATACTATTTATATTTAAGGCAAATTAAGTTTAGTCGACTGTTCTCATGTAACTCCAAAGAAACAATGTAAGTTTAATATTGTAAGCCGTACCTGTATTTTAAAATGGCAGCCATTTAGTTTCTTGCCGGAGTCTCCCTAATAAGGGTGGGCTACCTTTAAAACTGGCAACTAGAAACGCTCTCATTGTGATTTGATTTTGTTTCTTTTGTATAGACTCATTACTATATAATTTGTTCAAATATCATGTAAGTATAACTAATGTAATTACTGGCAGTTAGAAAAAAGTGGCCATGAGTTTTATTGCCAGGTTCTTCCTCAGGCTCTACCTATTGCGTTGCGAATCTGGCAGTAAATGTAAATGTAGAAGCAATAATCTTGACGTTTATAAGTGTTACTTTGTGACCTACATGAATAAAGATTTTTCACTTTCAATGGAAGTAAATTCAAATGAATAAAATAAATGGCGTGCTCCGTTGGTTTAGACACGTCCAACGAATGAGAGAAAACGATTGATGAAGAATATATATTGTGCGAGTAGACGGTAGAAGGAGTCAGAGTAGGCCGAGACTTGCATGTGATGCCGGCGGAGTAGAATTGTATCACCCCATATCTTCCCGTGGGTGTCGTAAAAGGCGAATAAGGGAGTGTGGGAAAGTACTGACCCCTTCTTACTTTTTCACACATACATAGGTGGGTGGGTGATTCAATAAGCTCTCTACTGGATAGCTACCTATGCTTTGAATCACTACGGGGACTATACAGCTATTGCTGTCATATCCCTTTGTATTGTCAGCAGTATCCCCTCCTTCAGCTATCCACTCACCAATAGCGGATGCCTCCCGCTGCAATCGGTTGGCGAATTCGACAGCCACTAGTCCTAGTACTACAATGCTTCAATACTTAATGTCTAGATCAGCATCAGTTCCTGTTCACGTTCCTGCCTCTTACCAATTGTAGCGGACCCCGTTCCATTGGATACATGGATAGGTAGGGATAAAAGTGCACCTGTGTTTGCGCAGACACTGTCGTTTCTATTTAACTCTTGTGCACTATAATATATCCTGCGCAACTGACTTGGACTACTGACTAACGGACTTCGAATTTATATAAGTCTTATGGCGATGGGCAGAGGTAGAGAGGTCTGGTTGTGATGCCAACTGGGCTTTGTCTGATGCCTGCATGTAAGCGGCTCAAGATAGATGGTCGCCTTGCACTGCAATGGGTTGACAGTGTGATTCGGCAGCTCCTTGAGTGACAAAGCAGCTCTATTTAGAGGGGCCCTGCTTTCCCCAAACCGGGGAGAGGACTAGAAAAGGTGTCCTAAAAAAGGCTTAACCCATCACATCCGGAGTAAGTAACCACGGCTGGCTCTGCATCGACTGTAACGTGGTCGAAAACAGAAAAATAATAAATATAATAATAACCATACTCAACCCCTCGAGGACAGTCTTTATCTTTTATAGGATTAACGCAACCCTATGAGGGCATAGTAGATTCGCTTTTTGAGTCATCCACTTTCTGATATCAACAAAAAGTGTATCAGAAAGTTATTGAAGAGCTCACATCCGCAGAGCAGCTTGTGGCGGTCCCGATCCCTCAGAGTTTTGTTGCCCTTCTGCACCGGTGAGGATTTAAATGCCTAACGGGAGAGCAGTGAGAGTGCAGCAAATCTCAACTCTGGCTTGCCTTAATTTGCCGGTCTGAGAGAGGGAGCCAGAGCTATATGCTCGGGGGTGAAAGTGTCATTTTCAAGGGCATAACTACGGGGAAGCCCACTCCGGGCCTGTCCCGCGAAGGTGAAACTGGCGCCGCACCGCTCGACACCCCAAGCCGCTCACACTGGTGTTGCCCTCTGTCGCCTTACAGGCTTATCATGCCTATGGTGATTGTATAGGGGGCCCATCTAGTGAGTTGGCGAGTCACCGTCTGCCAATAGTTTAATAATTATATATTAAAAAGGCAGACGACGTTTTCATCAATAGCTTAAATCACCAAATCCATTTAACACCCAACCCAAGAGCCCGTTTCATAGTTAGCACATTTAACAATAGTTTAACTCCCATTGGAGGTTATCCATTACCGTTCTTCTACATAAGGCGGGCGTGGACTATCTGCAGTGAGGGTCCCATTCCCTATTAGATTAAAATTCTCAAAGGGTCTCTGCGTGTTGGACCTATGTCTCCATGTAAGCCTACCAAAAGCCCGGGTATCTTCAAGAAAATAAAAAGAAAATACCCGAGAAAAGAAGAACCATACTCATAATATACGAAATATGACTTTCGCAGCGTGGAATGTTCGCACCCTCCTTAATCGTGAGGCCAACAAGGGCCCGCCTCGAAAAACTGTCCTCGTGTCCCTGGAACTCTGTCGCTACGGATATCGCTGCCCCCAGTTAGACACATTTGACTGACGAGGGATAGGGTTGAGCATGGGGGAGGATATACTTTCTTCTGGAAAGGTACCCCGTCTTCAGAGCCTAGGAGATCTAGTGTGGGTTTCGCCATCAAAACCCACATCACTCAAAAGCTGGAGGATTGTCCTGTGCACATCTCGGACCGCGTTACCACGTTGCGTCTCCGCCTGGACGTAGGCAATTACCTGAACATTATTAGTGTAAATGCGCCAACAATGGACAAGGATGATGACATCAAGACCAAGTTCTATGAAGCGGTCACACAAACATTCTCTAAGATACTTCTAGGGAGCAAGTACTATTAATGGGTGATTTTAATGCGAGAGTGGGTCGTGACTTTGAAGCTTGGCCTCGGGTCTTGGGGAGACATGGTGTTGGAAACATGAATAGTAATGGACAACTACTTTTGTCGTTATGCGCTCAGTTTGAGTTGACGATCACCAGCACCATGTTCAGACTCCCAGCAAAACATAAGACCACATGGATGCATCCGAGGTCAAAACACTGGCATCTGATTGACTATGTTATTGTCCGACAAAAAGATATTTCCCAAGTGCATATTACCCGCGTTATGCGAGATGCTAATGCAGTCTGCTCCTCAGATCACCGGCTTGTCGTCACGAAACTAAGGCTCCGCCTCCATCGTCCCCGCAGATCTCAGGGATTAAAACCTAAGCGTAAGGTTTAATGACTGTGTTTCTAGTGGTATATTTCCTGATTTAATGAAACACAGCAAAGTCATAGCCTTGTTCAAGGCTGGCAACGCTACAGACCCGTCTAATTTCCGACCAGTGTCAGTGCTGCCAACTTTGAGCAAAGTATTTGAAAAAATTATCTTGAATCAAATGCTATCCCATTTTAATGTTCATAAAATATTTCATACGAAACAGTTTGGTTCTACGAAAGGGCGTTCAACTTCCGATGCTGGTGTTGAGTTATTAAAATGTATTCATGAAGCCTGGGAAGACAAGCAAGATGCATTAGGTATTCTGCGATCTATCCTAGGCTTATGATTGCGTTCAACATGAAACGCTGTGCAAAAAATTACATCATTATGGAATAAGAGGCAAAGCTTTCGACCTTCTGTCTTCATATTTAAACAATAGAATACAAAGGGTCGATATTAATGGTACACGTTCTGTAGGATCAATGGTTACAAGTGGTGTGCCACAGGCTCGATACTTGCGTCATTCTTGTTCCTCATTTATATTAATGATTTACCATTTTAAGTAGGGGACAGGAATAGGGGGGTGTTGGGTAGGACAACCTCCACGTGGTACACCCTGGTAACGTGGACGACGATGTGCGCTTTATTGGAGGCGCACGTCGTCGCCCACGGCCAATAGTCCACCAAGGAGGGGGCCGTATTGGCCACTTCGGGGTGCTCCGTCTACACTCTGCTTTAGGCAGAGCGTATTGAGCGGAGAAACCGTAGGACGTGTAGGCTCTCTGCTCACGCAGGGGCTTACAGGCATTCGTGCCAGCGTCGGTGTTGGGGAGGTCTAGCCATCCCCCCGCGTCTCGTAACCCCTAAGATTATCCGCAGCGACCCACCTGGTGGCACCAGTTGGTACGCGGTGGTCCTTGGGGCCGAGGGGCTTGCCTTAATTGGCCGGCTCGCGACAAGGACAAGTCTCTAAAACCCGACAGCGAAGTCGTTAAAACCTGTGGGGCACCTGGAGCACCCCACAGTATACATCCCACTCCCCGGAATGAGCGTCACCCGGGGAGTTGTCGTCTTTTCGTCTCCACTCGTGGGATCAAACATGAATACTAATGATTTTTACCAAAGCCCAAAAGGCCCGGAGGTGTGCCTCAAAACCACCCCCCAAACGGACGCAGAGGTTGCGTCAATCCCGGCTGAGACTGACGCCGAGTCAGTCCTCAGCATAGATACTGAGACCGAGGGCCTCCGTAGGAAGAGGCCACGATCCTCGGAATCAGGCAAAAGCCTGTTTCGTCGGCCGGGGACAATATCCTCCAGTGAGGATGACGTACCCGCCAAGGTAATAGCTACCTCCGCGGGTAGAGGTCGAAAAGCCGACCTCCACAATTTGAAGGGGCGGGTTCCAAATCTGCCGATACATGCCCCTCTGCTGCCCAGCGGCAAGGCCACGGATGTGCCGGCGGCGAGAGAGCTCCTAACGGCTCTTGCTCGCATTTCTGACGCCGTAAAGGGCGCCAAAAATGTACAGGGCAGGAAGAAGATAGTGGCCGAAGCCGTCACAGGCGCCACTAAGGCCCTAGAGGAGCTCCTCGACAGGAGCGTCTCCGAAGAGGAGGAAAAACTCCGGGCTCGGGTTGCGAGCCTGGAGGTCGAGCTTGCTGACTCCCGCAAGCAACTTCTGGAGATGCGGGAGGAAATGGGCAAGCTGACACAGCTGGTTCAAGGGACCGGGGACGCTCAAGGGGTGAAGAACCTCCCACACCACATCGGGTCTGGATGACGCGGCCACGACGGAGGATATAATCTCTGCCGTTGTGGAAGCAAGCGACTGCCCCCGGGATCAAATAAGGTCAGGCGAAATTCGCTTTGGGCCAACTGGTCACGGGTCAGTAGTCGTGAGCTGTCCCGTCGCGGCAGCTCAGAAGATTGCGGATGGACGGAGCCTACTCATTGGGGGCTTCCTCAAGGCGCAGGTGCATCTCCTGCAACCTCGCGAGTCCCGGTGCTACAGGTGCCTGGTCGCGGGGCATGTGGGGGTGCAGTGCACAGCGGAAGTCGACGTAGGTGATAGGTGCTTCCGCTGCAGCCAACCCGGACACAAGGCCATTGCCTGTAACGCTCCACCACGCTGTTTTAGATGCGTGGCGGAGGGCAAGACGGCTGAGCACCGGGTGGACAGCAAGACCTGCGCCGCCTCAAGGCCAAAGCCCCGTTCATCCCTAGGGGGGAATAAGAGTGCCGCTCAAGAGCGCCCACGTTCGCGGCGGGATGCGGATATGGATGTTCATTAATGAATGCACATATCCGCATCTTGCAGATCAATCTGAACCACTGCTCCGATGCTCAGGATCTTCTGTACCAGAGCATCGCGCAGTGGTCCGTCAACGTGGTCGCAGTCGCCGAGCCGTACTGGGTTCATCCCGGAAGCCAGTGGCCCTGGATCGCAAAGCGACTATCTTTGGGGGGTTCGGCGCAGATACCTCGCGCCTTGCAATAATTGCAAGGGGCCCAGGCTGCGTCGCGGCGGACTATGAGGGAGTGGCGGTCGTGGCCGTTTACATCTCGCCGAACCGCGACCAGCATCAGTTTGAGCTATGGCTCTCTGAACTGGACGTCGTTCTCACTGCATGCCGTCCTCGCCCTGTCCTGGTCCTGGGAGATTTTAACGCCTGGTCGATGACTTGGGGCTCCCGCGAGACCAATGGCAGGGGGAGAATTCTAGAGGATTGGGTCACTACCCGTGGCCTAGAAGTCCTCAACCGGGGGAATGTCGCCACCTGGGAGCGAGGGGGACTCAGTTCAGTCGTGGACGTATCGTTCGCGACCCCTGATCTCACTCGCCGTGTCCAGAACTGGCGCGTGGTGGTGGAGGAGGAGACGAGGTCCGACCACAGATATATTCGGTTTGACGTCTCCCCTCCACCTAATGTACCGCCAGTAATTGCAAATCCCCCGGAACCGCGTTGGGCGCTTAAACGGCTAAATCGGGAGGCTCTCCAGGAAGCGGCCATCGTGCAGGCCTGGACTCCAGCACCGGAGAGGCCTGCCGATGTGAATACCGAGGCAGAGTGGTTCCGGAGAGCCATGTCGCAAATATGCGATGCGGCGATGCCTAGGGTCAAGCCCGGGCCGGTAAGGAGACAGGTGTACTGGTGGTCGCCGGAGATTGGACAGCTGCGAACAGCTTGCCTGACCGCGCGCCGCCAGTACACCAGGTTCCGCCGAAGGCGTCGCCGCCCCGAGGAATTCCGAGAGGAGGAGCTATATGAGGGGTACAAGAGAGCCAAGAGGGCCCTCCAAACAGCCATAAAGCGGGCCAAAAGGCTGGCCCGCGAAGAGCTGCTGGAGACCCTGGAGCAGAACCCCTGGGGGCGCCCGTACCTTATGGTTAGGGGCAAACTTCGCCCTAGGGCGCCTCCGCTGACCCAGAGCCTCCAGCCAGACCAGCTCGAGAGGGTCCTGATAGCTCTGTTCCCTGCGGGAGCACAGGAGCACACTGCCCCATGTATGGCTCCACGTCGGCGTGACGTGCTACGCCGACGATACCCTCGTTACGGCGCGAGGAGTAACGCACCGACACGCAGCCCTAAAGGCCACGGCAGGTGTTGCTCAAGTCGTGGGTCGAATTCGGCAGCTGGGCCTGGAGGTTGCCCTGCACAAATCCGAGGCTCTGTGTTTTCACGGGCCTAGGAAGCAGCCTCCTCCAGGATCCAGCATAACAGTGGGGGGGCGTTAGCATCGGCATCGAGCCCTCGATGAAGTATCTGGGGCTCGTACTCGATAGCCGATGGAACTTCGGACATCATTTCCGAAGTTTTGTCCCAAAACTGAGGGGGGCCACAGCTGCATTATCGCGGTTGTTGCCCAACATAAGGGGACCTAACGCTCCCTGCAGGAGACTGTACCTCGGGATCGTGCGGAGTATGGCCCTATACGGGGCCCCCATATGGGCGGAGACCCTGACGGCCCGCAATGCGTCGATATTACATAGCCCGCTAAAGGCGATGGCCGTCAGGGTGATAAGAGGGTACCGCACGATCTCCGTTGAGGCGGCATGTCTCCTTGCCGGGACCCCTCCATGGGACCTGGAAGCGAGAGCCCTTGCGTCATTGTTTAAATGGCGCAAGGAGGCGCGGGAGCAGGGCCATGGGCCTACGCCTCGAGAAATCGAGGCTCAGCGGTCCCAGCTCCGACAGGAACTCATGGAGACATGGAAGGTGCGACTTGAGCATCCAAGGTGGGGAAACGCCACAATCGGGGCGGTCAGACCGGTCATGGATGAGTGGTTGGAGAGGAGCCATGGCAACCTCTCCTACCGGTTGTCACAGATACTTACCGGGCACGGGTGCTTCGGTAAGTATCTGTGGCGTATACACCGGGAGACCACAGCCGAGTGCCAGCACTGCGTAGAACGCAGCGAGGACACAGCGCTCCACACATTGGTGGAGTGCTCAGCGTGGGCGCAGCAGCGCCAAGACCTCGTGGCGAGTCTGGGCGTAGACATTCTCTCGCTGGAAACTATGGTGCAAGCCATGGTCTCCGGCGGGAGCAAGTGGGACGCCGCTGCGTCTTTCTGCGAGCAGGTCATGCTCGCGAAAGAGGCGGCGGAGACGGTACGGGAGAGGACTCTCCCGTCCGAGTTCCGCAGTCTGCGGCGACAACGCCGCAGACTTATCTTCGCCCAAGACTACCGGCCTCCATGACCGGGGGCCTGAGGACGGCGGGTGGGCTGCTCGTCGTCCTTACAGAAGCAGGCCCAAGACGTAGGCATGACATGAAAATGTCACGCACGCCTCATGCCCCAAGAAGCGGGATAGTACCCGAACCAACCCCCCAAAGAAGCGGGATAACACCCGAACCCCAGGTGAGGCCGCGGTGGTAGCCAAAGTCTGCCGGGAGCTCTGGGACATCTTTCCGAGGAGTTACCCGGGGCGTCCGGCAATAGACAGCTAGGCGGGGACTGTGTGGTTTTAGCCGGTTCGAGTCCGGCATGACATCCGAGGGGATTTCCACACGTTAAAAAAAAAAAAAAAGGGGACAGGAATAGGATTGTTTTGATTTCGGCGATACCTCATTGATTTTTAAAATTAGAAGACAATTAGATAACTATGACGATGTAAACAATGCAATCACGAGAGTAGTTCATTGGTTCAGCTCAAATAATCTTTGCCTAAATGAAAACAAAACTAAATGTATTAAATTTACTCTACCAAATGTAAAACAAGTTACGGCCAATGTTCAACTGAATGGACAAGTGTTAGAGTTTGTGGAATCAACTGTGTTCCTTGGTATAACTATTGCTGCCAATTTGCAGTGGGGCCCACACATAGAAAAGACGGCCTCTAGGTTAAGTTCGGCTGCATACGCTGTAAAAAAGATCTGGGACTTTTACATATGTGGATACGGCTAGAAGGGTTTACTTCAGCTATTTTTATATTATTATGTCTTACGGTATTCTCCTTTGGGGGAGTGCTGCAGATGGAAATAACATTTTTGTTCTTCAAAAACGGGCTGTACGCGCAATTTATAATTTGGGCCCCAGAGTCTCCCTCCGAGAAAAATTCAAAGAAATAAATATTCTAACCGTAGCATCACAATACATTTTTGCCAATCTTATGTATGTTCAGAAAAATCTATCACAGTTTACTAAATTCTGTGATATACATAATATAAATACTAGACATAAAAACAATCTTTTAGTTCACCACAGTCGGCTGCATAAGATTGGCGATTCTTTCCAACTATCATAAAACGCTGTATACGCTTTTACAACAAGCTTCCCTGTGACCTGAGAAATTAACCATTAAATAAATTTAAAAATTATATTAAAAGAAAGCTTTGTGAAAAAGGTTATTACTCTATTAAAGACTATTTACAGGACAGGGATGCCTGCAAATGATATGCTGCCAAATAAAATATTATAGTCATAAAATACGTAATTAAAATATTAAATTGTAAATAGGCCATCAAAAAAAAGCCTTCCTAAGTTTTTTGCCGGTTCATCTCAGGTGGGCCGCGTTCCGAACCGGTGGTCACTTTAAATATATTATTTTTTCTTTAGTTTTAGTGTATGACATTTTGTAAGCTCCGTTGAAAAGGTCTATGCAAAATAAAGATATTTTTAATTTTTATTTTTTATGAACATTGACAAATTAGAGAGTCCTGATATTCGTAAGATCTATGCTCAGGAAATAAGTGGATCACTCCATGCGATAGATGATGAGAATGGTGATGCTGTTGCTAACTGGCAAACGCTCTCATCCAATATAGTCGTCACCGCCTCGCAGGTACTGGGTATCAGATTAAGCAGACACGAGGATTGGTTTGATGACAATGATGAAATTTTGACCAAAGCCATGCGGAAACACCGTTCTCTCCTTCGCCAGCATCGTTACGACCACCAGGCGGTGGAAGTCAAACGTAGTGGAGCAGAACTGCGGAAATATGTACGAGAAATAAAAGACAAGTGGTGGCGTGACAAAGCCGAGCGCATCCAGTGGCTTGCTGATACCAAGCAGCTGGGTGCTTTTTATGATGAGGTTCGCAAACTTGTTGGTACTACGATCCGTACTAGAGTGCCCCAGAGAAATCAAGATGGCACACAATTGCTTACCAACAAAATAAAAGTACTATGCAAGTGGGGAGAGCATTTTAACACCCTGCTCAATGTTGATCGAGCTGCAGACATCGCTAACATTAACTCGATGGCATCACTTCCCACGGACAACAGGTTGGACGAGCCACTGACTGCGCGAGGTTGTTGTCGCTATTCAACAACAGCAAAATAAGAAAGCGGTGGGCATTGATAACATTCCTGGTGTATTGCTTAAGTTTCGTATTCGTTTCCGCACTGATAGGAGTGGAGTCTTGAACTTATCAAGACTAAAAGCTCGCACCAAGGTGTCTCTCGCGACTATTACTGAGCTGATGTATGCGGATGATTTGTGTTTTGTGTCGGAGTCCCCAAAGGGTCTACAAATGCTTATGTCGAGACTAGATGACTCATGTCGCAAGTTTGGCCTTAAAATAAACGTTAAAAAGACTGAAGTAATGGCCCAAACGTTGAATAGTGCTCCAGTTGACATAAAACTCAGCGACGTCTCACTCAAGCAGGTAGACCAGTTCAGGTATTTGGGCAGCACCATTACATCGAAAGGATTGCTTGATAACGAAGTCAACAGTAGAATTGGAGCAGCTGCTGCAGCTTTTGGCAGGCTTTGTTCAAAGGTATTCCGTTCACACGACATAAAGTTTCTTACGAAAGTAGCTGTGTACATGGCGATTGTTTTGCCAAACCTCTTGTATGCGTATGTGTCTTGTAGAAACGTTGTGTCTGTACCGCAAACATATCCGTACATTAGATAAATTCCACCTCAAATGCCTACGCGACATTATGAACATACACTGGTCGGACCGTGTTCGAAACACAGAAGTTCTACGAAAAGCAAATGTTGGTGGAATCGAAGCCTATCAAATGAGACGGCAGCTACAGTGGTGCGGTCATGTCTCTCGAATGTCAGACGACCGAGTGACGAAGCGTATTTTCTACTCTGAACTGCAGGATGGCAAGCGCAAACAAGGTGGCCAACTCCTGCGGTACAAAGATGTGCTTAAAAGACACATGAAGCGATGTGATCTCGATCCGTCACTGTGGGAGGCAATGGCAGCGGAACGGCCACGATGGAGGCATACCGTACACACCAAGGTGTTTGAGTTTGAGACGAGGCGGAGTGAAGAGCTCGATGCTAAACGAGACGAGCTCAAGGCCCGACCACCCGCGGCCATAGATTATAATTATATTGGAGGGGTGCTGACTTGTAGCGTGTGTAATCGTACATGCGCTTCAAAAATAGGTTATTAGAGTGACTCTCATAACAAAGTGAGAGCACACCAGCGAATCTCTCAATAGTAGCAGTAGTAAGTCGCTGTGGCCGAATACGGTCAGGAGAATATATATATATATATAAGAAGAACACGTGGGCAGATTGCTTAAAAACGGAACAGTCAAAAGTACCCACTTGGATACCCGGACGTGCATGTATAAGGGCTAGCGCATATACACAACTTGTAGTTGAACAACTATTTAGTTGTGTATCATATGTCCATAGAACTATATTGAAGCAAATATAGTCCGCATACTGTCAACTCGATAGATGTTAGAAAAAAAATATCAAAAAGCTGAATCTGATTGATGATGATCTTTGATTAAAAAAGTTGGACAACTATCATAAAACGCTTAATTTGTATTACATTGTATTGAAGTGCACATACCATCGCATAAACAGTCGATCCGCGACAAAACAGTTCAGTCGATGCAAAAGTTGTATAAATGCGCTAGCCCTTAAAGCGATTAATAAATCTGCAGGAAGCGAAAGAAGTGAGCATCATGGATCGCGAAGCCTGGCGACCTGTCCTCTCTGACTACCCCGTCAGGAATACAGTAAATTAAAATCAAATAAATAAAATCATATACACTTAGATGAAAATAAGAACTTCAATAAAACTAAACTTTATCTTAGTCTAGATCTCCACAAACAGTAATATCTGACCGTTTTCATGGTCGACACGCTTGGCACAGATATCTAAAGAGGCTGGTTATTATCTTACTGTTATATAACATAGATGAATTTAGAAATAACTGCTCTCAACGACGTACAATAGTATTGATTACTATCTGCACAGCTCAACTACAGTTAAATTATACGTTATAAAATACTACAATTTGCTTACAATCAAAATATAAAAAAAGGAATGCGC
This sequence comes from Thumatha senex, assembly GCA_948477245.1. Classification (NCBI taxonomy): domain Eukaryota; kingdom Metazoa; phylum Arthropoda; class Insecta; order Lepidoptera; family Erebidae; genus Thumatha; species Thumatha senex. The sequence continues at coordinate 5,194,205 of OX419728.1, forward strand.
GCGTTTGAACGCCATTTTTTTTGTTCACTTTTTTAATCCGTCGTAGAGGTATTTTACACTGATGCGTACAAATTTATAGATACATATTATAAATTTTCATTTTTTACCCCTATAGTAGAAGATGGTTTTACTTGCAAAATTTCATAGTACTGTTGTGCTGCATAAACGCCTATATCTTTTTTTACGTTAACTTGAAAAGGTACGTATATAGTTTTGATTTCAACTCGATACCTACACGACTTCCCGAGATAAAGAGTCTGGTCAGACAGACGGACGATCGGATAACGGTTTAGTCAACTCTCGCCCCCTCGACCCCTAAAAAAAGATTTGTCTATTTGTTTCCACTCAAGCCTTAAACATAGTTCACACTCGACCCCCAGGGGGTGAGACGGAATTTTCATACAAAACCAGGCATAACTCGTCCACTTTCAACCCCTAATTCGGTAAGTGAGGTACAATTTATAATTCGTAATTTTATTTTATTTTTAGTTTATAATATTTTACAGCTGAAGAGTGATTGTTTGGTTGAATTTTCGAATTAATTATTAACCTTTATTTTTGTGGTGGATAGCCCGTTTTTTTCAATTAAGGCAATAGGCTGTATATCATCACGTTACTACCCAGAAGAGTAGAGTAGTATTAATAAATATCAACAAATAGACAAATTTTCATTATTGTTAAACTAATCAAATTATGAGGATGTATGAATAAAATGGTTACTGGGGTTCGAATATTTTCACAAAGGAACATGCCTACATACGTAAAGTCACGTGTTTACCTCCGAAGGGGTAGGCAGAGGCATATTATAGGTCAACACTTCACCATTTGGTTTGCACCATTAAATTAATTAGGCAACTCCACTTCCTTGGCGTTGTCGTTGTAAGTGTACATTGGGGGTCGAGAGGAAACTACGATTTGTCTGGAAAACTAAAATTCACTCTCGACCCCTAGGGGTCCAGAATAAACTAAAGTTAGGGGTCCAGTGTGGACACTTAAATTATTAGGGGTAATTATTATTAGGTCGAGAGTGGACTAAACCTGGATAACAAAGTGATGCTGTTTTTTTCTATAAGGGTACGAAACCCTAAAAAAAAATTCTTACAGCTTGTACATGACTGTATGACGAATTTATTTTCTCAAACTTTAAATTATTTATACTTTTTAACTTTCGCGGTTTATTTATATACAATTTTGTACTTACATTCACCGACGTTTCGAGCGCAAAATAAGTACAAAATTGTTTCGCGTGTAGTCTCGAGTAGTAGGTATATAAAATATTATTCATACTTATTGCTTAAAAGTAAGATGAAGTGATTTTAAGACATGTCTTTATTACTTATTTTTCACTTTGGCATTTTAACTTTTTGACGCATAATAATGTTATGTTTTTACGTAAAAACAGTTGCGTTTTATTATCAAACTAGCTGACTCGCCCGGCTTCGCCCGTGACACACTTCGAACCCCGTGGCGCCCATTTAATCCCGTCGTTTATTATTTTCACAATAATGTATGAACATTTTCCAAATTACTTGATTACTTCTCCGCTCTCCAGTACGCCCCCACAAGGCCCGGTCGAATTATGGTTACACGAAATTAATTTCTTTGCGCATTCTATTGAATTTGCTGTAACTCGTAAGTTATTTATTATATTTGCAAGGTGTAAAGGGACAAAATAATCTTCATGAAATGCTGAAATCAATTAACGTAGTAAAAATGATAAGGATTAATAGCAAAATTTGTGTAAATAGCCCTCAAATTACCGCTTTATAATTGATGGTTTTTTAAAGTATTAAAATGGATATAGTATGTTATTCTTAAAAGATAGACACATACCGTCCCGAACTTTTTTGTCGACCTTCATTAGATACACAATTGCACCATACATTATTTTGTTATATCTCAAAGGGCAGGCAGCATTTTCGTTGAAAGCTCCTAGACGGCTTATCCTTTCCGACATCCCCAACAAATATCGTTATAATTTAGTCAATGTGTACAAAAACTTAACAAATTATAAATAAAAACCTTCCTTATGAATCACTATAACTATTAAAAAAAACTGCATTGTAATTCCTTGCGTAGTTTTAAAGATCTAAGCATACATACGGACAGATAGCGAAAAGCGACTTTGTTTTATAATCTGTAGTGATAAGGTACAATTTGAAATGTGGTATCTTGATGCAGTTTGTTCTTATAACAGTTGAATTCAAGTGCATGAGTATTATTAACCTCTAAATAGAAGGGCTAAGTACCTTCCAAAAGCAAAAGCAGTCTATTGCGATAAGTCCATTATCGCAATAGACTGCTTTTGCTTTTGGAAGCACTTAAACTCCGAAGTAAACATTTGAAGATCACACAAATATTTGTTCCGACTCGGGATTAAACCTCATACCTCTCAAGCTCGTGCGGAAGCGCTCGTAGCCCCGCGGTCTCAGTGTTATGTAAACGATCACTGCGTTAAGCAACTTTCATTATGGCTGGTCCTCGGATGGATGACCACATAGTGGCATTTACAATAGCGAGCGTTTCTGTGCTTCGGAAGGCACGTTAAGCCGTTGGTCCCGGTTGCTAGTAACATGGCGGTCGTTAAGCCCAGTTGCCGGCCTTATGGCCGGCTTGAAAATTTTCAGCAGCAGGTCGCCATAACCTGCGCCTGTCCATTTCAACACGGCAATGGGCTCACCACCTGTTACGTGGGACAAAAGTGCATACGGTGAAATGTGGGCGTATAGTTGCCTCTGCCTACCCCTTCGGGGATAAAGGCGTCACAATATGTCTATGTCTATGTGACCCTCTCAAAATTTATTTTTGATTTTTTTTAATAATTACGTTTCACATGCATTTTTATTTTAGAACATTTAACGATTTTTTTACCACTAAGGTGGCAGACAAGTATACCTGATGTAAAATGGTCACCTTAGCCTATGGACGTTTGCAACACCAGAGGTGCAGTACTCGCGCTGCCTACCCTTTATAAACCTTATAAAACCCTTTTTGAAGAATCCCATACTGTAGAAGTTTGGGAAAACCCAGGCAGGGAGTTCATTCTACAATCTAAGCGTTCGCGGAATAAAGCCTCTATCGGACCTAACCGTATGTGAGCGCTGCGGACGCAAAGTGTGAGGGTGCACACCCTGTCTATGGTAAGCGGTGCGATGATAGAAGGTAGCCTTGAGCATCATATCAAACAATTCCTCAGATCACAGACCGTTGTACTGGTCTAAGTTTTTATTTAACTATTTTAATCGCGTCGCTGTACGATTATATAGTACATCTGTTATTAACAATCATTAAATAGGACAACACATCACGAGGCCATAATACTTTCGCCCTCGCTTTTAGTTCGAACCAGCTTTAATAGATGAATACAAGATCGATTCTATGTTATCGTCTCGATAAATGATCGATTGGTTTTTTTGTACAGCGAGTGTATTGACCCATAGTGACCTCGAATAGACATAACTGTATGCAGGTCTGAAGGTTAAGTTCAGGTTACTAGCTTATTGAAAATAAGTATGACTCGAGCACTGGATATGATCAATCATTCAGAGTTTGAAATGATCAACGAATTCATTCATAGACGATGGAATTCTTTACTTTGCTTAAAAAAATATTATTGGAATCACAAGTATACATATAGCTGCTATGACTCTACGCTATATATTATTAATGTAGGCAAGTAAGGTTTGTAAAGAGTATTTTTCGTGTTAATGACTGCAAACTGTTGACTACACAGGGAGCTGTTATTTGACACGCAGTTATGAATAAAAGATTTTTCTTTCGGGTGTGCAGAGTTGATGCGCGCCCACGAATAGCCTGTAACCACAGAGTAACGTACAGAGCACCAGCTCCTTCAGAACGTTCGTTCTGGAACGCCTTGAAAGCGTCCACTGGCGGGGTCGGTTTTTAACGACACGCACACATTTGTATGAAGCTGAAGGTCTGTATAGTCTTAATAGTCTGAGCTCTAAGCTCTGTGGGCGAAGGGGTCCGAGAACACCACTCATCCCGCATCGGCCGCTCTCTACCATCTCTGCTTCCAGAGTCGTGCTTGAGAGCGCTGCGATGCGAGCTCGTTTCCTCAGCTCGTTATGGAGCTCTGAGGTGGAAGTGGGGACACCCATTCAGCTCTATCAAGACGACCTCCAGCATAACGAGGCCCCCTTTTACTGGATCGCAGTGATTTAATCTCTATCCTACCCTGGGACTCTTAAACGAGGCGGAACACCGCGGTAGTTAAATGAATACTACGGCCCCTTTTTCCTTTTTTGAATTCCACAAACCGTCTATGCAGGGAAGAAGCCTTGAGCCGCTGGTGCAGCGTAGAACAGTAGCGCCCTTGGCTGCATTCCACCGAATTTACCACGGCAATAGTCCGGAAGACCTTTTCGTGTATAAGGGGCCCATTTAACCAGGATTCTAGGATAAGATCGCTTGATGAGAACATCACACAAAGAGAGAGCTGATCCTGCTTAGCAAATAGGCTGTTCAATTATGCTCGCAGCAATAAATAGCAGTACATTACTCATATTTTAAACAACTAAAATAAGGTTAAGGTTATTTAATAATTTGTTGTAAATACAAGCATCATTTGTTCTTTGAAGATGAAATTAAATATAACTTTAATATATGTATCTTAATATTACAAACAGAGTTCACTAAAATATATATTTTTCTTCACTAATCATAAATGCCGTTAAAATGACCTCCTTAGCAACGTACCTATGGATGATTCACAATAATATGATAGATACGTATTGACATTTGACCCTGTTGGTATACATTAGCGCCAGATTAGCGCTGTTGGGGCTTGACAGGGATTTTAGTTAGCACTTATGAAATTAACGTATCTATATTATAGAGTGTAAGGTAACGGTTTTGGTAACGGTAGGGGAACTAACTAACAATACCAAAAAATATGTTTGAAACATCCTCGGCCTCGCAAAAGTGGTGTGTATGCGATTATTGCGCTGAGGTCTCATATTCTATTTCCTGGTTGAAACAAATATGTGTGAGATTCGCAAAGATTTGTTTCAGAATTTTAGTGTTTACCATGTATAATATGTATCCTACGTTCCCTACGTTTATGTTTCCTATGTATAGAAATATAAGTATGTTTATCAGTTGTCTAGATCCCATACCACGAGCTTATACAAGCTTACTTTGGTGCTTAATTCTATGGCGTTGTGTAAGAAAAATGTCCATATTGTCACTTCCAGAACGCGTATTGATGTTCTATTTTGTATTTAAATCACCTGATGACCGCATTATAATATTAGTATAGATTTAGGTTGTATAAATGATAAAAATGTATGGGATTAAGTTGCTCTAAGTCAATACACATAAATATACAAATACAAACATAATCAATACACCTGAAGCGCTCGTGGCCCCGCGGTCTCAGTGTTCTGTAAACGATCACTGAGTTACGCAACTTTCACTATGGCTGGTACTCGGATGGGTGACCACTTTGTGGCATTTACATTTGTGAGCGTTTCCGTGCTTCGGAAGGCACGTTAAGCCGTTGGTCCCGGTTGCCAGTAAAATGGCAGTCGTTAAGCCTGGTTGAAGGCCTTATGGGCGGCTTAAAAATTTCAAAAGCAGGTAGCCACAACCTGCGTCTGTCTATTTCAACACGGCAATGGGCTCACCACCTATTACGTGGGACAGGAATCCACACGGTGAAAAGTGGGCATATAATATGCCTCTGCCACCCCTTCGGGGATAAGGCGTGATGGAATTTTTATTTTATTTTATTTATTTATGACCGCATTATAATATTAGTATAGATTTAGGTTGAATAAATGATAAAAATGTATGGGATTAAGTCGCTCTAAGTCAATATAAATAAATATACAAATACAAATATAAAGAAACATAATAAATATAATGTAACAGACGAATTTCTTTTAAAAGCATTTTAATTTTCATGTTAATAATGTAAACGAAAACTAATATCATTACTGGCGATCAAAAAAGAGAGGCCATGAGTTTTATTGCCAGGTTCTTCTTTAGGCTCTACCTATTGCTTTGGCAGTAAATGTAGAAGCATAAATCTATAATTAGTATGCATGGATCGCGAAGCCTGGCGATCTGTCCCCTCTGACTACCCCGTAAGGGATACAGCGTGAAGATAGTTTAGTTTAGTTTATAAATCTTGACTTTCATATTTCACACTATATTTCACATAAGTGTTACTAATTGTTTATCATTCACGTCTTATCCCCCCGAAAGGGTGGCAAAGGCATATTACACGCCCACTTTTCGCCGTGTGTATTCCTGTCCCTTGTAAGAGGTGCTGAGCCTATAGCCGCATTGAAATAGTTAGACGCAGGTTATGGCGGCCTGCTGTTGAAATTTTATGGCCTTCAATAAACATATTTTCAGTTAAATAAAATAAAAACACTCAAACTCTGAAACAAACATTTGCAGATCATAGAAATATTTCTTCCCACCAGTAACTGAAGCCTAAACTGCATCAATAGCAGTCGCATACACTATCATTGCCCTACAGATATAATATATGTACGCCTATACGAGTATGAGGTACCTATATTAAGAATTTGTTCACAGTACACCTCCATCTGTCAAAAGGACGTTCAACAGTTGCAGTACATGTATGAAGAGTTGCTGTTGAAGATCAGACCCAATGCTGTGGGTCTTGTAGATGCCTTCGATATCAGAGATGAGGTTTGTTATATGTATAATATATATTAAATATTTGCCTTTTATCAGCACTTCAACCCGGAATGAATTTCAAAATCATTTCTTAGACGTTTGTATCTTTACTACTCTTGGCTGGACGTTGATGAGGACCTTGGTTAGGGGACACTTCCAACCCTTAAATTTTCAAAAGTACTTAAATACTGGAACCTTCTTCATTAACGGGACATAAAGGGCAACCACACTTGATTGTACCGGGACTCATCCCTGATTTTTAGCAGCATGCATATTTTTAACATTCTTTTGTAACTTTTAGGAATAATATATTATTAGGTAATTATGTAATTTTTACACTGTAATATTCTTGAGAATTCCTCAATTATTTTCTGAAAATTGAAGGTATATTTTCAGAAGAATTTTCGAGGATAGTATACTCAGTTCTGAGTTGAAAAATCATTTCAGGTCAGGTCTGTGTAGAAGATCTGAGTTGTAATATTTTTAGGTACATCATGGGTCTGTTTGATAGTAAGAAGTTTTATTTGTTTTTAACGAATTTTCTGTCATTGATAGATTCTAAATTCCACTCTGGGCGCTTCCGATGGCCGCGTGTACGAGCGATTGATGTCAGAAGCCCTGAAGAGCCCGCTGAACGCGGAACCAGTTAACCAAAGTTTCCACAAATATTTAAAACCCTTGATGCAGGGAAAATTGTAACATTCCACTGACTATTATTATCGTATAATAATAATCTGGTTTTGGATTTTATTGCATTTTAGTATAATTTAATTACATTCCAAATTAAATATTAGTAAATTAGGTACTATTTAATTTAGAATTTAATGTATACTACACAAACAGTTATGTTAGTTATCTAATTTTGACTTCTGTCGGTGATGTCATGTAAAAAAGTGTAAATAATAAAGTTTATAATTTAAAAAGTCTTGTATTCATTTATGGCATTCGTAATTACAGAATCATTTTTATTACCTATATTTTCAAATAAATAAAAGTAATTTGACTTTAATAAATAAATAAATAACTTAATTAGTATACGTCGCAGTCGCTTTGCAAATACATCAAGACAAGTTTTCGGTATCACCGGAAGTCGTCGTAATGTATGTTGCTAATTTCATTGGCCGTAGGTACAAAACTGGTTGCTTAGGCAATTTGGGCGTTAGCACGTGCAAACCCAGATCCTGATGAGTTTGCTTGCGAGTTGGCAACCTTGTACGCAGTGCTGACAGGTGTAGATTTGGCAGAAGAAGAGGCGGATCCGTAACCGTTAGACTGAGCATCAGCAGATGTTCTTGAGCCACCGTAGTATCCTCCTTGAGACTTGACGAGTCCATAAGCAGGAGCGTTGACATCTGCGATAGAGTTAGCAGAGCCAAAGCCATTTACGTTAGCGGTAGATTTAGCAGAACCAATGCCAGCGGAGTTCACATCAGCACCAGCGTTGGCTGCACCGTATCCGTTGGAGGTAGCCTGGGCATTGGCATTTCCATTTCCTTGAGTTTTAGCTTGAGCTTGAGCAGAACCTGCAGCAGGTGCATCATATAAGGTGCCAAAGCGCCAAGAGTAAGTTTTTCCTTGGGTGATTTTAGCAGAGGACGCAGCATTTCCAGCTCCAATTACATTCGCGTTAGCGGACGCGGTTTCTAGAGGAGCAATAGGTACGTAGGCTGTATGAAAGATGGGAGTCTTCACGTCCGCAATGGCAGGTAACTCTGGAGCTGGAAGGATTACAGGGCTGGCGTGTATCACGGGGTAGACGACACCAACAGCACCATTGGTATAAGCGGTAGATGTCGCTGAACCTTGCCCTTGGGAATTAGCGGATGTACTGGCAGAGTTGTATTCAGAGTTAGCCTTAGAGTCTGCATGTCCTTGACCGCCTGACGTTCTCGCATTGGAAGATGTAACACCATTACTGCCTGCGCCTGTATTGGCACTGGATTCAGCGATACCGGCGCCGTTGCTAGTAGCTGAAGTTATAGCTGATTCTGAGATTCCATTTCTGAAGGCTGATGATTGAGCATGAACAGCTCCTGGAAATTCGTAGCCAATTTCAGGAGGTGCAGCAAAATTCTGCTCGTAAGTGATGACTGTTGCTGGTGCAGGAATACGGTAGTAACTAGCGCCATTTTGAGCTTGTGCTACTGCTTTCGCACTACCAAAGCCTGGGTTCGTCTGAGCCTGAGCGAAGACTTGTTCTGGGTAGATGTATCCGTCACGAGCTAAGGTATTGCCAGAGGTGCTGCCGTAAGCCTGTGCATTTTCACCATTGGCATTGGCTGAAGCAACACTCGAGCCTCCGTTGTAGTTGTATGCTTGACCGATGGAGTAGGCGCGTCCATCACGGTACAGAACACCTGGAAACCAAAACAAATAATGAAATCAATATATAACTATAAAATTGGTAGTTTTATAATATATAACAAATATATTATGTAAAAATAAACAATTAGTGTTAAAGATTTTTAAAAATATGTTATATTATTAAAAAAAAATCATAATGATTACCATTTATAAGGATTGGGTTAGATGAGCTCACAGCCACCAACGCCAGAATTACTACGAACTTCGACGCCATGTTGCTTAATAGCTGATGAAAGGATACGATTGAGTGGATGCAGTGAGAGCATTTCTCCGAGCTTTTATACTTTGAAACGATTACCACCACTCCTGCGCACCAACTGACCTATACTTGTGAACTTCACCTAGAAACTAACACTCATAAATTAAACTGTGGGATGCAAACCGATTCGCGAATGTCTGAATGATACTCTTTAAAATTAATTATAGTTTTATTAGGACATCCAAAAAGCTTTAGGTGCAATGGCCTTTACTTAAATGTTTTATGAGATACGTAGTTTTTTTGTTTTGTTTACATATGACGATATGAACTTGAATTTTTGCTTATTTGCCATTGGCGAGACGGAGCTCAGACAGTATATAACTAGATATTTAGATAAGATCATTTATATTACAGATGTATAGATACTTAAAGTTTATAATATTTAATTCGGTACAATCGGAAAAGGAAGTAAAGATTTCAATTGGCAGTTATAATAGAACTCATTAATTTAAGATTGATCTCATAATTTCTTTTTTATAATAAAAAAGTTTAACGTCACAAAAGTTTATGGGTAGATGTATCCGTCACGAGCTAAGGTATTGCCAGAGGTGCTGCCTATGATGATATTTGATTTTTAAATCTTTTCACTTGCTACGATTCTGAGACATAACATACACTTGGTCTACTTTCATAAGGATTTTCACACAGGCACGTGTTTTACTCATGGTCCTGACCTGGCCCTTCTTTAACCAAATAGCAATTTGATTAAACTATTTACGCCTAGGTCAACCTGTCCCAATTTGTGCTTCACATTCACCGCTAATTTGCATCATCAATCTTCTACCGTCATCCCTTCTACTTGTTCGAACTATCTCAGCGTCCTTTGTACTACTTTAGTTATTGCATTTTCTTTCATATCGCTAACATTCCCTTCTTCAACATGTATTTTTTTGTATTATTAAACTACTATCCTTATTTCTATTTCGTTACTAATCGAGTAGCATCCTATGCTGATCGGCATAAATGGACCAAACACTGTTAGCAACAATGATATTATAATTATTCAAGTATGTCATTGCTATTGATAGTGTTTAATTATGTCATGACATAAGAAAAAAAATTGATGTCATCGTTACTAAAATCTGGTCAGTTTTTATGTTCATAGAAACAAATTACCGACGGTTTGTTTTAGATTGAGGTGGATGATCATTTCGATCGACACAAGTTATTATGCATCGAAAATGGTGAAAAAAAAACAAAGAATTCTTCGAAGAATTCACCAAAGAGACGGTTACATCCATAAGGGTTTGACCCTGAAACTGTTATTGTAGAGAATTCTTCGCTGAAACCTGTCAAGAATCGATTAGTTAGTACCACATTCATAAATATTGTGTTGCGATAGGATTCAGCCTCTTTCTTCGAAGTCATAGAAGCCATATTACATTGCTAACTCGACAGAATAACCTCAATATTATTTATCACCCATGCAGGGTATTATCATGTGCAAAGCATACAAACAGCTTAACGCATAGGCAAAAAAAAGATAGCGGGCAAAGACGGATACCCTGAGGCGCTCCTGCAATAACTGGCAAAAAGTATCTCCCTCTGCTTACTGTGTTACATTTAACGGTTGAGGATATCGTTCCTGCTCATTTCGCTTCTTGTCCAAAACCGGTTTGCGTCGTGAATTCTTGTGGATACGACTAAAGAACGTGTTAACCGGTCATACGTCATAATAATCGTAATTGACCTTAGTTCATTCATGATACTATCGAGTTTAAGCCTCAAGGTCAATAAGGTCTCTAATAACTGTAGATACAGTTTCCCGTTGGACTCACCTCGACAAGTTTAAGAATTTAGATCATGAAAAGGGATATTTCTTCTTTTATTTTGGTGTTCAATGTAAAGTCGTTATGCCAAGTTGAGTAAAATACAAACTGACTTTAAACGTTTAAACCGGCAGTGGGCTTATTACGTGGACAATACAACTGATGAAATGTGGGAAGGCCTCTGTACACAGAACATATAATAATAGGTATTATTATATGTTCCGTGCATATTGGTGTCGAATAAATTTTTACATACTTATTTGCCTAAGTATTACTTGACACCCGCTGCTCCGCATGCGTGATGAAGTTTTCCCGTACCCGTTTCCTTGTTCTTATTTTTATTGTTGTTATTGTATGTGCCTAATAAATGTGTTTCATTCTTTCTCTTTCTTTCTCACAGGAACTGTTCTTGGAATAAATAGTAGCCTATGTATTATTCTGATGTGTAAGCTATATTATAGTAAAGTTTCATCAAATTCCATTCTGTAGATTTTGCGTTAAAGAATATAAACATTCATTCTTACAAACTTTCGCGTTTATAATATTAGTAGGATGTACGTGTTAGGCGTCAGTTTTAAAAGTATGGGTCCTAATCTTGGAAGTTAACTTAGAAGGAAGTGTTTCCTTACGTTTACAATTGATAAATACTTGCGTATTTTTTGAGAAATGGATAACATGGACTTGTTCTGATGATGGACGGGAGCTGACCATATTGCCAAACCCCTAAGTTAAACAAGATAATCTCATCGAGTTTTGACGTTTTATTCAGAATCTTTGCAAACGATATTTTGTTAATGGATGTTATCGGTCGTACTAATGATTCATCTGTTTAGTCTTGGTTAGTATTCTACTGCCAATCGCTCGGGCTCTGTCAAAATACAAAACAAGCTTTTATTGCTCAAAAGCTTATTATGTAATCTGCAGCCGATGGTTAAAAAAAACAAATTTACTTTTGAAAGTAATTTAATAACTTTTAATGATTTGAGACCTTTATTATCAATTGAATGTCTTCTTAAAGAAACAAAGTCACAGTAAAAAAAAATGAAAACAAAATGGCGCCGCCGTTAATTTTAATAGTATTAATATTAATAACTTTGACAGAAATTACAATTAATACAAAATTACGAACTAAGGGAATCGACTACGTTTGATGCTAGATACGGAGTGTGCTACTCGAGTAAATGCGATCGCATGAGAACTTGCTCGTTGCTGTGTCAGCGCCTCGTGTTCAAGCTCGTGACTAATGAATAAATATCCATCACGCCTTATCCCCGAAGGGGTGGCAGAGGCATATTATATGCCCACTTTTCACCGTGTGGATTCCTGTCCCACGTAATAGGTGGTGAGCCCATTGCCGTGTTGAAATAGACAGACGCAGGTTGTGGCTACCTGCTGTTGAAATTTTTTAAGCCGCCTATAAGGCCTTCAACCAGGCTTAACGACTGCCATTTTACTGGCAACCGGGACCAACGGCTTAACGTGCCTTCCGAAGCACGGAAACGCTCGCAAATGTAAATGCCACAAAGTGGTCACCGATCCGACGACCAGCCATAGTGAAAGTTGCGTACCTCAGTGATCGTTTACCGAACACTGAGACCGCGGGGCCACGAGCGCTTCTACTAATGTTTGACGCAATAATGAGGTGAACTTCTAGTCAGCAATTCCCTTACTGTTCGATGCCTTAACAAGCTTGTATAGTTAGACCACGACCGCTGTACCGCTCACTGCGTACAATTTGTACGCAGTACGAACGCACTACGACTGAGAAAGAAAAATGCAAACTAATTGTTGCTCGATTTTTATTTACGAATCAAAGCCTACTTTATGAATGAAAGAATTTATGATTTAGTTTCATTACTTTACACACTTATGTCTTTCGAAACTAGTAACTGAAAGACTACCGACCACAAATATCCTGAATTACAAATAATATATTAATGGACGCAGACGACTTAATAAATATTAATGAATTAAATTGAGATAACAGATGGATATTTTCACAGTTCCTGTTTAATTTATGCTTTAATAATAAAAGCTGTTCCACCAGCTTGACTTGTTTTATATCTGTCAACGGATATCACTTTCCATTATAAAAAAATAGTCAGTGTTACAATTATCAGTTGTAGTGTTTATAAAATCTAAGGCTGCTGTATAAATTTATTATATCTAGATGTCATAAACATGTTTTCTTAACTTCGCAGAATATTATCTATCGAGAATATTAATTTTGTGAAACGAATCATTAATTTCTCTATAATAAAATTAAATTTTAATGGATGCCGAATGATTTAAATTATGATGATCCCTACGGGGTTTTTTTTGTAACAGAAGGTGTCTACCATAGACCAACGAATGTTGCTTGCTCCTTTTCGCTCGCACGATAATAAAATTATAAAATCACGTGCCAAGTTTACGTCAAAATATATTTGAAATCGCATACGACCTGTCAGTTTCCTACTATTCGTGTGTAGTAATTATTGACTGCGTCTGTGGCGCGGTAGGAGTGTATCCGACTGCTACGCAAGAGGTCGAGGGTTTGATTCCCACCCAGGATAAACTTTGTGTGATAAGCACGATGGTTTATTCTATGTCTGGATGTTATTTATCTATAATATGTATGTATTTAGAAAAGTATGTTTATCAGTTATCTAGTTACCATAGTACAAGCTCTGTTTAGTTTGGAATCAGATGGAGTTGTGTAAGTTGTACCAACGTATTGTTATCGTATGAGAAAAGGGTGACGCCCCTGACATGCTGGTTTCTATGAAATATAGGTATAAAGTAAGGCGCCTTTACTAGAGAGCGTACGGGTAACATTGATGTCTTACTCTGTGTTGGCTACATTGAACTATAATGTACTATGTATGATATTAGGTACTTCAATCGATGTCTATGATATTTTTGGTAAACTATTCGTTTTTAAGTTATGAAAAACAACAATGCCGATGATAGGCAGAATGCTGGTCCTGAGAATAATTATCTATAAATTAAATCTATACTAATATTATAAAGCTCAAGAGTTTGTTTGTTTGTTTGGTTGAACACGCTTATTTCACGAACTACTGGTCGGATTTGAAAAAAACTACATTGGCTATATATAGACACGCTACTTCCCTGAAGAGCGGAGAATTAGTCATAAATGTTAACAAATCGGGCATATTTTATTGCATTATTGTAGAATTTACAAGCGATGGGAATAAATAGTTGCGCCGGGAGATCGAAGTATGTTTCGGGAGAAGCCGGGGGGGTCACCTAGTATGTCATACTTTAAAATATTCAGAAGTGTGGAGTTAATGGTTTCCAAGTGGTATCTCTGAACACAGATAATAAAATATAATTCTTCTCTGAAGCATAATAACTTTTATAATTCTACTGACATCAAGAAAATGACACGGGCTCTTCTACTATCCTTTCCTAAACTTCTACCTTAACTTTGTCTAAAACAGGACCCTTATAGGAGCGTGTGTCGGAATGTCTGAAAGTTCTTCAAATCTGAAGAATGCAAAAAGTTATAACTTAATATCTGTGAAAAAAAGAGAAATTAAAAAGGTCCATTTGGTACTGAGATAAATTAGTCGCGATATTCTAAATACTTGTTTCTTTTACAATTATTACGCGTATCTTTTTGTTTCTTAGGAAGATACCCGGTATTTTGTTACTTACTTATAATTATATATTACTACTTTTAAATAAATAAAATAAATATCCATCACGCCTTATCCCCGAAGGGGTGGCAGAGGCATATAATATGCCCACTTTTCACCGTGTGGATTTACCTGTCCCACGATAGGTGGTGAGCCCATTGCCGTGTTGCTATAGACAGACGCAGGTTGTGGCTACCTGCGGTTGAAATTTTTCATGCCGCCCATAAGGCATTCAACCAGGCTTAACGACTGCCATTTTACTGGCAACCGGGACCAACGGCTTAACGTGCCTTCCGAAGCACGGAAACGCACGCAAATGTAAATGCCACAAAGTGGTCACCCATCCGAGGACCAGCCATAGTGAAAGTTGAGTAACTCAGTGATCGTTTACAGAACACTGAGACCGCGGGGCCACGAGCGCTTCTTTTATTACTACTTTTATTATAATTATTTATTAAGTAAATAATTTTAAAGTCATTCTTACGATTTCTTATTCTCATATGAAAACGTTATATCCGAAACTATTCAACCTAGAAGTTTGAAAGAAAGTTAAAAAATAGCCATTGACTTATAAATTACAGGGAAACCTATTAGAAGTCTATGGTCTAAATGATTAATCATTGAATAATGTGCATAAAAATTAATATTATACCTGTCTTTCTTATCTATGGTAAAAAGTATTTCAAAATCAAACCAGAATGATAATTTTAACAACAGTAGTTAACATACGTAGTGTAGGTAACACCCGTAGTTTATAGTAGGGGAGACAGCAGGAAAAGGAATTTAAAATTGTTAATTAGTACAAACTATATATGTATGGAGACCTAGAATTGTCAATTTTAGTTAAATGCGTGGTCTAAAAAAAAAGGCAATGGTCTCACCACCTATTACGTGGGACAGGAATCCACACGGTGAAAAGTGGGCATATAATATGCCTCTGCCACCCCTTCGGGGATAAGGCGTGATGGATATTTATTTATTTATTTAAAAAAAAAAACAAAAAAGCAAAGAGTTGAAAAGACCCCGTACATGTATAGTTATTCCAAATAACATAGACCTTTGAGTTGTATGGGCGCTTATACAATTTGGAGGCTTAATTGGACTTCGATAACTTTTGGTTCCACCACTACCAGACTGACTGACGGTCAAATCTGTATATGTATGTAAAGATGTTATGAACATCAGTCGGTATCAAATTCCTTGTGAAAATTAACGCTACCTCCCCTACTATTACATCAGGTAGTTGATGTCATTTTAACGTACAAAAGATTCAGTGAATTCAATCTCAGTCACCGTTAATTAATTTGAATCGATTTTATTACTTCAATACAACAACATAAACTATAGAAATGGGTTTATTGCGGAAGAGGTCGATATTGAAGCTTTAATGAGGCATAGAGACACAGTGAGGGACCAGTAGGGCAATGGCCTCCTTTTTGGAGGTTATGGCATACCTAAGCTTACAACAGTAAATCACATAAATAAATAAAACATTTTAATATGACTTATGAGTAACGGTCACATCTATCATCTAAACTCTGCAGTGGTTTTGGTAAAATATAAATCATATACATTTGCTATCCTATATTGCTCTTTATTATCGTTGTAAGTTTTTTTTTTTTTGTAATCTTTTTTTTTTTGAAGTTTTTATCCTTCAAGGAAATGTCAACTCCATCGTGCCTTAATCTAGTATAGGTACATCATTCTTAATACTAAGCTTAAAATTATTTACACAGTGCGTTGATTGGCTATTGTAACTAGGTGACACAATTTTTTAGCAGCATCTGACTTGGGTTTACTTAATATAGTCTGTACTAAACCTACATCCAATACATTTAACTGCAACTCTTTAAATAGAGTATTTCGTTCAGTACCGTTTCTGCCACACTCCATCAGCAAATGTCGCACATCTTCTATTGTGTTACAAACTAAACAGTTGGGAGTTTCAGACTTTTTCATAAGATAAGCAAACTTTGCTGACGGGTAGTGTCCTGATCTAATTCTCAAAGCTAGTTTTATGTAATTCCTGCTAAGTTTAGGGTTATCAAACCATATCAGTCTCGGAGGACTCGGCTGAATGGTTCGATACCATATGCCCTTGTCTACTGAAATATTTTTGAAATGCATCACCCAGTCATTGTAGCATTCATGCTTGAACTTAGGTATTAATTCCCAATAGTCCGGTCGGTAATTGAACATAGTGCCGTCCACTGTCGCTAACTTAGCTAAACGGTCTGCTTCCTCATTTCCCTTAATGCCTAGATGTGCTGGAACCCATTGCAACCTAACATCCTTACCGTTTTTATTTAATGAAATAATATATTTTAAGATTTCGTAGGCTACCCATGCACTTTTGATGCCAGAAGTGCATCGAGCCAAATGTTGCAGCGCACTTTTGCTATCCGAAAAAATTACAATTTTTTTTTTTTTTTTTTTCGGATAGCAAAATCGTTGTAAGTGAATTGATCAACTATATTTGCTATTAGCATAATCAGTATAAGTATTTTGAACACTTTCGGTGACAGAGAAAGTTATGATAAATTAGATAGATAATATTTTGTCACTTTACAAATAAAGGTAATTATTTACGTAGAGATTTTGTATTTGATTAAACAGCAATTGCCGAATATGTGTCAGTCGGGTTTAAACAATGTTTTCGAAAGATTGCAAAAAAGAAGTGGTTCTAAAGTTTTTTTTTATTTAGTTTTACCTTGAAAGATACGATTTTATACGTCCGACAATGTATTCAATGGTTTTGGGTTGTGTCATTATGGGAAGATGGTGTGTAAGGATGTTGTGAGTTGTTTTGGGGTGTAAGGAATTTTATATTTTATATCTGTGCGTGTGCATGGGTGGTATGGAGACATAATATGAAATATTGTATACTAAGCTATGGAGAATTAGAAATTAATTTTTATGAATGTAGATTTATAATATCGTACATATGTAAACATATATATCTATATGTAAATAGATAGATATATAAAATTTACTCATGTACACCACTAGTAGTTACATAAATAAATTATTCATTATACTGTTTACCATCATCATCATCCGAGCGTCTGTCCCAGTTGCGTCTCGCGACGCCCGGGGTCCGCTTTCCTACATTTTCTCCTCCACTTCGCACGGTCGTCGGCATCCCCTGTGGTGTCATTATACTGTTTACCATAGATTGTAAATTATACAGGGTCATTTGTAAAACATCAGCAACCTGCTAGTAGATAGCCAAGGTCATAACCAACAACGTTTGTTCTACCACTTTTGACAAATCGTTACACAGGAGTACTATCGTACTTTGAAACTTCAAGTTTCGTAATAGGTTTTTGCTCTTGGATTCGCTGAACTCCTGGGTCTCTTTTTCGTCACATACTGCATGCCTCGATGAACGATGTGCACGTACATCGTTCATCGAGGCATGCAGTTGATGCACATCAACGCGGTTGAAAAAGGTCAAGGTCAAAGGAGTTATTACCGGTCCACCCCCATCCTCTGTGATTTTCAAGAGTAGCGAATTGTTGCAGAATTATTGCACACACACACACACACACACACACACACACACACACACACACACACACACACACACACACATCGCACACACACTCGGGAAAAATGAATGGATACATTCAAATAATTCTTGAATCCCGTTCCAGTTTTTTTATTTTTTGAACAATATTTTTCGGTTTGAATGAAAGTGTCAGCGTTAAGCTGGAAAAGGGCGTGCTCCGTTATATATATTGTGCGAAAGTAGAGGGTAGAAGGAGTCAGGGTAGGCAGAGCGACACGTGAGCAGATTGCTCAAAACGGAAAGGTCAAAAGTACTCGGATACCCAGACGTGCGTGTATGAAGCGATTGATGAATCTTGAAGAAGCGAAAGAAGTAAGCATGGATCGCGAAGCTTGGCGATCTGTCCTCTCTGACTACCTCGTCAGGGATACAGCGTGAAGATAATTAGTTAGTTAATATTTTAAAATTAGACAATGAAACTCTTCAATTACCTAAAGAAATATACTTACTCGGAATTGACGGGAGCGTAACAAATCACCACGCCTTTACGGTTTACTAGTTATTTATGCAACTGTTGTTAAGAGTATTAAAACACGAATGTGGGTGATAATTGACTGAGGAGGCAAGCTAAGTGAGCCGACGAAAGTCTCCGTTTTAACTCCACTGGTACGGGAAAAATGCTAATGATGTCCGTCCGTCCGTCCATTCAGTCTACAGGTCGCAGTTTTCATCGGATTTGCATGCAACTTGGCATGGACAATTCTTGATGTAGCCAACAACTTTTAGCGAGGGGGTTTTTCGATCGGGGGATGGAAACGGAGGCAGTGGAGGGGAAATGGTCCCGTAGTTCAAAACGAGAAAAGAAATGTTGAAATTTTTTTTAATGAAAATAAAAACACTTAAAATATTTTAAATTAGTTGATGCCCGCCGTTTTTCTACAGGAACTAGTTACCGGGACAAAAAGTAGCCTATGTAGACTATGACAGTGCCAAACTTTAATTTAAATCGGTTAAGCAGTTTTGGCGTGAAAGTGCAACAGACAGACAGGTATTTTCACATGAATAAATAAAGCTAAATTTTTTTTTTTAATTCTTCGATAGACAAAATGGCATTCATTGGAAACTCCATGAAAGACTTCATAACAGTTTGCAAATAGATGATAGATATTTAAATAGAAGATTTTTTCAGCTTAATTCATTCCAAGATGCGGACAGCAAGCTAGTAAGGAGTTACAAGCTTGCTAAGTTAGAAAAGTAAATCGCACATTATCGAAAATCGTGACAGTCGTGACATAGATTATTAGTAAGTACACTCTAAATTTTTATAATCGATATCGGACATCGATTTCATTCGCCACAGAATACCGGTTTCCTATTCTGCCCTACTTTGCCTTGAACTTGATTAATTACACTAGGTATATAATCGATTTCGCGATTTTTATATAGATATATTTGTTTAAAATAAATTATGAGATCGCGATTTGAAAGTTTATAAGGGTATTAATATTATCTGACGGGGCCACTAGCAAAGCTAAAAGGATGATTTATAGCATTTATTTATCCGTATTATCCCCGAAGGGGTGGCAGAGGCATATTATATCCACACTTTTCACCATGTGTATTCCTGTCCCACGTAATAGGTGGTGTGCCCATTGCCGTGTTGAAATAGACAGACACAGGTTTGTGGCTACCGGTTGTTGCTGTTGACATTTTTTAAGCTGCCCATAAGGCATTCAACTTGGCTTAACGACTGCCATGTTACTGGCAAACACGACCTTCAATATGGCTAAGATTCCACTTTACAGTACGAGTTAGATCATTTCAGATATTCTATATATCATGGTGGCGGCACTCTGTCGGATTTTATAAATTCTTTGCGAAACTGCACTTTTATCCACTTTCAGATCCTCCACGTCCTCTTTGTTCATTCTGTCCGTCCCCAAACTAAGAGGAATCGAATCTTTATCACGCCCTTTGGGAATGTTGCTTGTATGACTCTAGTTCTGACAGTATTGAGGAAAACTAACCTGGATGCAATCTACGATCTCAGAAAGAACGAGTCCGGTCCCGAATGCTTCTTTGCTCCCTACCTTTAGGAGCAGAGAAGCATTCGCAGAATTCCGCAAGTTTGTACATCCTTCCGCAAGTTTGTACAACTTTTTTACTGTTGAAGCAACTGACCACTGTCGGTGTACCAACCGACTCTGCTCACCACCTATTACGTAGAACAGGACTACACATGGTGAAAAGTGGTCAATATCAAGTTTTCAAAATCAAAATGACAAACTTCAATTACTATCGAATAACTAACTAACTATCTTCACGCTAAATCCCTGATGGGGTAGTCAGAAAGGACAGATCGCCAGGCTTCGCGATCCATGCCTTCTTACGCTTCTTCAAGATTCATCAAACAAGTCCAACGAATGAGTGAGGAACGATTGACGAAGAATATTAAATAGTGCGAAAGTAGAGGGAAGAAGGAGTCAGGGTAGGCCGAGACTTACATATGAAGACCATGTGTGCAGATTGTTTAAAACACGGAAATGTCAAAAGTACTAGGATACCCAGACGTGCGTGTATGAAGCGATTATGAATCTTGAATAGACTAGACTAAAATAAATTAAATACAAGATTTTAGACAATTAGAAAACTAAAAGTAAAGTCTCATATATATATCTACCACTTTGTTGTTAAGCGTATATAATCACACCTTTTGCTAGGGTAGGCAGTGCCATAATATATGCTAACTTTTGAGTTTAGAAGTCTATTGTCGTATCTAAAAAAGCCTGTCCTGCTGTCGAAACTTTTCAAGCCCATAAGGCCTTCCATTTTTTTTAAGGACTAGTATTAACATGCCACTAGAAGCCGGGACCAACAGATTAACGTGCCCGTTCAAAACAGAAACGCTAGCAAACGGATATGCCACCAAAGGCCAACCATTTCAGAAATGATCTTGCCGTAGACAATTATATTTTTTTAAAGAATTTTTATTGGTCAATTTGTTTTAAGTTACATGTATTAAGCGTATTGAAACCCCATCGAGATTTTCGAGACCTAACGCCAACTCCACTCGCAAGTGGGGTGGGTTACCAGAAGAAAATCTCGAAAAAATCTCGCGAGACCGGTGGCCTAGAAAGCAAAAAAGAAACAGGGATATTAACAATAGCAGATCTAATTTAAATAAAATGAAATTAGACTGAATTTAATTTAATTTTAATCTTTACTAATATTATAAAGTTGAAGAGTTTGTTTGTTTGTTTGGTTGAACGCGCTAATCTCAGAAACTACTGGTCAGATTTGAAAAAAATATATTTGTGTTAGATTAGGCCCATTTATCGAGAAAGGCTATAGGCTATATATCATTCCGCTACTTCACTGGGGAGCAGAGCAGTAGTCATAAATGCATCATTGTAGAATTTTACATATAAGCGACGGGATTAAATAGATGCGACGGGAGGTCGAAATATTCCACGGGCGAAGCTGTGGGGGTCATCTAGTTTTATATCACTTTTCCCTCAATGTTATTAAAATGAATAGAATTGATACAAAACATTGAAACCTTTTTTAAAACGCTTTTTAGATCATCTCAGCAATACCGTTGTTCACAAAATCATAAAATATGTAGTTCACCAATAAAAAAAAGTCACAAAATTTATGTCGCTCTCTAAATTTAACATAATTTATTATCGCAATGGTTAAGCATTGGTCTTAGAATATGCTTTTAAGAGTCATTAAATGCAGTTCTAGTTTTTGGCAATTGCATGTTGAAGTCAATGACCACGCCATTTTTATGTTTTTTAGTCACGCTGGGTAATGGCTTCACACTATATTGGCTTAACACTATGTTGTGTTGTACCGATACCAAAACTATGATATTACTTGCAGCAAGTCTTCTCGTTTGCTAAGAACATTTGCAACACCAGAGGTGGTGCATTTGCGCAGCCGACTATGTTACTATGTTACTTCTGCCTATTCTCCCCGTTATCGTCTTACTGCCCTTTATAGCTATTAATATCTTTGCCCCACAGCTTTGCCTTTTACATACCACGAGCCCCATACCACCCATTCAATCCGTATTTACAAGTGTCACAATTTGTTGATATTAATTCTTACTGGTCCACTCCCTTAGGGGCCGTTCAAGTATTACGTGAGCAGATTTCTTACCATTTTTTACCCCCCCGCCCCCCTTGTCATCAAAAGTAAGCAAAGCACTTACCCCCTCCCCCTATGCTTACGTAAACATTTTTAGTAATAAATGTTTTTTTATATTGTTATTTTTAAAATAGGAAAATTCATGAAAATATTAGGTTTAACTGATACACATAGAGTAAATGACAAAAAAATATAATCAGAAATAAAGAACATAACTAACATAAAGAATATTTTCGGAACACATTAACAGTCTTCAGTCCATGAAACCTGAATCCATGATTCTAAGTTATCGATGACATTGGATTGCTGCTCAGTGTTGTGAGTCTGCTCACTTTCGCCAGCCACTTGAGCCCTTCAACATCTTGGTGCTCTAAATTTTGAATAATGCACATCAGTTCATTAGCACGACGAGCAGCGACTCTTACAGGTCTAACTTTTCCCTCTGTGGGCGTGTTTACTTTTTTATGGATCTTCTCGATGTGACGATTTAATGATTTGACGGAAGCATGATAAAGACCACACGTTTTGCATGTTCGGCTTGAGAGCCTCAATTTTACCGTCGGACAAAAATAATCGTAGGGCATTTGCAAAAAATCTTTGAGGGTAGTACTCAAGCGTAGAGCTAAATTGACTGGAAGATCAAGAAATTGTCCTCCTTCATCCAAAACCAAGTCATCAACTGTTTGTTTTACTTTTGCAGGTGGTGGAAGAAACCTGTTGTCTAGTAATCTGAATAGGCCACTTCTTGGACGACAGCATTCTGTATTTTTACATTTTACAATTTGAAGCAAGTATTGGCTTTCACGCACATGTTCTGAGTACCATTTAATGTCTGGAAATTTGTTTTTGGCTGTATAATTTGTGTTTTTTCTGCAGGTTTACTGGTAGAAGACGTTGCCTAAAAATGAAAAATTTCTAAGAGTTCTGCTGGATATTCTCTTATTAAGCTACATAAATTCACCGTATTTAATAAAACCAGCGTTTAAATATTATTGAAAGCTTTTCCCCACAGAAACCCTTCACATACAGATATTGAAAACACCGTGTATTTTGTGACCAATTGCCGGAGTCGATCTTAAGAAATAAAATATCAATCATTTACCTTTTTACTTTGAGATAGGCCATCATATTTTTTACTCATAAATCGTTTTAATTGTTACAGAACGTAAAGAGAAACTTTGTACTTATATTTACTCACCTTGGAAAAAAAATGAAGCAGATTGGATATATTTTTAGTCGCCGCTTGCAATTCTTCTTCAATTCTCTTAGATACAATAATATCTAGTTCCTTATCTGACTTTGCTTGTAATTTATAATTTCGCCAAACTTCGTTAACTAACTTTTGTACATTTTGCACTTTCGTCCCAGTATGAGATTTTTTAAAACTTTCGAACAGTTTTTGGTATAACTTGGATTGGACAAATTAGCGAGCGTTTCCGTGCTTCGTAAGGCACGTTAAGCCGTTAGTCTCGGTTGCTAGTAAAGTGGCAGTCGTTGTCTGGTTGAAGGCCTTATAGGCGGCTTGAAAGATATCAAAACAGCAAGTCGCCACAGCCTGCGCCTGTCCATTTTAACACGGCAATGATCTCACCTCACCTGTAACGTGGAACAAAAATGCATACGGTGAAATGTGGGGGTATAGTATGCCTCTGCCTACCCTTCGGAGATGAAGGCGTGACAATATGTATGTATGTATGTATGTATGAATTAAATAGATGCGACGGGAGTTTAAATTAGGTTTGTCACGCTTGAAGCCGTGGGGGTCACGATATATAACGATTGCATCTATTGACAAACTCCAACCCAAAATGGCTACAATAGGAGATCAATCATATCCTACCAATGAAAAAAAACACTAAGTACTTATTTAGAAAGTGAACCGTTTTATTTTATTTTTAATCAGGTTTTATGAAAGTTGCCAGGCGAGTAACTGGATATATTACAGTAGACGCTTATCATCAATGTCTTGGCGATCTAATGGGTGACTCCTCATATACCGCTAGTACAATGGCATTAGGTAACGGAAACTAAAAAAATGTGACTATTACATTACAAAAAAATTTTTCAATAAAATATTGTAAAAGAAAATAACAAAAAGACATTTGACAGCGGTGGGATTCGAACCCACGCCCTTTCGGACTGGTGCCTAAAACCAGCGCCTTAGACCACTCGGCCACGCTGCCGTTGTAGCAGCAAGTGCGAAATTATCGTATTTTATCGTAGACATGACTCATTGACGTCACAGCCAAAATGAGTAACGAAATAATGGAGTTGCTTTAGGCAGAATCTATTTTTAATTATTATTTACTAGCTGACCCGCGCGGCTTCGCCCGTGACATACTTCCAACCCCGTGGCACCCATTTAATCCTAATTTAATAAAAGTTTCCCCGATTTGTAGACATTTATGATTACTGCTCCGCTCTCCTGTGTAGTGGCGTGATGATATATAGCTAAGAACCTTCCTCGATAAATGGGCAATCCAATACAAAAATAATTTTTCAAATCGCTCCAGCCGTTCACTCGTGATGTCGTGACAACGGAAAACGGGTTTCATTTTTATATACCTATATAGATTAGTAGGTACATTATATGCTATTTACATTGAATTTATTATAACTACTCTAGTAGATTTTACATTACAGAAGCATTAAACATACAAAGTACTTTACTCTCTAATTAATACCATATATTCATATATATGGTATTAATTAGAGAGTAAAGTACTTTGTAAGAAATTTTAAAGTTTGTATCAAATTGAATGGATTATGATTTATGACTTATGATAATAAGATTTTACCTTTAATTTAAGTGTTATTCTTAGATCGTCTCAACTTACCTTAAGTAGTTAACTGGATCACAACATTTCGAACTTGGATGAAGATGTCTAGTAGCGCCATCTATTACAGAGCACGCGAACTACTGTTGTGATGTGTTGCGCAGTTTTTTTACTCTATTTTTAGATTTTCATCATTTACGAATATGGTTATTCCTACTTTGGAACATGAAGCCTACTATTAAATTTCAAACGCAATGATGCTTGTTGACCTTAAATATTCTTGACGTTTGACTGGGTTATGACGTTGACGTGTTATGGTTCGTTCTTCGTTCTACCAGTCATGCATGGTCACAAGCAGATTGTTTCATATTTATGTAATGCAATTCAACGTGAAAGTTACTAGGTTTGTTAGTAATTCCACTGTTATACATTGTTTTGATGTTCTTCTACAGCCTATTGTATTCCTAGTTGCATCTAAACCCTACCTGACCTTGGAGACTCGAGGCTTTTATTTGTCTGCTAGGACCAGCTATGAAGGTTCGTCATTTCATTTTTGGCTTTGAGCTAGTAGCTCCCTCCCCAGACCAGTGAGCGTGTGCTAAGGCCACCGGAGATCTTGGGCCCCTTATTTATTGGAGCGAAGCGAATGAAGTGAACGTAGGTCCATTCTTCCCCGATTCGGATTTTCGATTTGTCCTCGAACTCCTTCCAAACCACTCAACACTTTTTGATCAAATTTGACCCATAATACGACATCTAGGCATAGATGGTTTCGAAAAAATTTAATCGTAAATCGAACATACCATGGAAGAATAATCACCGAAAGGAAAATAGACTCGACAAAAGAACTCGAAACGGCAAAACGCTTCGCTCCGTTTAGACTTACCGGGGACGGCAAGTGCACCTTGTTGTTCTAACTAAAGTCTACTAGTCCCCATTTCCTGACTAATATTACAAATGTGAATAATTGTTTTTGTCATTTCACGTAGTAAGGACTTAGTGGGTATAGATAGATTTATCTGAATATTGTTGTGTGTTACTTTTAATTCCCAGGGGAAAGTACTAATTGTCATGAAGACGGAGCTGATAGCGTTCTCTGATATTTAATAACTAGCTGTGGCCCGCGGCTGCGTCTGTGACATACTTCGAACCTTTAAATGTGTCGAAATTTGCAACATTTGTTTGATTTGCTCCAGTCTCCTGGATAGTGATACGGGATGAAATTTTCAAGTGGGCCTTTAGGGCCAAATCCTAAACTGTAAGGAATTGATTATAGTGTACTATTACTCCTCAGAAATCGATACTTATTAACAACACTATTGAATTGTGTAAAAATACAGGCTTTGTATTTTTTTTTTAAACCCTTGTGTTCAATTCCTGGCTAACAGTATTGATTTTTTTAAAAACTAAAGATGCCGTTTTTATTTTCATCAAATTCGGGCTCGCAACTCGATTGGGTATTCTTCGATATACCTTATAGTTTAGGATTAGGCCCTGAAGGCCCACTTGAAAAATTCACCTGTATAGCCTTTCTCGATAAATGGGCTATCCAACACAAAATGAAATATTTAATTCGAACCAATACTTCCTGGGACTAGCGTTCAACCAAAAAAAAACAACTCTTCAGCTTTATAATGTTGATACTACAGAAAAATTTTCTTCTTCATCTAAAGTGTTTTCTCAGTTACTTTCAAACCCTACCTGGACCTTTATTTGGCTGCTAAAAGCAGCTATCGTTTGCTGTTAATTTCCTTGTTGAAAGCGACTGCCGTCTGACCTCCCAACTCCGTAAGAACGCCTATGTCGTTGCCTCGTCTGTTAGTCAACAGGTGCACCGCTAGTAAATGAGGTCGCTTAGCCACGGATATCATCGTAGGACTCCTTATACCCTATGGCGTATACCTAGTTAACGCGCGCGGCTCTACACGCGTAGTGAAGATTTCCCGTTCACGTTCCCACAGGAACTTATTCCCGGAATAAAAAGTAGCCTATGGGTTATTCTGATGTGTAAGGTATATTATTGTAAAGTTTCATCAAAATCCATTCAGTAGATTTTGCGTAAAAGAGTGACAAACATCCTTACAAACTATCGCGTTTAGATAGTATAGTAGAATATAAAAATGAATCGAAAAATATGTTGCTAAGCGCTAATCTCAGGTTTTCTAATTTTTTGTTAGATAGTCCATTAATCGAGGAAGGTTATAAGCTATATATCTACGCTACTGCCCAGGAGAGACGTATGCATGGATCGTGAAGCTCTGACTACCCCGTCAGGGATACAGCGTAAAGATAGTTAACAGGTGATGAGCCCATTGCGGTATTGAAATGGACAAGCGCATGTTGTGGCGACATACTGTATAAATTTGTCAAGCCGATTTGGCTTAAAGACTGCCATGTTACTTACTGGCAACCGAGACCAACGACTTAGCATTAGAAAAATAAGGATTAAAAGCATTTAAAAAAAAACCACTAATTTGTTCATAATATCCTGTATATTTACCTAAGTGTAAAGGAGAATATTTACAGGGTGGACATCGATAATTATGTATATACTTACACTAGCGATGAAAAAAATGTACTGAGATTATAAAAAAAAAATTCAAGCATAAAGTCCATTTAAATCGGTACTATTTGATTAGCCTCTTCACTAAACCGTGATTGTAAAACATGTGACTATATAAAAAATGAATCAAATATATTTACAAAAAACTCTTTTGATACCAATATTTCATTGTAAAAATCAGTTAATTATGAATAAATAACAAATTAATAAAAATACACTGAAAATAATAATAGTATAACAATTCTATTTGGTGGTTACGAACAATTTTGATATTGCTTACAAACATTACGTTTTGGCAAAAAAGGCTTTGAAACTATAAAAGAAACTATTGTCTATTAGCTGTCAATATAAAAAGGTATAAAATTAGCTGTCAACATAAAAAAATGAGCGATAACCATAGAATAAATATAAAAAAAATACAATTATTTTTGTTCACACAATGTTACCTTTACAAATTTTGTTTTTACATTTTTACCTTTAAACACAGACTACTACCGATATCCTATCATGTTGTCTTTCTCTTTTCGGGATTAAAAGAAAAAGACAGCATGCTGCTTATTACATGTTGAGTAGTAAACCATCGGCAAGCCATCAACTTTATACGATATTTCATATAGTTTTCGTGCTTTGTAATGTCCTATTTATAGTGGCCGCATATCATGTCAGCCATTAGATATGTATGTCAAACATTGATGACATTGGCGTCATGACATATTTTAGTTACTAAATATTGAACTACCCGCGTAACAGAAAATAGTCTCACTGTCAATAAAATTGAGTCTGTCAATAAAGCTGTCCTCAAATCAAAATATTAAAAGGCAATTTACAATTAAAAAAATAAAAATAATGTGCAAATTGGTCTTAACTCAACAACTCAAATTTCGATGGGGTTCCAATGGGCGTATACATGTCATGTGTTGGAACCCCACTGAGATTTTTTGGGACATACACACTGAGACAAACTGTTACGCCACCTCCCAGGTATGGACTGAGAGAGGCTGATTTGATTAATTGTCCTGTTTTGATGACATTAAAACCAATAACATGCCATGTTGAATTAATAAAAGCTGGCTAATGTTGTAATGTAGGCTATTTTAATGACACTGTTAATAGTCTGATATTTAAAAATGTAATGCAGATAAGTCGGAAACTGCGGGAAAATAATGATAATTAATAATTATCAAGCGTTCATTATAAAAAAAAATCATAAAAGGAATAATTAGAATTATTGAAAAATTTCAAAAACGGGTTATACATATAAAGCACGCAACGTTACAAATAGTTTAAATATTGTCCAAAAAAATGGGTTTATACATACAATAAAAAATAAAATATAAGTCGCTCTAAACTTCCAGTCCATTCCGAAGTTACTTTGGTAGTTTGCAAAGATAACCACAATGTAAAAAAACGTAAGCAATGATGCGCATATAACTTCAGATCGAACGAAATTTTGGCCAGACCTAATATTCAAAAATGTTGCCACGTATTCTGACAGTAATAAGCTAGTTTATATTTGGTTATATAATATTTTTACCGTATAAATTACTCAGCATTAACACCTAAAGACTTTACATTTACAATGTACAAATTTCTTATACTAATGAGCTGGATAGCTCACTACAGCTTAAAATTGTCACTGTTCCGAGGAATGTATTTGGGCATGTTCTTTTAGATTTTTGTAGAATTAAACATGAGTGATAAATACTGAGAATCGAAAGCACCATTGATAATTTTAGATGATTCTTCGTATAGAAGTGATTCTGACTGAATATTAGAAAAAAAAATTAATTAAACCTTAGAATTTGCAATAACAATTAATAATATTAATGAATTATATAATTCAAAAATTATTATTAATTCAGCAATATAAAAATTCATGAGTGATAGTATCGAAACTATCCAAATTTTATAAAATTATATAAAAGAACTTAATCTTTTTCGATTTAAATCTAGAAATATCTTTAACAAATGTGTATCCCATACAAAGATTTTTTTATATTATACTGCTAGACTCATAGTGAACTTAAATATTGAACTGACAGATAGACTGATATCAGTTCTTTTAATAAATCTATCAGTCATTGATTTTGCTGTAAACTGAAGTAATTTGTTTTTTCTTTTCTGCTGGACGACTCAAAGTTTTATATCTCCGGTACAATAACAACTTTTGACAGAGTTTTAATATGTTATGACTTGAATTTACATTTTAAATAACAATTTCCATGCATTGTAATTCATGGGGCTTTGCTTTCGCGAATTTTAATGAGTCTAGTGTGCATAGAAATCATTGCTTCAATATCTAAATTACTAATGAAATGTTCAAATTTCGACGCTTCATTTATTTTACACTCAATAGTTCATTTATAACCCGATATCGCACTTACATAGACAGATATTTAGCATGGTACTACATTTAACCGCACCGAATCGCACCTTTCTATACTTTTATCCCTTTCTGTTACTTAGCATGTCATTTATTAGAGCGAGACAGAGAGGTTGTGCTATCACACTCCCGCCGCTCTCTTTCTCACTCTAGTAAATGATGATTTAACAGAAAAGATATAATAGTGCGATTCAATGCGGTGAAATGTAGTTCAACTCTTATGATGAAAATTAATAACATTACAATGTGCTATTCAACAATCATTTTCATACATTACAGTGATTGATTTTAATTTCTATTTTAATAAATTAATTGACATAACGTGTTACTTAAATTAAATTCATTAAATAACACTGGCGTAAACCGTCGTATTCCTAAATAATTCACGACTACCTAAGTAGTTCTTTAGTGATGATAATCTACTAAGGAGTAATTTAATCTTGAAATGTTTCTGAATACGACAGTGTAAGAGACATTAAAAAATAATGCATCATTTTTAAAATGCGTCATTATTTTTTATTTTCTAATATGATGCAATATTTTGGAATATACACATAACTTCACAGACAAGTTAGAATATTCAAGATGGCACAATGGAAAACGAAAATTTAAAATCGTTGCACAACCTATATTTAAAAGTTACAATCAAGTAAAATGAGATTAAAATATCTACAGCTAGGACGGTTGAAATTAATATTCAATATTTGACATTGACTTTAAATATAGAGTATGTTAACAAAAGTACCATAGATATATTTTTTATATATTTTGGCCCTAATCTTGGGCAGGCAAAGAACCTCTAGTACCATAGATAATCTATAGTATATTCAAAGCCACAATTCAATGACAACATGCTTTAGTTTCAGAATTTGAATATTTCTGAAAAAAATATTTAAATCTTAAAAAGTAAATTGACATCCTAGCTGGAAACCGTAACATACTCATAATATATTTAGTTGTTTGAGGTCTTTTATATTAAATTTATTTAATGAGATCTTTTTAACTCGGATTTTAATGACATAATTTGATTTTGACAGCCCAGTCATTTCTATATTTGAGTATTGATTTGACTTGTTTATTTTTGAACGTCTTTCGACAATACCGCCTTTCGGCTGTAATTTTTTTTACGTTAGTGATATTGATTATTAATTTCTACCGTAAATTAAACGATAGAGGCGTCAATTCTTAATCTTTAACCCATAGAAATAACAAGTAATATAAAATTAGTGCCTTAAACATTGTAGTACATTAGTATAAAACATATTTTATGAAAAATCATTCCCATATACTTACAGTAAAAAAAAACATTACACAGATTACTTTAGAGAGTTCAATCTAGAGACATACACACATAATTATATTACAAGTAATAGTCAAGTTTATGGACGTGTCCATAGTTTATGGTGGAGACTAAATCCTTTATTATTAACTGTTATTCACAGCACTTCAAAATAAATGTCTTTAGTCTCATCTAATTTGACATTTGTCAAAGTAAAAAAAATAAAGAACCTTGTCTGATTTGACATTTGGCAAAGTGTCAAAATTACCGAAGACCAAATCTATTCTTATCGAATTTGGCATAGTGTCAAAGTCAAGAAGAGCAAATAGTCATTTACTAAAGATGTTTTTATTTTTTAAACAAGTTAATTAAAGTCTAGTTTTCATGGAGAGAATCGGCGATATACAGTCGAAGGTAGCGGATGGCACAAAATTAATTTTTACAGAAGATCGATCATTCAGAACTATTCATGCAAACCACATTGGTCTTTAGAGACATTAATATATTGAAACCTCAATCAAACACCACATAGAATCATCACACAAATGATTAATAAACTTGGTCTCAAACATGATAATGTCATAACTTAACTTTATTTTTTTCTGATAATGTCGTTCTGACAGAACTTTGTATATTTATGTATCAGGCTGTACATTATGTTGTACAATCCGTACCTTACAATTTATTTATGTCAAAATATTTTAGAACAATAAATAATTTAATCGATCGTTATTTAAAATATTTGTCACAGAACAATGTGAGCCACGTTGATAAAAAAAAAAGATTATTCCCGCGCATTGTAGCGCTTTTGATAAACTGTCAAAATATAAAAAAAGAATGGCTAGCCATCCTAGTAGTTAGCCGGTCAGTCTGGGCGTGGCCGCCGACCTAATCAATACGTGGCATTGGTTGTTCTGTGTCGTCTCACGCGTAGAACTCTCGGTTATTGTGGCCCTTCCCGTACGACGCTGCGGCGGGACTTCGCTTGGGTTCGTCGAGCGCGTATGAGCCTTCATCCTTCTTGCGCATACGATACACTATAAACATTACTACCAGTATCGCGCATAGAAGACCGACTACTGCACCACCGATGACAGCTAAAATATTTCAAACAGTGTTTAGTTTACAAACTGATTTAATAATGCAAAAGATCGGATTACTATTTTGTTTGCAATTTTCTAAACATGAAGCCAAGAAGGTTATGACTAGAAGCGGGAGTTCCTTACGCGGTCAAACTTCATTCCACGCATCTACTGTTTGTGGTTATGACGCTTCAATCAGGAGTGTACCTCACCACGATGTCCGGTCCCCAAGCTACCTTACCTGCTAGCTGACTAACGGACAAGGCCACGACGCAGATGTTTACGGACTTTGGATGTCGTACAGTAGTTGCTCCCAGAATGCTAAAATACAACAGTCAAACTATATCTGCTCCTCAGCCATATCTGACCTCAGGCTTCAAGTCTGTCATATAGTCACGCCTTGTCACCGAAGAGGTAGGAAGACGCATACCATATGACGACATTTTACCCTATGCATTTTTGTTCCATGTAACAGGTGAGTCCATTGCCGTCTTGAAATTGACATACGTAGATTGTTGCGAAATGCTTTCGAAATTTTTCAAGCCACTGGAACCAACGGCTTAACACGCTTTATTAAACACGGAAACGTAAATGGAAATAACACAAAGCAGTAACCCATCTGAGGACTA
Organism: Thumatha senex; assembly: GCA_948477245.1. NCBI lineage: Eukaryota > Metazoa > Arthropoda > Insecta > Lepidoptera > Erebidae > Thumatha > Thumatha senex. The sequence continues at coordinate 5,227,292 of OX419728.1, forward strand.
GCCGTAGCGAAAGATGCTGGGCACAGGGATTGTTTAGAAAACCCTGAGTCGTTAACTCAGGGCTACAAGCGGTTCTTAAATAATACATAGGGGGAATCCCTTTTGTCGTGATGAGCCTAAGAGATGTCCATCATAAATAATAATAATATCCATCACGCCTTATCCCCGAAGGGGTGGCAGAGACATATTATATGCCCACTTTTCACCGTGTGGATTCCTGTCCCACGTAATAGGTGGTGACCCCATTGCCGTGTTGAAATAGACAGACGCAGGTTGTGGCTACCTGCTGTTGAAATTTTCAAGCCGCCCATAAGACCTTCAACCAGGCTTAACGACTGCCATTTTACTGGCAACCGGAACCAACAAATGTCACAAAGTGGTCACCCATCCGAGGACCAGCCATAGTGAAAGTTGCGTAACTCTGTGATCGTTTACAGAAAACTGAGACCGCGAGGCCACGAGCGAGATGTCATTGGAATAATATTGCCTAACCTATAGAGTGACAGATTAGCCTGTACTGAATTTTAAGGTGTGATGTGAACGGCAATAAGCTAGATCTTGAATTTCAGACTTCACGCATACGACTTAACGAAAAGCCGTACTTCAGTATAGTGTGTTTTTGTCCTTCTTTCATGTCTAAATGCATCAATGGAATGAGGGGGATCTCTGGAGATTGCCACAAGCAACTTTTATCTCGGAAAAACATCTTTACACCTAGGATGACCAGGGGTACAAAAAGTTAATCGTGGAACAGGTGAACCACGCTGGTGTTCTACGGGTCAGAAACTCTTTTTTCTACAGGAAACGAATCATAAAGACGAAAGCGTTTTCCAGATACATACCGGCAAGAATACCTGGCTGCGCGAAGAAGCTGGCTGCTCGATCCTCGGGCTTGGCGTTCATGATGAGGACCTTGTCGTGTAAAGTCGTCTCGGAGTGCACGTTGGTGCCTGATGGCTCCTGTTCCTGGAATGTTCAAACAATTGTTTTCTTTAATTTTTTTTTATTGTTTAGACCATTTGGGGTTGTAAGGGGCCCCTAAAAAATCGCCGATGCCCAAGCGATCTCTCCTGCTAGCGGTGCACCTGCTGACTAACGGAAGAGCCAACTACCTCACGGGGTTGGAAGGTCAGACGGCAGATAAGCGATAACTGCTCGCAGGAGCCAAATAAATGTGGAACCCAGGCTCCAAATCCAGGTAAAGTTTGGAAGCAATTGGGAAAACGCTGAAGATGACATGAAGACAATTTCTGGCTTACGAGCTTTAGCTTTTGGCATTTTGTATAGGTTTATTATCTTACATTTGATTGACAAGTGGGTTTTTTATGTTAAGAGCTTTTATTCGACGTCGTATAAATCCCTGGTTGCTTTCATAACATTTACCTCTCCACAGTAGCACAAAGTCTGCTTTGAAATGTTTAGACTAAGTTTGAGATTTTACATATATGTATTTATAAGCAGATCAGAACCTATCACAAATAATTTCATTACTACTTATGTTCTAAGGGTGTCGTCCTTTATGTATACAAATATTATAAAGTTGAAGAGTTTGTTTGCTTGTTTGGTTGGTTGGTTGAACGCGCTAATCTCAGAAACTACTAGTTCGATTTGAAAAAATTGTTTTGTGTTGGATAGCCCACTTATTGACGAAGGCTGTCGGCTGTATATTATCACGCCACTACCCAGGAGAGCGGAGTGGTAATCAAAAATGTCAACAAATCGGGCAAATTTTCAAAACTTTTTTTGAAAAATTAAAAGCCACGCGAAGGATGAGGACAGAGTTTAAAATAGGACACGGGCAAAGCCGCGGGGTCAGCTAGTCAAAACATATACCGCAAAATGAAGCAATCATAGAAATACCGTAGGCATTATTTTGTTCAATACAAAACGAAATTTACAAAATATCATCCAAAAATCCATTTACGAAGTACGGGAAATACACAACATACCTTCAAAAATTTCTCGTGACATTTGATAGATTATACCCTGCAGACTTCAACAGGATATTGATAAAGTTTAAATTAAAATTCGCATAACATTTTTTATAAAATTATCGCTCGGTATCACCGCCGACTTCCTGACCGATGGAATAACCTATATAATCTGCTATTACACCTAATAACGATAGAAGTCACTTCAATGAGAAACTAGTGTATAAAATCAAATTAATAAGGCACGACGTTATCCCCCAAAGAGTTGGTAAAACCCCAATGCCTGAAGCGAAGCCGCGGTTTTGAACAAGTCTGTGTCGGGAGTTCCGAGGTTATTTCTGCGAGGGCTTACCCTGGACTCCCAGCCATGAGCAGAAGGAAGTGCACCGTGTAACATTAAAAATTCATGCTTTAGTTTTTTTTTGACTAAAATAGTCAGGCATTGCATCCATGTGGACTACCACTCGTAAAAAAAGTAAGACGTTATACACAAACGTTATAAAACATAACAGACAAACTGTTTCAGCGTCTCAAACACTATGTAAGAACTCACATTTCTTAGATATTTTTGAATAGCGCCCGCATTCTCGTTACTGTGACTCCTGTAAACCTGGATCTAAAGTTATGACCGAGACCAGAAGCCTTACACCAAGTTCGAACTCAGTAAAGGCACCGCAAAATTACAGCGTTTTGAAATTAATGTTTTTGAACACATTGAGAAAGTTGGAAAGAAAGTAAGTACCCCTTCCTCCTTTTCAAATCGGAAGAACAGAAAGTAACTAGGTGTAGATTGTGCGATGCTTAGATGGTATCAGAGGCTTAGAGCAATATACGATACTCCTTAAAGGACCGTCCCTCCATCAATAAGCGGACACGTAATAAAGCAAATGTACTAATGTTTTTGTCAATGAGAGAATACCAACTATATGCGCGAATCTTGCCGCCCCCCTATGGCGCAAAACGCTTTAGTAAGCGATGAACAGACTCCCTAATATGACGTCATGCGGAATTCAAGGAAGATAGTTCGTTGTTTATCGTTTTATTTTCTACTAGTTGACGCCCGCGGCTTCTCCGGCGTAGTGAAGTTTTCCCGTTCCCGTTTCCTACAAGAACTTGTTCCCGGGATAAAAAGTAACCTATGTGTTATTATGATGGATAAGCTATATTATTGTAAAGTTTTTACGTGAAAGAGAAACAAACATCCATACAAACTTTCGCATTTATAATTAATATTATTAAGATAAGATAAGGATTCTTTGCAAGTATTTTAACTACTATTTTTTGCCAACCATAATTCATTCCTTCGAAAATTGTTAACCATCTAATAGCCCTATGCTATTAGTAAAGCTACCCTCAGCTAACCTAAGCTCATAAGTTGGTGTCAATTGGCTGAGATTATAATATGTCTACAATTTAGTTTGTATTAAAACTGTATACTTACGACTTGAGGTACAAGGTCGTCTCCAGATACGATGATTTCGGTTTGGTCTGGGCGCGGGGATTGCTCCTCCCCCGCGCCACGTCCCTCCACCGGCGTACCCTCTCTGGGTCTGGTCTCTGAGATTGCTGAAATGTTATGAAAGAACAAATTACTTTAAATGCAACATGTTTATTAACCGGGATCAATGTCTGCTCTGAATAGCTTTGGGTACTGTTTACTCGTAATTGTCTTTGGTAGTTTGTCTCGCGTCTATCTACAGAGCGTAAACCTCTAGCTTCGCAGAAGTCAGTATGTCGTCGGAATTGAACCGACTGAAACAGTGCTGTCTCGAGTACCACTGGCTGGAGAATTAGATATGCCCTAGGAAGACACTTCCTAAAAGATTCTTAGCTCAAGTCTGCCGTAGGAACTTTAACTTTCTTTTTACGAAATGAATTTAAAAAAACGAATAATTCTTGTGTTATGCATTAAAATATTATGTATAAATATGATTAGTAGTAGTCAGAGAGTGCTAAAAGTAGATGACGAAGACTTTCATGGAATCAGACTGCTTCACAGAATTGATATAAATATAAGCATAAGAAAATGTATTAGTCGAATTAAACCTTGTGACAGCAAAAACTTTGTTTAGGAAAGGAATTTACGACAAGGGATTTGTAATGATTCAGCATGAACAAAAGCAGAATGATAAAAATCTATTAAAACATCAAAGTTACCAATGTAATGGAAAACATCGCTAAGCTAATGGAATAATGAGATGAGAATTACCTTTCGACATGCTAACTAAGAATAATTAAAGGAATAATAAAGAGGGTTCTAATGTCTGCATGATGGTAAAACTCATGCAATACTAGAAAAAAGAATGTCAAGATTATTTTAAATATAAAACAACGACAACAGCTATAGAAAACTTACCAAAATCCTCCAATGCTTTTTTTTTAATAATTGGCAAATGTATTTGATTAGTAGAACTTAAAAAGGTTAACACACAGTAGTTTTTTCATTTTTATAATGCGGGAAGATTATAATAATTGCACACGCGTGCGACTGTTATGATGTTCTAACGGTTACTGGCGTTGTAAATAAGTAATTAGAAGTAACAATGGAGATAACAAAATATTAATTCAAGGTTACGGCAGCATTATTATCCTGCCTAAGATAAATGTAGTATAAAACTGCCAGACTGAACTGAATGTTTGTTTAGTGACAGAACTTCAGAATTGTTTTCCTGTTACAAATACCTATGTAGTTATAAATATGAAATTGTTGAAACATGTACAAATTAAAATCATTTACAAGGCACATGAGAAATTATCATTTTCTCGCTAAGAATTGGGCCGAATTTATTATTAAACAATTCAAGCGACGCTTTCGAATCCAAGGTCTTTTATCTAATTTTATATTTTGCTCAAACTACAGAATAAAATGATAAGTTCTCATACTAAAATTAAAAGTAAAATAATGCAAATAAATGGGCATGCTTCAGCCACTACTCACGAATGAGTTCATTGATATGCTGGGTATCTAGTGGTAGGAATGGATCAACGCTCGTTTCTTTTGAATTCTCCTCCGTGTTAGGATTCTCTTGTTCATCAGAATCTATGAAATCAGATTCCTCGGGCTTTGGAGTTACAGTGTCAACAAATGCGCGTCCGGTCTCTTCAGTTTTACGGGTTACAGGACTATAGTCTTCGTCATCTGGCGGTCCAATTGGATCGATCGGGTGATCACCTGATCCCGTTCGGCTGTCCTCGTCGTCAGGGCCGGGGCCGCCGGCGCCCCACCCAGAACCAGAGCTCTCGTCTGGGTCTAAGCCTGAACCTTCTTCAGTCCCATCCACTTCGTACCCTCGTGATTCGTCGTTCAGTATGATTGATTCTTCTGTCGGTTTTTCTGTGACAGCAACCTGAAATAAAGAAAATAATAGTTTTAAGGGAAAATCCTTTGGTGAGTTAATGGGTTGACTTTACAGACGAAAGTGTACATCAATTATATACACCTATAATATAATGCTTATGGAATGAATATAAATGTATACACTTATTTAAGAGAAATAATATAACTGTTGTTTAATTAAATTTTATGAAAGAAAAATAAATTGAAATAGTAGTTTAATTCCAATGAAAAACATTTGTGAAGAAATCAAATGCCAATTAAGTCAAAATAGTTTATTTATCGAGTTAAAAGAATGTTACTTGAATTAAAACTTAATGGTAACATTGTTTACTGACATTCGAATGTACTAGATACGAGGCAACTATGAATACTGAGACCAGAGATCATCTTAGATGACCATCTTAGGATGGTGGCAGAATTGGGTGTAAGTGACTCTACCAAGATCTCTGGAGCTCCAGCGACCTCGCCTGCTAACGTATGAGGCAATGACGCAGTCGCCTTTCAGGAGTTGGGAAATCAGACGGCAGTTGCTTCCAATAAAGCCGAAAACCAAACAACAAACGATAGTTGCTTCTAATATCCAAATAAAAGTGGACCACAGGCTTGAAATCCAGTTAGGGTTTGGAAGCAATTGGGAAGATGAACAGAATGGTGCACCAATAGTATCATAGATTATCGCCATCAATCTTGAGCATCTTCCAAGTCATATCTCTACAAAATAGGTAAGCTACTATACTAATGCTAAAGGGATATATGATAATAAAAATATTTGTTTATAAGTAACACTTATGAACGTTGAGATTATCGCTTCTATAATTACTGTCAGATTCGCAAGGCAATAACATAGAGCCTGTGAGAAAAGAACATGGCAATAAAAACTCATGTCCACTTTTTTCTAATTGCCAGTAATGATATACTAGTTTTGTTTACATAATGTAACAAGTAAGATGCTGCAACGAAGACGTATATACAACACTTAGACTAAAAACTATCGTGTTTTATTATCAATATCAACCAGATTGCAACAATATCGTAAAACTATAAACTATCACACTATCATAAAATATATCGTGCAACTTTAACTGCGTCATTCCAAAGTCTTCGTCCCGCAAAAAGCTATTTGATGGAACAAAGTATGTCATCAGAACTGTACCAAAAGGAAACTACGCCTTCATTCACCGTACAAACATCTGGGTTATAATGGCGCTCGAGATAAAAAGTAAATTTCAGTAAAAGTACAGTAATATTATACTTTGTTTATAAATGCTAAACATTGTCTAAACTGAAATTTCTTAAGAATTCCGATCCAGACACAAATTTTGATCAAAATGCATTAAGATTAGGTGACGTATGACGTACTCCGCGACCTAATTACTGAAAAATCACTGCTAGTTTCTGTGAAATCTTGTAAATCAACAGTTTATTGTACGTTTTGGTAATATTAAGATCTACTTATCTCAAATTGTTGATAAAATGATTATAAAACATATGAATTTACACAACAACATACTACGTAAGCACATCCCTTATGTTTGTATGAATGAAATCATATTTTATGAATGAATTTAAAACACTTTGTAATATTCACTGACTTACCTGAAAATTACGCTTATTTGATGAAGTAAATGATTATGTTAGGCCTGATGATGTTTTATTGATAATTTTGATAAGAATTTTGTGTGTGGTTTGCACCGGCCGTGTGAACGGTGGCTGCTAGGGGTGGATCGATAGGCTTTTAGAGGGGAGGTAATGGAGGGGTGGTTGGGAACGTTCGGCGCGTTCGCCCCGTCCGCCGGTAGATGCCGGGATGAAGGAGGCTTTCAGTATGCAGTTAAATTCAGACCGCTTTCAGGAGTTTCGTAAAGGTTTGTGTTTTAATGCCTAGATGGCGGTTTATAGCGTTAACTTTAACCCGACTGCGGTTAAGTGAGAAGGATAAGTAATGAACTTAGCACTATATGTATGACTTTATTTATGTTTGTTTGTGTGTGTGTGTGTGTACATTTTATACATAGTAAACATTCAAACTCCGGAATAAACATTTGTGGATCTGTGGATCACATAATTTTTTTTTCTCATCAGTTGGTATCATCGATAATAATTTTATACGTATATTTGTAGGTCGTAAAACGATTTTTTTAAACCCCTAACTGACATGCGTTTATATTCCAAAATAACTTTTTGGGCCAGCTAGTAATCCCTACTAATATTATAAATGCGAAAGTAACTCTGTCTGTCTGTTACGCTTTCACACCCAAAACCACTGAACCAATTTGGCTGAAAATTGGTGGAGAGGTAGCTTAGAGCCAGAAGACGGACATAGGCTACTTTTTATCCAGCGAACAAGATCCTGTGGGAACGGGAAAACGCCTCTACGCGGGCGAAGCCGCGGGCGTTAACTAGTTAATAATAAATCAATGAAACTGACATACGCTATCTAACCACAAACCTTACGATTTTGCAGGTAGGACTTACAATTTTTCACGTACTAAATGGGCCGAACATCAGGCGTTTGTTATACTCAACCTTCATAAATAGGGACAAGTCATCCCGCCTACATTATAGCCCCAACAATTAATAATATTTCTCATTTTCCTGGGTTTGGCTTACGATAAAACTGGAATGTAATCACACTGAATACTCGAGTACCTGTTTTATATTTCATGTCCAAAATGATGAATGATCATTGCCAGAAAATGACTGAAAAATACTCCCGTATTAATAAAAAAAGATTTTTTTTTGAATACAATTAGCAGGCAAATGCAATAATAGTATTTATCCTATGAATTTCGAGTTGATTTTATTGACTTCAATATTTTTTAATGTACCTAATAGTTCAACAATAACCTTGGATTAAGCGAAGTTTAGAAGTGGTTGTAACTGTTAATAGATATTACAGTTGCTAAGTTGCTCGATAAATGGCTCTGGCCTTATACTCTGAATTACGAAGCTAGGAATTTGAACTTGTTTCAGTACTGTCTACACCTAATATTCACACGAATTTAAGATATATTTACACGGAGTCAATATTTTTTACCGTATAAGGCAGAACGGAGTTCTCTGTTTGCATAGTATTACGTCGTGTTTTTTTTTAAAAAGAACCTTTCTTTTTTGTAATTATTTTATGGCCTATATACATTGAGTTATAACTCAATGCCTATATATCAATGTCTTTTACTATAGCACGTTAACATTATTGTGTCAACTTTTATGGCCAAGATACCACCACTCCCGCACATAAAACAAGATAAATGCTAAAAATAATACGCAGCAAGCGTCCGCTCTTGTCATTTTTCCCGCGTAGAATAAAAAAAAACCAAACATAGTGCATCGTGTAGTGTGGATATATAATTTAGTTTTGCAAGCAAGCGCTCAGACACTCATTCACAACCACTTGGAAGCGATGAAAAGCAAATGATTTTATCGGCGTAAAAACCATCATATAAAGAGATTTTACCACACAGCCCTACCACCCTGCCGCCTGATCGCACCCGTACTTGCCGGCTTTTAAAACCGAATGCACAAATAAACTCATTCATAAATATTATGTTTAATCAATCACGCTCTATCCCCGAAGGGGTGGCAGTCATTTTATTTGCCCACTTTTCATCGTGAGTAGTCCTTTTCCACGTAATAGGTGGTGAGCCCATTGCCGTGTTGAAATAGTCAGACGCAGGTTGGCGCTAACTGCTGGTGAAACTTTTCAAGCCGCCGATAAGGCCTTCAACTTGGCTTAACGACTGCTATATTACTGGCAACCGGGACCAAAAAGCACGGAAACGATCGCAAATGTAAATGCCATAAAGTGGTCATCCATCTGTGACCAGGCATAGCAAAAGTTGCTAACGCCGTGATCGTTTAGAGAACACTAGTCAGCAGTCCACGAGCGCTTAGCCCGGGGCATGGTTCGAACTCCCGTCGCAACCATGTATTCCATTCGCTAATAAATTCAACAATAATGCATTAAAAATTGCCCGATTTGTCGACATTTATGACTACTGCTCCGCTCTCCAGAGTAGTAGCGTGATGATATATAGCCTATCTTTCAAGTTGGATCAAACTGCACACGGTGTGCAAATTTGATTATAATCGGTTAAGTAGTTTAGGAGTCCATCGCGAACAAACACGTAATTTATATTTAATTATTAAGATATTGGAAAAATCAGACCCAGCTTTGAAGTTGGTGTCAATGTAATGAACATGTAATGAACATACAAGGCTCAAGCGTAGACTGTACTACTACCAAATTAAATATAAAAAAGACATGATATAATCTGCGGCTTGTATCACGATACCTTCTTGTGCTAAGGTACACCTAGGTAGGTACGTAATTTTCTATCGTCGGTTTTAAAGTGGAGAAATAATTTTATGCAAATGAGGCTTGAGAGCCCAAGAGTAATTACTTATTCTGTAGTAAGACTAAGTAACGAGAAGGTATAAAATAATACGTAAAGAAAAAGTTTGGAGAAATTTCTTAGGAAATTGTTGCGTCACTTCTTTATGATATTTCCTATTTCCAATATTATAAACGCGAAAGTTTTTAAGAATGGATGAATGTTTGTTACTCTTTCACGCAAAATCTACTAAATGGATTTTGATGAAACTTAACAATAATATAGCTTACACATCAGAATAACACATAGACTACTTTTATACAGAGGGAACGGGTAAAACTTTCTATTTCTGAACGAACGAGTGAACGAACCGAACCACACACGTTCATGAACGACTTTGTAACTGTCACTGTCACACTGTTTTTCATTAAACACCGTTTGATATGCGAATGGCGTCCCTAAGCCGGCTTAAAAAGTTAAACAAAAGCTCTTTGTGAGAACCCTTAAATATGCGTTGAATTTTGAAGTGGGCGCAAAAGGCGACTGTTTTAAATTTACAAAGTTTAATGGAAAACCGTTGCGCTAAGGGAATTTTAAGGAGGGATGGGAGGCTAGTTGACGTCACGTCGACCTATCTCGATGGGCGTTAAGTTGATCATTTAATCCGTAAAGATCAGAAAAAACGAGATACTGGAGTCATCTTAAATTTTAAGACAGCTTTTTAGTGTCATTATCTGCTATTTCGAGTTATACGATTAGGTACATTATCGTGCAATACGGCAATGGGCTCATCATCATCCAAGCGTCTGTCCCAGTTGCGTCTCGCGACGCCCGGGGTCTTCTTTCCTACATTTTTTCCTCCACTTCGCACGGTCTTCGGCGTCCCCTGTAGTGAGACCATTGGCACGCATGTCATCCCTTACGACGTCAAGCCAGCACTTCTTGGGTCTTCCCCTCTTACCGGGACCCGGCGGGGCTGACATGGCCAGACATTTGTTACCTACGTACCCCGGCGGTTGCCGCAAGACGTGACCATACCAACGAAGGCGACACTCTTGCAACTTGTCTGCAATGTCACGGACGTGAAGGCTGCCGCGGATGCGAGAGTTTCTCACGCGGTCCATCCGCGTTACCCCACACATTCACCGCAGCATCTTCATTTCCGTGACACGCAGCTCCTGCTTGTGTCGCTCCAATATCGGTCACGTCTCACTGCCATGTAAAAGGACAGGTCTAATAATGGTTTTGTAGACCTGTCCCTTCAACAGGATCGGCATTTTAGGGTCACAAATGACACCGGTCATCTCCCGCCATTTGGCCCACGCGGCAGCAATGCGTGACTTGACGTCGCAATCGATGTCACTGGACGTGTGAAAAGCAGATCCCAGGTATTTAACCTGGTCCGTGCGCTCGACCAAATCACCGCCTATGCGGACGGATGTGGGATCTGTCGAGTTTAGTTCAATACGGCAATGGGCTCTCACCACCTATTACGTGTGACAGGAATACACATGGTGAAAAGTGGTCACATAATATACCTCTGCCACACCCCTCCGGGGATAAGGCGTGATAGATATATATACATTATCGTATACTATGAAAATTGAGAGCAGATTTGTGAAAAAATTAAAAAGTAAGAAACCCCGAAAAGTAAAAACAATAATTTAAATTAATTTCAACTACCTTCAGGTTAAAAAGCAAATATTTTGTATAAATTATCAACACGCATGGGCTTACCCAGGTTCGGGGCCAGGGGGGGGTCCAATTTTCCTAAGAGCATAAAGCGCTCGTAGCCCTATCGCAGTGTTTTGTAAACGATCACTGCGTTAAGCAACTGTCGCTATGGCTGGTTAGGGATGGGTGGCCACCGCATTGGAGATAAAAGCGTGACTGATGAGAGAATTTCTTTAAAAATTAGCTTTTATAAGTTCGGAGGACAGGCTTCCCGCTGTCCATAGAAACAGGCTCAAGAAGACGTCTTGACGTGAAAAATTCACGCACACCTCATGGACCTGAGCCTGAGCCTCATTCAACAAGCGGGATAACACCCAAATCAACCTCTCTAAGCAAATGGGATAACATCAAACCATCAGGCGAGGCCACGATGGTAGACAAGTCTGCCACAAAATCTGGGACATCCTTCCGAGGAGTTACCAGGGGCGCCTAACAAACGTGAAAGTGAAAGTTAAGATATCTATGGGATTTTCACACGTAAAAATGTTATTTTAAAAGTAACTTCTGAGGGTCTTCGGCAGAACGGTTTAGGACGTGTTCGTGGCAGAATAACATATAGTGCCAACATTTTTTTATGTAGACAACCATTAATCTATCAAATCAGCCTATGGCAGTCCACTGCTAGACGTAGACACTAGGCCCTATTCACACAACAACACACGCTCCTGCGCCGTTCGCATCTATCTTATACGACCATAATTTATCTTATTAAGAACATCTAGAAGTTATTTTTTTTACTTTTATCGAGAAAAATAGATGATATGAACCGAATACAGGGGGGTACGGCTGCCCCTACGCCCATGTCAACACGAATAATGTTGCTTTGAAAAAATTTACGTATTAGTATCGGTACCTACGCATATTCCTCAAACATACCTTCTTATATTTTTTAAAGAAATAAAACTTAACTTAAATAATATTAAACTACATTTTATAACTCAGTCAATTGTTCACAAACAGTCCGCATCACTGTATAAGGTTGTCACGAACTTTGTTCTTTTATCTTTATACGAGTATTGTTACGAACTCCAATATGTCAAATGTAAAAGTTTTGCAATACTCCATAGAGCGCGGTTCAGACAGAGATTTTATTATTCAGCCGATATTCCGACCGGGTTATTGTAGCTCAAAAGATATAGAAGGGTTAAGAAATTAACAGGATTTGTGATTTGTTTTTCTAGCTTTTTAGTTAGTATGTTTTATCGTTTCATCATCTTTTGCCATGGGCAAACTGGTAGAGGTAGACCTCGGCGTACGTATGTCAATCAAATCGAAGACCTTTTGGAAAAAGGTCAGGTCAAGAGTACCCTCACCGGCGAGCGTGAATGAACACGCTCATGAAAGTAGAAGCGAAAGTGGTAGGTCAGGATCGTAGCAAGTAGAAAACCATAGTCTTTGCCTACCCCGATGGGAAACCGGCGCGATAATATGTATGTTTGTATCTTTTGCCAAACGTAAGGTAGGATGACCCTGCGTCAGATGATCCGACTACCTAAGATTCAGGTCGTAGGGACTGAATACAAAAGGACTGTGTGATTGGTGTTCGTCTACGTCCAGCAGTGGACAGTTATAGGCTGATTTCATTGATCTTTGATATGAGTTGAATACAGTTCTACTAATATTATAAATGAGAAAGTTTGTAATTGTGTAACAATGAAAAATAAAAATGAAAAAAAAAACTACTAAATGGATTTTGATAATACTTTACAATAATATACCTTATATCAACATTATATGAACATAACAGAATAGCACATAGGCTACTTATTTCCCCGGAAGTAGTTTCTTTGAGAAACAGGATTGGAAAAACTTCACCACTCAGGCGAAGCCGCGGGCGTCAACTAGTTCTGTTATTTAGTTGATATATAGAGTTATGTATTTTGTATTTAATTTCTAAATTGCTAATTTAATTCTAGAGGCGTTTAGATATTAATTTAAAAAAAGAAAATTAAAAGACTTGTAGTCTAAAACGATACACATTTATTATGCACTATTGGTTTAAAGTAACCCGCTTTATATGGCAAAATATTTTTTACTAATACTTTAATATTTAATGATTAGTAGCAACTAGTAGTAAAATGTCGGTAATGACCGGCCATTCTGATGCAGCTGACGCAGCTATTTCATTATTTCAATTTTCAAAACAAACAAGTAAAACAATTTCAATCTCAATTTTCTAGCGTCCAATTCAAACCCCAAAGGTGATTAAATGAAAACGTTTGAAGTTGCCATTCGATTAGATACACTGTGGTGCTGGCTAAAATGAACTTGACCTATTCTAACTGCAAGAGCTTCCCGTTAGTGGTCTTGTTATGTACGTATATAGAGGGGAGTGGAAGGTCGAGGTATGCTGGTAGCTGACCCAATAGGTCAGCCGCTATGTTACTTGCATTTACTCAAGATTCAGATTGAATGTACTCGTAGCAGCTAACAAGGTGAAAAATATAATGAAAGCGCCTTGGAAAATTCAGTTTCTAAGCAGCCACTATGGATGCACCCCCGCTATAGTCATTGGCTTAAGGCATTGTGACATACATAGACATATTGTCACGCCTTTATCCCCGAAGGGGTAGGCAGAGGCATACTATACGGACACATTTTACCATATGCACTTTTGTCCCACGTAACAGGTGGTGAGGCCATTGCCGTGTTGAAACACCTTTCGAAGCACGGAAACGCTCGCAAATGTAAATGCCACAAAGTGATTATCCATTCGAGGACCAGCCATAGTGAAAGTTGCTTAACGAAGTGATCGTTTACAAAACACTGAGCCGCGGGGCCACGAGCACTTCATTGTGCGGCATTGTGGTTTAACCATTAATATGCAAGATTACATTTGGATTAACACATTTGGATTATGCAAGGCTGAACCTCGGTTTCGAATCCCGGGTCGGAAGAAATATTTGTGTGATCCACTATATGATTGTGTCGCGGAGTTTGGGTGTTTCCTTGTTCCTTATATGTAATACTAGTTGACGCCCGCGGCTTCGCCCACGTAGAGAAGTTTTACCGTTCCCGTTTTCCACAGGATCTTGTTCCCGGGATAAAAAGTAGCCTAGGTGTTATTCTGATGTATAAGATATTTTATTTTAAAGTTTCATTAAAATCCACTCAGTAGTTTTAACGTGAAAGAGTAACAAACATCCATACAAACTTTCGCATTTATAATATTACTAGTGGACGCCCCCGTGGCTACGCTCGCGTAGCGATGTTCTCCCGTTCCCGGTGCCCACAGAAATTCGTTCCCGGGACAAAAAGTAGCCTATGTGTTATTCTGATGTACTCGTATAAGCTATATTATTGTAAAGTTTCATTAAAATCCTTTTAGTAGTTTTTACGTGAAAGAGTAACAAACATCTATATAAACTTTCACATTTATAATATTGTTAAGATTAAGATATTAAGATATACATAGGTAAGTCTACTAACATCACTTCATCTTTAGATTTTAGATTTGCCCGCGTATTTCCCGCAACTACCATATTTATTTCTAATGATCTGAATGATATGCATTAAGTGAAACCAGACAAATTCTGGTTTTACTTAATGCATATCATTTAGTGAACAGCTTATGGAATAACAAACAGACAATGGATAAAATAAAAAACATTGAACACATGTTTTTTATTCACTTCCCTTCAGAGGTACTACAGAAAGTAAGACGTTTTTGCACTGAAACACGAGAGGTCAAAACGATCCACTCCCTAGCGAACTATTACGAACAAACGAGAAACACACGTCTTCGCATTTCAGCGAGTTTCAGTAAAGTTTAGGGGCTCGCTAGTAGATCTCATTTCCACCTTTTTGTTTCACATAAATGTTTTATGAATGAAGTTTTCCAAGAAAATCTTATTATACTGAGCCAACAGCCATTTCACATAATATTATGTACACTATTTCTGAATATTAAGCTTGCGTGTTATTGAATCGCTCGTAGCACTGCTGTAAAAGATCAATATGTTAAGCAACTTGAAACACGATCTGTAGAGTGAGTGAGAGGCATTTTAAGCAATTGGTCCCGGTTGTCAGTAACATAGTAGTCATTAAGTCAAGTTAAAGGAATTAAGTTTCTAAGCAGCCACTATGGATGCACCCCCGCTATAGTCATTGGCTTAAGGCATTGTGACATACATAGACATATTGTCACGCCTTTATCCCCGAAGGGGTAGGCTTAAAATTTCAATAGTCGCTAGACACAACCTGGTACAATCAGCTTCAACACGCTAATAGATTCACCACAAATCACGTCGGAAAAAATACAACTCATGAAATCTCGTATGGTATGCCTCTGCCTACGCAGAGAAAACAGATTGACTATGTGTATACAAATTTCTACACCGTTATGAAGAGTTTTTAACAATTCGCGACAAAAACACGACAGATATTACTAAACGCAAAATAAAATAAAAAAGCAAATTACTGTACTCTGTTGATTATGAAACGCAATAAAAGAGTGTATAAAACCAGTGCCGGCTGTTATAGGAAAATGGCAGGCAGTCCGACACTGTAGGCTTCCTCTAATTGCTCCCTCTTACCAATTACCTCTCATAAAGCTGTTCAAAAAATATTTGAACGTTATCAGGGGATGTTTAGACCTTATTTATGGCAACATAACGGGAGGAGTGTGATATATTGTGTGTGGAAAGTTGGTTAATTTAAGGACGGACACTTATATGCATATTAAATCTTTACTAATATTTTAAAGCTGAAGAGTTAGTTTGTTTGTTTGGTTGAACGCGCTAATCTCAGGAACTACTGGTCGGATTTGAAAAATTCTTTTTGTGTTATATAGCCCATTTATCGAGGAAGGCTATAGGCTATATATCATTACGTTACTACACTGGGGAGCAGAGCAGTAGTCATAAATGTCGACAAATCGGGCAAATTTTTATGCATCATTGTAGAATTTATTAGCGGCGGGATTAAAAAGGTGCGACGGGAGGTCGAAATATTCCACGGGCGAAGCTGTGGGGGTCATCTAGTTATTTATAAAACATTGATTAGGTAGGCAGGTGAAGCGCTCGTGGCCCCGCGGACTCAGTGTTCTGTAAACGATCACTGCGTTAAGCAACTTTCACTATTGCTGTTCACCGAATGGGTAACCACTTTGTGGCATTTACATTTGCGAGCGTCTCCGTGCCTCGGAACACGCGTTACGCCGTTGGTTCCGGTTGCCAGTGACATGGCAGTCGTTAAGCCCAGTTGAAGGCGTAATGGGCGGCATCAAAAATTGCAACAGCAGGTCGCCAAAACCTGCGTCTTTCCATTTCCACACGACAATGGGCTCACCACCTGTTACGTGGGACAAAAATGCATACGGTGAAATGTGGGCGTATAGTACGCCTCTGCCTACCCCTTCGGGGATAAAGGCGTGACAAGGCGTCGCTCTCAAACGGATGGACCGATTTCGATTTGGTTTTTTCATTTGAAAGTCAGTTGCCTGACGGTGGATCTTAGCTATGTTTGGTTAATATCGGTCCAGCAGTGTAAGATGTAAGGCATTATTGGCGTTTAATTACTGAGTTTTTAACGCGTAAGTAAGTATAATCGTTGAATGACAATTAATTGATAACTTCGACCTGATGTTGTAACTAGTATGGTCTTTAAGAGAACGACATTTGACGAAATTCAATGAAAACTCACATCAAACATATCATATTTGGGTTCAATAGTATTTTTTAAGGGTCGCTCCTAAAAATATAAGTATATTTTTAGTAGAGGATTTTTAAAATTTTTGATTTACCATTTTTTATTTTACAATATACCCACTTCTACAGCAGTAATCACAACAAGTTTGTCATAGCTTGGTTTCTAGACAACTCGGGAGATCTGGCGCTATTTTTCGCTCAGGAACAACAATGTCTATTGTTCAAAACAAAGATTCCTCCTGGGGTGGAGAACTGTACATATCTTTTGGATGTCTTCGCATAATAACTTAAGTACTGGATGTAGTCTACACGTTGCTGTCGTTGCATAGTTTATCTCGACATTATACATGATCAATTGTCCAAGTGAGTGTGCAAGCCCGAAACCATGAGAAATTCGTCTTGTGTTTGATACCCCATTTATCGAGAAAAGTCATAGGCATATTTTATCACGCTTCTATCCAAGAAAGTGGAGCAGTAATCATAAATGTCAATAAATCGGGCAAATTTTTCGTACCATATTGTAAAATTAATAAACGACGGGATAAAATTAGTGCCACTGGTTTCCAAGTATGTTGTGTAAGTAACCTGTATAGAATTTGCCGACTTTCATTACGCATGTCCCACTGTATCACTGTTTTTCATTCCCATATACTGTATATGCATACATGTTTACATACATAACTAATTTATAAAAAAATAAGTGTGTACACAGGTAAGAAGTAAAATTTCTTTACGACATTTTTTTACAGCTATGAAATTTACCTAATACGTCGATGTATATATATATATACAAGCTAAAATTTGTTTGATTTGAGCTAGTTTGCACTGCGTAAATATATCCCATACTATTTTAAAAGCGCTCAAGATTTCTTCAAGAAAAAGCCATATATTTAATGTAGAAGCAAGCAAAGACTACGTCCTTCCTGGCTTCGCTACTTTACAATAACACTAAAGTGGATGAAACAATTCTATTCGGCTATAAGTTGGATGCGTTTCAATAAAAAACTAACGGAACAATAGCATTAAGTATAGTCATTGGCATGTAACTTGGTCAGACTAGCTCGTTGAATTTTTCGTTCTTGTTGCATTAAGCCTACGACTAATGAAATTCTGTGAAGCTCTTCATTGAAGCTTCGTGTGTCACGGGACGTTGAAGCGATTGATTTTTTAATGCAACTTTTCATAGTTGGCTATCGTAATCATAAGGTTAGTAGGCGACGCGATATACCTCGCGCCCATCTTTTAAAGGGGTTCTACACCTTCATCCCAAGAAGTAGTTGCCAGGTAAAGCTGGCGACCTAGCCTCTCAGGGCCCCTGGGGACATCCTCTCTAATTCAAACTACGGCGTCCTGAAATAAGGCATAGGAGCGCCGTGGGGATTTAGTCGGTAAGATTCTGACATGCCCACCTCGTCAAACGCGAGGTAAAGTCCATGAGGATATTCACACGGTTACCAAAAAAAAGCAGGCATGTAACCTGGTCAGAGAATTTCGATGCTTAATTCGTTCTTCTTGGATTAATATTGCCGACGACAAAAATTTGGCCAATTTACTTGCCAACGATTGTAATGAAAATGTTGAAGCTTTGTGTGTTGATTTTAAAGTGATTGTTTTTTTTTTATTGCAATTTTTCAAATTCAGCTTAAGTAATCGGTTTACGATGCATTGTTGGCATGCATGACTGCCTCTGTGGCGCGGTGGGAGTGCATCCGACTGTTACGCAAGAGGTCGTGGGTTCGATTCCCTCCCAGGATAAAACTTTGTGTGATGAGCACGATGGTTTATTCTGTGTCTGGGTGTTATTTATCTATAATATGTATGTATTTAGAAATATATAAGTATGTTTATCAGTTATCTAGATCCCATAACACAAGCTAATATTAGTTTACTTTGGGCTAGATGGCGCTGTGTGAAAAGTGTCCCACAATATTTACAATATGTATTTATTTATTTATTGTTTGGCAGTGATTGCTGATGGACCTTTAAAACCTTTTACAGGCGTATGGCAAAATTTTATTATTTGCTTAATAGGAAGGGCTCAAGTTAACCTCATCTGTAGGTAACTAATAGAATCAGGCGTTACATGGCGGAAATCCATTTTAAAAACTATTTTTTTTTGTTTTAAATTTTATTTTTGCAATATTCCTCTTTATTTAAATGTCGTACGATGTCGACACGTGTTTCGCCTACACACGTGGCATTATGAAGACTGTTTGGCAGCATAAGCTTTTGCTGCCAAACAGTCTTGATAATGCCTCGTGTTTTTTTTTCAACTGTAAGCTTCGGGATCGAGCATTGAGTGCTGAGTGCCGAACGAGTTTTGGTGCAGGTGCCCTAAGAGGAGTTTGGTAGTATAGATAGCGTTATATTTCATATTGTCATTGATGTAGCTAATGCCCGCTGCTTGGCCGATCGAGTATTTTCCGTTGCAGTTTTCCACAGGAACATGCTTCCGAGCTAAAAAGCCGATAGCACTCAAAGAAAATACGCCTTTTTACAGTGTTACAAACTTTAGCTCTTTTTAATACTATAATAATGATATTTTAATAATTATGACCTGTTTGAAAGAGATTTATTTAATTTATTATAAGCAGTGCCATTTTAATTTACTTTTCATAACTACTTGTGTTACCTTTTTACAGATTATGGGCTCATAGTATATATTCAATATTACATTATTTGATCTAGAAACAAACAAAAATGTTAACTAAAAAAAAATATTATTTTATGCTGAGCAATGCAATTATTCTTAAAAATTGTGGCACTTTGACATAACGTAAGATAATCATGCATTTTCTTGTTTTTAAAATTCGAATTTGTCGGTCTGTGGACAAATTCGAATTTCAAAATCACTAAATTGACAATTAATATTCATCTAATTACAATTCTTTACTAACCAGTGCAGTGATATAATTACATTTTGTACAAGTATACAAGGATTATTTTGCCAGGAATAATATTATTACACAACCGTTTTTTTTTAAATTTAAGGGTACTAGGGAAAGAATCTAATCAAATTCTGTATAATTCTCAGATAGCGACACGCCGCTGCGTCTTGACCTAATTTGGGTCATGTTAGCCGGAGGACGGCCAGCCATTTCCCGGGCTATTGGGCCCAAATGGTACCTCTCAAGCTTAGTTATATTACGGAGTAGTCTACGACTTCTAATTCTGCTGACGAATACGGAATTTCAAGACGTTACGAGTTCTTAATTTGTGACCTTGTGACTCTGTTCATAGAGAACACCAAGAAATGATATATTTGAAAATTATTTTGTTTAAAAAATACATACAAATTATTTTTAAATGTTTTGAGACTTAATTACACAGCGCTCTATTAACCAAATGATGCTAGTTTTACCTTGAAAACAATCTTATTTAATATTATAAAGCTGAAAAATTTTTTTCATTTGTTGAACGTGCTAAACTCGGGAACTTCTTATGTTCAATAACCTATTTATTCAGCCAACAAATCTAATTTTCATATATTATTGTAAAAATAACAAACGACGGGATTAAATGGGTGCCATGGGGTATGAAGTATATCACGAGCGAAGCTGCGAGGCTCAGCTAGCATTTTATGAAGTAGGTGAAGCTGAAAAAATAATAATGAATTTATATATAGCGCCTTAATAAATAAATTTATTATTATATTACAGCGCCTTCTAGCCTAAACTAAGCTGTAAGCTTGTACTATAGGATCTAGACAACTGATAAACATTATAATATATATCAAAATACATTCTTGTCATACATGGGACACACCGAAACCAAAAAAGAAACATTTGCGTATCACACAAATATTTGTTCCGATCGATTTATTCTGAAACTGCATTTAAAAAGCTGTTTAATAAAAATATTTTTACCTAGGTCTATAGAACAATAAATTCAAATTAAACAAAACTAACAGCAAAAACAAACAGTTGACAATTATAATTCTGAATCAGTTGACCGAAAATTTCTGAATACCTCGTTGTCCGAAATATATTAGTAAATTCCTTTGAAATTTAAATTAATATCTCAGATCGCTTGTCGGGACCACGTGCTCATTGTATAATTACGTTATCGGTATAATATTAAATTGGTTCTAATGAATTATGAATAATAATTTACATTTACTGTCTCCGGGTACAGAAATCGACGGAAATTTCGAGGGCACTTGAAATTCAAAATCGAGATTGGATCGACAATTTATCTGAAAATGTAGATTTTATTATACTGTGTTCATGAAAGTCAAGATATAGCTTAAAACTTGAGGTAATAAAAAAAATGATAACCATATATAAAGGGAAGTTTAAAGATTACTTAAAGGACTCCTTAAGTTAGGTATTAGATAATTTGTAATGAGTGCATCAGCGAGAAACCCGCTTAGTTCCCTTTACCGTGGAAATACGGGGATATAATGTCCTAAGAAAGCTATTTTTTAGTGAAAGTCCCATAAAATTTGGTCCAACCGTTTCTGAGATTAGCCGAAATAAAAAGGCAGATAGACCAACCAACAGACAGTCAAAGAACAAATTTTTAAAATGGTTTTTTTTTGTATGTACCTTTTATAAGCATTTAAAATATATTTTTATAAGAAAAAAAATTAGAATGGGTTTAATTTAATTTGTTTAATGTAATTTAATTTGATTTAATGTAATTTAATTTGATTTAATGTAATTTAATTTGATTTAATGTAATTTAATTTGATTTAATGTAATTTAATTTGATTTAATGTAATTCTATCCAGTTTAATATACACGTACTTTGTTTTTTATGTGTGTAGTATTCATTTAATTTGATTTAGTTTAATTTCATTGTGTATTGTTATTTTATCGGAATTTATTTAAATTTTATAGATGAAATGATAGTTAGACTGTAGATAGATAGACTGTCGACGGAGCACAAGCATTATAAAATAACATTAAAAGATACGGCAAGGCAATAAAATATTATTAAGAATGTCTTTAAAGGATAAAATTCTATTTGCAAAGCCGTCTCTCGAGAACGTCGACCGACCGGGAAAATAATTTATTCTTCGTTGAGTGGGAAATTAAAATTGAAGAGGTTCTTATTTTTTTTAATTCGTTTCTTCAAACATAAGGTTAACAGTCAATACTGCTTATGTTTCTCAGGTTGGCCAATGTGGAATTTTAGTCGAACGCAGGAGGGCGCAGCGATCAATTTTGATAAATTTTAGTACAGCGATAGAAGGACTAGGGATTATTTCAATGCTTATAAATCAGTCACGCCCATTTGAAAAGGAGATTGTGAACGCATAGTATGAGTGAATGAAATGACATAAAATGAATTTTGTCCCACAGAAACATGGAGCCTATTGCTGTGTTGAAAATTGGACAGACGCAGTTTGTGAAGGAAAATTTTCTAACCATAAGGCCTTCAACTTGTCACTTGCAACCGGGACCCATTGGTCTCATGGCGTAACCTGCCTTTTGAAGCACGGAAACACTCGTAAATGGATTACCCCAAAACGATCACATCTGTCGTTTACAGAACACTAAGTTAGCGGAGCGCTTCCAAATTACATTAACGCGAGTAAATCCGTGGCATAAGCTAGTATTATATAATAAGGCGTCTGAGTTAGAAGGTGCAGATTGGATCTAAAACAAATGGTTTTTAACTTCATTTAGTTAAGGAAATTAAGTTTGCCAAGATTACAATTAATTTCCTTAAAGAAATGATTTTGACTTTAACAGTAGTATCTGTTACAAAATTAGAACTTTGTTAATTAAATTAGGTACTTGAAGAAGTTTTTCAACATTGCATGGAACCTTAATGATATTATGGACACAGCTTTTTTAAGAACTCTTTATCCTGACGTTAAGTCTCGGTTGCATCTACACATCACTTTGGAGCCCAAGTTCGTCTCCTCTAAAAATCCCTTAGCAGTAAATATTTCTCAGTATCTATACCAATATTATAAGGCTGAAGAGTTTGTTGTTTGTTTTTTTGGTTGAACGCGCTAATCTCTGGAACTACCTACTGGTCGGATTTGAAAAACTCTTTTTGTATATATAGCCCATTTATCGTGGAAGGTAATAGGAACAGGAGAAATAAATTCGATAAAATACTTCGGTCCAATCACAAGAAGGTCAAAATGCAGGTAAAACTAGTTACGAGGTAAGCTAATAAAACTGTATTTTAACACCGATCAACAATGTAATTCCGAAATTCAGAAAATTCGAACACATTGCGGGTAGTGTGTTTGAAATCGAAATACTATTTGCCCAATTGGGTGCGATTATAAATTGTGCACTTTCATACAAAGGAATTGGACGAAGGCCAGGTTCTGTTAAAATATTGGTGAAGCAAAATGCGGCGTGCCTCAGAAGCTTAGTTATTTTAGTAATATAAAAACGTTTGTAATTCTTTAAACTGTAAGTCTGATAACCTGCCCAAGGTAACTCATGGACAAATTCGAGATGATGTTGCACTTAGGGCCGTATTTTAAAACGTTACTCAATACTCAAGAAACACTTGAGAGTAGTATTTGTATGGCAAAACTAGCCTCAAGCGTTTCTTGAGTATTGAGTAACGTTCTAAAATACGGCCCTTAGATTCTCAACATCCTTAATAAGATATTCAATCCTACAACCAGCTTCTATGAAGTCCACTGTGTAGGTGTGTAGTTTAGCAAAGAGAGAGATAAAAGTAACTCCAAATTATAGAAATGGCATGTAAACAATTACTAGTAGTTACTAAAAGTTACTAGTTACTAAAGAGCGTAGATGCATACGGAATTGATGTGCTGATAATTGTACTCTAACCGTCACCACGTGGGTCATCTTAATCTTAATAATACACTCCCGGACTCTTGAATCGAGCCACCTTACATTCCCGGGCCTAAAAGCCCAATACACAAAAAATATACAATATAACATATTAAATAACACCACTTGTACTGTTCCACAACATTTACTTTGTAAACCTGACCGGTTTCGCCTCACGGCATTCTCAAAGGTACACAATATGACGACTGGACCTAGAAAGTATACTAAAAACTAATAACCGTACAATGTAGGTATATCGACATTACAAGTTACCAGTTTAGAAAATTGCCCCAAAATTAGGGAGAATACAGTTTTACATTTGAAAAAAAATAAATACTACGAATCATAATTCTATTTAAAATATTAGAATTGCAAATGTCAAAGTGTCATATTATTTAATGTCAAAAATTTAAAATGTCAAAAGTACTAAATTACTATGATTTGCCATATTGAACTATGTCATTAACTACACAAATTACAAACATTTTTTGGTTAACTAAAAATTAAAATTTAAAATTTACATATTCTGCGTTAATAGTATAAATATATAGATGTCATCACATACAATATAACAAAAAAGTTTTGATGCATTTTTAATGCTGGCATATTTCATCGCCTTTCCCGTATGTATTATTCCAAATTTGAATTTTAGAATTTAAAATAAAGAACAAAAGCCGAGCTCGGTCACTGATTTGAAAAAAAATAATGACTGTTGAAAGTTGCTTTTGAAGCAATTTAATGTCGATTTGGTTTGAATTTTCGCAATTGTTGTTAACCAACGTTTAGTTTAGTTATTTTTTTATAATTTGAACCGTTTTTGGCTATAAAATTATGGATACTTCACCTGAAGTAGCCGCGCAAGCTGTAGCACTTCTTCAACCTGGGCTAAGTCAGCGAGATGTGAGTTCACAACTTCACATAAGTCGTTCCGCTGTTCAAAGATTGTACCACCGATACCTGGAGACGGCGGCTTCGTTCGGCGAACAGGAGGACCTCGTTACCGAGTGACAACGGCGAGACAAGATCAATACATTGTCACTATTAGCTTACGAAATCGACGCCTTAACTCTGTTCAGATACAAGAACAGCTCAGGGACTTTCACGGAGTGGCTGTAAGTGCTCGGACCGTTAGAAGACGACTCAATGAACGTGGTTTAAAGCCCCATAAGCCAGCCAATGGACCCAAATTGACACGAGCACACCGAATAGCCCGTCTAGAGTTTGCGCGCGAACATCTAAATGGGACTCGACATCAATGGAGCCAGGTTCTCTTCACAGCTGAGTCCAAGATAATGCTATACGGTAATGACGGAAGGAGTAAGGTGTACCGAAGACAGAACGAGCGTTTCGCGCAATGCTGTATTGACGAGAAAGTGAGTTATGTTGGAGAATCATGGACAGTCTGGGGAGGAATCTCTATGGAAGGCAAAACTGAGCTAGAGGTAGTGACGGGACCACGACTGCCGCCCCTAGATGGCAATAGATACATTCGTCAATGTTTAGAGAACCACGTGATGCCATACGCTGGATTTATTGGCCAAGATTTCGTTTTAATGCATGATAATGCAAGAGCCCATACTGCGGGAATCGTCAGGGAGTACTTAAATGACATTGGTATCACTGTTATGAGATGGCCAGCGCGAAGTCCTGATATGAATCCTATAGAGCATCTATGGGATGAGCTGAAGAGGCGTGTTCGAGCTCATCATCCTGCCCCGCAAACCATACAGGAGCTCAAAAATGTAATTTTGGAAGAATGGGAGGACATTCCCCAGCATGTCATAACGACATTGATTAATTCTATGCCAAACTGTATGAGAGCTGTATAATAAATGCACTGGGAGGCAATACAAGTTACTAAATAAACATTTCTTTTCATGTAAACCATGTCTTTATTTAAAAATCGATTAGATTTTTTTCCTTGAAAAAAGCAAATATGGACTTGTTTCAACGTAACTTGACTTTTTTAATAAACTGTAGTTCAAATTTAGAACAGTGGCACTCTAAATGAATGATATACTGGCTCCAAAACTGTATCAAAACATTTTCCTTCTACATACATCTTTTATAAGTTACAGTACTCCAAACCAAAAAAATCAAGGTGGCTCGATTTAGGTGTCCGGGTTGTATTATAAATGTATATGTATGGATGTATATGTATGGATGTTGGTTACTCTTTCACGTCAAAACTACTGAATAGATTTTATTGAAAATTTATAATAATATTGCTCATTATTATAAATTTTCAATAAAATCTAATATCAGAATAACATTTTCTGGCTAGGTTTCGGGCTACTTTTATCCCGGGAACAAGTTCCTGTGGGAAACGGGATCGGGAAAACTTCTCTTCGCGGGCGAAGCCGCGGGCGTCAACTAGTAATATTATAAACGCGAAAGTTTGTATGGATGTTTGTTACTCTTTCACGTAAAAACTGCTGAATAGATTTCAATAAAACCTTACAATAATATAGCTAATGTTAAATCATATTAAATTCTAACTCTCGTATTATAAATATATGACAATAATAATATAGCTTATACATCAGAATAACACATAGGCTACTTTTTATCCCGTGAACAAGTTCCTGTGGCAAATGGGAACGAAAAAACAGCTCTACGCGGGCGAAGCCACGGGAGTCAACTAGTGATTTCATAACTACGGAATTCCAATTCCTATTATTTCTTTTAATACCTTCTTTGTTAGACGGCAATGTAGTCAGAAACACTACCCCTATCTTTCAATGACAGTTCTGACACAATAAACACCAGGCTACTGCTGCCTCATGACCTAGTAGGGCAAACCTTTATAAAGACAAGTAATTCAGGTTAGGTAGAGCAGATAAAGTGAATAAAGTGGGTGTAAGAAGTTCTATATAGATTTCCGGGGCCTAAATAGTAGTGTAATTATTTTATGGCCTGGTTACTAAGACCTTTTAGCCATATCCTAATTCATATTTCTTCAGTCTTCTTTCTTATTATCTAAAATGTCCCAGTCCTCTATGTCTTAATCAAGTCTAGTCTTAAGTCAAGGTCAGTCTCACCCCAGTATAACTGAGGTATTTAGTGAATTTTACGCGACAAAATGGAAAATAGCATTTCACTGCATATATATCATTGTCTTTCACTATAGCACGTTAACACAACTTTTATGTCCAAGAAACCACCACTCCCGCACATAAAACAAGATAAATGCTCTAGTCTTAGAACATAATATACTGCAAGCGTCCGCACTTGTCAACTTTCCCGGGTAGGATCCAACCTAAACGACCTCACCTGCTACAGGGGCTGGGTCACCTTGTAATAATATAAATGTGTAAATTAATTATTAAAATTGTAAATATATGAAGCAACCGCTCCTAGCACCGTTAACCCAGTGTTCTGTAAAGATCACTGCGGCAAGCACCTTTGCTATGGTATGGTCTCAGATGGGTGACGCCTTTGTGGCGTTTCGATTCACGAGCGTTTCCGTGCTTCTGGAGACAAGATCCTGGTTGCCAGTAACATGGCAGTCGTAGCCAAGTTGAAGACCTTATGGGTTTGTAAACTGCAGGTCGCCACAACCTGCGTCTGTCCATGTATAGAAAAGTGGGCGTATAGTATGCCTCTGTCACCCCATCGAGGATAAAGGCGTCAATGATAAGTGAATATGTAGTAGGAATTTCGATTTATAACATACCATTTATAAACTAGAGACAAATCTAAATCATAAAGTCATTTTTTGTCCATATCGTGACTGAAAAATTTTTTCACTATCAAATTTAAATTTAGAAGAAAAATAGCACACTAATTGTTTTTCAAAATTGTTTCTTATTTTTAGGCAGGTGTCATCACATATCGAATGATATAGATGCAATTCTATACATTCGTACCGTGCAACTTTGTTAAGTACCGGTCGATGGCGCCTTACGTAGCCTTAAGACGTAAAAAGGTGGATTAACTTGTCAGTTTCGAGCAGGTCACGGTGGTGTAGTTGGTAAACGCGTCTGGTGCGTTGAACCAGAAGACGCTGTTTCGAGTCCAGCTCGTGACTGATAAATTTTTCCTCATGATAATTTAAAATTTAAAAAAAGTTAACGTACTAATTACTTTTCAAAATTGTTTCTAGAGACAAATCGTTTAACATCTGTCAGTACCTAGAACATAATATTACCCGTTTTATTAATTAATAAATAAATGTTTAGACTTCTGTTTCCAAAACGTTATTTTATTGAAATGTTTTTTTATCGCGCTGTCAGTGAGGGTTGTATACAATGATTTATGATGTTGCCTTTCAGCTGTACCCAAATCAAAAATGGTGCCCTGTTTTCGCAAAGCCTGGAACATTATGTATATGATAGAAATAATCGTTTAAGTATTTTACATTCATTTTTTAACATGCGTCCGTATTATGTCATACTAGAATATACGAGTATTAATATCATAAAGGCAAAACATTTGAGTGTGAATGTTTAATATTTCTACACGCTCCTACCGCTCGACCAATTTGGATATAATTTTGTGTGGGGATAGCTGACAACTTCGATTAACACATAGATTATTTTTTATCCCGGGAACAGGTTCGAGAAACCGGTACAGGAGAACTGCACATCCGGGTAAGGCCCCGGTCGTCCACTAGTATAGACATAAAAATGTCAGGCTTTTCATAAATTTTTAGAGTTCTATCGTAAACAAGAAACATGTTTTGGAGTAACATGACAGATATATTGTCACGCCTATATCCCCGACGGGGTAGGCAGATGAAAGAATGGGCGCATAAGGCCTTCAACTGGACTTAACGACTGCCATGTTTCTGGCAACCGGGACCAACGGCTTAACATGCCTTCCGAATCACGGAAACGCTGATGTAAATGCCACAAAGTGGATACCCATCCGAGGACCAACCATAGTAAAAGTTGCTTAACGCAGTGATCGTTTACAGAACACTGAGTCCGAGGGGCCACGAGTGCTTCGGAGCGTTTCGGAGTAACTGTCCGGTAATATCACTCTACATACATACACTACGCAATCTATTTCATACACAATATCTCAACAAAGGAGAGCAGAACTACCTATAAATTAATAATGAGCAAAATGATTTACTCTACACTAATTACAGCCCCCGTTACATCTGACACAGTAGGCTCAGCGATCGAAATTGCCAGTTAATAGCCAAACGTTTGACACTATGCATAAATTATTGCCACCGAAATGTGAATCAGACATCATGACAGATATATGACAATCTGTAGTGATATTTGACATAAATAATAAGGTCTAGCGCATATATACAACTTGTAGTTGAACAATTATTTAGTTGTGTATCATATGTCTATAGGACTATATTGAAGCGAGCATACTGTCAACTCGATAGTTGTTTGACAAAAAAGTCGAAAAGCTGTAACGAACTTTGATTAAAAAGTTGGACAACTATCATAAAACGCTTAATTTGTATTGCATTGTATTGATGTGCACATACCATCGACTAAACAGTCGATCCGCGACAAAACCGTTTAGTCGATGCAAAAGTTGTATATATGCGCTAGCCCTAATACACATTAATATTCCCATCAATATATTGTGTATCTTCGCTATACAAGTAGGTTTGAACACCTATATCTTTATGCCAATATACGAAGCTGAAGAATTAGTTTAGTTGAACGCGCTAATCTCAGGTAGTCTGGAACTGCTGATTTGTAATGAACATTTTCGTGTTGATTAGCACATTTATGGACGAAGGCTTTAGGCTATATACCTTTTCGCTACTACCCTGGAGAGCAGAGTAGTAATCATAAATGTCAAACAAATCGAGCAAAATTTCATACAAATTAATAAACGACGGAATTAAATGTGTGTCACGGCCCGGGGTTCGAAGGTTTCACGGGCTACGCCGCGAGGTCAGCTAGTTTTCTTTAAAATGAGAGTTTTGTTTTGTGTCAAATCATAGCGCTCTGAAAGTGATGGTAACCGTCACTGGTAGTAAAATTGGCCAAAATTAGACAAAATAAACGGCTTAATTACTTATGTCGCAATACTAGTCGGTTCTTACAGTATACAAATTTAAGGAACCTTTACACCAAACCGTTTCGTAAACACCTCACGAGAGTTCGTCACACAAAGACATCCTGTCAATAATATTATCTGTTTCATACCATATTTTCTCGATCAGTAAGCTGTTTCTTAAAAAAAAAATAACTTGTCCAACGGTATCAGTCAATGTAATTTTGAAGTTTTTTTTTGCCGCGTTAGGGAAAAATAATGAGTAAATTTCTACGATGCGCGCGCAGACCGACACGAATAACCGACACCATGAAGTTAGCTGATACGTGCTACCATGACAACTTATAAACACCCCGAAGTTAGCTGATAAGTGTTTCCATGACAACTTATAACTACATTCCAAGTAGTTTTCATTCTTTTAATGTTTTTTTTTCTTACTAATTTATCATTCCTGTTACAAACAAAGCGTTGTGGTATATGTGATGATATCTTATTTGACTAAAGCAGTATAACTTCTACAACCCCTATTTTATAGTGGTTTACAACAAATAAATAAGAAACATGGTATAATTCTCATTAAACAAGAGGAATATCATCCGTTTTCAATAAAATGTGTAAACCTAGACGTCGCTTCGATCGTCTCGTGATTTATATATTCTGTGCATTTATAAGTCTGTAGGATACCTACAGATGTCGGATAGATGTTCGTTATTTTCTTACAATGTGTACGTACAGCACCGACTCTTGTAAAAGATGAAAGCCCTATTTGCCGCATTCTCACGTTTTTACTTTTAATATCTACATATCGTATTGTATATTAGGCTTAGGCAGATTTATGTGGCGAGAGTGAATCGGCACACTGGTAGGGGTAGATCTCGGCGTAAGTGTGTCAATCAAATCGAAGACCTTTTGGAAAAAGACCAGGTCAAGAGTACCCTTAACCGGCGAGCGTGTATGAAAACACTTATGAAAGTAGAAGAAGCGAAAGTGGTATCTCAGGATCGTAGCAAGTGGATAACCATAGTCTCTGCCTACCCCGATGGGAAACAGGCGTAATTGTATGTATGTATATTAGGCTTACAAGACTGACTCGCGCCTCGACCATCTCGCAAGAGATTTTGAAGCTTAAACGAAGCGAATTTGACATAAGAAAACCCGTAATTGTAAGATTGGGAAGAATCTGTTGACGTGGAAAATTACAAATTCGTATTCCGCTCTACGTATATATGATTTTTTCAAATGATATATTTAGGAGGTATTTGAGATAAACGTGATAATCGGTTTATGTAAAACCATTTTTTGTAAAAAAAATAACTTAATCCTGTCGTTTATAAATTATACAATAATGTATGAAAATTTACCCGATTTGTTGTTTGTGTCTATGATTACCGCATCGCTCTCCTGATGCGTGATGTTATATAATAATAATAATATAATTCAATTTAATTAATGAAATGTATCAGTAAGTTATTGAAAAGCTTACATCCGCAGGGCAGCTTGTGGCGAGCTGAATGTGCGTGGCTACACATCGGTCCCGATTCCTCAGAGTTTTGTTGCCCTTCTGCACCGGTTAGGATTTAATGGCCTAACGGGAGTGCAGTGAGAGTGCTACTCCCGGGAGTGCAGCAAATCTCAACTCTGGCTTGCCTTAATTGACCGGTCAGAGGGAGGCAGCCAGAGCTATTTGCTCGGGGGTGGAAGTGTCATTTTCAAGGGCATAACTACGGGGAAGCCCGCTCCGGGCCTGTCCCGCGAAGGTGAAACCGGCGCCGCACCGCTCGACACCCCAAGCCGCTCACACCGGTGTTGCCCTCTGTCGCCTTACAGGCTTATCATGCCTACGGTGATTGTATAGGGGGCCCATCTAGTGAGTTGGCGAGTCACCGTCTGCCAATAGTTTAATAATAATATATTAAAAAGGCAGACGCCGTTTTCATCAATAGCTTAAATCACCCAATCCATTTAACACCCAACCCAATAGCCCATTTCATAGTTAGCACATTTCACAATAGTTTAACTCCCATTGGAGGTGATCCATTACCGTTCTTCTACATAAGGCGGGCGTGGACTATCTGCAGTGGGGGTCCCATTCCCTATTTAGCATGCCTAATGTCAGGAATTGCGGTACAAATATAACATTGAACGGTGATACCCTTAATATTTTAGAATCAACTGTATTTTTGGGGATCACTTTAGATAGCAAACTGCAGTGGAACGCCCAAATAACGTGTCTTGCAGGTAAACTCAGCTCAGCAGCCTTTGCCGTTAGTAAAGTCAGGCAGCTCACTGATGTAGAAACTGCCAGGCTAGTATACTTTAGTTATTTTCATAGTGTCATGTCTTACGGCATTTTGCTGTGGGGTAAAGCAGCTGATCTACAAGTAATTTTTGTACTCCAGAAGAGAGCTATACGTGCAATATATAAATTGAGTGCTAGAGTGTCTCATAGAGAGAAATTTAAAGAAATTGGCATTTCAACGGTTGCATCACAGTATATATTTGCAAATATCATGTTAGTTAAACAGAACATACATTTATGCAAAAGACACAGTGACATACATTCGATAAATACTAGAAATAAGCATAAATTAATTGGAACGCATCATCGTTTACAAAAGGTTCACGACTCTTTTGCAGGAATTGTCGTACGCCTATATAATAAAATTCCTTTAGACATTATGAACCTGCCGTTACATAAATTTAAGGCGGAAATTAAGACGCAGTTCTTGAAAAGGGAAAACGTTATTTTTATTTACATTCTCCAGTATAAATAATTTGAAACGCCAGGCAACTAAAGGTATGGCTGCGTTTAGTCCCGGTAATAACTAATATACATAATTATATGTAATTTGACTTTGTTATTGTGTGAGCACTATGTAGACTTATTTATAATTTTGAAATTGACATGATAGTTGCTGTGTAGTTTTTGGGTAAGTCATGCTCGCCTAAGTGTCCTGGCAGTGGTCGCGTATGTATCGGGTCGCCTTGTTCCCTACAATACGGTTGAATAGGGCGATGGCTGATATATGCGTCATACCCGTGAACGGGTGCCGTCTGTTGGGACTGGTCAGGTCATAGCTGTTATAGCAATTGTTACAAATAATATTATTTAAATTTAAGGCAAACTAAGTTTAGTCGACTGTTCTCACATAAATTCAAAGGAACATGTAAGTGTAATTTTAATGAACACAACATTTATTTAGTTTTTTTTTGTATAATTTCTTTACTGTATAATTGGTCAAATATCATGTTAATCAAACTGTGTCAAATGGCGGTTAGAAAAGAGTGGCCATGAGTTTTATTGCCAGGTTCTTTCTTAGGCTCTACCTATTGCTTTGCGAATCTGGCAGTAAATGTAAATATAGAAGCAGTAATCTTGACGTTCATAAGTGTTACTTTGTGACCTACATGAATAAAGATTTTTGATTTTGATTTGATTTTGATTTTATTAGATTAAAATTCTCAAAGGGCCTCTGCGTGTTGGACCTATGTCTCCATGTAAGCCTACAAAAAGCCCGGTTATCTTCAAGAAAAAAAAAGTAGATACCCGAGAAAAGAAGAGACATAATAATTCTTTAATTCAGATAAAAATATATTTATGTAAATAAAAAAGAAAGAAGCGCTCGTGGCCCCGCGGTCTCAGTGTTCTGTAAATGATCACTGAGTTACGCAACTTTCACTATGGCTGGTCCTCGGATGGGTGACCACTTTGTGGCATTTACATTTGCGAGCGTTTCCGTGCTTCGGAAGGCACGTTAAGCCGTTGGTCCCGGTTGCCAGTAAAATGGCAGTCGTTAAGCCTGGTTGAATGCCTTATGGGCGGCATGAAAAATTTCAACAGCAGGTAGCCACAACCTGCGTCTGTCTATTTCAACACGGCAATGGGCTCACCACCTATTACGTGGGACAGGTAAATCCACACGGTGAAAAGTGGGCATATAATATGCCTCTGCCACCCCTTCGGGGATAAGGCGTGATGGATATTTATTTATTATTTATAAATGGAATATTCAACAAAAAAAATATGTTTTCAATTCGGATCAGTAGTTCCTGAGATTCGCGCGATCAACCAAACAAACTCTTCAACTTTATAACTAGGTGACATACTTCGAACCTATTTAATCCCGTCGCTTATAAATTCTACAATAATGCATAAAATTTGCCCGATTTGTCGACGTTTATGACTACTGCTCCGCTCTCCAGAACAATAGCGTGATAATATATAGCCTATAGCATTCCTCGATAAAAAACTCTTCTGCTTTATAATATTAGTGTGCTTAACTCCTAAACGGCTGGACCAATTTGAATGATTTTTTCATGTGCGGTTGGGGTGCTTTGGGGTGTTTGAAAAATACTTTGAATGTCGTTATAAGTTATTAAGGAATGGAAACATTTATCAGCAAATTTCATGGTGTAGGTTTTTCGTAAAGGTGTGCGTGCGCGCGCGTCGTAAAAATTTATTTTCATCATTTTTCCCTAACGCGCCAAAAGAACTTCAAAAGGCGCTGAAGTTGGTATAATGGAGAAAAAACATTTGCCGAGTCCGCTAGTATTACTATAGATACAGATTGAATTGTCAAACGGTTCTCGCAGTAATTTGTTGGTATCGGATTTCTAACCTTATTTTATTAATGTTAAGGTTTAGTTTGACTTATTATCTTCTCAGAATCTTCGCACCGATTCGCCTGAATCGCGCTGGCCTTTGGGCTGATAACATTTTATCACGAAGGAATTCTTGGGCAAATATTTTGGTATTAGGATGTTAAATACTTTGGTATTAGGAAGGTATATTCATTACTACACTAGTAGCTATATGAATATACCCTGGTTTCAGTCGAAGGTGAGTAGGTACCTATTTACTAAGATAAAATAAGCTTTTCAAGGCCAGGCCATGAAACTAATTGTTAAGTTAAAGACATTTAATATACTAACTAGCTGACGCCCCCCGCGGCTTAGCTCGTGACATATTTTGAACCCCCGTCGCACTCATTTAGTTCCATCGTTTATTACTTGTACAATAATGTATGAAAATTTGCCCGATTTGTTGTCATTTATGGTTACTGCTCAGCTCTCCTAAGTGATAGCGTGATGAAATATAGACTAAGCCTTCCTCGATGAATTGGCTATCCAACACAACACGTTTTTTTTAAATCGAACCTGTATTTCCTGATATTAGTGTGTTCAAGCAAACAAACAAACTCTTCAGCTTTATAATATTAGTATAGATATTTAAAGCTGAATTTTGTTTTTTTGGTTGAACTCGCTAATCTCAGGAACTATAAATAAGCGACGGGTTTTTTTATACCACTGAGATGGCAGACAAGCATGGAAACCACCTGATGGAAATATTGTCACCGTAGCCTATGGACGTTTGCAACACAAGAGGTGCAGCACTCGCACTGCCAACACTTTATTTATCTTCTAAGACCCCTTTTGAAGAACCCCATACTGAAGACGTACCGGAAACCCCAGGCAGGAAGTTCATTTCACAATCTAAGCGTACGCGGAATAAATTAAATTATAAAAACGTTTAATTTACGAAAACCACAGTTTACAATTCTGTTGAAAAACGGGTGGAGAGGGAGGATCCTCCGACCAGGCAAAGAGAGTATGATCACGCATAGAGAGCCATGACTCAACAATAATTTTGGGTTGTTGTACGAGTATGTATCATTCTTTAACACGAGAACGTTCATTTCGCGATGCAGGATTCGTAGTTGAATCGTTCTATATATGACGCTGGTCTCCACTTGAAGAACCCCATACTGTAGACGTTCGGGAAAACCCAGACAGGGAGTTCATTCCACAATCTAAGCGTACGCGGAATGAAGCTTCTATCGGATCCAGCGCTCCAGGCGCAAAGTGCGAGGGATTAAAAATGTGCGACGGGGGTCCGATGTATGGCACACACGAAGCCGCGGGGGTTAGATAGTAATATAATTATTTACAACGATACGCAAAATTTAAGGTTTCTATCGAGTATACCTATTGGTCTTTCACCCAATCAAGTGACAACACATTTTTGGAATGCCTTTAGACTTTACCAACCCTCAACATTAAAATAAACTTTAAAATCCACTGTTTTCCTCACCTTTATACACTTTTATTAAAGATTTAAATTTAAGGCTATAAATAAAAATGTGCCTAAAACTCTCGATGAATTTCAAGTTCAAATTAAATTATATTCTTAAGTACTTTACTTCTCATCTTTGCGGATTAAAAATAAATCGTAGCCATTCGATTAAAGTTGAACGTTGAATACCTGAAACAAATCAAATTTCCAATATAAGTTCAATTGAAGTTAAAATCAATAACAAACTCGAAGCAGTTCAAAAGCTTTTAACCAAGTTATTTAAATATACTTTTTTCGAATTCGTTTTTGTTTGTTATTATCAAATCAATCAAATCGACCTATTAGTTCGCTGCTGATCGTAGGCCTCTAATCATAATGAAAGGATGATTAAAAAAATCCACATAATAATGTAGGACAGGAATACACATGGTGAAAAGTGGGCATATAATATGCCTCTGACACCCCTTCGGGGATAAGGCGTGATAGATAAATATATTAAAAAAAAATATTTTGAACCATTTTTTTACACAGCGCCGTCTATCTCAATGTAAGTAATTATTGTAAGCTTGTTATTAATGTAAGCTTGTGTTATGTGATTTAGACAACTGACAAACACATTCTTATATATTTCAAAATACATTTATATAATACATAGCAAACAACCACTCTCCGATACAAACATTTGTGGATCACACAAATATTTTTTCCGACCAGGGCATCGAATCCGGGACTTCAGGCGCGGCAGTAGCATCCATTACCATTACGCCACACCTAGGCAGTCCTCTTTTTGATTTTGAGAGATTGGCCCTAATGTACTAAGCTAGTCAAACTGTTTGCAACAGGATTTGGTTTCGAGGTTTTCTTGTCATCGCCGTGACGTCGCCCGTTGACCAGCAGGTGCGGTGAAACTGGCTTGGGCCCCGGAAACCTAATTAGGGCCATATTACATAGCAATTCTTATTAAACTTTTAGTCGCTCACATTTTTGCGTAACCATTCCAGTCAAATAATTCAGACTTTCAAAGTGATGTATTAATCCGGTTCGATTTTGACGGATTTTAATATATCTCTGTGTTCAACATTTTTGACAGTTAGTTCAATACATTACCTGTCAAGATGTCGATGATAAGGTATCAGAATATTGTTAATCAAAGCATTCCGCACATTTTTGTTGTATATTATTAGGCATAATATTTGGAAATGATTAAAGAATCCTGTAAAATAATTACGTTTTGACGTGACAACGTCTTACAATTCGATAGAGCCGGCTGCACGCACGAAAAAACATGACTCATGCGGCGTTACCTCGCTCTGAGGCGTTCCATGTAAGGCTTGAAGTGCAAGCGAGAGCGCGGAACGAGCGACAAAGAAGCACAATCGGCCTTTGCGTTCGGCAGCGTTCGACATCTGTCTCTCTACTACTTGAGTGAGCGATGCGTCTGCGTGGACAGCTGCTATACTATAGTACGTTTACATGTTTTGATCGAGTATCAAGTGCAGTGAAAAGTGAATGTGGTGTCAATTGTTTATAGCAACGATAATTACAGCGATAAAGGTAATGATTCTTTCGATATTAATTATATATTAGTCGAATATTCGTGCTTTCATCATAAAATCATTAAATCGTTGTCACGTTCAACTATCGTCAGTAAACCGACTTTACAGACAACCAATTTTTTTAACTTCGTTTCATTACCATCTAATTTCAGAAGACTACA
This sequence comes from Thumatha senex, assembly GCA_948477245.1. NCBI lineage: Eukaryota > Metazoa > Arthropoda > Insecta > Lepidoptera > Erebidae > Thumatha > Thumatha senex. Next base: position 5,264,815 of record OX419728.1, read on the forward strand.
TTTAAAAGTTAGATCGATTTATTGTCTGTATTTATCTAAAATCGTTTCTCGTTGCAGTGTGTTGAACCTGATTAAACAAATATTTAGCTGAAATTGAGTACAATCGCAAATACTACAGCTTAATTTCGAGGCCGTTAAAGAAATGGATGTCACTCATAAATACCAAGGGAGCGTGCCGCACCAAAAATAACAAATTATACTTAATGAGTACAATTCGAGGCCCATTGCGCAAAATGAGGCAACGACAGTACGCGCGATGCGAAACGGAGTCGAAATTAATCTTATCACACCGAAGACAATTATTATATTTCATATATTTACTGGATATTGAATGGATAAACGAATATCGAATAAAGTCTTAGGTTCGCTGCATTACCAATTTTTTTAGTACATCATTATACGGAAAAAAGTTGGACTAACTGGGCAAGACTGATTATTGTCGCCTCTGTACTTAGATTAGTGTCTATTCTATACGCCTTACTCCTCTCAAATTTAGAAGAGAATTTAGTTCCTTGTGTATGTTGAAGGTTAGAAGTAAGGATTTTCTTTCCAAAACATAAAGCTTACCTCAAAGTTACAGAATACAGAGTAGGAGTAATTCCAAATATCTAATTCTAAAAAGTCACATAATAACATTGTATCATAGTTATTTCTAACCCCAACTGGTTTGAAAGTTTAATACACAAACCATACCAATACGAGCGTTTTCAACTCGCATGATGCGATGACAGCCTTTTTTCCGGAATGCCACATACTATATATTTACATTGTAAAGAATTTTAAAGAAAATTTGGTACCACGGTGGGCGCCATCGTCTAAGTTTGTTTTCTTACCATGACATTCCGAGTCGGAAACTTCTCAAACAGTAAAATAGACGCAAGTTGGTACACATTATTCGCCTCTGAATTTACTTTCCGACTTTTATGATGATTTTTGTAACGGTCGAATCGGTAGGCGATACAAACTTTATTTTTAAAAGTATTAACATTGCCTTAATTAAAAAAAAAACTAAACTAAACTGTCTTCACGCTGTATCCCTGACGGGGTAGTCAGAGAGGACAGATCGCCAGGCTTTGCGATACATGCATACTTCTTTCACTTCTTCAAGATTTAATTAGTAACGTGATATTTCCAAAAAAAATATGCTGATGTCAACGCAAGAAAAATTTTAATAAGCGCATTTGATAGCCCAGAACAGAAAACAGAACAGTCATGTGTGTTTAAAAATGCACAAAGATTGTATAATAAAGTTCACTCCTAGTTCCTCACTTGTCTTCAAAACATTAAACATATAAAATACCTTGAACATTATATTGTGAGCAGATATTTGGATATTTTTCATATAAGCAATAAAGAGATTCCTCTGGCTGCCAACAGAATTCGTGTCAGTGGGTCAGACTTCAATGTATTTGTACTTGGCGGTGCATCGCCAATTTCGGGAAATTTGAATGTTTCGAATATATTCTAGAAGAGTAAAGTTGTCTTCTTGTAACCAGAATAGCATTGGCTTTGTAAAGTTCTTTATCTAAAAACATACTCCAAAGTATTTTGATTGTAAATAAAAAATACTTAAAAAAACATGCACACGGTGTTAAATTGCGCCCTCCACTCATGTGTAGAACAGTATTTGAGTTAATATGTTCATTAATTAATGTGAATTTTGTAAGATTCAAAGAGACTACAAGTAAGTTCTCTATTAACCTGCGTATACAAAATGGTTGACAATCCGCTATTGGGCACCGTACCGGCTCAGGACTGGATGACAAACAATAAGCTTATCTCTAGAGCTCTTTAATTTACGGGCAGACGCAGCGTCTCTAATGGCTGGATTACTACCCGGCCCGACTGTCTGTTACAATGCTAAATATTTACACTCTAAGTATACTTAAGAGTAGGGCAAGGTTGCAAAAATGGAGTGGGTTAATTTTCGGAGATACCATAGTTATTTTTTTTAAAGGTTTCGGCCATCTAATTTGACTTCGGAGTATTTTTTTTTTATTTATAAATAAAAAAATTAAAAAAAATTCAACATTTCTTTTTTCGTTTTGAGCGCTCTTGCCAACTACTACGGGACTATTTCCCCTCCCCTGCCTCCATTTCCCCTCCCTTGCCTGCCCCCCCCCCCCCCCGATTTAAAAACCCCGAAGTAAAAGTTGTTGGCTAATAATAACAATAAAATAATAAAAAAAAAGCAGCGTGAGTTATTTTTCCGATAGCTGTTCTAACAGCTCTACCAGTTGAGAACTGCAGTCAAATCTGACGTCCATATGACTGTCATTTTGTTTCGCATATTCAATTTCATTTTAAATGTTTTGGTTTACCCAGATCTACAGACAAACGTCTAACCCTATTTATAAGTAGTGTGTAGGTACTTAATGATGGCTAAGCTTCCCCAAACCATGGGTCCATTATTTTGTCCTGTTTAATAATACTCGTAAGATAGGGAGCACGGACACATTAAATTTTATCGATACCTATAAAAATTTATGACACAAATGAATGGTATGACTCTATCTGCGGCGACCGCTGATCATATTTTGCCGATAACACATATACTTAGTACGCTTATTTAATAATCCAGTAAATGAAGTTTTCCAGTCACCCTACTATCATCTTAATCGTATGAGTTTGATACTATTAGGTAAAAAAAATGTGTGTGTTTGAACCTTGAACACGTGTTAGAAGTTATACTGCTTTAGTCTAATAAAATTTCATCACATATACCACAACTCTTTGTTTGTAACAGGAATGATAAATTAGTAAGAAAAATAACATCAAAAGAAGAAAAGTTCTCATGGAAATACTTATCAGCTATCTTCATGGTGTCGGTTTTTCGTGATGGTCTGCGCACGCATCGTAAAAACTTACTCTCATATTTTTTCCTAATGCTGCAAAAGAACCATAACTTCAAAAAACATTTAAACATTACCAAGTTATGCTTTAGTTCTGTACAACTAGTAAAATGTTTGTTCATGTACGATAATTCTACTTTAGACCTCGACTCCGTTTGTCGTTTAATGCAATTAGTCATAGTTCCTAATTACATTTAACTAGCCGTTCATACACTGACATACCTAAAACCCATTTGGTACCCTTTTAATCCGTTATTTATTAGTTTTACGGAAGTTTGCGGGATTTTGTTAACATTTATCATTACTTATCTTTCTTCCTGGGTAGTAGCAGCGAAGTGGTATATAACATATAGCTTTCCTGCCGTTCCTCGACAGTGGCAGTAGTTCCTGAGATTAGCGCGTTCATCGGAACAAACTTTTCATCTTTATAATTTTAGTGTGATAAGTATCACTTTTAATAAGCACAATTCTTCAAATGGAGCCTAAAATACACAAAGGCTTAGGACCATCAAATTAAACGCCTCGTCCAATAGCCTTTAATCTTAACTTTGTCGCTATGACTTTCCATCAGGCGGACAGCGTCATTTCCAGAGTTATATATATTAAAAAAAGTTAGAACATTACGCAAATTACTCTCGTGGCAGGCACAGCGGAATAATAACGAAACAGGGATTTGGCGACATTTTGTTGAATGCAGATGTTTTTGTTGATAAATTACAGTGTTTTCTGCTAATGGGCTTCTTAAGTGGCGGTATTAAGCGTCCGAATAAGAAACGAGGCTGCGACGCAGAGGCGCGGTAAGCTTCAGTGAGTTACGTCGCCTCAGGACTCTACTTACAACTGGATTATTATAAATTACTATGTTAACAAGTTGACTAGCTCTCAATGACTAGAGGGGTACTGGGAACCCACAAGGATATTAAGGGCACAAGTCAACAATATAGAAAAAACAGAAGTATGTATGGATCGTGAAGCCTGACGATCTGTCCTCTCTGACTACCCCATCAGGGATACAGCGTGAAGATATTTAGTTAGTTATATCAACCTTATCTTGTTGATGCCTCGGTGGCGCAGTGGTAGTGTATGCGACTGCCGCGACTGAGGTCCAGGGTTCGATTCTCGGGTCAGAAAATTTTTTTATTGATCCCCAATTGTTTGTTTCGGAGTTTGGGTGTTTCCTATGTATAATATGTATGTATTTAGAAATATATAAGTATGTATATCCGTCGTCTAGATACCATAACACGAGCTTACGTTAGCTTACTTTGGGCAAGACGACGGTGTGTAAAAAAATGTCCCGCAATATTATTATAATATACAAGCGGTGCATCTGTTGACCAGCGAAAGAAGGTCTCTTCGCAGGCGCTCTTATATGATAAACAAGTAACATCGAAAATATAAAGCCTAGTGCCAAGACTAAACTAAGCTCTAAAGTCAGGTAGGGCCTGCAAGCAAGTAGGTAGGCTCTAAGATGAAGAATGACCATAAAATAAACTTACTATACAGTTATACAGCTAGGCTCAAGTCTAATGGAGGAAGATTATTGTCATGATAATTAATACTGTGGGACACTTTTTACACAATGCCATCTAGCCCAAACTAAGCTATAAGCTCTATACTATAGGATCTAGACAACTGAAAAACATACTTATATATTTTAAAATACATACATATTAAACACTAGTAAGTTTTCCCGTTCCCGTTTCCAACAGGAACTTGTTCCCGGGATAAAAAGTAGCCTATGTGTTATTCTGATGTATAAGCTATAGTTTTGTAAATTTACATTAAAATCCATTCAGTTGTTTTACGTGAAAGAGTAAGAAACATCGTTCTTACAAACTTTCGCATTTATAATATTAGTAGAATCTGAAACACCCAAACTTCGACACCAATATTTGTTGATCACACAAATATTTGTTTTGACTCGGGAATCGAACCCGAATCCAATCGAATACTCGGACATCACTCGCCACCGAGGCAGTCAATTAAACCTAAAATATTAAAACTTCAATTTAAAAACCCAATTCGGGAAACCAAAAGGGTATGTTAGACAAACCGAAACAGTAGGTAGGGATTTTCATACAATCGGATTATACTCGTATATAATCTTCTTGTATGTTCCTTCCAGTGGAAGTAAACATAAATACGTCCTTACCAACCCCTTGGGGAGCATAGTGTCTGTTTTTGTGTATATATTAGCTGAGACCTGCGGCTTCGCCTGTGAAATCCTTCTCTCTAATCCCGTCGATTATTAAGTTTACCATAAAAATAAATGTAAAAAAATTGCCTGATTTGTTGTCATTTGTCATAACTGCTTCGCGCTCCTGAATAGTAGAATGATGATATAGCCTATAAAAAAATATGTACTGACCTTTGAAATTGTCGTAGGGCAAAACCGGTCAAGTAAATACACTTGTACTGTTCCACTACAGTTCAAGTGTTTTTATTCAAGATGTGTAACAAGTTCCACCAAGTGCCATCAATCAACAGTATAAACAGTGATGATACAACCTATAGCGTTCCTCGATAAAAGAGCTATTTTACACAAGAGTATATTTTTAATTTGAACCAGTAGTTCCTAAGATTAGCCCCTTTAAACAAATCTTCGTCAGCTTAATAATACCAGTATAGAATAGATAGGTATATTCTATTACTTCGCGGGATTATAATACTCACATGAATATTTCATAGTAAATAGGGCAGTAATTGTATAATATAGGCCTATATATGCACTTTTTTTATTTTCCACGGTCCGCAAGTAACAAAAACAAATACTTCATCTTTCCCAAGCGTGAGACATACATACATACATATTGTCACGCCTTTATCCCCGAAGGGGTAGGCAGAGGCATATTAAACGCCCACATTTCACCGGATGTATTTTGTCCAACGTAACAGGTGGTGAGCCCATTGCCGTGTTGAAATGGACAGGCGCAGGCTGCATCGACCTGCTGTTGAAATTTTTTAAGCCTATTTGTTTTATTTTTTTTATTTATAGGTCCTCCAACTTGGCTTAACGACTGCCATTTTATTGGCAACCGGGACCAACGTCTTAACGTGCCTCCCGAAGCACGGAACTGGGGTGGGTCTAAAGGGCCGAATAAATTTAATTAAATGTGTCTATTTTAGATGTTAAATTTGGAAGAAATTTTGAACCCGTTGCCTTTTTAGTGAGGTGGTAACAAAAAGGCTAAAAGGTCTTATGTGCTAGACACTAATTAGCACGACCAATTAAAGTCCTGGTAGTCTCGGACTATATATTATATATATATACAATAATTAAAAATAAATGTTAGAAAAATAAGGTGTAAGCGAATTCAGATGTTGTACCAGTTGTACCTTAGAGGACAGTCAGTCGGTGGTAAAAATATCATATGAGTCACAGGTCTGAAATATGTAAAAATCGTTCTTTGATATACAAACTTTTAAAATGTTGTATTATCTAGAAACGTCGGCTAATACATCTCGATTCGAAAAAAAAACAACCACAGACAAAATTAGGTTGGTATTTACTGAGCTGACATGATAATAAATCCCTAAAGATCTTGCTACGCGCAATACTTGAGGATCACTGGATTAATTCAAGTAATTTTTGATTTCAAATATGTAAATATAAATAAATAAAGGGCATGGGATAATGGATTGCAACGACCTTTAGAAGTAAGTCTCAGGCAAAGCCGCGGGGCATAGCTAGTCAGAATTGCAAATTTATTAATACAATAATGATAGGTGTGACTTTTTCAATTGCCCACTTTTTGTCGGTTCCTTGTTATATCAGCAGGTAGGTAAATTGTTGACAACTTGAAGTAAGAATTAGAAGAATTATTAGAGTAACCGCTATGGTAGATATGGCGGCCGCGGTGTTCGTTATGTTTGCCGAAACTTAACCGGGGCGTCCGGAAATAGACAGATAGGCAGGGACCATGTGGTTTTAGGCGGTTTGAGCCCGGCATAACATCCACATCCGAGGGGATTCCCACATACTCGTATAATAAAAAGATAACCGCTATTCTTTATTTGAAAAATGTAATTTTTTTATTATCTTTATCAAATATGCTGCAAATATATTGAAGCGCTCGTCGTCCCGCGGACTCAGTGTTCTGTGAACGATCACTGCGTTAAGCAACTATCGCTATGGCTGGCCACGGATGGGTGACCACTTTGTGGCATTTACATTTGCCAGCGTTTCCGTGCTTCGGAGGCACGTTAAACTGTTGGTTTCAGTTGCCAGTAACACGGCAGTCGTTAAGTCAAGTTTAAGGCCTTATGGGCAGCTTGAAAATTTCAACAGCAGGTAGCCACAACCTGCATCTATCTATTTCAACACGGCAATGGCCTCACCAACTATAACGTCGGACAGGAATACATATGGTGAAAAGTAGACATATAATATGCCTCTGCCACACCTTCGGTATAAGGCGTGATAGATAAATAAATAAATAAGCAAGTTTAGTGCAGTTTTAATTATTGCCCCTCAAAACTAATAATATTAATTTGCTACGTATTATATAAAAAAAATATCTCAATCCTACCGTCAATTCCATAGAAAATCACGGTTTCTTGTAAAATCTTCTAGCAGAAATAATTTCTCAAAAAAAATATACTCGTATTATTTTATGGGCGGCTTAAAAAATTTCAACAGCAGGTCGCCGCAGCCTGCGCCTGTCCATTTCAACACGGCAATGGGTTCACCACCTGTTACGTGGGACAAAAATGCATACGGTGAAATGTGGGCGTTTAATATGCCTCTGCCTAACCCTTCGGGAAAAAAGGCGTGACAATATGTATGTATTATTTATTCAGTCACATCTTAATAAAGCTTTGTATACACAAAACCGAACTTTTTGTCCAGATTTCGCAAATCAAAAATACGGTTTATTGATAAAGATTAGCTATTTTCATGAATAAAATTTAATAATGCCCCGCGACAGATGGTAATGGCTGCCGAATTCCCTACGTAAAGGGATATTTTCTTTGAATTACTTTTCCTCCGCTTCAAAGTATTTGTAAGCATGAATTGCTATTGTGTAGGAGAGATAGGTGTATTGGCGTCTCATTTCCTCTCCCTTTTGAAGGGTCGAACTTCAAAATAATAGACATAATTTGAATAACAGTATTATACTGCATGTTATGATGAAAAGTGTTTGTTTCAAAAGACTTTAGTCATTAATTTTAGAATCGAGAAACATGATTATATTAATTAATATCCAGAATCCTGCAGCTTCGCCCGTGACATACATCGAACCTGCCGCACCCATATATTCCCGTCGATTATTACTATTTCAATAATGTAAGAAAATGTCTACGATTTATTTACATTTAGGATTACTGCTGCGCTCCTCAGTGTAGTAGCGAGATGATATTTAACCTATAAGCCTTCCTCGAGATATGGGGCCATCCAACACATAACGATTTTTACAATTCGAACCAGTTGTTCCTGAGATTAGCACGTTCAACAAAACAAACAATATCAATCGGTCTCAATAGGCTGAGGGCCAAATCCTGTTAATTTTTAATTATAGAAAGTTTATTGTGGCAACACTGTAATTGGCCTCTCTTTCTTCTTGTTTGCTTATATGTGCTCAATACATGTCTCCGATAAAATCCATGATATTTAATTTATCACGGCATGATATTTAGTTTATACTAACAGCCAATAATACAGTCTGCTACAATATTGTACAAAATTAGAGATCAGTTTTATCTGCCTTATATAAATTTCAATACAAATGTCACGAAATAAACTAAGTCTCAACTTATATTAACAACCAAATAAAGTAGATCCTACACTACAAGGAGAGTGAGATGAAGGATGCAACCCAGTCTATACGCTAAGATGAAGACCTCGTTTAGTTCAGTGTTAGCAATAACTTACAATAAAACCTCTTAAGACGGAATCTAAATTGCACGGATAACTCGATTATGGTCCAAGTCTTAAAAGGACGACGTTCAACGAGTCATTGAACTTAATAGCTCAAAATGTAAATAAAAATGAAAAGCCCCAGTAGTTGGAAAAGCTACAGTTTAAATTAATTTTAATGGCCCTGGCCTTGCGTTTTTGAAAATGGCCGCTAGGAAATTTTGGTAATGTTTAAAGTGGTATTCTACACTAGATGACCCCCACAGCTACGCCCGTGGAATATATCGACCTCCCGCACCTATTAAATCCCGTCAGTTATAAATTCTACAATGATGCATAAAAAATTGCCCGATTTTTCGTCATTTATGAATACTGCTCTGCTCCGCAGTGTAGTAGCGTAATGATATATAGCCTATAGTCTTCCTCGATAAATAGGCTATTTAACACAAAAAGAATTTTTCAAATCCGATCAGTAGTTCCTGAGATTAGCGATTTCAATCAAACAAACAAACAAACTCTTCAGCTTTATAATATTAGTATAGATTAACATATGACACTACAAAGACAGAACTTTTCTTTATTTTTGTGCGATTGAGATAGCGTGAGGCCTCTTCCGCTTAGTGTGTTCTAGAGCTCCAAATCCAGGTTAGATTTTTAGGAAAATTAGGTATTATTTTACGAAGGTGAGCGACTGAAGTTTCTTGTAGAATAGCTTTTTTTATGTTTTTGCTTTATAATACGAACAAATTACGAAGACGATTAAACTGCTAAGCAATCATGACGAGTGAAATTCGTGTTTTGGTAAAGAGTATGTATAGATGGATGAGATCGATTCAAAATTGTGTTTATAGTGTATACATAAAATTTCATACCCCACATACGATATCCTAGATCTAAAATAAAAGTATGGGATTAATTGATAATATCAATGCTTTGATTCTGGTTCTGAAAAATTACACAGTCTGCCCAGCAAGGACACTTAGTAAGAGTACATAAGTAACTCATAGAAGAGGGACGGACATATATCTGTGTCCTTTTTTTTGTTATTTATATTTTTTTATTAAAATTTTTTCTTCCCCCTGCCCTCACTCTCTATCTCTTTATCATTTCTAGGAGTCTGGGGTCCCTCTTTATTAGATGCTGGGAGCAGCTACAATTAATTTCAAATTTGTATATGACACAAAAGTAACAATACAGCTAACACTTGTGACTTGGGCCACAGCATAATTTCTAACTTGGTAATCAGGTGAACAAATGATACACACCTGTGCATTTGCAAATAAGCACCCTGGCGTATGTTAATTAATATACACTGTATGTTTACTTGGAGTTTGCCTTCTGTGTGACGTGAAGTACTTTGTGGTGGGGACACGAATGTGAGTACTTAGTCAGAAGCTGCTACAAGTTACTTCAAGTTTAGTTTTGACAAACTAACTTGAACGTTTTATGTATTAGGGCGTTATACAACAAAGCTGTACCTGTTTGAGCTTTTGCTTAATACTGTATTTGTATAGTTAGACTAGCGAATAAAAATGTTCATTAGATACTAAAAGAGCACCATGAATTACCTGGCGTTAAATTTAGTTCAGGTGGCAAACGCCGTTTTCAGGGATAAACAGTAAGTAGACAAGTTAAACCTCTGAATCTGTAACTACCCTCATAAAATTATCCTGTCAATAAACTGGTTTCTCACGATGTGAAAGTAAGACAAATTCATTTTCACATATTCAGTGTTAGTTGAGGATGTTCTCTGCGTCAGAAAAGATCATGGAAAACAAAAATATAATTATTTTGTATAGAAAACTGTTCTCCTTATACCAGTCACGAAACTACAGCACTGACAGTAGTACCATAGAGTACAATCGGGTAAAAAAGTGTCACGCCCTGATTCCATGTCACGCTAACCGTTAAATAACACCTAAACTCCGCACGTACGGTACTAACTACCTACATATTTCTACTGGCTTTTAATTTAACTCCTACCTCTGTCCCCCTTCGAGGTGACATGGTTATGGTGCTTGAAAATTATGTGTTTTCACATTATGTTATGATAAATTTTAGAAGAGGGATGAATTATGTTCTAAGAATTATACGGCACATCTAAGGCATTTCTTTTTTATTTTATGACTTGGACTTATTAGAGAGATACTTTTTCAAGCCGCGGATTAAGAAGCTGGAATATTACGAGATAGGAAATATGTTTGTAAAAATCTCACTAAAAGCATAGACACTTAAGCCAAACTGATACTACCGACTAACAAATGACGTCCTGATAATCAATAAAATGATTAAGGAATAATGATTAATCAATAAAATCAGTGCAGTACTGAACGTTTGTCTCGCCCAATAAGTTTAGTACACAGTACCACTTGTACCTGACGGGTTAGTATTGGTGCAGGGTTTTGATACAGATTTTCCTTCTCTTCATCATAGTTTCATCCGTTAGTCAAGGGAAACGACTTGAACCCCGACGATATCAGCAGGGCCCCACTGCAATCATTGACAAAGGGTACTAATTTTTGTTTTTATACCACTGATGTGGCAGACAAGCATACAGTCCACCTGATGGAAAGTAGTTACCTTAGCCTATGGACGTTTGCAACACCAGAGATGCAGCATTCGCGCTGCTGACAGACCTCTTTTGAAGAACTCCATACTGTAAACGTTCGGGAAAGCCCAGGCAGGGAGTTCATTCAACAATTTAAGCGTACGTTGAATATGACCCTATCGGGCGTAACCGTAAACGAGCACTCCGGACGCAAAGTGAATTATACGATAGTCTCTCCTATTAAAATTCAAACTGTAATCCTGACTTGAAGTACCCCATGCTAAAGAGTACCTTTGTGTCTGTTTTAAAAAAATCTTTGTAGAACTCCATGTATCAAGAGTCCATTTGACCCCACTGCGTTAACTTTTTGCACACTGCGTTTAATTTACTGCATTTCCGGCTGTTAAAGTATCCCTCAATATCTGGATGTTAAATGTCCATTAGACAATAACGTACGTACAAATAGATATACTTTTATCCCCAAAGGGTTAGGCAGACGCATACTATACGTCCACGTTTCTCCGTATGCAATTTTATCCCACGTAACAAGTAGTGAGCCCTTAGAGAGCAACATCAACTATAACAAAACCATTGTTTCCCAAATAAAAAAGATATCATTATGTGGCCAATAATCTTACCGCATAGTTTCCCTGGCAATAAATACTCACAAATGGGCCATTGCCTTTGCCTCTAGTGCTCTATGAAATAAAGTCATAGATATAAAAGCCTTCACAATCAAACTTTGCCTTCTCTCGGAAACCCACTCACGTCAATAATATATCGACGACTGTCGCAGTCAAGCCCAAATTGTCCTTTTTGGCCATTCGACCCACGCCTCTTAGAATTGTAGCCATTGGACATTGCTTAAGCTATTATATTATTCAAATATCACAGGATCTCTGAAGTGAAGATTTCCGATTGTGTAAAGATTGGATTGAAATTGCTTTAGAAGACGTTTAATGCTTTTTTGTTGTTTGATCATTATTTGAATGAATTAATCTCTCAATAACTCATTATCTGCACGTTTAGTACAACATTATAATTATACCTACTGTCTTTAATGCCCTATATACACACGTTTCATTAGCGTAGTTTTCCGTTCCCGTGGAAATATGGAGACCTAAGTTACTACTTATATCTTCACCTATCTGCCAGTGAAAGTACCGTTAAAATCAGTTCAGCCGTTGCAGAGATTAACCGAAACTAACAGACAGATAGATATACAGAGGTACAGACAAACAGAGAAAATAATATAAATAGTTATTTATGTAAGCACTGTATATACTTTCATGTCCATTTTGCGAAAAGCTGTTAATTTGAAATCGTAAACACACATTTCAATTTTATTTATCTATATAGATTATACAAACTGCTTATCGACGTGACTGTACTTGAACATCGTACTTACTACGCACAAAATGGCGAGCAACCTTCCCATATCAGTAAAATGAATTCTCAAATTATACTCCCAAATCCTCGCCTTTTGTGAACACTTTCCTTGAAAGCCTGACCTAGCCGTATCGTAAAACTCCTACAAATAGTAAAATTATTAAGGGTACACTGAATTTTGAGATTAATCCCGGAGAAATCCTGGTGGTTTCGAATCTATTAGCTGCTTGAGTGAACTTTGAAGATTGTTATTGTGAACCTGTTCACATAAATTGTGTGTCTATATGATATTAATTATTGTACTACAGACGTTGTGTACAATTAGGTGGTTGCTAAACGGTATTTAATTGGATAGAATATTAATGACTACCCCATCAAAGATGCAGCGTAAAGATAGTTAAAATATTTATGCTCGTTCATGTAGTAATCCCAGTTGCATCCGTAGTCCCATGGAGTACCCTAAGCTGTGCTACTAATTTCTCTAGTAATGAGTTATTAAGACAAAAGCATTAACTAAGATATAATTGCTAAAAAAATACCCATGTGAGTCTGAATTTTAAATGTAGATTTAAAATATTTAGCGAACTTCAGATGTCGCGAGACGCAACTGGGATTATAAAACATATCAATTCTCATGCGACTAAACACGGTCACAGCTAATCATATAAGTGAGTTTCTCCACATTAATTCTCTTATTGACGAGACATATAGACTCTTTCTGTAATTTAGTCTATAAAAACATCAAGAAATACCTTAACCCAGTCTCTAGAAATTTAAATCAACAACTACGATAGAATCCACACGCCAATAACGTTAGCAGACATGCAATTCCATTAGACAGTAGGCGGAACCGACCATCAAAGTCAGTGTGTTATGTAAATACTAAGTATCTATGAGCAAACACCATCTCCTTCAGGTTAATTAAGAGCTAGCTTAGATGTACAGACACCGGAACACAATACGTTTATTGTAGCGTAAATATGTTGCAATTCTACTTATTATTGGTATCAAGTCTATATAGACTGGATACCAATAATAAGTATCAAGTCTATATAGACTTGATACCAATAATAAGTAGAATTGCAACATATTTACGTAATAGTTGTAATCTATATAGATTACAACTTGTATTATTGAAGACGAACAATTTCTATCGAATGAAAAGTCATCATCATCATCAGAGACACGACGCCCGGGGTACGTTTTCCACTTCGGACGATCAACGGCATCCCCTGTAGTGAGCGAGTGAAAAGAATGGCCGTCAAAATGTACTTGCATTTGTATCCTTCTGTCTTCTAATGCAAAGAGATAAGGAATGTTAAATAAGGTTTTCTTCTCGGTGATGATGAATAGATATGAATGTTAAATGCCAAAATCGGGTCTACTAAAAGTAATTACCGTTAAGTTGCGCACGCTGTATGTACGTACATTTGTGATTTTATATTTTCAAAAGTAAACTTTAAAATTTATTAACTCTCAAACCCATAAAAAGACTGATGCGTGGGTATATTTACAGTTTGGCGCAGTCTCACGTTGGGCGCCAAGAAACTTTGTACACAAACATTCAACTACTCGGATTCAAAGTAATTTCTTTATACATTTTTCATAAAATATCCAGGTCGAGTAGTAATAAGCCCATCGCTTGTTAATTTGCATATGTGAAACTACGTGTTATATATAGTTGTAATATTTTGTTTGGTGTACATGGTTGAGAGAGAGTTCGTATTTAGTGCCATTTCAGTTCAAAAATACTTATTTATTTTGCACTAGGTGGAGAGCTAATTTGGTGCTCTGGGTCAAGCAGTACAAAATTTTAAAATAAAATGCTTTATTTATTAAAGTACACAACACTTCTTAAATTGGCGAGTAGGAAAAAATATTTAATTGATCCACAAATCTTTATTGCAGAGTTTGGGTGTTTCCTATGTATAAGATGTATGTATTTAGAAATACACTCCCGGACTCTTGAATCGAGCCACCTTACATTCCCGGGCCTAAAAGCCCAATACACAAAAAATATACAATATAACAAAAAAGTTTTCATGCATTTTTAATGCTGGCATATTTCATCGTCTTTCCCGTATGTATTATTCCAAATTAGAATTTTAGAATTTAAAATAATGAACAAAAGCCGAGCTTGGTCACTGATTTGAAAAAAATAATGACTGTTGAAAGTTGCTTTTGAAGCAATTTAATGTCGATTTGGTTTGAATTTTCGCAATTGTTGTAAACCAAAGTTTAGTTTAGTTATTTTTCTATAATTTGAACCGTTTTTGACCATAAAATTATGGATACTTCACCTGAAGTAGCCGCGCAAGCTGTAGCACTTCCTAAGTCTGGGTTAAGTCAGCGAGATGTGAGTTCACAACTTCACATAAGTCGTTCCGCTGTTCAAAGAGTGTACCACCGATACCTGGAGACTGGCGGCTTCGTTCAGCGAACAGGAGGACCTCGTTACCGAGTGACAACGGCTAGACAAGATCAATACATTGTCACTACTAGCTTACGAAATCGACGCCTTAACTCTGTTCAGATACAAGAACAGCTCAGGGACTTTCACGGAGTGGCTGTAAGTGCTCGGACAGTTAGAAGGCGACTCAATGAACGTAGTTTAAAGCCCTATAAGCCAGCCAATGGACCCAAATTGACACGAGAACACCGAATAGCCCGTCTAGAGTTTGCGCGCGAACATCTAAATTGGATTTTAACTAGAAAACTAACGTTATTATTACACATTATAAATAAGTAAACGGGATTAGCCGAGCAGTGTGCGTAAAGAGTGCTCGGCGAACGGTTCGCACCTCTGAAAAAGGCTGTCTAAATACAGCTGAAACCGGTCGGTCTATTACTGGTCGTAAAAACGTGAGTAATCCCGTTTACTTATTTATAATCTAAATTGGACTCGACATCAATGGAGCCAGGTTCTCTTTACAGATGGGTCCAAGATAATGCTATACGGTAATGACGGAAGGAGTAAGGTGTACCGAAGACAGACCGAGCGTTTCGCGCAATGCTGTATTGACGAGAAAGTGAGTTATGGTGGAGGATCATGGACAATCTGGGGAGGAATCTCTATGGAAGGCAAAACTGAGCTAGAGGTAGTGACGAGACCACGACTGCCGCCCCTAGATGGCAATAGATACATTCGCCAATATTTAGAGGACCACGTGATGCCATATGCTGGATTTATTGGCCAAAATTTCGTTTTAATGCATGATAATGCAAGGGCCCATACTGCGGGAATCGTCAGGGAGTACTTAAACTACATTGGTATCAATGTTATGAGATGGCCAGCGCGAAGTCCTGATATGAATCCTATAGAGCATCTATGGGATGAGCTGAAGAGGCGTGTTCGAGCTCATCATCCTACCGCGCAAACCATGCAGGAGCTCTAAAATGTAATTTTGGAAGAATGGGAGGACATTCCTCAACATGTCATAACGACATTTATTCATTCTATGCCAAATCGTATGAGAGCTGTCATAAATGCACTGGGAGGCAATACAAGTTACTAAATAAACATTTCTTTTCATGTAAAACATGTCTTTATTTAAAAATCGATTAGAATTTTTTCCTTGAAAAAAGCAAATATGGACTTGTTTCAACGTAACTCGACTTTTTTAATAAACTGTAGTTCAAATTTAGAACAGTGGCACTCTAAATGAATGATGAGTATACCAGCTCCATAACTGCATCAAAACATTTTCCTTCTACATACATCTTTTATAAGTTACAGTTCAAGGTGGCTCGATTTAGGTGTCCGGGAGTGTATATAATTATCGTTGTCTGGAAACCATAAAGCACAAGCTTATATTAGCTTCCTTTGGGCTAGATGGCTCTGCGTAAAAATAAAATGTTACATAATATTTATTATTTATTTATTTACTTATATACTTGTAGACAATTGGTCTAGCAAAAGTGATGTCTTTATAATTGCCAAGTCACATTTGCATCGGCAAGTCACATCGGCAAGTCACATCTGCCAAGTCACATTTGTATGTTTTGTTATAACCGCAAATTAGAGGACTCAATGATAACTTTACTGTAGCATGTTATTTCATTTTGTTCAGCTTTTAACATTCTATACATACTTCTAGTAAGTATTGAAGATTAAAATATACCTCATGGTATATTTTGTATGTAAATTATCTATACTAATAATATAAAGCTGAAGAGTTTGTTTGTTTGTTTGGTTGAACGCGCTAATCTCAGGAACTACTGGTCGTATTTGAAAAATATTTTTTCTGTTATATAGCCCATTTATCGAGGAAGGCTATAGGCTATATATCATTACGCTACCACACTGGGGAGCAGAGCAGTAGTCATAAATGTCAACAAATCGTCAATTTTTTATGCATCAGTGTAGAATTTATAAGCGACGGGATAAAATAGGTGCGACGGGAAGTCGAAATATTCCGCGGGCGAAGCTGTGGGAGTCATCTAGTTTAATAATATAGATGACAATCTACTGTATACGAAGTGTATACAAAAATGTTGTATCTGATTGAAACTTAAAAAGATTATACACGGAGTTACAATAATAAACATTTATAAGTAGTTTGTATTCCGGATTAAGAAAAAAAAAATTACTTCATAGCAAATGCTCTTGATGGAAAAAGTCGATAATTTTAATAACAAAATTTATAGTTTATAAATTGATCATTCTACTTTTATTAATTATCTTTTTTCACGTATTCAGTAAACCAATCCATTCATGTTGAGTAAAACCTGTGAAATCCTAACTTCAATAAAATTGCCAAGTGCTCAAGCATAAAGGCGTAATTTTTCTTCTAACCGATCTCAACCCTTATTTATGGCCGTTGGAGACGAAGCCATATTTTATATTGGACAGTCGTTTAATAGCGCATTATGTACTTCCTGCTTATTGCACGTCCTTGGTGTATTTACGAGCTTTCAGGCTATTGTAGTAACAGTAAAGTATTTGCTATAGTGAGAAGGCGAAGGTCTACATGAATAAAGATATTTCATTTCATTATTTCATTTCATTTCATTGTAATCCACTATCATTGTGAGCGGAATACTAATAGCATCCGAAGAAGTAAAAGTTTTGCAGAATCATACATAGGTACGTTAGGCTGTATTCGAAAGGGTTAGTATAAGCAAGCAAGCAAAGGCACAAATTTAACCAGTTATATTAAAGTCCCACGTAATAGGTGGTCAGACTTATATCTTGTTGAAATGGACATGTATTCTGCTAGCTCTAAAGTATAATATTTTATTTGATACGTCATAATGGCACCGCCTGCCCGGTGTAAGGAGAGATGAACCGTAATTGTAGACCCATATCATAGGCAGCATAAAAGGAGGTATACTCTTGCACAGGCAAAGGATTCGAAGCTTCTATGTTGCAATTTAAGAGTAACTTGCGGAATCTTTCTATTCTAAGCACAATTGTATACATAGTGTGAGGATGACATTTTTGCCGCGCCCGCATTGCTCGGGAACGACAAGAAGAGAATAGCAATGGAAACTGTCAAGTAGACGTGTTCTTCAGAACACTCACCCTGGTAGTAAAGTAAAATCCACCGAAGCTGACGACCGTTCTGCGTATCTCCAACGGTTAAAGCCTGTCAATGCCTTCATGCGAGCCTCAACGCGTTCAGAGCATTAAGCAGGTACTTGGCGGAGTCATCTCAGAGATGTGAGCAGTATTTCACACACAGACAAATCTAGCACTTAAAGAATAAGTATCTCTATACCGGCGTAAAAATCCGCCGCATGTTTAGGACTTTTCAAAGACCGAGCTAATGCACACCTCAATGATTTTTATTGTTTCTCTAAGACATTCCCATTACATAAATATATATTTTGGACATATTTTTTTACACAGCGCCGTCTAACCCAAAGTAAACTAATATAAGCTTGTGTTATGGGATATAGACGACTGATAAACATACATATTAAATATAGGAAACACCCAAAATCCGAATCAAACATTTGTGAATTACACAAATATTTTTCCCGACCCAGGAAACGAACCCTGGACCTCAGTCGCAGCAGTCCCATTATTCCCATTAAAACTTACAATTCATCACATTTTATTTCAACCATATGTTATCTATTTGGTGCCGCCACTTAGTAATAAGAGCATGTGTATTACTCTAGTATTGAATTATTCTACCGTTGAAGACCAGTCACACTCGCCTCCAGCGTTATCTTTTATTAAGGCAGTTTCCAATTCAAAATATGTAAATCTGGGTTAATAGAATATGAAATTAACACGTCAAAGGGAGATTGGAAGGTTATTCCAGGATGATTTACATGTCAAAAAGAGTTTTATAATTTGCCGACGTCTCTATATTGGAATTGGCACCCTTGTACTTTATCTGTACTAATACCAAACGTATTGCGATGATAGCGTATTGACGTCACTCTAAACTAATTTCAAAAGAAGTCGTTATACATTACCAATACGCAGATCTCGAGGAATTTTTCCTTATGCCTTTACCTTAGACCTTTCCAGTATGAAGGGGTTGCGCAGAACAAAATTCATTTTTAAACCTACTCTGCCACCAACCACTGTAAACTTACAAGTTTTGAAACTACTAACTATCTTCACGCTGTATCCCTAAGGGGGTAGTCAGAGAGGACGGATCGCCAGGCTTCGCGATCCATGCATACTTCTTTCGCTTTAAGTTCTGTGCTTTCCATTTAATCTTAATTTTATTATTAAAGTACAGCAATAAAAATACAAAGTCTAAAAGGAATTTATCACTGTAACCTATAACGATTGAATGACCTTTTATTTTTGCATTAGCACAGAAGAAAGTCAAAGACACTTTACCCTAACAGTTAACTTTTTTGCTAAACGTTAAATATACAATGTTAAATGTCTGAATGCTTTGAAACAACGTACATTTAACAGATAACATTGTCATTAAAATAATAAAACCTTTAGAAGCTTTCAGCAAATACGACTTCATTTCAAATATCCATTTAAAGCTTAATTTTATATTTCGACTGCCCTTTGAAATCTTAATGTCTCTCGTTTAAATTTTAATACAATACAACGTGCATTTAAAGGATTCTCGTTAGGTACGGTCGGCCAAGAAAGTGGTTTTGATTTAGTTTGCTAGTAATCGAAAATTACAACAAGGTCCACATTAGAATGTACTCTTTGCTAGCGACTAATAATATCTATGCATAAGGTGACAACTGTGACAAACGTCAATATCATAAGATAGCAATGTTGTCAGATCAAGGTGCAAGCAAAACAAATCTTATTGTTCTGTAAACTGCAAGCGACATTTAGACTTAGGGTGGTACACCACTTTCTTGGCCGACTGTACTATCGCTGAACAATTCTTAGCAGCTTTAAGCGCTTAATACTCGAGAAATTTCGTTCTTTCACGGATTTATAACCCACTTTTCCTTTATAATATGATAACCATTTTATGACAGTTGAGAGATTGTGTAACTGTAATCGGTTTTGGTGGGTTTAAGGAGTTTACCAAGACTTTCAGTGCCTAAACTAATCTAACTGCAAGCACTGGTTAACGGGAGATAATGAGGTTAAAAGATCCCATATTGGCTAAATGTTAAATTACAGAAACTCTAAATGATAAAAAAACAGTAACTATTTAAATTAGATCCTGCGCTAGAAACAACAAAAACAGCACGAAAAAGCACGAAAACGACATGGAAACAAGAGTTCGAAACAACGAAATCAAAAAACGAAACGGTCACCCACCCCAGGACTGATGATTTGACAATCAATAATTGTTCACAACACTGAGCAAGTAGGCTACGAGCATTACGGACCATCATTTCTATTGTATCATGAAAGTATCTAAGATTCCATGTTATCTATGCGTATAGTCAACTCAAATTGCCTCCGGGTTACCTATTCCAATAATTACGAACAAAGATTGTGTACTTATTTGCATCGCCAATTCCAATCCAATTTTAGAATTTTGTTTCTTTTTATTCGACAGTGGGACATCAGGTGCTGAGCAAATACTCCTCTCGTAAAAAGCGTCCTCCATACTAAGATGGCTTGCTTACGATCGCTTTCATTTCAAATTGTTTTTGAAGTTAAATATTTTGCGGTACTTTTATCATATTGTAGAGAAATTATTATTTTACTGCCGTTTGGTTTGTTCATGTTATGTTCTGAAATAATTAAATAAGCTTGTTTGTAATGAGGAGCTTGTATAAAAAATATCTTAAACGCTTTTAATATTTTAATATAGTTTTGGAGCATTTAGGAGCGAAGTTATAATATATCGTATATATAAAAATCAATGCCACTTTTTGTTTTAATTTTATAACTCAAGAACGGGCTTCATCTATCCAAACCAAATGTTTAGGCTTTCTTCCGACTATTAAGTAGATGGTTTATGTGAAGTTTGCACAAAATCGGTCGAGCGGTTCTTCATTTATCATATTTTTGGCGGCGCTAACGAAGTTGCGCGGGTCAGCTAATAATATATGAATGGAAATAAAAAAGATACTAAGTAAATATTTAGGTATAATTTTTTACACAATGACTTTCAAGGGTGATCAAACCTTAATGAATTAACATAAGCTTGTGTTTTGGGGTAGTGTAGAGTTGGGAACCTTTAACGAGAAACGTAGAAAAACACATTCAAATGTACAGACAGCTCCAGAGAGATCTCACTCCCAGTAATTTATATTACTACACGGACTAATAAAAAAGGACTCCGTATAATATAACGAAATAATAAAAAGAATACCCTTCATAAAGCAACAATGAGAATTCAATTTCGTTAACAAAAAGAAATAGTAGCAGAGAAGAACAAAGCGTCGTAACTTAAAGAATTTACTTTGAATTAAATAAATACATTTCCAGCTCCCTAAAAAAGGTTGTTTATGAGTGAAATGTCGAAACATCATGTAAGGCCAAAAGACTAAACCATGAATTTGAAAAGTCCAAAAATATAATCCTACTAATATTATAAACGCGAAAGTTTTAAGGTATATAATTATATGGCTTACACATTAGAATAACACATAGGCTACTTTTTATTCCGGGAACGAGTTCCTGTGGGAAACGGGAAAACTTAACCACGCGTGCGGAGCCGCGGGCGTCAACTAGTATTAAATATTGTTTTAGAGTTCTTCATTGTTTTAGAGATTTTGTTGCAAATTATTAAAATATGGCAAAGAGGGGGCTTCATTTTTCTGTGTTGAAAAGATCTATGTCAGTTAATTAAGTACCTTACTAGTCGAAATATTAGACCATCGAAATAGGCAATTAGAACTTTTATTAGATCTGGGGACTATTGTGCAAAGTTTTTTATTTTTTATTAATGAATTTCAGTGAATATATAGTCTGTATCGAATTGGAAAATACGATAATGTTACCAATACACATTACGTCAAATATTGTAAGTATTACAACAGGAACAGAAAGGATATATTTTTAGAAACAAAATATGTTGAGCTCCGAGGGTGATGAAAGTTACTTTACATTCTAAAATACGCAATACAGTGAAGCACGTAGCAACTTTTGCATTTCAATGACGAAGTACCTCCTTCCTATTTACGTTGAATTTATAGTCATCATACAATAAAAGATTTTGCACTCAGTATCAAAAATAGAAAGTGATCAAAATTGGTCGCTGTTCTTTGAAATGACAAAGGCATTTATTGCATCGATATAAAGTTAAAATTCTAAGCGTAGTGCGATTCTTACCAACGTTGCCCAATATTTAAAATTATTCTGGTACTTTGCGTCCGGAGCGCACGCATACGGTTAAATCCGATAGAGGCTTTACTTCTCGAACGCTTAGAATGTGAAATGAACTCCCTGCCTGGGTTTTCCCGAACGTCTATAGTTCGGCGTTCTTCAAAGGGGTCTTAGAAGGTTTATAAAAGGTCAGCAGCGCGAGTGCTGCACCTCTGGTGTTGCAAACGTCTTTAGGCTACGGTGACCATCAGGTGGGCCGTATGTTTGTCTGCCACCTCAGTGGTATAAAAATAAACGTTATAAGTACTGCCAAGATTACACGAATGAAATCACAGTAAAATATCGTATGATTTGTAATAGAAACACAGCCTCATTTCCATCCAATCTGCTCGATCGGAGAGCACAATGGCTTGGAAGAAAACAATCTTTAGAACCGAACAACGCATCCCATTGTCTGAGCCTCCAAAAGAAACATTTTCTTGCTTTGTTTTTTATTTACAATACCGAAATAATGTAATTGAATATTTTCCTTGTTTGTGAAAACAAAATTAAAAGCAGCTGCTTGATGCTTATCAGATTATGAGAATATAGATTGCATTTTGTATTGAAACACAATATTATAATGATGTTTTCTAAATTGGGTTTTCTTACATATTTATAGATCGTTACTAATAGACAGATAGAGAAATTTAAAAGAGATTGGTTAATGAATTATTTTTATTATTCCGCAGGGGAATAAAATAAGTTCCATCATTTTCTTAACTTTCGTGTTGCACTAGGTAGATAAAAGACGAGTCAAAGCTTTAGGACATAATTAAGTAAACTAGCTGCAGTAAATAGGACGGCTCTGTAGCAGATTAGTGACAAAAAGAAGTAACTAACTAAATATCTTTACGCTGTATCTCAGACGGGGTAGTCAGAGAGGACAGATCGCCAGGCTTTGCGATCCATGCATACTTCTTTCACTTCTTCAAGATTCATTAATCTCTTCATACACGCACGTCTGGGTATCCAAGTAGTTTTGACTTTTCCGTTTTTGAGCAATCTGCTCACGCGGTCTTCATATGTAAGTCTCGGCCTACCCTGACTCCTTCTACCCTCTACTTTCGCTTAATATATATTCTTCGTCGACCTCACTCATTCGTTGAACGTGTCCAAACGAACGAAGCACGCCCTTTTCCAGCTTACTGACACTTTCATTCAAACCTGCCATATTGCGTATCACTTCGTTACGTATTCGGTCGGCCAAAGTTAAGTAATAAATACAAGTAACCTAAGGTGTAATTGGTATACGATCATATTTCACCGGAGAACAGTTATTAAGGAGGGTGTGAGGCAGCCGTCCATGCCCTACGCTCTTTCCTAACTTACGGACAGCCTGACGTGTTGCTCAAAATTGATATCAAAAATGCATTCAATTCGGTAAATAGGGATACCCTGCTGACGGAAATAAAACAACATATACCGGAAATTTACAATTATCTTCTTCTCAGTTACGCTGACCCAACAAAATTGTTATATCGATCTAATGAACTGTCCTCGGAAGTAGGTTGTCAACAGGGTGATCCCCTTGGGCCTGCAATTTTAAATTTTAGTTTGGCTATAAATCCGATAATCAAAAATTTTAATTCTAAATTCAACGTTTGGTATTTGGACGACGGAACCCTAGGAGGAGATGTGGATACTGTGTTATCGGACCTATTTTTAATCAAAAATAAATTTGAATCCATTGGTTTGGAGCTTAATTTTAGCAAATGCGAACTTTTAATAAATAACTGCGACTTAAATTTCAATGACGTTAAACAAAAATTCAATATTTTGGCTCCAAATATTAAAATAGTTAACAGTAAATCCCTTTACCTTTTAGGCTCTCCAATCTTTAATGAATCTATTTCTGAATATATAAATAATTCAATAACTAAATTTCAAAATTCTGCTGACCGTCTTCTTGAAATTAGTCCACATTATGCACTTTGCATCTTAAAATTCTGTCTTTTCGTCCCAAAATTTACTTCTGTGCTCCGTTGCTGCTCCTTTTGGAATCACCCAGATCTTTTGACACAAGTAGACGACTTAATCAAAATTAGCTTAGAATCAATTCTTAATATGCAGCTAAACGAGCATTCTTGGACCCAAGCATCCCTACCAATCCATTATGGTGGTTTAGGGATTCGAAAAAGTTCCAGTGTCGCTTTACCAGCCTTTCTATCTTCTGTCCATAGTTCAGCAAATCTCATAAGTCAAATTTTAAGGGAATCCCCTTCAAACTTTGCGATTGCTGGCTTGGAAGAAGCTAGAAACGCTTTCTTAATTGCTTGCCCAGGTCAAAATTTTCCAGTTTCTCCAAATTCACAGAGAAGCTGGGACGACATAAACTGCAAATTGACTTATGACAATCTTTTGAGCTGTAGTACAAGTTCGGCACGTGCTAGGCTTTTGGCCGTGGGTGACACGCTCCGAATCGCAACCTGTCTACGGCTTGGCGTTACGGTCTGTTCTCCTCATAAATGTCCCTGTGGCAGTGATGTCGACAAGTTAGGACATCACGGACTGTCATGTCAAAAAAGTGCGGGCCGCTTCTCGAGACATGCCGCACTTAACGATATCTTACGCCGGTCCCTTGCCACCGTCAACGTGCCAAGTCTACTTGAGCCAACTGGTATTGCAAGAGACGATGGCAAGAGACCGGACGGTATGAGTTTGATTCCATGGAAGATGGGCCGGGTGCTGGTATGGGATGCAACCTGTTCAGACACGCTGGCCCCTTCCCATCTACATGAAACCAACAACAGAGGTGGTGCGGCTTGTGAAGCGGCTGAAAAAGCTAAAGCATTCAAATACAGGGGTCTTGGCTCCGAATATGATTTTGTCCCATTCGGTGTCGAGACTCTTGGTCCGTGGGGTCCTAGCGCTATAAGGCTTTTTAAGGAAATTGCGAAAAGGTTAGTCGACATCACAGGAGACCGAAGAGCTGGCAGCTACCTCGGACAAAGAATTAGTCTAGCTATTCAAAGGGGGAACGCTGCCAGTATCTTCGGAACCTTGCCTAAAGGGACCTTTTTTAATAATATATTTTAGTTATGTATCATATTTTTAAGGTTATATTTAATGTTAACATTAAGTTAATTTATTTATGATATTATGATGGAACAGTTATTGAATGTGATAATACGAGATCATCAGTCTGTTGTTAAATATTAATTACATTTTTAACACATGGCCAAGCGGTCATTGATGGCGTAATATATGTGTGTCAAGATTGGGTTGCACCAATTGTGGATATTGGTAGACTGAATTGAGCTTTATGCCCGTGCAATATAGAAAAACCAAAAGGTAATGTAATCCCCAGAATTTATTACGCCACCAAGTCCCGCTTGATGTCCATAAACATACACACACTTTATTTTTTATTTCACACAATTTATATTTGTAACAAAACTGTTTACTATACCACATAATAGACCAAAGAGATCAGACGTCAAACTACAGCTTTGAAAGAGACAAATTTCTGAACGCACCGATAAATATTTAACAACCATAAGTGACTTTTTTTTTTAATTTCTCTACAAAATACAAAAGAGAGTAAACGAACATTCAAATTTCACAGTTAGGATTTGGTTTATACTGGAAAATTAAATTAATGTTTTTAGTATTTTTCTATAATTATCATTCATGTTTCTCACCGGTAAAACCTACCCTGAACTTTTACCAACATTTCAAGATCGAAATTGGCCAAATCAAGTCTCAAGTTTTAGCGAGACTAACGAACAGCAATTCATTTTTATATATATAGATAGTTTTGGAAAGAAATTCTAACATACATACATACATATTGTCACGCCTTTAACCCCTAAAGGGTAGGCAGATGCATATTAAACGCCCAGATTTCACCGTATGCATTATTGTCCCACGTGGTGGTGAGCCCATTGCCGTGTTGAAATGGACAGGCGCAGGCTGCGGCGACCTGCTGTTGAATTTTTTTAATTGTCATTTTATTGGCAACCGGGACCAACGGCTTAACGTGCCTTCCGAAGCACGGAACTGGGGTGGGTCTAGAGAGCCGAATAAATTTAATAAAATGAGTCTATTTTAGATGTTAAATTTGGAAGAAATTTTGAACCCGTTGCCTTTTTAGTGAGGTGGTAACAAAAAGGCTAAAAGGTCTTATGTGCTAGACACAAATTAGCACGACCAATTAAAGTCCTAATAGTCTCGGACTAAAATATTAACATATATATTATTTTAAATCCATTTTAAATTATTCTAAAGTAATTTAGAATTTATTACGCAAACCAAAGTTTATGAAACCACAGAACAATGCGTTGTTTCAAACAAGAGTATCGGAAAATGCCGACCTTAATGTGTATTTGATACAAATTACAGTTGTAGCAAACTGTAGCAATGCTACGCAAGCTACGAATGACCGTAGCGTGCGTAGAGTAACTTTTGTGCTACAAATAGTATTGAATCTATACTAATATTATAAAGCTGAAGGGTTTGTTTGTTTGTTTGGTTGAACGCGCTAATCTCAGGAACTATTGGTCGGATTTGAAAAAATATTTTTGTGTTAGATAGCCCATTTATCAAGAAAGGCTATAGGCTATATATCATTACGCTACTACACTGGGGAGCAGAGCAGTAGTCATTAATGTCGACAAATCGGGCAAATTTTTATGTATCATTGTAGAATTTATAAGCGACGTGATTAAATAGGTGCGACGGGAGGTCGAAATATTCCACGGGCGAAGCTGTGTGGATCATCTAGTCTTCAATAAAATTATACACGTTATTAAGATTGATCCGTAATGTTCTGCGTTCGAAGTTTGAATGTAGTCATGTGTCACTGTATTTCGGCCCTTTTCTATATTTCTTTTTACAAACAAACACATATCATCATATATCGGGTTAAATGTTACAAGGGGCTTAGGTGTGTATTGTCTCCAGAACAAGCTTATTTATGTGTAGTTTTGTCGGGATGGGTGTGATTTGAATCTCCCGCCAAAATACGTTCCAACATGTTCACGCGCCGAGTTGACATTATGCAGCGCGCCACCACCGTCTCTGTGTTTTCGTCACTGAGACGAATTCAAGATGGCCGACTGACACGCATTTCTCTAGCTCAAGTCAAAGTAATTTGTTAATTTTACCAAGTGACCTTCGAAGATAATCGAATTACGACTTGTCGAGTCGTGAACTGTGTAAGCCAGCAACTTATGGATTTCATGCATTGGCATTGGATACGGACACCAAGGTCAGCAACAGAATGATATCTACAATATGAGATTCAATATATCATACAACAATACTGTAACTTTAGATTGTGTTATTCTACTTCTGAAGGTGACTGTACACCTGTTTACTAACAAACCATGTTTCAAGCCTTTGGGACGTCAAACAGCATTCATTGCTGACAAAATCTGTAATAGTCAATACACACATGTTTCTTAACAGGCCATGTTTAAATAAATAAATAAATGAACATCGTTGGGACAACTCACACAACGCCATCTGATTACAAACTAAGCAGAGCTTGTACTATGGTAACCAGATAACTGATAACGTACTTATATATTTCTAAATACATACATATTATAAATAAATAACACCCAGACACAGAATAAACCATCGTGCTCATCACACAAAGTTTTATTCTGGGTGGGAATCGAACCCACGACCTTTTGCGTAACTGTCGGATATACTCCCACCGCGCCACAGAGGCAGTCTAAAGCGGATAGGAGGTCAGACGGCATTCGTTACTGACAAAATCGAAAATATACAAAGTGTTGGAAACTGGACTTAACGCTTTGTTACCATTCATATTTCAACCATGTCCACTAAGAGCAATATTTTATGAAAACAATAAACTTAAGTACATATAAATCACTCTGCATTTGACACAACCCTTAACCTGTCACTGCCAGTACACATAGAGTACACAACCCACTGGGTCTGTGTACTGCTGTGTTAGTTCGAACACAATTTAGCTGACACAGATTAAATGCGGGCAAATAGTAAACATCTTGGAAGCATGTTTGTTTGTTTGTGTGTTGAACCGTTATATTTGGACTTAACTTACTTTGTTATTCATATATTATGATGTGTTATTCACAAAGAAATGTTGTGATATGCTTTGAGGCGAAAGTAATAAAGCTACATATTATGCACGTTTCATGACTTATGGACTTTTCCTCTTAGCCATTGGTACTGATACAATGTTATATGATATTGACTTCAGTGTTCACTTCGAAAACTATTCTACTAACAGACTATTGGGTTAAATGCACTGAGCTGGATAGTAAAGTGACGAATTGAATATTTTACGGTTCGAATTAATATTACTTTTGATTTGAACCGCATTGGAATTGCTTTGACTCGTCGAGAACCACTGCTTTTGCTAATTTATGGTTAGCCGACCGATAGAAGTCTATTGAAGTACGATTGTAATAGTAAACTACGAAATACGTCAAAATTGTACCAGTGGCTTTCTATTGAGCGACGATTTCGACACGATTGAAATAGCAGACTCGGCCCCCTGATATCTCGCCAACTCACTAGAAACGTCATAGGCATTATAAGCCTGAGAGGCGATAAAGGGCAACACTGGTATGAACGCATAGGTGTCTCGAGTGATACAGCGCCGGTTTTGCCGTCATGTGTCATACCCAGAGCTGGATTGCCGGTAATTTATGCTTTTGAAAATGACAGCTCCAATCTCGAGCTACATTTATCATTGGGAATAAATTTGAAAAGCAATTAGTATGCTGACGTCGCCCCAAGACGTTTAAGGTGGAATATTTCATCAGCTTCGAGCGTGGGGTGGACAGTTTATAGGTATAAAGCAAGTCCCCAGTAAGAGTGAGGACGCAAGTATTGATCCCGCTCCAGTATGAAGTTTTTATTACTTTTATAAACAAGAAGAAAGAAAGATATACAGGTCACGCACAAAAATTTTCAAATAAATATTACATAAATATAGTATACAAAAAGGTATGGCAAATTGCATACAATGATACACTGGCACAAATAATCGTACACACGTTATAATAACTGAAAATATTCTTAGCTCAGCCCATGCTATACTAACAAGTTATCTTGTTACACAGCGCTGATTTTACTTACGGCTTAAAGAACGTCATGTACTAGGTAAAATAACACAACAAAACCCAAAATATTAAGTTAATTTGAATATCAATCATGACAAATCTGTTTGGATCGAGTCTCCATTGCCTGCCTAAGGTTAGTGAGAGAAGAAAACAAACAAAAATTTCATTGGTACCTGACGATATTCAATAATATGTTATATTATTAATAATTTATACCCAACCTTCTTAAATTTCAAATGCCATGTTTCTAAAATTTTCACATATCTTTAGAAGATGCTGTTGCAGTCCGTTCCAACAGGTGGTCAGTGTCGAGAAACTACAAAGTGCAAAGTTTATCGGCAATCCCAGTAGCACCTAGTTTGCTAGTTCGAAGATGGCAGTAATTGCACTCCTGATTGCATGTCCACACGTGTTTGTACTAGCAATTATTGTGCAGATTCGTGTCACTGAGAATTCAGCTGTATCAGGTTGAATACAATTAATTGAACCTCCTTCTGGAGTAAATCACAACTTCACCAATATGTTAGAGGGCCGTAATTATAGAACGTTTCTCAATACTTAAGAAACACTTGAGAGTAGTATTTTAAGGCGAAAACTAGGCTTAAGTGTTTCTTGAGTATTGAGAAACGTTCTGTAATACGGCCCTCAGTTTTGTAAATTTATGTCAAACGCTTGTTTATTTAACAATTTTTATTTAAGGTGACCATCTCAATTTATTTATTTATTTATCTATCACGCCGTATCCCTGAAGGGGTGGCAGAGGCATACATATTGTATGCCCACTTTTCACCATGTGTATTCCTGTCCCATGTAATAGGTGGTGAGCCCATTGCTGTGTTGAAATGGACAGGCGCAGGCTTTGGTGACCCGCTGTTGAAAGTTTTTAAGCCGCCCATAAGACCTTCAACTTGGCTTAACGACTGCCATTTTATTGGCAACCGGGACCAACGGCTTAACGTGCCTTCCGAAGCACTGAACTGGGGTGGGTCTAAAGGGCCGAATAAATTTAATAAAATGTGTCTATTTTAAATGTTAAATTTGGAAGAAATTTTGAACACGTTGCCTTTTTAGTGAGTAACAAAAAGGCTAAAAGGTCTTATGTGCTAGACACTAATTAGCACGACCAATTAAAGTCCTGGTAGTCAATTCGTCGTATAAATTTAACAATTATCCCTTTAAGATAAGAAGACTCCATTGATGATACTGACCTTTGTCATAATTTGTAAAAAAATTGAGTCATTATTAATCAATTCCAGCACTTAATAGGATTTTATCCATACTTTAGTATTTAATATTTTATTTGTCTTGTACTTCACCTGCCCCACTGACAGCATTGTTGGTCTTCCGTGATAAAATCGCTTCATAGCATAGAGTGCAGATGACATCAAAAACTAATTGAATCGGGAGTTACATACGTTCGGTTCGTCATTCCTCCGTTACAACTAGTAGAGATTATCCTTGACCGTTCAACTTTGTGCAATAACTACATTGGAAACATTTCGTCTGTTTCACACCTCGCTCCTCACATCCAGATAAACTGAACTGAAACATTAAAGAAAAGCTCAAAATTCAGATCAGCGTTAATGGACGTCGATTTTACAAACAAAACCAAACGAAACCTCTTCGTAAAGTTTCTTTGTAGGTGAAATCGACCGCGGTGAGTTGAGCTTCGTTTTGACATCAAAGAGGTGCACATAGAACCTTTCTGATCCTTTGTAATTCACCCAGATTTGGATACTTTGTACGGGCTGTAGGATTTTCAAACATTTGATAATGAAATATGATGGAAAATGATTTCTTTTTGAGTTTGTTTAGTAACCTGGTATGGTTAGATGATACAGCTTTTGTTTGTTTTGAACTTTCCTTATTATTTTTGATAGTTTTTTTTTTAATAATTATTTAATGGCCTGGTTTCTCAGACCTTTTAGCCAAAATCTTATTTTTTATATCATATTTCTTCAATCTTATCTTCTAATTAGTCCTGTTCAGTCGAAGTCGTGTCCTCATTGTCCGTCCTGGTCCTTGCCCTCAGTATAATGGTGATTCTTATACTAAGGTTGTCAGTGGACGTTTCGCGGCAAGAGAGAAAATAGCATTTCACTGCATATATATCATTGTCTTTCACTATAGCACGTTAACACAACTTTTATGTCCAATTAATCACCACTCCCGCACATAAAACAAGATAAATGCACTAGTTTTAGAAAATAATATAAAGCAAGCGTCCGCACTTGTCACTCTTCCCGCCAAATGTCCATTTTTGATAGTTCTCGGTTGGTATTGTCATATCTTTCATTTAGTAATTACTAGTTTTACATATAAAAATCATCCACTTCTTTCCCTCTTTATTTTTCTCCCTCTAGTTAATCCTAGTGTGGTGAATAGGTACAAATATTCAAGGAACTGCTAAAATATAATTATTAAGATTTGTAGAGATAATTTTTGTTTTGTTTTTTTGCCTGGCCGACCCGACCATTTTTATACCACTGTGGTGGCAGACAAGCGTCGGTGCACCTGATGAAAAGTGTTTACCGTAGCCTATGGACGTTTGCAACACCAGAGGCAGCACTCGCGATGCCGACCCTTTATAAACCTTTTAAGATCCCTTTTGAAGAACCCCATACTGTAAACTTTTGGGAAAATCCAGGCAAGAAGTTCATTCTTTTAATTTATAAATACCATAGTGTACCATAAACCATAGATCCTCAAAGGGAGGATCCTCCAACCAGCAAGGTAAGTATGATCACGCATGGAGAGCCATGGTTCAACAATAATGTTGGGATGTTGTATATATCATTCTTCAACGCGAGATCTTTCATTTTGCGTTGCAGGATTCGTAGTTGAATCGTTCTATATATAACGCTGGTCGCCACAATTGGTACCTATAGGCATACTCTTTGCACAAAGCTAACTAATATCGATTTAGTACCAACTGAATATATAATATTTTGTCAGGTCTAGACGGTAAGGTAGACTGTTTACGTTAGGGAGACGTGTTTGAATCTAATCTCAATTTTAATAACGCTTTCGACCAAGTGTTTGTAGAGAGTGTTGTATAAACACGTGAATTTTTATTACACTTTACCTTTATTACACTAAGCCCTGAAGGATTTCCTTTTTAAAGTGGTATTTAAGTTCATTGTATGTAGGAGATGAATATATGGATGTTTTTTTATTATTAAAACGAAAATAGCAGTATGGTGAAAGTAAGAAATTGTATCACAGCGCTATCTAAATCCAAATTAATATTATGTAAGTTTATGTTTTGGAATCTAGGATTAAGATATACATGTTTTTTCTGAAGATATATTTTATTGTATTATAGTAAACATCCAAACTTTCAAAACAATTATTTGTAGATCACACAAATACATATATGTGTGTGTTGCGTGTGTGCGGACGTGCGTGCGTGCGTTCGTGCGCGCGTGTGTGTGCGCGTGCGTGCGTGTGTGTGTGTGTGTGTGTGTGTGTGTGTGTGTGTGTGTGTGTGTGTTTAAGTGTACTGACAAACACAATATCTCAGCAAAAATAGTAGGTATGGCATGATGAGGCAGATAATTATTTGAGTGTGTGAATAATTACCGAACAAGACTGGCTATGGCAGTCATTTAAAACATCAATATTGTAATAACGCACGGCAATTGGCTCACCAACTGTTTAGTGCGACACAAATGCATACATATTGTTTATCTCTGCCACCCCTTCGTGGATAAAGGCGTGAATGATAAGTAATTATAATAAATAAAGGAATTTATATCCACTTACAATTTAATTCTCAAAAATATTTATCGCTCACTTTACAAAATTGTCCATTAAAACAAAACTTTAGTAAGAATCTTTTGAAAAAATGTGTTTTTTATTCAGTGACCCCTTAGAACGTCGAGAAAGTAAATCGTAGGGCGGGGCAAGGGCTGGGCCGTGACAAATTATTATTTTATTGCCTTTATTATACTGGCATTTGAAACAATAATTAAAGTTGCGTTTAAAGTTTGGTTCGAAGTTTCTAGAACTCTTGTTCAAAAAGGTCAAACACTATGATTGATAAAGAAAACAAGACAAAAGATAAGAATGAAGCTTTGACTATAACTATAGATGGCAGTAAACTATTTAAGATCACACTTGCACTATCGGTGTGTTGCAAAAATGGATCAAAGTTGAGGTGAGTGTTCTGAAGAACTCTTCCACTTGATCCCTCCCTCTCCTTTCCGTTCCCGAACAACACGGGCGGGGCAGAGATGTCATCCTCACACTGTGGATACAATTGTGCCCAGAACTGAAAGATTCCGCAGGTCTTTCCTGTGTCGCTATAAAAGCATGGAACTCTCTGCCAGCGCACATGTTTACCTCCTCTTACAATCCTGGGTCCTTTAAGAGAAGCGTGGCAAGGCATATTTTTGGGCCGTCAACCTCTAAGGGTCGCTATCGGGGTCCTACCGGCTGGGATAGCGGCCCTCAGTCACGGATCGTCGTCTCTGCTTTCCATCAGGCGGGAGGCGCCATATTGATGTGCCAAACATTAAAAAAAAACCGCTTTACCGCTAGTGTCTGAATTTGGTGAAGAGTGCAAAATTTTACTCTTATTTGAGGTTTTATCCGGTTTTAATATCCGAAATAAACAAACTGTTTTATACATAAATTGTAAGGATACCCCCGGCAACTAATGTGTAAAGCGCCTGCACAAATTCTCGGGCAATATTGAGGACCGCTGAAATTGTTACCTGCTTAGCGCCTGTATTTACAAAATAGCATTACACAATCTTACTACTAAGGTCAAACACCAGTATCTCTGTCATGTCCCTCAAACGCACTCCCCCTAAGATCTATATCGCAAAGCCAAAGCCTGATTCTGATACAGCCTCTGATAGAATGCAATCAGATTCTGACCAACACAGCTCCTTTCAAGCTACGCGAAAGAACAAGCGGAAACATGAGGATGTAGCAAATGTTGAATTAAAGGAGTTGCTGTGCGAAATTCAGCGAAAACAAGATGAACAACATTCTAAACTAGAGCGTGACTTTAACACAATAAAGCAGCAGAATTACGATACTCAAAAATCTTTAGAGTTCCTTTCCGTTAAATACGATGAATTACTGACAAAGTTGAACAGAGCCGAACAGCAAAACATAACCTATAAAGCCCA
This sequence comes from Thumatha senex, assembly GCA_948477245.1. Lineage (NCBI taxonomy): Eukaryota > Metazoa > Arthropoda > Insecta > Lepidoptera > Erebidae > Thumatha > Thumatha senex. The sequence goes on from OX419728.1 coordinate 5,299,381, forward strand.
TATAAAGGGCCTTGAAAATAAAATCGAAATGCTTGAAAGAAACTCGAAGTCATCGGCAATAGAAATACGAAATATTGATCCTACTCCAACAGAAACGAAAGAAAACCTATGTTCCTATGTAATGAACCTTGGCGAGATATTGAATCAACCTATTCAGGAATCTGACATTCGAGACATATTCCGCATTAAAAATAAATCAAACAAGCCAGGCTCCATAATTGCTGATTTTACAACTACAATTTTGAAAGAAAAATTTATGAAAGCGGTATTTACTTTTAACAAAACTAACAAACACAAGCTGAACACTAGTCATATCAAAGTTCAAGGTGAATGTAACCCCATTTACATTATGGATAGCTTGACGAGTAAGACTAGACACCTTCACTACCTAGCTAGAGAATATGTGAAAAAGCACCCGAATGCCAGCTGTTGGATACAATTTGGAAAACTGTACCTGCGACAAAAAGAAGGAATGCGATCCGTTCCGATTAAATGTGAAGAGGACATTTATAATTTAGCAGAGATCTGACTATGGCTAACTTTTCAAAACAATGTTATTTTATTTTTACTTATATATGTGCGTAACTATATATCCTTGCTTTATAGTTTTGTAGTCATATTTTACAGTGTAAATACACTTTACAAGCAACATATTTCAGGCTTATTGGTATACTACAAACAAAATCTTTTACAACATTACCATACTACTTTCCTCGCACACACACATGTACTCACACACTATATCTCTCGGAAAATTACACACATCACAGACTTCTGCACCTGTGTCCTGTTTTATGAGCATTATGCATCATTCATAATTATGGGCCCTACATCAATTATATTCATCCTCATTCAAGCATTGAATCTGGCTGCACCTGAGACTCTCGCGACGCGCCGCAGGTTATTTTGGTGGTACTCTCTTTCCAGTCTCGAGTCTTACCACTTTGACACATTTTACTGTTCATAATGAATGATATAGAACATATTGTAACCAACTTAGACCAAATGAACTTGTTTACTTCAGCTGTTTGTGATCCGGAACAGTGTGCTTCATTCATAAAGCCATCTAGCGATAGTATAAAGATAATAACGCAAAACATACGAAGTATAGGGCGTAATATTTCAGAATTTTTGTGTTTATTGGTTAGAATTGACGTCCCGCCGGACATTATTGTGTTAACGGAATGCTGGCTAGAGTCCAATCATTATATACCCCAAATGGACAATTATTTATCAATATCTTCTACAATACTTTATAACCAAAATGATGGAGTGGTAATGTATGTGAAAAGTAATCTGATAACTCATAGCTACGAACCAAGTTTTGCAGAGGCAAATTGTCTTGTCACAACCATTCTAAATTCTTTAACTATTATAGCCATTTACAGGCCACCAGCTTTCAGGAGAACGGACGTTTTTGAAACCTCCTTGGATAGGCTCCTAATGTCATTGAGCACACATAAAAACATTGTACTGATTGGAGACATAAATATTAATGCACAATCTGAAAATATTGAGAACGACTCATGCAGCTACCTAAATCTGACCTCCATGCATGGTTTGATACCGGCTCACACTCTACCAACAAGATTAGGCAGATTTCTTGATCATGTACTGGTTAAGACTACTTGCCCGTGCACAACCTTAGTAGTTAAAAATACAATGACAGATCATTATTCAGTGTTAATGTCTATTGATATTAAAATTCCTACTATTAAAAATAGTGCCAACCAGACTGTCTCAAAGACTAACTATTGGGGTGTTTCTTCGGCTTTGAATTTGACTGATTTTTCCACAGTCCTACATTCAAATGACCCTAATGAATCTGCGTCTTTACTGGAAGACATTCTTTATACAGCAATAAATAATAATACTACCATGATCACATGTTCGCGCAGAAAATCTCCCATTAAGCCATGGATGACCCCTGGCATCTTGCGCTGCTTGAGAACGAGGGATAGGATGCACTCAAAACTTAAGGCCGAGCCCTATAACACAATTCTCAGTGTGACTTATCGTAGGTACAGAAACTTTTGTAGATCTTTGCTCAGAAAATTAAAAACCGAGTATGAGAAGTCGGCTCTTGAGACGGCGGGTAGAACTAGTGTCAAGAAGACATGGGAAATTATAAATTCCATCACTAATTTTAAAACTAAGACCCATACCTCTCATGATCTTTTGGCCGGGTTTTCTTCTCCGCTGGCTGCTGCTGAATGTGTTAACAATTATTTTGCAAGGGTGGGAGAAACATTGGCTAATTCAATTAAAAATCATACTAATCCTATTAACAATACACGAGTTGTGCTACCATCGCCTTCATCATCTTTTGTTCTCTTGGAAACTGACCATAACGAGGTCGCAATTTTAATAAACTCTCTCAAGAATACCAATTCAGTGGGGTGGGATAATGTATCCTCAAAAATTATAAAACAAAATATAGAGGTACTAGTTGATCCCATAGTGCATATTTGCAACCTTTCAATGGTAACTAGTAAATTTCCTAATGTTTTCAAGAGATCAGTAGTGACACCAATTTATAAGAATGGTGACAAGACCATAGCTAGTAATTACCGACCTATTTCTATTCTCCCTACTCTCTCGAAAATTTTAGAACGTATTCTCAATAGTAGGCTCATTAATTATTTGGAAAGTAACTGTCTCATTTCTGAAATGCAATTCGGTTTTAGAAAAGCACGGTCGACAGCCGACGCGGTGTTTGAATTAACCGATACAATTGTAAAAAAGCTGGATGCTGGGAGGAAATGTCTCACTATTTTCTTAGATCTCGCTAAAGCGTTCGACACCGTGTCCATTGAACAGCTAATAAAAAAACTAGAGCAAATCGGAATAAGAGGTCCCCAGCTGGAGTTGTTTGAGGATTTTTTGAGGGGTAGAACACAATGTGTACGTATTAAAAACACTGTTAGTAGTCCACGTGAGGTGACTTTTGGGGTCCCTCAGGGGAGCATACTTGGCCCAACATTGTTTTTAATTTTTATAAATCAGTTATGCAATATGCCCCTTCAAAATGGTCGTATAATAGCTTTTGCCGATGACACTGCATGTATTTTTTGGGGAGATAGTTGGGATGAAACTTTTGCAAGTGCTCAAATTGGTTTTAACAAAATTTCACAATGGCTACAGGAAAATCTACTTAGCCTTAACACTAATAAAACTAATTATATAACCTTCTCAATGAGGAATAACAGTCAGGCCTTGGTTGCAGACGATTACAAGATTAAAGCCCATCACCCCTTTTGTCTTGATCACCAAATGGAATCTTCGTGTACCTGCCCATTGTTATGCAAAACTTCAAGTGTAAAATACCTCGGAATTATTTTAGATAACAACCTGACATTCGAGTTGCACATTGAATTACTTGCCTCGAGAATACGCAAACTGATAGCCATATTTAAAAACATTCGTCATACTGGAAGTCCCAAACTTATGAGGGCTATTTACCGCGCTCTGTGTGAGTCGCTGCTTTCGTACTGCATTGACTCCTGGGGAGGTGCAGCTCAAAACCACTTGCTGACTCTCGAACGAGCCCAGAGAGCCATCCTTAAGGTGAGCCAGTTTCGGCCTTTCCTGTATCCCACAAGCCAACTATATCAGGATAGTAATGTACTGACGGTGAGGCAACTTTTCATTCAGCGACTAATGATACGATTCCATAATCTGATAGACCCAGAGAAAGCTCATGTTAATCAGAACAAACGCATTAAACATAAGACATTTAACGTGCCTAGATTTAACACTATATTCACAAATAGATTTCCCTGCTTTCTTGGCAAATATCTCTTTAACATCATAAACAAAGAAACTCAACTTCAATCCGCTAATAGCAATAAGGTTAGAAAATTGCTTTTTGACTGGCTACGGTGTTTGAATTATACCGATACAGAGAGTTTAATACAACCTATAAAATTATAAAAACAATCATAAACTGATGCTCAACAAACTGTCCTTACTTATCTAACACACATTTGCCCATGCGCTATAACTTCGTCAATCACAAATAAAACAAGCACTCACCTAACACACATTCACACACACTCAGACACATAACACTACACACATCGCATGCATATATGTTCTATGGCAAAAACGAAAAAAAAAAAAAAAAAAAAAAAAAAATAGTACCATAATGTTATATTCTAGGTAGTTTTAAAGGAGGGAGGAAGTGCCGTGATACCTATAGCACAGGTTTCGACCTAGTTTAGGATCAGGGTGTCTTTATAATAAGCTGTAATGTTAATACCTGATATACTATTAAGTTGAATATTGTAAGTTAAACTTGAGATAAAAATTTTAAATAAATTATTATTATTATTACTGCTATTTTAAATGCTGAAAGCCGCATATTCAATCGTGACGAAATCGTCGCTCAATAGAAAGCCACCAGTACAATTTTGACAGTTTTTCATAGTCTACTATTACAATCGTTCTCCAATAGACTTTTATCGGTCGGCCGATAAAATTTTGCTAGCACGTACCGCGCCAGTGACCGCTAGTCAGTTGCATTTTTGATAGTTTACTAACATTTTGATAGTGTCTACTGAACTTTGACTGCCTCGGTGGCTGTATGAGACTGCCGCGACTTAGGTCCAGGGTTGAATTTCCCGGCTCGGAAAAAATATTTGTGTGATCCACAAATATTTGTTTCGGAGTTTGGGTGTTTCCTATGTATAATTATATATGTATTTAGAAACATATAAGTAAGTTTATCCGTCGTCTAGATCCCATAATACAAGCTTATTTCAGCTTACTTTGCTAGACGGCGCTGCGTAAAAAAATTTACCCACAATAAAAAAATAAAAAAGACCCCGAGATTTAAATCCAGAAGGGTTTGGGAAGTAACTGTCTCAGAATACATCAAAACTAAGAGAAGAAGAATAGGTTGTAAAATATTTTCACGTTTTAACCCTAATAAAAGGTCTAAATATCGTTGAGAATTCGTTACGAAAATATTGGGTCGCCCCTTTATTCAAAAATGCCTTCAAAGGAAATCATTTTTGGTAAGGAACTCGGAACTTGCCGAATATGCCACTAATTTTTCAGTCAACTTATGAAGTGTCTCTTGTAGCAAACAATATCCTAGAGATATCATCAAATTTTCACGCCTTATCCCCGAAGGTGTGGCAGAGGCTCACATATTGTATGCCCAGTTTTCACCATGTGTATTCCTGTCCCACGTAATAAGTGGTGAGCCCATTACCGTGTTGAAATAGACAGACGCAGGTTGACGCTACCTGCTGTTGAAATTAGAATAACTTGGTTTTCTAATGAGGGTAAAATCGGTTCAGTAGTTCTAGAGTGTTTCGACTACAAAAAAACAAATATTTCCTCGTTATACTTTTAAATATATACCAAATTCTTTTAGGTGGTGGGCTCGTATCTGATACAAATGAAAAAGCCGTGCATATGGTTTGCGCCTGTCTACACCATCTGAGGTCCAGATTGTATCCTATCCTCTGCTGCTAAAGTTGTGCTTTGGCTGTTACTGTTTCCAGCATTATTAGAAATGACTTCCGTTTGACCTTACTTCGTTTGGGCTTAGGTCTGTCTACACACGTCTATTCCTCGTCAAATCGGTCTCTGAATATTATATATTAATATTCATTCATGTTAGGTCAGTTTAAAAACTACATACTCGTATACATACACACATATTTTCATGCCTTTATCCCCCCCGAAGGGTTATGCAGAGGCATACTATACGCCCACATTTCACCGTATGCATTTTTGTCCCACGTATCAGGTGGTGAGCCCATTGCCGTGTTGAAATGGATAGGCACAGGCTGTGGCGACCTGCTGTTGAAATTTTTCAAGGCCTTCAACCAGTAACATAACTACGTATAACCGTAATATAACTAATATAACCGTAAAACACACTATTATCGTTGGTTGACCTACTAAGCATGTTTGAACACGAAGGAGCGGGGCAAAAGTAATCAACATGTTATATTAGTTCTGTAAAATATATGTTAGATCTTAAGTTTTAATTAGGTTTCGTAATGTGTTTGTTTTTACGTTACTCCAAAATATAAGTGGTATACTCCGAATTCCTTTCTTTATCTTCTTAATTACGTCTACTTCAAGTTTAGTGTTTCCTGAGCTTTCCTGTTTATGTTTCAAGAAAATGCCTTTAACGCCATACAATTTCAAAATGATAAATTAATGGTAATGGGTGACACCCGTTATCTACTATCGTAAACGGGCAGTAAGGTGTAGGTAATATTGGAAAGCAATACAGAGGCATATTTATTGTATTTATCTATCACGTCTTATCCCCGAAGGGGTGGCAGAAGCATACCTATGTATGCCCACTTTTCACCATGTGTGGAATACACAATAGGTGTCCCACGTAATAGGTGGTGAGCCCATTGCTGTGTTGAAATAGACAGACGCAGGTTGTGGCTACCTTCTGTTGAAATTTTTCAAGACTTAACGACTGCAGTGTTACCTGTATTACCTTAACGTGCCTTTCGAAGCACAGAAACGCTCGCAAATGTAAAGGACCAGCCATAGTGAAAGTTGCGTAACGCAGTGATCGTTTACACAACACTGAGTCCGCGGGGCCACGAGCGCTTATATTTTTTATTTTTCAATTTCAAATGTCCATTATAATACTAAATGTACAACTAAGAGAACTGAAGATGGGTAGCTAACGTCCGCTAAACTTTGTAAAAAATATTAACATTCAATATTAAAAATAGCATTAACTTTTTACATTCTCATCTTTCTACTTACAACTCTTGACGGTACAACACCGGTTGTTGTTTTGTTGTCTTACCTGTAAAACAAAAAAAAAACAATATTGAATTATATTTACACACTTAACGTTTAGTTACTGCCTCTGTGGCGCGGTAGGAGTGTATCCGACTGCTACGCAAGAGGTCGTGGGTTCGATTCCCACTCAGGATAAAACTGTGTGTGATTAGCACGATGGTTTATTCTGTGTCTGGGTGTTATCTTAATCTTATTAAGATTAAGATATTATTATTACATATTATAAATGCGAAGTTTGTATGGATGTTTGTTACTCTTTCACGTGAAAACTACTAAATAGATTTAATGAAACTTTACAATATTATAGCTTATACATCAGAATAACACATAGGGTACTTTTCATCCCGGGAACAAGTTCCTGTGAGAAACGGGAACGGGAAAACTTCTTTACTTGAACGAAGCCGCGGGCGTCCACTAGTAATATTATAAATGCGAAGGTTTGTATGGATGTTTGATACTCTTTCACGTAAAAACTCCTGAATAGATTTTAATGAAACTTTACATTAATATAGCTTATACATCAGAATAACACATAGGCTACTTTTTATCCCGGGAACAAGTTCCTGTAGGAAAGGGGGACGGGAAAACTATACGCGGGCGAAGCCGCGGGCGTCAACTAGTTTATCTATAATATGTATGTATTTAGAAATATATATGTATCTTTATCAGATATCTGGTTACCATAGTACAAGCTCTGCTTAGTTTGGAAACAGATGGCGTTGTGTGAGTTGTCCTAACGATATTTATTTATTTAGTGTTTATTATATTTCAATCGGTTTATAAACAAAAATGTTATATGAATTTTACGAGTCCAAGGATAATTGCTTTCAATAAAGCGGGCCGTATGCTTGTCTACCAATTCAGTAGTATAAAAGTATGTAAGGTATCTGACACTTACATCTTTACTAATATTACGAGTATAAAGCTGAAGAGTTTCTTTGTTTGTTTGTTTGGTTGAATGCGCTATTCTCAGGCGCTACTGGTCGGATTTGAAAATTTATTTTTGTGTTAGATAGCCCATTTATCGAAGAAGGCTTTAGGTTATATATCATCACGCTACTTCCCTGAAGAGCGGACCAGTAGTCATAAATGTCGACAAATCGGGCAAATTTTAATGCATTATGGTAGAATTTATAAGCGACGAGATTAAATAGGTGCGACGATAGTTCGAAGTACAACACGGGCGAAGCCGGGGGGGTCACCTAGTCATAAATACAGTAACACAACTACAGAGAAGTTGGTATGGGGTTAACCTGTCAGCAAAAGTTAGAAATTATTTTACTTTCACGAAACAAAAAGGGAAATAAACTGATTTCTTTGTTAGTTTTTGCTTTGAAGATCAAAGATTAATAGATAAGCATTCATTCTTTTAAAAAAGACTTTTCCTCTATTTCAAAAGAACTTTTCTTTCTATCTATCCGTACCTTTTCAATGCGGATTGGAGTATTCGTAAAGAAATAGTAGAGAGAATGAAATATCGTATCGGACATTTTCGCTGTAGGTAGGATTCAATTGATGTGTGAATACGAGTATATACCCTTGGAACGCGAAAAAAATATTTAAGTAGGTACATTTTTAGAAAAAACAGCTGTTCTGCGAAAGGGTTTGGTATTAACCATTTATTGTGTTGATATATCCGTAACGAGATTCACATCGAATGTCACGATCTTATTTTATTACCATGTTTTTATTGTGTATTACATATTTTATTTTATTTACCATATTTTATTGAAGCGCTCGTGGCCCCGCGGTCTCAGTGTTCTGTAAACGATCACTGAGTTACGCAACTTTCACTATGGCTGGTCCTCGGATGGGTGACCACTTTGTGGCATTTACATTTGCGAGCGTTTCCGTGCTTCGGAAGGCACGTTAAGCCGTTGGTCCCGGTTGCCAGTAAAATGGCAGTCGTTAGACCTGGTTGAATGCCTTATGGGCGGCATGAAAAATTTCAACAGCAGGTAGCCACAACCTGCGTCTGTCTATTTCAACACGGCAATGGGCTCACCACCTATTACGTGGGACAGGTAAAATCCACACGGTGAAAAGTGGGCATATTATATGCCTCTGCCACCCCTTCGGGGATAATCGAATGTCACGATCTTATTTTATTACCATGTTTTTATCAACTTGCTTTCTTATTCATTTATTTTTCAAACCTTCCAAACAAAGTTTAAAAACATTAACTATATAGTAATTATTTTTATACTGTTTAGTAGTATTAAAAAATTAATAATAAAGTAGTATTTAAGTAGTATTATTAAACTATTGACAGACAAATAGAAATTGGTTACCGTAGCCTATGGACGTTTACCGTCAGAGGTAGTATTTTCCATAAATTACCCGAGAAGATCAGGGGGTAAGGGTCAAACTTAATTTTACGTGGGGGGAGGGAGGGGATTCTATAAACTATACACACTACATACATTTGTTTTTACTTTACTTTCTACACAAAGAATTTTGTTCTTAATTAATAATAATTTTGTTTAGAACAAGTTATTTTTGTACTACATTTGTTTTTTTTAACTTTTAATACAGAATTTTGTTGAAAAAATTTGTAACACATTTGTACCTAATGTTGTAATATTTTTCCTTTAGTATTGTACGTATGCATAACGTTTCCGTTCTGCAACTAATTCTCAGATAGCTGCAGCGACAATGTGCAAGCTGTGAAGATTAATACACAGGTTAATAGCGATGTCTTCTTCTTCATCTTAAGTATTTTTCCAGTCGCTTCCAAATCCTACCTAGGGAGTAAGTCTGGGGTCTACTTTTACTTGGCTGCTAGGAGAAGTTATTGTTTTTTTTAATTGTCGGTATTTTTGGGAGCGTCTGCCATTTGATCTACAAACCCCGTAAGGGTTGCCTGCGTCTCAGTTTTATCTGTTAGTCAGCAGGTGCACCACTAGCAGGCCTCGCTTGGGCCCAGAAGATCTTCGTAAGGCCACTTACACCCAAGGTTACTGGCAATGAATATGTACAAAAATACACAAGCAAGGTGTGAATTTACCTTGTTAAGATTTTCGGATTCCGAAATGACCTGTTATAGTGTTTACCTTCAGTTAAACAAACTTGTTACACTTTGTATGAAGTGTCAAGACACTTATATTTTTCAATAAAATTCAATTGAGCTTTCACTTTAAATAGTATATCATAATTATTTAAGCCATGTCGCTACAAGCTTATGGTAAAGACTGCCGGCGAGTGGCGTAAGACCATTAGTGTTAGTACGGTGTCAGCTGCAGCTGTTAGTCGATACAAACTCTCCTCTATTCAACTGGTCATTACTTGCGACTTTACTGTCTGAGTATGAATTTATCAAATATAGTAAAGAACTGCAATCTGCTAACTTTCGCGTTGCATGATACAAATAAATGTATGATGCTATGCAGGTATTAACGCGATCATGCTTATTTGCCATGAATTTGCTTGAAGTTTCCACTCAGAATCGATATAAGAGGTCGTAGCTCTTAAAAAAAGTGTGTGTGACTTATGTACACGCGTCAGAAGTTATACTGTTTTAGTCTAATAAAAACGAAACTCTTTGTTTGTAACAGGAATGATAAATTTGTAAGAAAAAAAAACTACTTTGAATGTAGTTATAAGTTGTCATGGAAACACTTATCAGCTAACTTTAGGGTTGTTATAAGTTGTCTTGGAAACACTTATCAGCCAACTTCATGGTGTCGGTTTTTCTTGACGGTCTGCACGCGCATCGCAACAATTTAGTCTCATCATTTTTCCCAAACGCGCCAAAAGATGTATAACTTAAAAAATTCGATCGCAAGTCGCCTGTCGCCATTACGACACGGCATAGGCTCACACCTCCTATTACGTGGGACAAAAATGCATAAGGTGAAACGAGGCTTATTATACACCCTTATAGTAAGTCTCTGTCTGGTCCTTTGGAGATAAAAGTGTGACTGATAAGTTCATAATAAAACATTGAACAGCGTTTGAAACTCTAAAATAGTTCTCAGCGAGTGTTGGATATTCACAGACCTAATAGCGCAACAATTAATTTTATCGTTCACAGTTTCACGAGCGAATTATTTAGACACTGACAAAAATAAGTAGCACAGTGCCGAAAAACAAATTGGGTGCTAAACGACAAAAATAAGTTTGTTGCAGTGCCGACGTAATTGGAAAACGGTTCTGTGTTGCATTAAAAAAAAGAACAGTGAAAACTAGCCAATAAAAATGCTTCTAACATCGGTATTATCATTCAACACTACTTGGACTTCGGTTTGTATTATTTAGTTCGAAGTTTATCACTTAAACTATCTGACCCCAGTGGCTTCACCCGTGACGTACTTCGAACCCCTTGCCCCCCCCCCCTTTATTTAATCCTTTAATCGTTTATTAATCTGTCAATTCCTACTGTATGAACATTGTTTTTTTAACAATTGTAATTACTACTCCGCGTGATTTGGTCGAGGACCAGGTTAAATACCTGAGATATGTATTTCACATGTCCAATAACACATTGTAGATGTGTGTGTCAATGGTCTCATTACAGGGGATGCCCATGACCTTGCGAAGAGAATAAGAAAAAATGGCATAGACATTGCTTTAGCAAAGTAATAATTTCCCTAGATTCCTACGCCTGGGATGAAACTTAAAAGGACACCCTGCTTTCTCTAAAAATGCCGTATGTTTAGAATCTGTACCACTTCTGGTTTCTTTATAGGTGAACACAGAAATCAATAGCACTAAACCAACTTAATAATTAGGCTCGAACTTAAAATCTGCGCTGTGGTTATGCGCAGCATCATGCTGAGTCGTGTCCTTTTAGGCTTACTTTATATATTTACCTGTATAATATTATGTAGTGTGTTTATGTAGTGTCCGTTGGTTTGGACAGGTTCAACTAATGATTGAGCAACAATTGATGAAGAAAATATATTGTATAAAAGTAGAGGGTAGAAGAAGAAGAAGAAGTCAGGGTAGGTGATGAGACTTACTTATGAAGACCACGTGAGCAGATTGCTCAAAAACGGAAAGGTCAAAAGTACTCGGATACCCAGACGTGCGTGTATGAAGCGATTAATGATCTGCAAAAAGCGAAAGAAGTATGCATGGATCGCGAAGCCTGGCGATCTGGCCTCTCTAACTACCCCGTCAGGGATACAGCGTCAAGATAGTTAAGTTTTTAATATCTATCTATATCTATATCTATATATATAAAAATGAAACCCGTTTTCCGTTGTCACGACATAGCATGAAAACGGCTTGAACGATTTGAAAAATTCTTATTTTATTGGATAGCCCATTTATTGAGGAAGGTTCATAGCTATATATAATCACGCCACTGCACAGGAGAGCGGAGCAGTAATCATAAATGTCAACAAATCGGGAAAACTTTCATACATTTTTGGAAAAGTAATAAGTGATTAAATGGGTGCCACAGGGTTGAAAGTATGTCACGGACGAAGCCGGGCGGGTCAGCTAGTCCTTAATAAATGTGTTGTTTTTCTTTCTTTCAAACTGGAAAACAAAAGCTGAGCGTAGTTTTTTTATTATGTTCTAATTTATACACTAATTTGTAGTTCATTAGCATCGTTGTTTAACAATACACCGTAACAAAAGCGGGATCACACACTTATCGTACAAGTTTGACTTAGTTGTAACTTAATTGTGTAGAAGTTTGGGGCTAAGTTAGCGTTCGGCACTTAACGCTTTAAGAGATAATCGAGTACCTACTAAAGCGTTACTTGAGCAGCTTCGAGAATATTGTTCGTCAACTTAAATAGTTGTCTATTGCATTCGCAAGAAAATTCTGAAAGGTATTTGTGAGTGGAAGAGGTTGCATGGATCAAGTGTTTTCTCTTCGCATGATCGTGGAGAAGTTTCTGGCTGTCAGCCAAAATATTTTCTGTGCTTTTGTAGACCTGGAGAATGCATTTGATAACGATGTAAGACAAACTCTGTGGGACTTGCTGCCCGGATATGGTGTAGACGGCTCGCTACTACAGGCAATACAGTCGCTTTATAGGGACTGTCAGGTTTGTGTGCGAGTGGGGGAGGGGGGATGTGTCACCTCTTTTCTCACGTCTTTACAAGTGTCAGACAAAGATGAATACAATACAATAATATATGATAGTTATCTATTCAGGTGTTTACATCGGTGCGGTGTTGCTCTCTGTCTCCTCAGAGGATTGAGGTGAGGATTTGAGGAATGATATAGGGGAGGGCACATCTAGTAAGTTGGTGAGTCATCATCTGCCAGTATTTTGATAATAAGTTCGCTTTTACTAGTCTTCAGCCTTAGCTTAAGTTCCGCAATCCATTTTTTAATCAACCCAATGGCTCATTTCATAGTTAGCTATATTTGACGGACGTTTTCAACGAGGAAAGTCACTAAGTTTATTCCAGCGTCCTCCCCCAAGCCAAACCAAAAAGGCCCTAAGTAAATATTGTAATACGACAAACATAATAACTGCCAATTTTTGTAGCAATTTTGTAGCTAACTTCTGTACCAACATTCCCCTTTCTCATTTAGTTTAATAGGTTTGTGTGTAAATAATTTCCGTGCTCAGGTAAGTATATAATATATACCGTATAGTATAGTATAGTAAAGCGTTCGTAACCCGGTACCATAGTGTTTCCATAACGATTACTACGTTAAGCAACTTTCACTATGGCTGATCCACATATTTACGAGCGTGTTCCTCGAAAGAACCGTTAAGCCTTTGGTCCCGGTTGCCAGTAACATAGCAATAGCGAAGCATAGTTGCAAAATTGATGAAAAATTTCAACAGCAGGTAGGCACAACCTTCAAATGTACATTTTAGATGTGGCAATAGGCTACACCATCTGTTACGTGAGACAAAAATGTATACGGTGAAATGTGGGTTTGTAGTATGCCTCTCTCTATCCCTTAGGTGATAAAAGCGTGACTGTATGTTTATATGTATGTTTGGTATATGTATATAAACACATACGTAGTGTTCACATACATATAAGACACTTAGCAAACTGAACGTTAGCGAAAATTAGCGTAACACACATAGACTGGTAGCTTAGCTTAGTTATTTCTGATGATTCCTTTATAATGTAACTTCATCACTTTATGCTTAACACCATTTTGTATATTTTTTGTCTACTTTTGTAACATTTTCACTTCGACACATAAATCTTTGATTTAAATATGACAGCGGCGGTTGAAATTATGACTTCCAACGCGTGTACATAAGTACGCACACACTTTTTTATCTAATTCTACAATCCTGTTCTATTAAAAAGAATAACATTACCCTTACCTTGAAAATAGAATTTAATTTTATCATATTATAAAAACAAAATTTTTTTATTTGCGTCCTTTAGCAACTTATGAGGATATTAAAATATTACTAAAGTACCTATTTAACTAGTATACTCGTATACATTTCGATTCGTAACTAACAAACAGTGACATTCTATTAGCGTATTGGACGAATAGGATTTCTATTATAGAACCTTTTTGTGTACCATTTGTGTGCCTTAACCTGGCCTTAAGCCTTGCACATTTTAAGCCATAGATTCTGACATCTATTTTTTCCCCTTTTTAATAGTCTTTTTTTGCAGGTAGGTAACAATTGCAGTGACAACTACAGTACGTAAATATTTATACTGGACATGTCCCGCTATACAGATAGCGTGAAATAAATAAATGCAGCGTGATAAATATTATTTTGAGATATGTGTAGATAAGCCCAAATTAAACTAGTTTCGCGTCACCAAAGTGACAATTGACTAAATCTTAAAGCATAATCACACATTTCTAAATATACTTAGAAATGTGTGATTATGATACGAATACTTGAATACGAATATGAATGATACGAATTTTTATATTTAGAAATGTGTGATTATGCTTTAAGATTTAGTCAATTATCACTTTGGTGACGCGAAACTAGTTTAATTTGGGCTTATCTACACATATCTCAAAATAATATAATTTATAAAATATTATTGGATAATATGACTGCTTCAGGAATTATTTATTAAGTATTAAAGATGGATCTTCAAACTCTGAAATGAGTTGAGCCGATCCAAGATTCGAACCCGAAACCTCAGTAACGAAAGTCCTAAACACTACCACTGAGCCATTTAGGCGCACCAAAAAGAGGTCGTAGTCCGACTTATAATTATTACAACAAAAACTAATAAGCAACTGCAACTAAAAACCAATAGAGTGAATGTAAATTTGCACACAGAATAAAAAAAGGTAATTATAACCAAAACTGATATCCGTTGGAAGTGCAGAAACCACCGCTCTCGTTGCTCTCGCATTATTTAATTTTAGATTTCAGCTTAGTCTATCTCCGTTGAGATTCCATTGAGGTATTGTTTTGAAGCGAAGTAAAATGGAGCTTAAATGATAAACTCTTCTTCTTTACATAAAACTACATTCGTTTACAAACCAATCGATTAAGCTCGTGGGACACTTTTAATACCAGCATTCCACTTTCATTATTTTCATATTTTTAGAGTATTATATTGAGTATACTTAATGATTTACACTCTGTATGATTCAAATGTATGTACAGAATTTGGATCAATTTTATATCAAAAAGTTAGCTTTACCTCCAATATTGTCACCTACACAGTCTATGGTCACACTTTCCATTTCATGTCAAAGAAAATGCCATTGTCAAACATCACAAATATTATACAACTTTTGCCAAAATGAGTATCTATTGATGAAGTATATTAGCTTTTAACTTTAATATATACGATTGTCACTCCATTTCGGCGTCTAATACAGTCAGTAACATTCCTAGACGCGGTTGGAATACCAGTCGGAATATTTAACCGCCTTGCCATTTGAGCTAGCAGCAACTGGACTGAATAACTATAGATCTCCTCTGTAATGTTAATTCATGTATCTTTAAGCTGTAAATTCAAATTAGAGCGTTAGATATTTTATCTACTCTGATACTATAATACAAAGATTATAAAACTGATAACAAAATTCTTGTGACAAACATTACGTACAGGCCAAAAATTATAAAAAAAAAGTTTAATTACGATACAGGTCTTGTATGGACACCTGTGTCATAATATAACTTTTTAATCATAACGATACACCTATACAACCTCCAGCTGGACCAAGGAGGTAAAACCTCTACTTGAAAAAAAAAGGTTTCAATCATTGGTTTCAATGAACGAGTCCGCGACGCAAGCGCCCATGCTCAATCAATGTTTGCGCCATGGCGCCAACATTTGACATTTAAAAAATAAATTTGTTGTTATATTCATCATTTTATTTGCAATATTGTTTTACGTATTATAGTATGAGAGTAGATAAAGTAGTGTATGACACTGTACATAACTTGGTCTTATAACACTCGTGTGATACAATAAAAAAACTCTCCTACGGCTCGTTTTTTTAAAACACACTCATGTTATAAGAACCCTTATTATGCAACAGTATCATAAACTACTATAATAGATCATGCTTTAGCAGTAATTCTAACTCCTCCTCACTAGTTTTTAATTATTTTTTCATGAAACTACGGTCTTATACCTATTTCATCTTCGTAAATTCCATTACAGACAGTGTTTTTCAAAGCCCTTTTGAAAATCTTATAGTTCAGTTCTATTGTAGTTATAATCATTAATTTTGAAGTAGGT
The DNA here is from genome assembly GCA_948477245.1 of Thumatha senex. NCBI lineage: Eukaryota > Metazoa > Arthropoda > Insecta > Lepidoptera > Erebidae > Thumatha > Thumatha senex. Next base: position 5,315,788 of record OX419728.1, read on the forward strand.
TTCTAAAGATGATTAGCTTTTTGTTGCTATTTTCTTTAGGTTTTCAGCAGATTTAACGAATGGGTACCCATCCATTTAGTTTTCTGCCTATTAAAAAGCAAACGCAAGTCAATAAACCGATCTGCTCCATCGACAGACTTACAGACCGCTCAATGCTCTTGTGTCGTCTACTTTAGTTCTTGAGTAGATATAAATCATAGATTATTAGAGGCTTCTGAAGACAACCTAAAAAAGTTCAACTGAATGCCATAACTTGGAACGCCGTAATTCAAACTTTTTAGACAAAAATATTTCATTTTGAAACTCTGAAGAATGGTTCTCGTTCTAAGTACGAGTACGTCTTTTGTATTAAAATCTCAAATTGCTCTTTTTATGATAGTAACAATGACCGTGATAAAATATTGGCAACAGGTAAAAGCAATCTGTTTTTACCTTTTTGCTCAATTTATACCATCAGCATTATTACTATGAGCAAAACTGGAAATTATATTTTTCAGCACCTGCCTTCAAAGTAAGTACATAGTTGTATTTTTGTATGTTACTTTTAATTGCTATTTAAATAATTTGTTATTATTTGGCTTGGACACGTACAATGAATGAGTAAGGAACGATTGACGAATAATATATATTGTGAGAAAGTAGAGGGTAGAAGGAATCAGGGTAAGCCGAGACTTATTTCATTTTTGCCCAAAAACGGATAATTCAAAAGTACTCGGATACCCAGACGTGCATGTGCCCCAACAAATATCGTTATAATTTAGCCAATATATACAAATTATACATAAAAACCTGCCTTATGAATCACACTATCTATTAAAAAAGCCGCATCGGAATTCCTTGCGTAGTTTTAAAGATCTAAGCATACATAGGGACAGACAGCGAAAGCGACTTTGTTTTAAACCGTGTTATGATTTAAAATACCTGCATATTTTAAATTTCCGTGTGTAATTTACCTATTATAGCCTAACTTCGACGAGTATTGAAATTATGCTGGTAGAATTTAATTTCACAATTGAATCAATAACCTGCATAATGCATCTCCATCAATACTCCACTTAACTGCTCCCCAATGATTTACATAACCACGGGGCAGAGGGTGCTAATGTGGCTACGGAAGCGAGTCGGTCGTGTCGTCACAAATCATCTCTCGCCATTTTGTAAATACCACCATTTTGATAACCGGCGATTCACATGGAACGGGAAGAATTATTTATAGGTTTTGAAAATCGAATATGGTTGACATTTAGAGGTGTTTCAGAATTGAACTGTAATGGATTAACGAACCAATGATAACCTTTCAAAATATGATAAAAAGCAAAATTGGGATTCAGTAAACTCGTTTTGGCGTACAAAACAAAAGCAAATAGAAAACGAGGTGCGCAAAACGCTCTACGTGACTGAATCTTTAAACAAATTGGGACTATTTTCGGGATAATTTGAAATACTTAGATTGTATTTGATTTTTTTCTGGTCGTAAATGATCATCATTATCCTAATTCGAGGGTTATTCCCAAACAAACAGAGGCAATTTGTGACTATCTGCCATTGAAATTATTAGATGCCAACCATAAGTTCTTAAACTTGGCTTATCGACTGATGCTGTTCAGTGATCAACGGCTTAATGCGCCTGCCGAAGCACGAAAACCTTCATGGCAATGTTGCAAACGATCACTAATCTAAAGACTGATTCTTAATACAGTGATCGTTTACAGAACACTGAACAAGCGACCATGATACCTCGTAATAAATAATATATATCTTTTATTTATGGTTTCAGTATGGAACATCGTGCCTTGATAGATATATATCGTGGGACAAATGGTAAAGGTGTACTGAATACTAATAAGGGTTGCCAAGGAATCGCGAAGTAGGTCAGGTGAAGTTGGCACGTGGGTATCGATTGGTCGTAAGGGTTACTGCCGGTGTTATACTATTGAATTTGAAGTATTGTCTTTAACATTCTGTATTCAAAGTATCTGAGACGTAAATCTCGATGTGGTCAATTTATTTATATTATTACTAGTTGACGCCCGCGGCTCCGCACGCGTGGTGAAGTTTTCCCGTTCCCGGTTCCCACAGGAACTTTATTCTCAAGTGTAAGTAATATTATTGTAAAGTTTCATCAAAATCCATTTAGTAGATTTTGCGTGAAAGAGTAACAAACATCCATTATTACAAACTTTCGCGTTTATAATATTAGTAGGATAACAGATCCCAGCAGATCCAGATAAGCCATCAAACAAGAAAAATAATAATATATGATTAAAGAGAGTATAGAGGTATGATGACAACACAGTTGTAAATAGTATAAAATCGCGTTACTTTGTACCTGTCAAGGTAAAATTTAAAAAAAAAAGTAATATATAGTGACTGTCCGTTACAAAACGACTATATTTGCCTCAAATCCACTAGATGCCACATTCAATATAACAAAACGCCATATAGCCTATAACCCGCAGACAACTAAAATGCTACTAATATACCTTGTTTGTCAAAATTGGTTCAGTAGTTTAAGAACTGAGCTGAAACACATAAATACAAATTTACATATAAACTATAAGTCCCTAAGGTTTTGACATAGTCGGATAAAATATAAAACAAGCCATTTCTGCCGTCATCACGTCGATATTAATCAATTTAAAAAATTTAGCCTTAATTGATAAAACAATTATAAATTCTTTTGTATTAATCAATTATTATTGATATAAATATGCTGTATATATAAAGAATTTCGCACACAGCCGTAATTTGTCAGTTTTAGTGACGTGAACAAATTCTTTTTTTTTTAATCTTAATAAATACAATGCAAGGCAAGGGCACATATTTCTGAAACACTGAACGAGCACGTACACCATGCACGGAATGCAGCTGACGCGTGCTTCGCTTTTTCACCCACCGTACTTTAATGGTTCTATTTTTAAATCGACAGACTCTTGTGTTGATTTTTCTTCTAAACCGAGACACGGTCGAGTGCGGCTGCAATTTGTCAGTTCGACTTTTAAAAACATTGAGACCTTTGTCCTTTGAACCTTTATGCACTTTTTTTATGCAGCCATTAATCATTTACATTCTCTTTTGTCAGATTCATCTTTGTGTTACTTTTTCGCTAAAGAACTTTTCGTGATTAGCCTATCGATATCTATACTAATATATAAGGCTGAAAAGTTCGTTTGTTTGTTTGAAAGCGCTAATCTTAAGAAATACTGGTTCCTTTAAAATAAATAATTATTTTTGTGTTGGGTAGCCTATTGATCGAGGAAGACCATAGGCTATTTATTATCATACCCTGGAGAGCGAAAAAGTGATCATAAACGTTAAGAAATCGGGCAAATATTTGTACATTATTTTAAAATTAATAAACGCGGGATTTAATAGGTGCGAAGGGGGTTCGAACTAGTCATGTCATAGGCTAAACCGCTTTCGAGGAGTTACCCAGGCCGTCCGGCAATAGACAGGGACAGTGTGGTTTTAGTCGGTTCGATTTCGGCATGAAATACCAGGGGATCTCCACACGTAAAAAAAAATGGGCGAAACCACTGGTTTATTATAGCTGTTTCTTATTAAGTTCTAAATCTAAAGTGAAAACTTTAACTATCTATATTTACAGATTTATTTTTAAATTGTGAACTCAATAATCTTTGAAATCCGAACTGTACCCTAAGTACGAGTATCAGAAAAAAAAGGTTTTAATAATTTTCTCAGGTGTTCTTGTATGTGTAGAGGTCCTAGTAAGATGTGATTTCTTTTATGTAGAGTCTGTATAAAAGAAATTGTACATCATGATATACGTCATGACATTGACTATAAAAAATACAAGATAATAAGATCTTCTCTACGTTGAGATGACCGTATAACTCGTTTTGAATAATATTAAACGTAAATAAAGTAAAGTACTTAAATTACTTGGATCCCCAGACGTTCATCTATGAAGCGATTGATGAATCTGCAGGAAGCGAAGAAGTATGCATGGATCGCGAAACCTGGCGTGCTGTACCCTCTGACTAACCCATCCAGGATACAGCGTGAAGATAGTTAGTTATTATACGCTAATAATCAATAACGTATTCAATACAGAGATTGCTATTAACAGTAGGATGGTACGTGACTACGTGTTAATATAATTACTATTATCGTGACGCAATTGAGGACTAATACCCGGGAATTAGTGTTGTAATGGAGTGATGGGATTATCTGTTCAATAATTACGGAGAGTAATTCATTTGAAATCCTTATTGGACAAATTAGACTAAACAATATGTTGATAATGAACATTATACATTGTAAATTTAATTTTTAAATTTTAAAGACGGAAAAATTTTCACCTCGAGTTGGACTCAAACCAGCGTCTTCTGGTTCAACGCACTAGACGCGTTTACCAACTACACCACAGTGACCTGCTCGAAACTAACAAATTAATCCACCTCTTTACGTCTTAAGGAGACTTAATCGTTTATATAATATAGATATTTGTATGACATTTTTTACACTGCTAGCTATCATCTAGCCCAAGGTAAGCTAAATAAGCTTGTGTTATGGGATCTAGACAACTGATAAACATACTTATTATATATATTTCTAAACAAATACATAGTATACATAGGAAACGCTCAATCTCCGGAATCGAACCCTTGACCTCAGCGCTGCAGACGCATACAATACGACGACTCTACCGAGGCGTACAAATTCAACATTGCTAATTGCTACTATTAAAATAGAATCGCGATGAATGACGTTGGACATTAAAAAAAAAACCACAGGCGAAGTTATAGGTGTGAACAATACAAGTTTTTTTATTGATTAACTTCAAATACACCTTTCGTTTGACAACTAATACAAACAAAACAATTTTAGACAAAAAAACAATGTTTCCGCCCGGGATCGAACCGGGGGCCTTCTGCGTGTTAGGCAGATGTGATAACCGCTACACCACGGAAACTATATGTGACATGTCAAAATTATAGACCTATAGGTATGTATTATGTTGCAATAAAGATAACGCTAGACTCTTGAGTTGATTCCACATTGGGCTTGTATTTTTTAATGAAGCACCGTATCTAGATTAATAAAACTAGCTGTCCCGGCGGACTTCCTACCGCCTTAAAAGTAATACATTTTGTTTTTAGATATTAGCTGAGTTTTAAAGCAGGAAAAGCAGCTTTTTCTCTGTAGATCTGAGGAATTGTCATCAACCTTTAACCGACTGCCAAAGTTTGATTTGATTGTTGACTGCTGGATATAAGACCCTCCCAATTTATTGAGTACCTTTAATTGTCTACTAGTAAGTTAACTTCTACTGTTTATTTAAACATTGAATAAGATGAAAATCTAAACGCCTTCAGGCGTCTCTCCAATTTCAGTCTAGACTAGACAGCTCGGTAACTGAACTTTGTCAAGAATATAAATGCATTATTATACATAAATATTATACATTTGAACTCGATATTTTTTTAGAAATAACTTTTCAGAACGCCCAAGAGTAAAGAATGAAAATCTGTTTAATGTGTTAATTTACTCCAAATTCACAAATTCAATCTTTATATAAAAATGAATCCCTATTTCCCTTGGTCATGCCTTCACGCGTGTCGGCTGGACCGATTTAAAAAAATCTTTTTGTATTGGATAGCGCATTTATTTAGGAAGGTTATTAGCTATATATCATCACACCACTACACAGGAGAGCGGAGCAGTAATCATAAATGTCAACAAATTTGGGAAGCTTTCATACATTTTTGGAAAAGTAATAAGCGACGGGATTATATGGGTGCCACAGGGTTGGAAGTAAGTCAGCTAGTTCATTATAAATTTTGTACACGTGTTAGTATACTGTTCGATAAATTCTCTCTTCGTTTAAGTGTATTCTCGGTTACCTTCAAATACCGCCTGCATTTAGAGCCCACCTTTATTCGCCTGCTAGAAGCAGCAATAGTTTGGATTGAAAAAAAAACCAAGCAGCGACTTCTGGTTCTGGTGTACCCTACTGGTAACCAGAGGACGCTGGTTCGAGTCCAGCTCGAGACTGAAGAATTGCGAAATTGCTTTTCAAAACTGTTTCTAAGGTAGGTTTCAAGATTATCAAACGAGTAGGTTTTATTTTAAAGTTTACAGAATATAGGTATAGCTATCAAATATTATTTTTGAGATATTTGAGAACGGCCTACGTCTTACTTTGAAGTCCAAAGTTAGACGTTGCCTTCCCCAAAAGTCTGTCTTGATTGTTTTGGTAAGATTTCAATATTGAATAACATTAGAAATAATTTTAAAACTTTTTCTAAATTTAAATTTTGCAGTGGAAATAAGATGTCGCTTAAGACGTAAAGAGGTGAATTAATTCGTCAGTTTCGAGAAGGTCACGGTGGTGTAGTTGGTAAACGCGTCTGGTACGTTGAACTGAAGACGCTGTTTGCGAGTCCAGCTCGTGACAGAACAATTTTTCCTCTTTAAAATTTAAATTGAATAACATTATAAAATCTCCATTATTAAATCAATAGTGCCTACTCGGATACCAATACGTGCATGTATGAAGCGATTAATGAAACCGCAGGAAGCAAAAGAAGTATGCATGGATCGCGATGACTGGCGATCTGTCCCCACTGGACTCCATTAGTTAATACTAATTTTACACAAGTTATAATAAATATTTCTTAAAAAAATGTACCAAATTGTACATTTAAGGGTTCCTTACTAATACACACATTAACAATTTCATAAACAATAAATTAATATTGTTGGCACAATTTACACAACGCCATCTGATTCCAAACTAAGCAGAGCTTGTGCTATGGTAACCAGATAACTGATAAACATACTTATATATTTATAAATACATACATATTATAGATAAATAACACCCAGACACAGAATTAACCATCGTGCTCATTACACAAAGTTTTATCCTGAGTGGGAATCGAACCCATGACCTCTTGCGTAGCAGTCGGATACACTCCCACCGCGCCACAGAGGCAGTCAGACACAAACTATGGACTATCACATCAGACGTAATGTCAATCTAAGGATAATCTCCTTACTTACGTACCTATTTGTATATTTTTTTTTAAATAATGCTCTGGTTTCGCTGTATCCCTGACAGGGTACTCAGAGAGGACAGATTGTTAGGCTTCGCTATCCATACATACTTGTTTCGCTTTCTGCATTTTTTTTAATCATTTCTAATGTACATAGAATTCAATGATATCAACATAATAACGCCGCGCCACGAAGACCTCACAAGGCCTATCTGGGCCACAGCGAGCCGCTAATTTATACAATGAATATACATATATACCTTATTAACTTCCTTATATGGTGGAAGACAAATAGTGCTTTTTCAAATTATTTCAGGCACGTACGCATCGGTTAAGACGTAGAAACAGCAGAGAAGAGAACTACGGGTCAGATACTAGAGTTTCGTAGACAACCGGGAAAAATGTTTAGATGATGATGTAATATAATAAAAGGTATTCAGTTACAAAACGAAGCTATATAATTATATTTAACCTTTCTGAACAAGCGTTGCCACCCCAGATTTCATTCACACACGATTTTAACAGAATTTAATTAAACTCGCTTTTGTCAACTGGATCCGTACAGTTTATATTTTAATAGTGCCATTGTTTCATTTAATACAGTTCGCTAACTTCATAACCAGGTTTAGATGGTTTAAATATTTGTATGTTAAGCCACTACTGTAAGGAAACAAAGCGTTAAGTTAATGTTATTTGTAGGTTTTATTACATACTAGTTGATTATCGCGGCTACGCGTGCGAGGTGAAGTTTCTAAGCAACCGGGACTAGCGTTCTACAAGTTCTAGGTTGGAACAAATATTTGTGAAACGCAAATGTTTGTTTCGGAGTTTGGGTGCTTTTCTATGTACAATATGTATGTATTTAGAAATATCTGTATATCAATTGTCTAGATCTCATAGCACAAGCTCGTATTAGCATAATTTGGACTAAAGGAAGTTATGTGCAAATGTTCCATAAATAATTATTTATTTATTTAGGTTTACAGAAACCTCGTTGCGCGGGTCTGCTTTTAGACTCATAAACCCTGAAGTTTAGAAATATCTTATAAAACGACTGAGTCTGTCCGTTTGTACGCATCTAAATAGAGACAAACGGTTATCGGCATTCGATTCATGGCACCATGAATAAGTGAATATGTGATTTTGAAGTATCTTCCACTTGCGGTTTGAAGTAGTATAATTCCTTCGATACGATAGTAAAGAGTTTAGTTTTTTTAATCGTCATGCCCCGAATATCTCGACGAAGCTCTTTACAACCAAAAATATCTGATTTCATACGATTTTTACCTCATACTTTATCGTGAAGACAGGACTAATGTAACGTCTAAAGAACATTCGTCAAGGTAACCAATTATCATTAGCCTATTTGAGCTACACCTAGTTGCTTTCAAGGTCTCCGCTTTGCAGAGGAAAGAAGAGGCTTTACGTTTTTATCCAATTTTCTCAAATTATCTTCTGATTGATTTCGTTGCGGGTTCCAAGACATGCTAACTTCTCTTGGGACTTCACCGAGATCGAGCTCGGTGTAACTTTTGTGGTCTTGGTCATTGCTATAAAGCCTGGTTTACAGGAGTCACATTAATGGGAATGCGGTTGGGATAGGTCCCAAGCTTAAATAGCCTAGTTGAGCTTTGCCCGTGGCATTCTTCGGGTCTTCATCTGGGTAGATTACACCCATTATTCACGTCGTTTATAAATTTAAAAATGATGTATGAAAATTAGCCCGATTCGTAGACATTTATGATGACTGCTTCCCTCTCCTGAGTAAGTAGCTTGATGTTATATAGCCTATAGCCTTCCTCGATAAATGAGCTATCCAACACAAAAATTCTTTAATTCGAACCAATAGTTCCATTTTTATATTAGTATTTTTTATAAAAGTATCGTCTTAAATTTGTAACAATCTCTCAATGAGTCTAAAAATACCAATTGAAAATAAAATGGCTCCAAGATACGAATTTCAAGAAAATGCTGAAACAAGTTTTCGCTGAAAAGCCTGTAACGAAAAACAAAAGGTGCCAATGTTCTGATGTTCCGACAGACTCGCACAAAGAGCTGGAACTATCAAGCACCTGGAGCTTTATTCCGGTTCAATTAATCGCACCAGTAAATGAAGTTGGTTGCCATCTCCTTCATAGGTATTTTTAATTAAAGCAAGTGCCGTCGCTTAGCGCTTCAGGTTGAAGACACATTAGTGTAGCGGTAGCGGGTATATTGAGTCAAAGTCTACAACTCTAGAGACGACTGTCCGGGATGAAAATCAAACTCTATTTCATTTTAATAAAGATCATAAAGGCATTATAATATATAATGTATGTAGTAGTAAAATAATATTTCAACCTGATAAAAAAAGCGCAAGGGTAGACCGAGACTTACAAATTATGACAATGAAAACATCATAAGTACTCGAATACCCCGACGTGCATGTAGGAAACGAATAATTAATCTGCAGGAAGCGAAAAAAGTATAAATAAATATTTTATCCATCACGCCTTATCCCCGAAGGGGTGCCAGAGGCATATTATATTCCCACTTTTCACCGTGTTGATTCCTGTCCCACGTAATAGGTGGTGAGCCCATTGCCGTGTCGAAATGGACAGACGCAGGTTGTGGCTACCTGCTGTTGAAATTTTTCAAGCCGCCCATAAGGCCTTCAACCAGGCTTAACGACTGCCATTTTACTAGCAACCGGGACCAACGGCTTAACGTGCCTTCCGAAGCACGGAAACGCTCGCAAATGTAAATGCCACAAAGTGGTCACCCATCCGAGGACCAGCCATAGTGAAAGTTGCGTAACTCAGTGATCGTTTACAGAACACTGAGACCGCAGGGCCACGAGCAACTCACACAACGCCATCTGATTCCAAACTAAGCAGAGCTTGTATGTTTTAAATACATACACATTATAGATAAATAACACACAGCTACAGAATAAACCATCGTGCTCATTACACAAAGTTTTATCCTGGGTGGGAATCGAAACCACGACCTCTTGCGTAGCAGTCGGATACACTCCCACCGCGCCAGATCGCCAGGCTTCTGTTCTCTCTGAAAACCCCGTCAGGGATAAGCGTGAATATAGTTAAATTTGTATATTACACAAAAAAATATGTACCTATTCCTTTACCGTTACCCGCTCCGCTTTATCTATGCAATCATCCTTAGCGTAGAGCATTCTTATACCTCTAATGGGATAAAGTTTGTGATGGAAAAACGCTTTCAATGAACTGTTATACACATCATATAGCGTACGCAGAAATGCTTCTATAGTTGAAAACGATGATAATTTTGATATTTAGAACGTATGTTTTAACCTTAATAGACGTTTGTTGAACCTTGTCCAAACGTCTAGAATACAACTATATTTTAGGACCCTAACTACATTTTTCTCGGAAGCCCTAGGGCTATCCTTCCGAGAGCTCACCCAAGTCCCAGGCCGTAGGCAGATAGAAGGGCACCGGATTTCCACACGTGAAAATAACTAACTACCTTTTATCTAAACGTCTGTACAGATAAATAAAATTGAAGTATCTTATCTTTAAACTAAATTCATATCAAAGTAATACCCACTTTGATATGAATTTTATAAACATAACTTTTAATTTATTTGTCAGTTCTGTTTCGACTTAATTCAGAAAGGCCTGTACTAATTTTAACGGGACTTTCACTGGCAGATAGCTAATGTTATAAGGAGTAACCGAGGCAACAATTGGTTCCCGTATTCCCACGGGAAAGAGAATTACGCTGTCAAAACCGCGGGGCGTCCGCCAAATATAAATAATCTATCGAATGGACTATGCCTAAATTTTGTAATCAGTACTAATACATGATGCCATTCAATTAATAAATTAGATGAGGTAGTAGATTTATCATGATAATTAGTTTTAACAAATTTGTTTGACAACATTTTAGGTTGAATAAGCGTACATATACCTACTTAATTTAATTATGTTAATAGCTTACCTATTGTCTACTAGTAAAAAAACGATTTCATAAATTATGTTTGACTAGCGATTGCTCCGCGTTCCAACCGCGTAGTTCCCGTGGGAATGCGGGGATAAATGTAAAATAACTTACTCATTATAACATCAGTTATTTTCCAATGAAAGTCTCGTGAAAAATGATTCAACCGTTTTAGATATTAGTTGAAACAAAATGACAGACCGACAAAGACAATTTTTAGAAAATTATTTTTAATTCTAAGTGTCGTATTACTTTCATGTGCGTTTAGTGAAAAGATATTAATTTGAAATTACAAACAAACAGTTCAGTTATATTTATCTGCATAGTTACGAAAAGAATCTATATCATTGGGGGAAGATTATATCCATACATTTTTTTCTTTTTACTGTTTGTTTTTTCATATTAACATTAATTTTATTATCTATCACGCCTTCTCCCCTAAGGGGTGGCAGAGGCATATTATATGACCACTTTTCACCATGTGTATTCCTGTCTCATGTAATAGGTGGTGAGCCCATTGCCGTGTTAAAATAGACAGACGCAGGTTGAGTCTTTTAAAATTTTTCAAGCCATAAGGCCAGCAACTTGACTTAACGACTGCCACTTTATTGGCAACCAGGACCAACGGCTTAACGTGCCTTCCATCATCACCATCTGAGCTGAGTCTGTCCCAGTTGCGTCTCGCGACGCCCGGGGTCCGCTTTCCTACATTTTCTCCTCCACTTCGCACGGTCATCGGCATCCCCTGTAGTGAGACCATTGGCACGCATGTCATCCCTTACGACGTCAAGCCAGCACTTCTTGGGTCTTCCCCTCTTACCGGGACCCGGCGGGGCTGACATGGCCAGACATTTGTTACCTACGTAGCCCGGCGGTTGCCGCAAGACGTGACCATACCATCGAAGGCGACACTCTTGCAACGTGTCTGCAATGTCACGGACGTGAAGGCTGCCGCGGATGCGAGAGTTCCTCACGCGGTCCATCCGCGTGACTCCACACATCCACCGCAGCATCTTCATTTCCGTGACACGCAGCTCCTGCTTGTGTCGCTCCAATATCGGCCACGTCTCACTGCCATGTAAAAGGACAGGTCTAATAATGGTTTTGTAGACCTGTCCCTTCAACCGCATCGGCATTTTAGGGTCACAAATGACACCGGTCATCTCCCGCCATTTGGCCCACGCGGCAGCAATGCGTGACTTGACATCGCAATCGATGTCACTGGACGTGTGAAAAACAGATCCCAGGTATTTAACCTGGTCCGTGCGCTCGACCAAATCACCGCCTATGCGGACGGATGTGGGATCTGTCGAGTTTAGTGCCAAGTACTCGGTCTTCGCCACATTTAGTTTCAGACCGCCGTTCTCAAGCGTCTCCTTCCACGCCTTTACACGTCGCACCAATCTGCCCCTGTCCGCGTCTGCCAGCGCAATATCGTCAGCATACATGAGCAACCATGGAGGCTGCTCATGCGGGTTTCTGATGCTGTCCGACAATTCGTCTAATATTACACTGAACAGAAGCGGACTAAGGACAGAACCCTGGTGTACCGTCGGGGTGATGGGGAAGGGTTTCGTGTCGCCAACAGCAGTCCGAACCATTGAATCGGAGTCACATTACATGTCCCGGATAGTGTCAATATAGACCTCTGAAACCCCTTTGGACCGCAGTGCCCACCAGATCATCGCACGAGGAACACAGTCGAAGGCCTTCTGCATGTCTAGAAACAAACAGTGCAGAGGCGTGTTCTTCGACCTGTATTTCTCTGCGACAACCCTCAGGGCAAAAACAGGGTCCGTGGTCCCATGACCAGGGCGAAACCCATATTGACACCCCGAGAGAGTACACTCCTGCCGGATCCGAGAGTCTATAATCCTCTCGAAGATCTTCATGGTGTGGGACATCACCTTTATACCGCGGTAGCTCCCGCACTCCTGCACTGACCCCTTACCTTTGAAGACTGGAGTAATAATACTCAGTCTCCATTGGTTTGGGATCTGCCCGCTGAGGAGTATGCGGTTAAAAAGGTTTACTAAGATGCCCACACCGCGAGGACCCATCGCCTTCCAGGCTTCGATGGGGACTCCATCGGGTCCGACAGTTTTCCGATTCTTCATGCGGCGAAGCGCAGTCAGGACTTCTTCGGCTTAACGTGCCTTCCGAAGCACGGAAACGCTCGCAAATGTAAATGCCACAAACTGGTCACCCATCCGTGACCAGCCATAGCGAAAGTTGCTTACCGCAGTGATTGTTTACAGAACACTGAGTCCACGGGACCACGAGCGCTTCGCCAGATTAACAGCTTTTCACTAAATGCATAATGCATTTAAAAGTACCTATATACGGCACTTTTATAAAACATCAATTTCTAAATATTGTCTTAGTCGGTTTGGACCAACTTTAAAGGGACTTTTACTGACATTTTATCCCCGCATTACCACAGTCAGGACACTACGCGGTTGATACCACGGTCGTCCGTACCGCTAGTAGTAAATCAATTGTAAACATTTTTATAATTCAAAAGCTTCGCTACAACAAATTTATGGAAGTAACAATGCAAGATACCATCAGATTGTACCTGGGGATAGGAAAATGTGAACAGGCATTTCACTTTAAAATCAAAACAAAACAAAATGTTATATCAATATACAAAACTTGACACAGATGCCGAAGGTATGAGTATTAAACTTTCAATCAAAATTGTTTTAACGATCGCCAGCTAAAACTGAAGTCTAAATCGGGTTTCTCGTCAAATATTAATTTAAGGAAAGCGCGACGTTTGGCCGTCTATTTCGGGCTAATAATTTGACATAAAGTTCTTGGAAGTGCATGTATAAAGCGATTAATGAATCTACAGGAAGCGAAAGAAGTATGCATGGATTGCGATGCCTGGCGATCCATGCATACTCTCTCTCTGACAGGGATACAGCGTGAAGATAGTTAAGTTAAGTTTTAAGTTCTTGGACGGGTGTCGAAGTGGGTAATATCAAAAGTAACAAAAATAAAACTCTTTGGTTATGTTACTTGTCCGAAAACGAAAGATAATTCATTACCTTAAGAGCATTGATACTGAAATACGAGGTCTAAAACAAATAGTAATTTCCCTGTCGAGAAATGTACTGCAAAATATAATACTGCTGCAGCAGGAGGCTGCTTGTGACCACGGCTGGTGCAACTGGTGAATTCAAAGTAAATAAGCATGAACGCGTTAATACTTGTTTTATATTTATTTCTACAGAGGTAATGCCTTATTTATTATCTACTACTACAAACTGTTAGCACAGTCCACACAAAACCTAAAGCATTAAGCTTGTTTTATGAAAAAGTCTAATTAAGCTTGGATGAAATGTTTTGCTAGCCGAGCGTGCATGTATGTTGATTAATAAAAAAGTAGCAATGGGAGGGTAGAGAGGACATTATTGAGTTTAAAAAGGTCATATATTTTCTTTTCGTATGATTTTATTAACAAGCCGTTCAAGTTATATTACTAACATGCCTTTTTCTGAAATTTCTATTGCTATTTTAATATAGATGCAATGAGGATCATTGCTTGATTTTATTATTAATCACGATGTCAATAAAGTAAGAAATCATTATAAGCAGATATATACCTTCTAATGTTTTTTAAGACAATATATGTAATGTAATGTTTTTTATTTATTTAATCTCTCCTCTTCTTTGTCTGGTATTGGATATATTCATGTTTTTTATTCACTTACGACCTCCATTGGCGCTCCACCTTCGCCATGTGTGTGGCTTGGCCCGGCCGCGTAGTGCTCTCATGGCAGTCATGGGCAGCATTAGGCTGGATCTGTCGTTGCCAGCCCTCATGCGAGCCATAGGCGGCAGCCGATAATACTGAATCGCTGTCACTTCCTTCGCCAGTGAAGTAATGGTGGCCAAAAATGACCTGCGTGAGGAGATGCGAGCAGAACGCACGCTCCCGCTGCGATGCGACGTTAAGTTCCATGACGAAGCCAAGCGAAATTCTAGAACTAGTGGTCATGTTATGTAAATCCCAACGATATCATTAAAGTATTCAAGTCGCTTAACTCAAAAAAGACAGCTGACTTGTGGGGTATTTCTGTAAAATTGATACAGTCTATTATTGTTAATATATCACCACATCTAGCTGAAATATTTAATAAATGTATTGATAGAGGAGTGTTTCCGGATTTAATGAAACACAGTAAAGTAATACCTCTATTTAAATCTGGATCCAAAACCGACCCTGGTAATTTCAGACCAATTTCAATACTACCTGCCATTAGCAAAATTTTTGAAAAAATTATATTGCAGCAATTACAAGCTCATTTTAATTCAAATATGCTATTACATGAAGAGCAGTATGGGTTCACAAGGGGTCGTTCTACCATTCATGCAGGTGTGACACTTCTTAATCATATATATAACGCCTGGGAGAATAGACGAGATGCTATTGGTGTATTCTGCGATCTCTTCAAAGCATTTGATTGCGTTGACCATAAAACACTATTGCGAAAACTATTTTATTATGGTGTCAAAGACTCTGCACGGACCTTGTTGCCTCCTACCTAAATGATCGAATACAATATGTCGATGTCAATGGAATTAGCTCCTCTGGAGCCTCTGTAGCTATGGACAGTACTCTGTACCGCAGGGATCAATTCTAGGTCCATTTCTATTTTTAATTTATATTAACGATCTGCCATTCTATATACAGAACTTGTGCGACATTGTTCTATTTGCTGATGATACGTCACTTATTTTTAAAGTTGATCGCACGCTTACTGATTTTAACGGCGTAAATAGTTCACTTGCCCAAGTTGTAGATTGGTTTACGACCAATAATTTGCTACTAAGAAGACAAAGTGTATCAGACTCAGCATGCCTAATGTTAGGAAATGCGGTACAAATATAACATTGAACGGTGATACCCTAAATCTTGTAGAATCAACTGTATTTTTGGGGATCACTTTAGATAGCAAACTACAGTGGAATGCCCAAATAACGTGTCTTGCAGGTAAACTCAGCTCGGCAGCCTTTGCCGTTAGTAAAGTCAGGGAGCTCACTGATGTGGAAACTGCTAGGCTCGTATACTTCAGTTATTTTCATAGTGTCATGTCTTACGGGTTTTTGCTGTGGGGCAAAGCAGCTGATATACAAGTAATTTTTGTACTCCAGAAGAGAGCTATACGTGCAATATATAAATTAAGTGCTAGAGTGTCTCTTAGAGAGAAATTTAAAGAAATTGGCATTTTAACGGTTGCATCACAGTATATATATATGCAAATATCATGTAAGTTAAACAGAACATACATTTATACAATAGACACAGTGACATACATTCGATAAATACTAGAAATAAGCATAAATTAATCGGAACGCATCATCGTTTACAAAAGGTTCACGACTCTTTTGCAGGAATTGGTGTACGCCTATATAATAAAATTCCTTTAGACATTATGAACCTGCCGTTACATAAATTTAAGGCGGAAATTAAGACGCACTTCTTGAAAAGGGCCTATTACACAATGAATGATTATTTGAATGATAAAAATAAATGGAAATGAGTTGCTTGCTCTTCGCTCGAACTACTTTGTGTTATTTTGTACTTGTCTTGAATCTGCATATATATGTTGTATTTTTACATTTCTGCATATTGAATAATTTGAAACGTCTGACAACTAAAGGTTTCTAAATTGGCTGCGTTTAGTCCCAGTAATAACTCATATAAAAATATGTAATTTGAGTTTGTGTGAGCACCAAGTAAACTTATTTATTATTTTGAAATTGACATGATAGTTGCTGTGCAGTTTTTGGGTATGTCATGCTCGCCTAAGTGTCCCGGCAGTGGTGGCGTATGTATCGGGTAGCCTTATTCCCTATAATACGGTTGAGTAGGGCGATGGCTGATATATACGTCATACCCGTGAACGGGTGCCGTCTGTTGGGACTGGTCAGCTCATAGCTGTTATTGCAATTGTTACAAATAAAATTATTTAAATTTAAGGCAAACTAAGTTTAGTCGACCGTTCTCACATAAATCCAAAGTAACAATGTAAGTGTGATTTTAACTGACTTTCTTGCTAGATTCTTCTCCTTAAAGTGTAGGCTGCCCTTGGAACTGGCAACTAGAATAGCTCTAATTTTGATATGATTTTAAACACAACATTGATTTAGTTTTTTTTGTTTTGCATAAATTCTTTTTACACACAACATTGATTTTGTTTTGTATAAATTCATTACTATATAATTGGTCAAACATCATGTAACTCAAAATAATGTAATTCCTGGCGGTTAGAAAAGAGTGGCCATGAGTTTTATTGCCAGGTTCTTTCTTAGGCTCTACCTATTGCTGTGCGAATCTGGCAGTAAATGTAAATGTAGAAGCAATCATCTTGACGTTCATAAGTGTTACTTTGTGGCCTACATGAATAAAGATTTTTCATTTCATTTCATTTCATTTCGTTGTTGGCCATGGGCGGAAGTTTGAGGGACTCTCGCAATTCAGCAAAAAGACGAATTGGGATATAACTACCTATGAAACCTAAGGGTCACAGAAAAGGTCAAATAAAATATGTTATTAAAGAGAGCCTAAACCTAATAAATTTTATTCAGAGGATCTTCATAAATCTAAAAGAGCTTTATTTTGAGATTTATGATCACCAATAACACACATAACCAATTAAGGCACACATAACCGACAATCTGGGTAACTTGTTTTTCAATACTGCCTTTGCGACTGCGTCGGTGGCGCAGTGGTAGTGCATGCGACTGCCGCGACTGAGGTACCGGGTTCGTCGTGTTCGTTCGTTCGTGTGATCTACATATGTTAGTTTCGAAGTTTGGGTGTTTCCAATGTATCATAAGTATGTATTTAGAAATTATAAGTATGTTTATCAGTCGTCTAGATCCCATAACACAAGCTTATATTTAGCTTACTTTGGGCTAGACAATGCAGTGTAAAAAAAGAAAATGTCCCACAATTTATTTAAATTTATAAAAACTTCGGTCAGCCATACCTTTTCTAAGTTTTTATTATATTTCTACATATTCATAAGTGGTTATTGCTTTGTTTCAAACATGATTCTGAAAAAATCCCTAAACGTTGTGAAAAAAAAACCAAGTATCACAAATCGCCAAAGGATTTTTATTATAGCAGTGCCAAAAATATGAATTAAACCCAACTAAATTATTCTTCTGGTCTTGTCTGCATCATTTTAGCATCACCGAATTTTCAGCAGAGTATTTACCATGTCACTACGATAGAAGTTAAGCGTATTAAAGATACACGAGTGTGCATTTCAATGTGTTTTCAAACGTAAAGACAGATAAGTTCACAGAGGGATCATTGTGTCTGTGAATCGTAACACACGGTGCACATTCACTATAGTTTTGGAAAATAATTTTAGATTGACATTGAGTCGGGTCGGCAGCGCAAGTGCTGCACCTCTTGTGTTGCAAACGTCCATAGGCTACGGTGACCACTTTCCATCAGGTGGGCCGTACGCTAGTCTGCCACCTCAATGGTATAAAAAAAATTAACATTGATTGCACATCAATCAATGTTAATTTTTTTTATAGCAATGAGGTGGCAGACTAAAAAAATTAACATTGATTGCACATCAATCAATGTTAATTTTTTTTATACCATTGAGGTGGCAGACTAGCGTACGGCCCACCTGATGGAAAGTGGTCACCGTAGCCTATGGACGTTTGCAACACAAGAGGTGCAGCACTTGCGCTGCCGACCCTTTATAAACCTTCTAAAACCCCTTTTGAAGAACCCCATACTGTAGAGCTGCGGGAAAACCCAGATGAAAAATTAATAAAATAATATTATTTTTATTATTAATCAAAAAATATTTTAATTAAGCGCTTTTTAAGCTAATAACCGTCCTGCAATCATAAGCGACTAACTTCAAACCCTCTATTTAGAAAAATGCATTCTTAAAATTGAGTCAAATCCATTTTGTGTGTTAAGGTGTATGATGATGCTTCAATCAATAATTTTAATTTAAGAATAGGTGTAAATTGGCCCGGCCAAAATCTCCTGACCCAATTCAACTGTAAACTACAGTAAACGAGACTATGACCACAGTATAAAGAATATCTTTAGGTTGTGCTTTGACTCAGTAGCTCATAAAAATGTTGTAAGATTAGTATGTGTGGACCATAAGCTTCCAAAAAAGTGATTTTGGATGCAACTAGATCCTCGAGGGTTAGAAAGAAACTTAATTACTTATTCAAATTTATGAGTTTATTGTATCAGAAAAGGGAAATATAAAATTCTAGCAGATGCCCATGATGTTACTTGCCATTCTTAAATTGGGGTATATTCAACTTTAATTTTGAATACGTGTACAAAATCCGAGTACAAAACTTAGTTTAAACGTTATATTAAACAAAAGATAAAAGAAGGGAAGTTATAACATAGTTAAAAAGTTATTATTGAACATTGATAGAACAAACGGATGTTATTTTAATCTTCCTGATGTTAAGAATACTTTTCTCTCACGGATGGCCGTGCCAATCTCCGATTTTCAAATGAAATATATGTACCTGAAACAAAAGACCCTGTATAAGTATGGTTAAATTATGAGAAAAGTGAGAAAAAGATGTGCATATTTCAGGCTATTGACCTGTCGAACGTGGCAAGCGAGTCTCCTTTGACAAATGGCCAAGATATCTTTTGTTCTTTTGTTTTCAAATAATTTTCATGAAATTTGGTATTAATGTTCATTGATTCTACGGCATTTTCAGAGTACACAGTTCAGAAGTGGAACTTCTTTACGACATTTCTCTTCCAGCTATAAAACTTCTCTCATACGTTTATAAAGAAGTTTTACTTATGATAAAGAAGTTTCACTTCAAAAATGAACTTTACTGTAACGGAAACGTAAAGATGTTTATTACTACTAAAACTATCTTCACGCTGCGCTGTATTCCTGATGGGGTAGTCAGAGAGGACAGATCACCAGGCTTCGCGATCCATGCATACTTCTTTCGCTTCTTCAAGATTTATCAATCGCTTCATACACGCTCGTCTGGGTATCCGAGTTTTTTATTTTTCAGTTTTTGAGCAATCTGCTCACGTGGTCTTCATATGTAAGTCTCGGCCTACCCTGACTCTACTACTAGCGCCGTAATAATTTAAACTAACGGAGCCTATGCGTACATTTCCAGTAGGTACATTAATTAAAAATTACAGTGTCGTGTGCGATTACTCAGAACACAATAGTGTGAATGGCACTCCCAAATTAATTTGCAGTCAGTAGACTTGTAATTCTTCTAGGCTTGGGTACTGCGGTGTCGTCACTGCACTGCAGTGAGGGCCAAGAAGTTAGCGGTTTTATAAATTTGATATGTGACATTGTATAATTTATCATTGAATTAAAAATAAAGTCATCATCATTCCACCGTTTGTCCCAGTTTGATACAAAATATATTTTTTACTATAAATACATACATATTGTCACGCCTTTATACCCGAAGGGGTAGGCAGATGCATACTATACGCCCACATTTCACCATTTGCATTTTTGACCCACGTAACGGATGTTGAGCCCCTTGCCGTGTTGAAAGATGCAGGTGTAGGTTGTGGCGACCTGCAGTTGAATTATGAATATATATTCTTTGAATATATTTATATCTAAAGGATTAAAATAAAACTTCTTATATAAAACTAGCTGACCCGCGCGGCTTCGCCCGTGACAAACTTCGAACTCCCGTTAGTTTATCAGTCACGCCTTTATTCCCGTCACTCCCATTCAATCCCGTCCTTTATAACTTTTACAATAATGTATGAATATTTGCCCGATTTGTTGATTACTGCTCCGCTCTTCGGGGTAGTAGCGTGATTATACAGTCTTTTATCAGTCTCGCCTTTATTCCAGTCGCTCCCATTTAATCCCGTCGTTATTACTTTTACAATAATGTATGAAAAGTCTGAAAAGTATTTATGGGAGGCTCAATGCGGATTCCGACGTGGAAGAGGTTGCATGGATCAAGTGTTTTCTCTCCGCATGATCGTGGAAAAGTTTCTGGCTGTTAGCCAGAAGGTTTTCTGCGCTTTTGTGGATCTAGAGAATTGATGAAGCTTTTGATAACGTTGTGAGAGAAACGCTGTGGGACTTGGTGTGGACGGCTCGCTACTGCGGGCTATACAGTCGCTTTTTAGGGACTGTAAGGCTTGCGTGCGAGGGGGGGGATGTGTCACCTCTTTTTGATGTCTGTGCAGGCGTCAAACAGGGATGTGTCATGTCCGCCTGGCTGTTCATAGTGTATCTGGACAGTTGCCTGCAGAAGTTGAAAGATTTTAATATGGGTGTGAATTTGGGTGACTTTACAGTAAACTGTCTGCTGTACGCTGATGATGCGGTGCTCATGGCCTCATCAGAAGCTGACCTTCAGGCATTAGTCACTAATATGAAAGAGGAGTGTGAAAGTAAGGGTCTTCGCTTGAATGCAAGTAAAACTAAGGTTCTAGTATTTGAAAGAGGTGACGTAAGAATTAAATGCGAGATTAGGGTAAACCAGTAACGTCTAGAGCAAACGAATGAAATTGTGTATTTAGGAAGTATGTTTAGCGCGGATGGAAGATGTGATTTGGATGTAGAACGGCGAGTAGCTGCCGGAAACAAAGTTAACGGTGCTATGTCCCAGTTAGTAAAGCGACAAAGCATCGTAAAAGAAGCACAAATGGCGATTCATAACGCAGTGCTAGTGCCAACTTTGCTTTACGGTAGTGAAACCTGGGTATGTCAGCAGATGCATGAAAGTAAATTGAATGCTGTGGAGATGCGATCACTTCGAAAATTGTGCGGCGAACTTTGGCCGACCGAATACGTAACGAAGTGATACGCAATATGGCAGGTTTGAATGAAAGTGTCAGCGTTAAGCTGGAAAAGGGCGTGCTCTGGCTGCTGGTTTGGACACGTCCAACGAATGAGTGAGGAACGATTGACGAAGAATATATATTGTTCAAAAGTAGAGGGTGGAAGGAGTCAGGGTAGGCCGAGACTTACATATGAAGACCACGTGGGCAGATTGCTCAAAAACGGAAAGGTCAAAAGTACTCGGATACCCAGACGTGCGTGTATGAAGCGATTGATGAATCTAGAAGAAGCGAAAGAAGTTTGCATGGATCGCGAAGCCTGGCGATCTGTCCTCTCTGACTACCCCGTCAGGGATACAGCGTGAAGATAGTTAGTTAGTTAGTTAATAATGTATGAATACTTATTTGTCCGATATGTTCATTACTGCTCCGCTCCACAGGGTAGTAGCGTGATGAAATAGCCTTTTATCAGTGACGCCTTTATCCCCGTCGCTCCCATTTAATCCCGTTGTTAATTATCTACTTTTACAATTGTGTATGAATATTTGCCCGATTTGTTGATTACTGCCCTGCTCTTCAGGGCAGTAGCGTGATGATATAGCCTATAGACTTCCAACTTGCGCTATCCAACACATATTATTATAAGTATATTATTTTTGTTTTAAATATTGTTGGGACAACTCACACAACGCCATCTGATTCCACACTAAGCGGAGCTTGTACTATGGTAACCAGAATAACTGATAAACATACTTATATATTTCTAAATACATACATATCATAGATAAATAACACCCAGACACAGAATCAACCATCGTGGTTATCACACCAAGTTTTATCCTGGGTGGGAATCGAACCCACGAACTCTTGCGTAGCAGTCGGATGCACACCTACCGCGCCACAGAGGCAGTCAAATTATTATTACTATAGTTACCAAGGAGACGCGCGGACTTCGCAGAGCTCGCTCCCTATTGGCTAGTCGCGCATGCGTAAATCGCAAATCATCGGCCATACTTTTCACTTGTCATTTTAAGACCAATTTTTTCACAATAAAATGATTATAATAGGTTAACCTTAAAAGATAGGCATATGCTGTCGCGGACTTTATTTTAGAACTTTTAAAGGGGAATAATTATGTAATTAATAGTTTTTGCGTAACTTTAATCGTTTACGCAGCGTTCGCAACGGAAGCTATCAAAAGGAATATTTTGTCCCCGATTTTGCCAGATTTATCATTGCTGTTTCGCACCTATTGGTCGTAGCATGATGCTATACAGCCTATAGCCTTCCTCGATAAATGGCCTATTCAACACAAAAAGAATTATGCAAATCGAACGTGTAGTCCCAGAGATTAGCGCTTTCAACCAAACAAACAAACAAACCAACTCTTCAGCTTTATAATATTAGTATAGATTTAACCTAAATCAATTTAAGAGAGACGATCAACTAAAACTCCGCTGGTACGTGAAAAATGCTATTTTATGTCCGACTATCCGTCCATTCAGTCTACAGGTCGCATTTTTCATCGGATTTGCATGGAACTTGGCATGGACAATCCTTGATGAAGCCAACAACTTTAAGCGAGGGGGGTTATTAGATCGGGGGGGAAATGGAGGCAGGGGAGGGGAAATGGTCCCGTAGTGGTTGGCAAGAGCGCTCGAACGTAGAAAAAAAAAATAAAAAAAAAAAGAAAATTACTCCGAAATCTACGGTTCACAGAACCACTAGTCTATTTATATAACTAGGTTATGATGTGTATTATTATATGTAGTTGCCGTGCTTCGGAAGGCACGTTAAGCCGTTAGTCCCGGTTGCCATTAAAACGGTAGTCGTTAAGCTTGGTTGAAGGCCTAATGGGCGGCTTGAAAAATTCAACAGCAGGTCGCCACAGCCTGTCCCTTTCAACGCGGCAATGGGCTCACCATCTGTTACGTGGGACAAAAATGCATACGGTGAAATGTGGGCGTATAGTATGCCCTGCCTACCCCTTTGGAGATAAAGGCGTGACAATATGTATGTATGTGTATGTATGCAATAATAAATCAAAACTCGCCAACTTCATGACTCCATACACCATGTGTGTACCCTTGTCGTGCCGAGTTCTTGCTATCCAAAATTTATGTACCAGTACATTCTTATTTCAATGTAATACGATTGAATGTGACGTGACACTAGACACTGCAGCTTTGTATACTAATGTCTGCACTGAATTAGCAAGCGTTCAGTTGGTGAGTTCTGTGTAGTCACATATATTCGCGAATTCACGATTGTATCCAGCGCGAAACTAAGGTAAACAAACCATATAATGAGGGAACTTTTGGTCGAAATTGTGCAATATTTGAGCATCGTGATTAACAGAATTCTGCTTGGAATAATGCCATTTTAAATTACTAATAAATTGTGTGTGTGGGCGAGAGTGTATCCCGAGTGGATAGGGTTAATAAAGAAACATAATAAAAAATATGTGTGTGTAGCAGAGCACACAGGTTTTAAATTTTTTTTACAGCTATAAAATTTTCTTCATATTCCACTTATGATAAAAAGATTTACTTCAAAACAACATGGCGCGTAACTAAAAAACGTGACGATTTTTTTAGAGCTATAAAATTTCTCAACATTGTTCTTTTTTTAATAAATAAAGAAGTTTCACTTCAAAAATTATAAACTTTGATTAGTAGTTAATTTTGTATCAAAAAATGGCAAAAGTTTTTCTTTTCTTAATTTATTTTTATTATAAAAGTTTACAAAACATGTATCATTATCATCAAGTGCGGAAGTGGCAATGCCGCGTTTACAAAAATAACTTTATATTATAGTTTACATACATACCTACAGTAAAGCTGTTAGTAAATAAGTAGGTAATCTAAAAGTTTCAAAACCTACATTTATTAAAACCTCAGATAAATAACTTCTTAATCAACATTCTTAACTAAACCACCTGTAAAATAATTGTTTTCAGAAACTGTAACGAACAATTACAAACTTTTCGTTTTTGGGTTCCAAAGAAAAAGTAATTATTTTTTAATCTATCTATCTTTTTTTTCTTTCAAAATTATACCCAACATAAATGTAAATTTATTCGGTACATATATTTATTTCCTTTTCGGGGAGTTAATAATTCGGTGGATTAATGTCCCGTCCTTTTTTCCAAACAAAAGTAGGGAAAGACATTGAGTACACACATTTTTCTTAATATAAATATTTATCAAATGACTGAAGTTGAAATTAGTGACTAAAACTCTTCAAATTGATGTTACTGTGATTCGTACTCATCTTGATGTTTTGTAGTTGCTACAATAACCCTGTCTGAATTTGGATCCTGGGGTTAGCTTTTAAAGACAAATAGCTATGATTCGGCTTTTTCATATTCGGCACAGCTAGAAGCGATTGACGTCTGAGTTTCAAAACACTTGGTAATAAATTCCTAAGGAGAAATTGCATTTTCAAGCAATTTTAATTGCTTTTTTTAATTGCTATTAACAGATATTAACTTAAATCTACACCAACTCGAGCGAAACTTCGTGTTAAGACTCATCTATACTTCTATACTAATATGTAGAGAGTACTGAAGAGTTTGTTTATTCGTAGAATTTATAAACGACGGGATTAAATAGGTGCGACGGGAGTTCGATGTATGTCACGGGCGAAGCCGTGGGGTTACCTAGTCTTTTATATAAAGACAAAACTAAAACAAGTGAAGCAGTCCTCGTAGCCCGCTAACTCATGCATGCATATGGGTGCATGCAGCATTGTAGGCCTCAGCCATCCGTTTCGGAGATAAAGTCGTGACCATACTTATAATGTATGTTTTGCGGATTTGATTTCAAACAATCGCTGGTGGCCCCGCGGACGTAGTGTTTTGTAAACGATCACTGCGTTAAGCAACTTTCACTATGGCTGGTCCTCGGATGGGTGACCACTTTGTGGCATTTATATTTGCGAGCGTTTCCGTGCTTCCGAAGGCACGTTAAGCCGTTGGTCCCGGTTGCCAGTAACATGGCAGTCGTTAAGCCAGTTGAATGCCTTATGGGCGGCTTGAAAAATTTCAACAGCAGGTCGCCACAACCTGCATCTGTCTATTTCAACACGACAATGGGCTCACCACCTGTTACGTGGGACAAAAAGAAAAGCATACGATGAAACGTGGGCGTATAGTACGCCTCTGTCTACCCCTTCGGGGATAAAGGCGTGACAGTAATAAGTGAGTTGGCAAGTCACCGTCTGCCAACATTTTGTTAATGATATATTAAAATGGCAGACGCCGTCTTAATCAATAGTTCATATCACCTAGTACATCCAACCCCCAACCCAATAGCCCATTTTGTAGTTAGCATATTTCACAATAGTTTAACTCCCATTGGAGGTAGTCCATTACCGTTCTTCTACATAAGGCAGGCGTGGATTGCCTGTAGTTGGGGTCCCATTTCCTATTAGATTAAAATTCTCAAAGGGCCTCTGCGTGTTGGACCAATATGTCCCCATGTAAGCCTGCCAAAAGACCGGGTATCTTCATAAGAAAAAAAAAAGAAGATACCCGTGAAGAAGAGACAATAACAATAATAAAATTCATTTAATCAAGTAACAAGGACTCATAAGTGTTAGTAACAATTGAACTTAAAACTATATTAGTACGCATATTATAAAAGAAACTTATGTATTTAAAGTGTGTTCATATGCCTCTATATCAATCAGAACTGCAGCCTCACCACTGACGTAGTGAGCCTGCAACAATGATTGACATAAGCACAGTCGAGCCTACTTGCAACACAGTTTTTTATGTTTATGTTATGTTATGAATTTTAAATATACATATAACACTTTAATAACATTCAAAGTACCCTTGTTTATTTAATTATAGAAGACCATTTATCTCCAAATTTCATAAATTAAATTTAACTAGTTAATTATATTAAAGTTCAAAGTTTGCTCGAAGAAAACAAACCATAATTATATTTACACAGAAACAAATTAACAACAATCTTCATTTTGTAAGTAGAGAGAAAGACATGACATGAGTCTTAATTATAGGAAAACTTGGCACTGTTTGTTTACCTCGAGATTTTCCTTTCAACGTATGTATTGTGATAATTTCTGATTAATAATTGCCTTACAAAATGTTTTCATCATAATTTAAATATTTACTTTTATTGTTTTAGTTTTGCCTTTATATAAAAGACTAGGTAACCCCACGGCTTCGCCCGTGACATACATCGAACTCCCGTCGCACCTATTTAACCCGTCGTTTATAAATTCTACGAATAAACACACTCTTCAGCTTTACATATTAGTATAGAAGTATAGATGAGTCTTAACACGCAGTTTCGCTCGAGTTGGTGTAGATTTAAGTTAATATAAAAAAAGCAATGAAAAATGCTCGAAAATGCAATTTCTCCTCAGGAATTTATTACCAAGTGTTTTTAACCTCATTATTTAAGAACTAGCGAACGCATCGTGATGTACACCCATGTAGTGCAGTTCTCATGGGGTATCTGGGATAAATAGTAGCCAAAGTACTGTAATGGCACGTATCAGCTATCTGTTAAAATTGGCCCACTCATTCGTTGGACGTAACCAAACCTATACGGGACCCTTCTCCTGTATAACTTGGCCATATTGCATACCACTTTGTTACGTATTCGGTCGGCCAAAGTTTCAACAGCATTCAACTTACTTTCATGCATCTGTTGACATACCCAGGTCACGCTACCGTAAAGCAACGTTGTCACTGGCACTGCGTTATGAATCGCGAGTCGTGCTTCTTTTACGATGCTGTTTCGCTTAACTAATTGGGACAAAGCACCGTTAACTTTGTTTCCGGTAGCTATTCGCTGTTCTACATCCGAATAACATCTTCCGTCTGCGCTTAACATACTCCCTGAATACACAATTTCATTCACTTGCTCTAGACGTTCTTGGTTAACCAAAATAAAAATTATTTATTTTCGTTAGCAAAATTGGTGCATAATACAATTTTTGTTGTAGTGAACTTCTATTAAGTGAATAACACCTGTGTTCGAAGGTCTTGCTCATCTATAACTATAATATGCAGTACCTACCAGATATTATTATTACACGATAGGAATATACATACTTTCATATGCATTTAGTGAAACGCTGTTAGTTTGGAATAATAAATAGACACTAAAATTTTCTGTATCTGCATAGATGAAAGGTTGGTTGCAATTGATATTTTTTTAGTTCTTTCTATTTCAAACTCTCCTTAAGCAAGTTGATAATAATTTTTAATTTATCATGTAGTTGGTTTCTCTAACCAATTAGTGTTGTGTCGCAGTTAGCGGGAAGGTCCAAGTTTTAATGGCTCCCGAGCCAGAGCGCTCAGATAAGAGCCTCTACGAAACTCAAGGAGCACTGTTTAATTTAATAAGTTATGTTTTAAGGGGGGGGACACAGTTCACCAACTTAGATATTAATGCTATGTGATGGGTACTAAATGTTGGTGTTGTGTGGCAATTTGCAAACTCCTTTCTAAAGGAAATATAGTACCTGGTAGAATTAAGAATTGTGAATGGGTTCTTACAACACAGTGTTCAACCTGCAACCTTTCAACATAATTAAGCCTGTAAGTAATAGTTTTACAGTTAATAGTCTTTTTTATATTAATTAACTTAGCGAGCGAGGAATGTAAGTGGTTTTAACATCTTAGAAATTTCAAACTACTGTTAGGTCTTCGTGAAAAAAAAAAATATCTTCATGCACTTGCCCTTGTCTCAATAATTTGGGGTTTGCACAGTACATATTTTTTCATACATCCCTTTTATTTTTTATCTGATCACTCCTTTCGTATTAATATCACTCCTTACACACTCCATTCATTTTTTATTTGGCCTTCTCTGGCTCTCCATCATTTAACATTCATCGTTTTTTAGTTATATTAGTTCCATTCCTTCTCATCACATGCCTATATACCTGGACAGACTGCTACCTTTTATTTTTTTCAGTCACTGATGCCGATTTCAGACTCTGATAAAAAAATTAATAAATTGAAACATAGCTACAAAATCAATACTTAGAAGAAAGTAGGTAGATTTAGCGTCAATAAAAATGCCAAGTACGGAAGTTTATTTGGGACACGATGACAAATAAACCTTCATGTATATCACTAAAGAGTTGAACAATAAAAAAACAAAAATGTGCGTAAAAACACATACAGTCGGAAACAAACTTTCTTCACGCTGTATCCCTGAGGGGGTAGTCAGAGAGGACAGATCGCCAGGCTTCGCGATCCATGCATACTTCTTTCGCTTCCTGTACATTCATTAATCGTCATGCATGCATGTCTGGGAATGCGAGTACTTTTGACTTTTCCATTTTAGAGCAATCTGCTCCGTGGTCTTATAAGTCTCGGCCTACCCTGACACCTTGTACCCTCTACTTTCACACAATATATATTCTTCGTCAATCGTTACTCAGTCATTCATAATTTACTTTTCTTTGAAAGGCGAAAGGAAGGCCTTTGGCTCCCCATCCTTTAACATTCATATTAATAATTCTTTTAGTTATTTGACTTCTATCCTTTCTCATCACATGCCTATAATAGGACAGAAAATATATATAGTCGGATACAAAATCATTTAAAGTTAAAATATTCCTTAATTGAAAATAGTAATACATTGAAATCTTCATAACAGCTGGTTTACGGGCGTGTGGTGGCCCTCCACACGCCTGCCCGTGAAAATGAAAACGGACCATCCGAATTATTCTTTATTAAAAATATAAATATAACGAAGGCAAATTCTCATGAATATTTATCAACAAGTAAGGCTATCGTAAAGAATTTTTTGTTATTATATTTTTCTATTTCGCTTGAAAATATATTTATTATTTAATCTGTGCTCGAAATCTTCATTTTAAATGAAACAGATGTCGTGCAAATGTTACACAAAATGGAGTATGATATTTTTTGACAAATCGTTTACTTTTTGTTTTAAATTCGTCAAACATCTACCCACGCTCGCGAGGTAAGCAGAAACGAGTGCTCGCGATTTCAAAGGTGGATTTTGACATCAGTCGGGATTGTATGATACAATTCCGATATTTCTAATTTAAATCCACAATAATACAATATTCAAGGCATACTTTTGGTATTTGGGCTCCTTGGTATTATTTAAAAACCATTACTAAAAGTAATGGCAAGTGGTTCAGCTATGTGTCGCACACTTTGTCTCTCTGATTGAACTACATCTAGCCGCACCGAATCGCACTCGTCTATGCTTCTATCCTTTTCTATTACTTAGAGGCGTCATTTATTAGAGTGAGAAAGTGAGGGACTGTTAGCGCATTGTTGATTTTACCGCGTGCAGTCGCATTTCCAGTCTATTTTTCACTTCAGCCAGTTTTAAGCAACAGAAAAAGATAGAAGCATAGCAAACTGCGATTCGCAGCGGTCAGATGTAGCTCAACCCTAAGTATACCAAAAGGAAGGTAAGTAAGTAAGTAAGTAAGTAAAACTTTATTGTACACCAATATGAAACAAATGACACAAATATAAATTGCATGAAATTGTACAAATGGCGGCCTTATCGCTAAGAGCAATTTCTTACAGGCAACCTTTGAATGGACAAAAATGATTTCCAAAAATGTGAGTAATGGGCAGTTATTGGTGTAAAATTTAAACAAAATAGTTGTTAAAAAACAAGGAGTATAAAATGAGAGGATAGTTTCACAGTCATAGATTACGCTAGCCTAAAGTATATAAACAAATATATACATATATATTCTATCCATATATTACATATGCTTAAATAAATAAAAATAAAAAATACATAAATAAAAAATCTACTATAGACAAATGCATAAACAGAGACATACATATATATGATAAATAAATAAATAATAATACTACACACTAATAATTTAAGTAATGTGCTTTGACCATACCCTTGAAGACATGCAGTGATTGGGCACGCCTAATGGACACCGGTAAAGCATTCCACAATCGCACTGCTTGCACAGTGAAGGACTTGTCATAGAACTTAGTTGAATGTTCTGGGACAGTTAATTCCAAGGACTCCGATGATCTCAAGGATCTAGAATGTGTGTCATTAAGGAACATAAACCGTTCTTTTAAATAAGTAGGGGTACAGGGATTAAACAAAACGCTATAAAGAAGCGATAGAATGTGAGCATTCCGGCGAAGGCGAATAGGGAGCCAATTGAGCTTACTGCGATATTCAGATACATGATCATATTTGCGTAAACCAAATATAAATCTAATACATAAATTTTGGAGGCGCTCAAGTTTATCAAGTTGCTCCTCAGTGACATCGAGATAGCTAACGTCAGCATAGTCGAGTATAGGAAGAAGAATAGATTGTGCAAGCGCAATTTTGGTGGCAGTTGGTAGAAAATTACGCAATCTACGCAAGGATCCCACTGCTGCAAACATTTTGCGACTAATTTCACGCATTTGAGGAGCCCAGGATAATGTATTATCAATTAATACACCCAGATTTTTGACACTGGTACTTATTGATAGTGTAATGTCTCGGAATATTATATTAGGAAGTTGCATCCAGTCAATTTGAGATACCATCCGGGGGCTGCCAACAACAGTGACTTGAGTTTTAGATGGATTGACGTGAAGCCCATATAGTTTACACCATTTACATATTTGTGACAAGTCTTCATTGATGATTAAAATAGCCTCACTCAGTTCATGTACTGGAGCCTGCATGTATATTTGGAGATCATCTGCATAGAGGTGGTAGGATGAAAGTAAAGATTTGGAGATGGAATTTATAAATACAGCAAAAAGTAACGGAGATAAAACGCCACCCTGAGGCACGCCGACAGATATGCTACTCCAAGAAGAGAAAGATTCATCGTAACGTATACGCTGGCGACGCCCAAACAGGTAACTTTGAAACCAATCAATCGCTGTTGGAGATATGTTAAGAGAGCGCAATATTCCCAATAGGATATGGAAATCCACCGTGTCAAAAGCGTTCCTGAAGTCCAGCAACGTTAGTACAGTAAGATTACCATTCTCCATTCCAAGCCTAATGTCGCCCGTAACATTGATCAAAGCACTAACAGTGCTATGGCCTGTTCGAAAGCCTGATTGATAAGGATCAAGGAGTAGGTTTTTATTGAGGAATGAATTAAACTGACCATGAACGAAACGTTCTAAAACTTTAGACAGGAAAGGTAAAATGGATATTGGACGATAATCAGAAAAGGAAGTTGGGTTATTTTTTTTAGGTAGTGGGATAATATTAGCCTCCTTCCAGGCACTGGGAAACACACCACAAGTAAGCGAGTGATTTAATATATGGCATATTACAGGAAGGATCTCATCTAGGATAGGATGAATCATATTACGACTTAAACAGTCACTGCCAAGGGCATTGGAATGTATAGACATAATACACCTCTTAACATCACAAGCAGACAGTTGATTGAAGAGAAACGGTGGATATGAAGGAGTTGGAAGTGATGAAAGATAATGTAAACTGTTAGTTTTACTAGTCTGATCCAAATTGGATGATGAAGAAAAATGTTGATTTAATGACTCAATGTCAATTTTCTTAGGCATATTATGTCCCAAGTTAGACTTACCAACCCCCAATGATTTAAGAAATTTCCATACTTTTGATGAGTCGCCGTTCTCGACTGAGTCATAAATATATTGGCGTTGAGCTTTCCTACACACCTTGCTGCAGAGATTTCGTATAGCAATATAATTTTCGTGGTTACTAGGAGTAGGCCGGGATTTAAATTTTGACTTTGCTGCAGCTTTCTTACATATAAGTCTTTTTATATCAGCTGTGAGCCAGGGCGCAGGCAGGTGCCGAATTTTTACCGCATGGATTGGTGCATGTATATCATACAAAGTAATTAATTTGTTATTAAAAGCCTCAA
This sequence comes from Thumatha senex, assembly GCA_948477245.1. Classification (NCBI taxonomy): domain Eukaryota; kingdom Metazoa; phylum Arthropoda; class Insecta; order Lepidoptera; family Erebidae; genus Thumatha; species Thumatha senex. The sequence goes on from OX419728.1 coordinate 5,348,473, forward strand.
CTTTCTCGTTGATATCTTCCGCTGCGAAAAGTGAACTCCAATCAATGTTGCCTGCGTCTTCGCGAAGTTTGTCAAGCTGCATACCACCGAAATTGCGTTGCATAAGAATTTTTGATTTAGGCTTAGGAGGGCGAAGTTTATAAGATAGGAAGAGAAGGTCATGGTAGGAAAATTCGTCAGCATTACATTGGCCATGCTTAGCAACCAAATCTACTGAGGAAACAAGAATTAGATCAAGAAGAGATGGGCAACTATTTGGAAAGTGATGAGTAGCATTTAAAGGTAATATGGACATATTGCAGGATTCTATGATATTGGAAAAGGTAGAGGAGCGAGAGTTATTATTAAGCAAACATGTGTTAAAATCTCCCATGATGATGGTGTGATTATAAGATGGGATAAGACGTTCTAAGATATTCTCAAATGAGGGAAAGAAGTTAATTTTAGATGAGGGACAATAGTAAACACCCAGTAAAAGTTTGTTATAACTTAGTTCTATTTCCAAAAATATGTGCTCTCCGGCATTTTGAGGTGGTGGCTGTGTTGACAAATCTAAAATCTGATAGGGAATTGTATTACGCAAATAGATGGCAACACCGCCACAAGATGGAAAACTACGATCGTTTCTAATTAAGTTAAAACCGGGCAGCAAATAAGGAGTCGTAGGATGAATATTGGGTTTAAACCATGATTCAGATACTAGAATGGCATGAATATGTTTACAATCGAAGCTGGTCAGCATCTCCGGGAAGTGACCCGGAACACTCTGTGCATTGATATGGACTACATTAAAGTTCCTGTGAACATCGGAGAATTGGGCCTCTATTGTGTCTGCTAGAGAGGGTTGGCTAATGAAACTGTCATTAAAGCTTCTGGCTGATAGAAAACTACCGTCATCAGAACTGCTACTTAAATCTACCATAAAAATAAATAAAATAGATTAAAGTAAAAATAAATAATAGAATAGATTAAAGTAGGTATAACAATACCTACTTTAATCTATTCTATATAGGGGATGAAGAGTAGAAGCGTGCACGTCGCCATCCCTGCCAGCTACGGCTGCAATTCTACTCCAACACGAGTGCCACCAGGGCGAACTATGCTAGGGCGTGCCCCCGAGGCGACGCGCACCAGTTCGTCCCCGCTGGTGCGAAAAGTGTGAGCCAGAGCGGCGTAGGGGACCGCCACCCTACACGCGCGGCCCGACACGGCGGGAAGTGGAGGATGGAGTGCAGGGTAGCTGCGTGGAATGTTAGGGGAGGAATGCAAGATAAGATGAATGAGTTGATGGATGTTATGAATGAGAGAAAGTTAGATGCAGTGTGCTTGACAGAGACCAAGCGCAAGGGCAGCGAAGTCTTGGAGCTCCCGGGTGGGATGCTCGCGCTTTGGTCTGGAGTACCAGAGAGCGAGCATGGCAGTCGGGGGGTTGGAATTTTGCTGTCCTCGCGATTGGCCTCCGGTATGTATGAGTACAAACTGGTAGGTCCTAGAATCCTCTGGATCCGTGTAAAACTTGGTTTGACGAAGATTTTCCTGGTAGCTGCTTACGCGCCAGTATCTTCGTCGAACGCGAGTGAGCTAGAGGACTTCTGGGAGAGTATGAGAGAAGCTCTAAATGTGATAGAAGGAAATGAAAGACTTATAGTATGTGGAGACTTGAATGGATGGGTGGGTACCGCTCGCAATGGTTTTGAGTCGGTACTCGGGAAGTATGGGGATAAAAGGGTGAACGACGCTGGCAAGCTAATACTGGCATTTTGTAAGGAGAAGGATTTGTTTGTGGCGAACACAATGTTCAACCACAAACAAATTCATATGTATACGAGGAGATGTAAGTCAAAGAGAAGCATGATAGATCTATTCCTAATGGATAGTCGGCTCCGTAAACAGGTGATGGACACGAGGGTTTATCGAGGCGCTGAGCTGGGATCAGACCACTACCTAGTCATAACTAGGATTAGGGGTCTGTTCGCGGGTTGGCGTCATCGTACCGAGTGTCCTGAACCTGGGCCGACTTATAGCATCAAAAGCTGGAAGCTGCAGGATGCATCCATTAGGGATAAATATAATGAAAGGGTAGTCGAAAAGCTTGGCGACGTCAATGTAAGCAGTGAGAATGTGGAAAGTGTATGGCAGAACCTTAGGGACAGTATGATAAATGCCGCTGTGGAAGTGTGTGGAGAAACGAAAAGAGGCAGTAGTAATAAGCGTGATGCATGGTGGAATGAGGAAGTGAAAGAAGCAGTTCGAATGAAGAAGAAAGCATGGCTAGACTACTTAGCCTCGCGGAATGATTTTAATATGAAAGAGAGATACAAGCTGCAGAAAGTTAACACGAAGGCACTGATAGAAGAAGCTCGTGAAAGGTGCAGAATGAAAGCGGATGAAAGGTTGTCGTCCAATTTCCGGGATAATGCCAAGCTCTTCTGGAAAGAGGTAGGCAAGACCCGGAGTTGTTCGGCAATCTGCAGTATGAATAAAGTGCTTAGTGTTAACAATGACGTCCTAACAGACCAAAGTGACGTCCTGCAGAGATGGAGTGAATATTATGGAAAGATGTATGCAAGAAAAGACAGAGATGCCACATCGGGAAGTGGAGCTCACTTCGATGCTCCGGATCCCGATGTCATTGAAGTCATTAGTATGAAAGAAATAGAACAAGCGATAAGAAGTATGAAATGTGGTAAGGCTGCGGGAAAAGACAGAGTTACTGCTGAGATGATCAAGTACGGTGGGTCGCGTGTCTGGGACACACTTTGTCTGTTATGCAACTTGTGCTGGCGGACGGGTGAGGTCCCAGATGACTGGCGAGTAGCAGTTGTAGTACCTATTTACAAAGGGAAAGGCTCGCGCCTAAACTGCTCCAGCTACAGGGCGATCAGCTTGGTCAGCTTAGCTAGTAAGGTGTATGCAAAGGTTATAACGGCACGAATGCAAGAAAAGTCTGAAAGGTATTTATGGGAGGCTCAATGCGGATTCCGACGTGGAAGAGGTTGCATGGATCAAGTGTTTTCTTTCCGCATGATCGCGGAAAAGTTTCTGGCTCTTAGCCAGAAGGTTTTCTGCGCTTTTGTGGATCTAGAGAAAGCATTTGATAACGTTGTGAGAGAAACGCTGTGGGACTTGCTGCCAGGATATGGTGTGGACGGCTCGCTACTGCGGGCAATACAGTCGCTTTATAGGGACTGTAAGGCTTGCGTGCGAGTAGGGGGGGATGTGTCACCTCTTTTTGATGTCTGTACAGGCGTCAAACAGGGATGTGTCATGTCCGCCTGGCTGTTCATAGTGTATCTGGACAGTTGCCTGCAGAAGTTGAAAGATTTTAATATGGGTGTGAATTTGGGTGACTTTACAGTAAACTGTCTGCTGTACGCTGATGATGCGGTGCTCATGGCCTCATCAGAAGCCGACCTACAGGCATTAGTCACTAATATGAAAGAGGGGTGTGAAAGTAAGGGTCTCCGCATGAATGCAAGTAAAACTAAGGTTCTAGTATTTGAAAGAGGTGACGTAAGAACTAAATGCGAGATTAGGGTAAACCAGGAACGTCTAGAGCAAGTGAATGAAATTGTGTATTTAGGAAGTATGTTTAGCGCGGATGGAAGATGTGATTCGGATGTAGAACGGCGAGTAGCTGCCGGAAACAAAGTTAACGGTGCTTTGTCCTAGTTAGTAAAGCGACAAAGCATCGTAAAAGAAGCACGAATGGCGATTCATAACGCAGTGCTAGTGCCAACTTTGCTTTACGGTAGTGAAACCTGGGTATGTCAGCAGATGCATGAAAGTAAATTGAATGCTGTGGAGATGCGATCACTTCGAAAATTGTGCGGCGTTACCTTGGCCGACCGAATACGTAACGAAGTGATACGCAATATGGCAGGTTTGAATGAAAGTGTCAGCGTTAAGCTGGAAAAGGGCGTGCTCCGTTGGTTTGGACACGTCCAACGAATGAGTGAGGAACGATTGACGAAGAATATATATTGTTCAAAAGTAGAGGGTAGAAGGAGTCAGGGAAGGCCGAGACTTACATATGAAGACCACGTGAGCAGATTGCTCAAAAACGGAAAGGTCAAAAGTACTCGGATACCCAGACGTGCGTGTATGAAGCGATTGAAGAATCTCGAAGAAGCGAAAGAAGTATGCATGGATCGCGAAGCCTGGCGATCTGTCCTCTCTGACTACCCCGTCAGGGATACAGCGTGAAGATAGTTAGTTAGTTAGGTATAACAATAATACAAGGTATATATATACATACATATACATACACACACATACACTCAATACAATGTGTAACCTTAACTGAAAATTTGTCCACTCACCAGTAGTACTATCTATACATTACTTAGTGATCAATATTCACAATACCAAAAATTAAGAGTATATCTCATGTCCAGGTATATATACAGTAAAAATAAAGAAAACTACAAAGCAATATCAATAATTAAAACTCACACAGTCGAATCACAATTAAAATTGTACACCCGTAATGCGTTCAAATTAAAAGGAACGCATCTGTAACATTATTGTCATTATTTGTCATGTCAATGTCACATCACTGACAAAGTGAATATTTTGTTTCGTTTTACCTGTGCCTGTTGTTATGATAGTACATAAAACGTGCATTTTACTGTGTGATCACATCATAAACTACATAAAGAAAAGTAAATTAGTTATAACCTATAGACAAGATAATGCATTATATAGAAATTGAGAAATGCATAAGAATTAAGAGCAACGGAAAGAAAAACTGAATAGAACAATACCTGGACACGTTGGATAACCAGTAAAAACAAAGAAAATTACTTCTTATTACCAGCCCGTCTGGATTTACTAGCTACTTTAGATGGAGCAGAGCACTGCACTTCCCAATTCAACTTGTTCAGCTCAGCCATGGAGACTACACGATGCCGCCTATTATCAGGGTCGACAACAAATAGCTGACCCCTCTGAGTCCAGCATTTGGAGACACCAAACCGCTCCCGTGCAGCCATGAATACCTCATGTCTACTACGTGTGATGAATTCTGAGAGTGTAATTCCGGAACCTTTGAATTTCGTTTTAGTACCATTACATATTTATATATTTGTGTAAATCGTGTTTATGTATATCATATAGTATCCTGTACAATTTCTCATATCCCTGAGCACCTACCTAATATCATCTCTGCATCACCCTAAGGTTGCCTGGTAGAAAATGCCTAAGGCATGAAGTCCGACTTGTACTTTGTGCTAAAATTTTAAATAAATAAATAAATTACCGCTAAAATACTAAACTAAAACTTTGAATTAGACTCTGCCAGGCCCAAACAACGTTGTATTACGAACAGAGTAATATCCACAAAAACATGGAGTTTAGCCAATACTCGACCACCTCGGGTCAACGTTTCCGACCACGGTCCATCTTGCCAACTTATGTTTAATAAATTAGACTAGTATTTGTAACCGATTGTTGTAAGCAGCCAAACAACTTTGGCAGAATTTTGTAGAAAATATCTCAATAATGTGTGCGGTTTGTTTTCACTAACGCACCGCTTTCTTGGAGCTGACATCTTGCCTTTGCCAAATATATTTTCTGCTCTTCTGATGTATCTGATTGTTGGTAGGTGTGAATATTAGTGTGAAGCACGAATGTATGGTTTATTTTTTATTATCCATGAGGGCCCAGGGTTATGTGCCGTTAGGTGGTCGTTGCATCTTATTAAGTAGGTTTAACCTTTTTTTCGTGCGCTCGTGGCCCCGCGGTCTCAGTGTTCTGTAAACGATCACTGAGTTACGCAACTTTCACTATGGCTGGTACTCCGATGGGTGACCACTTTGTGGCATTTACATTTGCGAGCGTTTCCGTGCTTCGGAAGGCACGTTAAGCCGTTGGTCCCGGTTGCCAGTAAAATGGCAGTCGTTAAGCCAGGTTGAAGGCCTTATGGGCGGCTTGAAAAAATTCAACAGCAGGTAGCCACAACCTGCGTCTGTCTATTTCAACACGGCAATGGGCTCACCACCTATTACGTGGGACAGGAATCCATACGGTGAAAAGTGGGCATACAATATGCCTCTGCCACCCCTTCGGGGATAAGGCGTGATGGATATTTAATTTAATTTTTAACCTTTTTTTAACCTGATAATTATCACTAAAAATGCCCTTTTTGAACAAATTCTACCTAGTTTGCACAGTTAAAGACAAACAATGTTTTTTTTTATCCTGACAATTATCACTAAAAAGTGCACATTCAAATTTCACAGACACATTCCACCTATTTTGCACAGTTAAAGAGAATCAATGGTAATTTTTACAGCGAACTTAAAACAACAGGGTGCTGGCGGAGCATGACAAACTATCTAAATGTTAAACCTTTCCCTTTCTCTATCTTCTAATTTTGTGCCTAAATGACTGCCTCTGTGGCGCGGTGGGAGTGCATCCGACTGCTACGCAAGAGGTCGTGGGTTCGATTCCCACCCAGGATAAAACTTTGTGTGATGAGCACGATGGTTTATTCTGTGTCTGGGTGTTATTTATCTATAATATGTATGTATTTAGAAATATATAAGTATGTTTATCAGTTATCTAGATCCCATAGCACAAGCTAATATTAGCTTACTTTGGGCTAGATGGCGCTGTGTGAAAACTGTCCCACAATATTTATTTATTTTAAATAATAATCACAAGCTCAAGTCTCCCTTTTATTTATGTGTCAAAATTAAACTATTCCTACAATTATTTTTCCACTAGTTGACGCCCGCGGCTTCGCACGTGTTGTAAAGTTTTCCCGTTTCCTACAGGAACTTGTGCCCGGGATAAAAAGTAACCTATGTGTTATCCTGATGTGTAAACTATATTACTGTAAAGTTTCATCAAAATCCATACATTATTTTTTGCGTGAAAGAGTAACAATCATCCATCCATACTTACAAACTTTCACGTTTATAATATTAGTAGAATAAAAATTGGTACACTCTGGTCATTTTTAATGTCGTTGGGAAGACAGTTACACTAAACCAAATAGCATAATATATCGCATGACTTATTAGAAGCCTAAAAGACAGCAAATTTTGACTATTACAAAATAGTTTACGTCTTTTGTTCGCTCCACCCAAATAAATAATATCAAACCAGCCGAAAAAGAACAATGTTTTCAAGCAAAGACTCCAGATGAACTACCTATAAGGTCACAGAAGTTTCAGAAGCTCATGATATTATGTAAAATCATTGAGTTATTTTACGATAAATTAAGTTATTGTATTGAATATGTGATGAATACGCTGCGCTGGTCTAACTGCAACATGTATTATAACAGCGGTTAACCAACCCTGACCGCGACAATGCCTAACCACGTAGTATCAATCGATCGATTGGCTCGCAACCTGCACTGTCTACCTCAGACTATCATGGTTTGAACAGCTCGGTCCAAATTTATGGCATCGAACGATAGATTGTAGTACAAAACAACGGATTCTGATGTTAATATAGCAACAATGGTGTATGGGACGAGCAAGTGTTTTTGGTTCTAAGTATGGTTTTTTTTATTGGGACGAAGTTCCTTAGCGAGGCTTACGGTAGTGAGATTTGGTAGACATCGTAACGTAACGAAATGCCGTATGTTGTGTGTGTATAGAGTCTACTACCAGCAAATGAGCATACGAACAAGTGAGAGCGAAGCCATGTGCCCAACTCTATCTATCTCTCTCTTTCCCTCTCTCTCTCTATCTCTTTCTTTGTTTGCGAGTCCAGAGATTTTATCTCATACCGCGCCAAAAGAAGTTTTTCCTTCGAAAATTGACCGGGATCGACTTAAAGATGATGATGATGAAAAATAAATCTACACTGAAAGAGTCCTAATTGATTACACAGCATTATTTAATAAGACCTGTAGATGACCGGAATCAACGTTAGATGATGATGATTATGGTCGCGAGTCCAGAGATTTTATCTCATCTAAAAAATATGCGTACCGCGCTAAAAGAATATTCACTTCAAAAATTGACCGGGATGGACGTTAATGATGATGATAAAAAACCGTCTTACGCTTTTTCGATCAGGTCACGTGTCCTAACGCGAGTTTAAGATTTTATACCCATTACAGAAAAAGTGCTCAACGCCGCTAAAGAAGTTTTCACTTCAAAAATTGAACTTTTTATCCCCATTGTATAATACGCTTAATGTTTGTCATAACTGAGTTTATTAAAAGCATATGGGGATACCATCCAAATATTTGAGAACCGAATAATTTTCACGTTACCTAAAGTTGTAATGGGAAAACTTCTACGTCAAACGGTGAGTGTTTTTGAACATTGTACGTTTGGCAAGTTTTTGTTTACTATCCATGAAATTCACGAAGCTTTTTTTAAACAAGACCTTAATAACATAAACAAGGAATGTAATTTTGGCAGGGAGAAACATTCCGACAAACCAACAAAAAGATAAGTACAATTCATTAAGTATGCTGTCGTATCCTACTCGTTAATCACCAAAGAAGTTTCGAGAAATATTCGTGTCTAAGTTCTTGCCAACTTGCAGTTCAGGTATTCGTCGCTATAAACTTCCCAGGAATGATCGCATTTAAAATGAAAATTGGCAAAACTCATCCTCTTTGCAGTAAATACTTTTATTGTAGTTTTTTAAAGGAAGTGAAAATGACATCACGCGATGGTGCAGCGGTTGTATAAGCTAAAAGAAGACTAGAATCAAATTCTCAAGATACTTCCAACATGATTTTTTCATACAATAATAATAATAATAAATAATAATATTAACCCCTCGAGGACAGTCGTTAACTTTTATAGGATTAACGCAACCCTATGAGGGCATAGTAGATTCGCTTTTTGATTTATCCACTTTCTGATACCAACAAAAAATGTATCAGTAAGTTATTGAAAAGCTCACATCCGCAGGGCAGCTTGTGGCGAGCTGAATGTGCGTGGCTACACATCGGTCCCGATTCCTTAGAGTTTTGTTGCCCTTCTGCACCGGTTAGGATTTAATGGCCTAACGGGAGAGCAGTGAGAGTGCTACTCCCGGGAGTGCAGCAAATCTCAACTCTGGCTTGCCTTAATTGGCCGGTCAGAGGGAGAGAGCCAGAGCTATATGCTCGGGAGTGGAAGTGTCATTTTCAAGGGCATAACTACGGGGAAGCCCGCTCCGGGCCTGTCCCGCGAAGGTGAAACCGGCGCCGCACCGCTCGACACCCCAAGCCGCTCACACCGGTGTTGCCCTCTGTCGCTTTACAGGCTTATTTTGCCTATGGCGATTGTATAGGGGGCCCATCTAGTGAGTTGGCAAGTCACCGTCTGCCACTATTTTGATAATAATATATTAAAAAGGCAGACGCCGTTTTCATCAATAGCTTAAATCACCCAATCCATTTAACACACAACCCAATAGCCCATTTCATAGTTAGCACATTTCACAATAGTTTAACTCCCATTGGAGGTGATGCATTACCGTTCTTCTACATAAGGCGGGCGTGGATTGCCTGTAGTGGGGGTCCCATTTCCTATTAGATTAAAATTCTCAAAGGGCCTCTGCGTGTTGGACCAATATGTCCCCTTGTAAGCCTGCCAAAAGACCGGGTCTCTTCATAAGAAAAAAAATAGAAGATACCCGTGAAGAAGAGATAATAATAATAATAAAACCCTCGAGGACAGTCGTTATCTTTTATAGGATTAACGCAACCCTATGAGGCCATAGTAGATTCGCTTTTTGAGTCATCCACTTTCTGATATCAACAAAAAAAATTATCAGAAAGTTATTGAAAAGCTCACATCCGCAGGGCAGCTTGTGGCGAGCTGAATGTGTCTGGCTACACATAGGTCCCGATTCCTCAGAGTTTTGTTGCCCTTCTGCACCGGTTAGGATTTAATGGCCTAACGGGAGAGCAGTGAGAGTGCTACTCCCGGGAGTGCAGCAAATCTCATCACTGGCTTGCCTTAATTGGCCGGTCAGAGGGAGGGAGCCAGAGCTATATGCTCGGGGGTGGAAGTGTCATTTTCAAGGGCATAACTACGGGGAAGCCCGCTCCGGGCCTGTCCCGCGAAGGTGAAACCGGCGCCGCACCGCTCGACACCCCAAGCCGCTTACACCGGTGTTGCCCTCTGTCGCCTTACAGGCTTATCATGCCTATGGCGATTGTATAGGGGGCCCATCTATCGAGTTGGCAAGTCACCGTCTGCCAGAATTTTGATAATAATATATTAAAATGGCAGGCGCCGTCTTCAACCATAGTTTTAGTTACATACTCCATTTAACCTTCAACTCAATAGCCCATTTAGTAGTTAGCATATTGTACAATAGTTTAACTCCCATTGGAGGTGGTCCATTACCGTTCTTCTACATAAGGCGAGCGTGGATTATCTGCAGTGGGGGTCCCAGTCCCTATTAGATTAAAATCCTCAAAGGGCCTCTGCGTGTTGGACCTATGTCCCCATGTAAGCCTACCAAAAGTCCGGGTATCTTCATGAGAAAAAAAAGAAGATACCCGTGTAAAAAGAAAAGATAATAATAATAAATCTTTATTCATTTAGGTCACAAAGTAACACTTATGAACGTCAAGAATATTGCTTCTACATTTACATTTACTGCCAGATTCGCAAAGCAATAGGTAGAGCCAGAGGAAGCACCTGGCAATAAAACTCATGGCCACTCTTTTCTAAACGCTAGTAATTACATTAGTTTGATTAACATGATATTTGACCAATTATATACAAACAGATAATTTATACAAACAAAAAAAAACAAAATCAATGTTGTGTTTAAAATCATATCAAAATTAGAGCGATTATAGTTGCCGGTTCTAAGGGCAGCCTACTTTTGAAGAAGAAGAATCTGGCAAGAAAGTCAATGGATGCCATTTTAAAATGTAGGAATGGCTTACAACATTAGAATTACACTTACATTGTTCCTTTGGATTTATGTGTTACAGTCTTTCGTCCCCTATTTTACACCGTTAAGGGTAGAATTTATAAAAAATCCTTACCGCTTTTGTTTATTTTTATACGGAAGCAGATATACGACATTTGGTGTGGCTATGTCTGAAAATTAAGAATTTCCAAATTTAAATTTAGCAAAAACGCAATACACGTGCCTATTTATTTGTAACCAGAATCATCTGTAAATTCATTTTTATAACTTTGAAAATGACGAAATTCTATACAACCGTTTATGGCTTATTTACTTCCTTAGCAAGTAGGGTCTAGGTAAATCTAGGGCAAGGTTATTAATTTGTATATTTAGGGAGTATGTTTAGCGCAGACGGAAGAGGTAATTCGGATGTAGAACGGCGAGTAGCTGCGGGAAACAAAGTTAAAGGTGCTTTGTCCCAATAAGTAAAGCGACAAAGCATCGTAAAAAGCAGCACGACTCGCGATTCATAACGCAGTGCTAGTGCCAACGTTGCTTTACGGTAGCGAAACCTGGGTTTGTCAGTAGATACATGAAAGTAAATTGAATGCTGTGGAGATGCGATCACTTCGAAAATTGTAGGGGGTAACTTTAGTCGATCAAATACTTAACGAAGTGATACGCAATATGGCAGGTTTGAATGAAAGTGCCAGCGTTAAGCTGGAAAGGGGCGTACTCCGTTGTTTTGGACACTTTCAACGAATGAATGAGGAAAATTGATGGAGTCAGGGTACACCGAGACTTACATATGAAGACCACGTGAGCAGATTGCTCAAAAACGGAAAAGTCAAAAGTACTCGGATACCCAGACGTGTGTGAAGACGTGTATGAATCGATTGATGAATCTGCAAGCGAAAGAAGAATGACTTCTCTGACTACCCCGTCAGGGATACTGCGTGAGATTTTTTTTCTGTCTGCGCCATATTCGTATAGAGAACACCTCAAATACATGAAAACGGCTGGTAACATTGACTTGTATCATAATATTACTTTGACTTCATCATAATAACGTATGTAAAAAATATGTAAAGTTCAAATAAAAAAACATAGACTAGCCAGACTAAACTTAGACTGACCATCCAATATTTTTAACGGGGTTTATTTGGTGCATTCATACCAAACGCCCGCCAACTAAATCAATATCATTGCTAAACAACGAGTGGAAAACAAAAAAATCCGGTGCGCAAAAGCCTATACAACAGTCGTTGTAACGCCACATATTGCGACATGGAATTCCGCAACTTTTTAAACAAAATCAAAAAGTTGGCACACTGAATAAAACTATGGTACAGTCAAGCACTCGTTTTAGAATTTAATTATTACCACGCAATATATCGTGTTACTATATCTAACTTCATTATGTTCAAATGAAATGCTTGTGTCAACTTATTGCATTATACACATTTTTTTCTTTTGAGTATTGTGTTCAACCCTGTACAGAGTTACTAACATAGTGTCACGCCTTTATCCCCGAAGGGGTAGGTAGAGGCATGCTATACGCCCACATTTTACTGTATGCATTTATGTCCCACGTAACAGATGGTGAGCTCATTGCCGTGTACAGTGTACAGAGTTCTCGGATTCAATTGGCAGGTCGAGACAAATGTTAGTACAACCTGTAAAGATTTTTCGCAGAAAAATTAATGTTTTCAAATTTTAAAATATTTTTTTTTTTGTATAAGTGACTATGTTAGTTGAACTCGGGGTAACACTAACACATACTAGGCATAAGTAACTTGAATTTCTTGAATTCAATTTCAATAATAAAATTGTTGTACTTTTCTATACCCAAAAATCAAGAATACACACTAAAACTCGTATATTTGTGCAATGAAATTTCCAACTTTCACTCCGTATTGTTGGGATTGTTGGAAAATACACAAAATTCTGAAATATATGACCACAAATATTTGGTATAAACAAACATTCTATAATAGAATTATACGCAAGTTTAAATATTTACAGAAATGAGTAATTATGAGCGCTCGTGGCCTCGCTGACTCAGTGTTCTGTAAACGATCACTTCGTTAAGCAACATTCGCTGTTGGTGATCCTTGGATGGGTGACCACTTTGTGGAATTTACATTTGCGAGCGTTTCCGTGCTTCGGAAGGCACGTTAAGCCGTTGGTCCTGGTTGCCAGTAAAATAGCAGTCGTTAAACCTGGTTGAAGGTCTTATGGGAGCCTTGAAAATTTTCAACAGCGGGTCGCCACAGCCTGCGCCTGTTCATTTCAACACGGCAATGGGCTCACCTGTTACGTGGGACAAAAGTACATACGGTGAAATGTGGGCGTATAGTATGCCTCTGCCTACCCCTTCGGGGATAAAGGCGTGACAATATGTATGTATGTATATTCAATATACATTTCATAGCGTTGCACCTTTATCATAAGTATCTTAAGGTCTAAGAAATTGAGGATCGTTTTTTCCTCATCGCTTTCAGTAGCGGTAATTTGCTTTTTTATTGTGAATTAAGCTGAAAATCAGCACTGGTAGGGTATAGAGCAGTGTTCCGTTCCACGATTCACGGACCCAATTTGGCTGCTTTGTGAATTTAAATTACATCCAGAATCCAACGCGTGTACCAGTCTGATAAAATTTGATTAACAAATGAGAATTCCATAAAATAATATTTGTACAAAACGAAGCTTATGGTGTCAGCTTAACTTTGTATGTTAATATTTGTTTTAAAGGAAACATCTCATTTTATTTTATTTTTAAAGTGAAGCTTTTATTACATAGTCTCAAAATTTTTGGTCTGTTTGTTGCATGTCGCGTGACGGTGGGCCGCGGAGTATTAAAAAAGAGTATTAAGAGCAAGTAAAAAAATCACTTTTCATAAAACCACACAATCCAATTTTCTTGTTCTATTGTTGATCCATATATCAGTTGCAATATTTATTTGCAAGTTTCAGTTATTGCAAGTTAGTAGTTCCTGAGGTTAGCGCGTTCAACCAGTCTTCAACTGAGCTTAACGACTGCCATGTTAATTACAACCGGGACCAACGGCTTAGCGTGCCTTCCGAAGCACGGAAACGTTCGCAAATGTAAATGCCACAAAGTGGTCACCCATCCAAGGACCAGCCATAGTGAAAGTTGCTTAACGCAGTGATCGTTTACAGAACACTGAGTCCGCAGGGCCACGAGCGCTTCTAGTATATTGAATATATTATTAAAAAATCCACTGATGGATGTTAGGAAAACTATACTGCAGTCTGATTATACAATTATTGTCTGTCTCGCATATCATCCTTTACGACGTAAAGCCCACTTCTTGGGTCTTCCCTTCTTACCGGGACTCATAATGTATTATTTACCCAAATTCGTAGAAAACGAAATCGAGTTTCAAGTAATCTGCATTTAGCCGAAAGCTCTTTAACTGAGATGCTTTCATACTTTGTAATATTTTTACCCCCACTTAGAAGTAATCGTTTGTAATCTCCATTATCTTTTGACGGCGGCCATACCTTTACATTTTATTATGACGTTATCCGTTTAATATTTTACGTTTAATCAAAATTATTACTTTACATTACATAAATAACAAGTTGTTTTCTTGTAAGAGTAAATCAAAATTATAAACAGTTTATTAACCAATAATATTTCGTAAAAATAGGTTAGGTAAATGTGCTCCTACTAAAATTTTTACTAAGAGTTTCATACCAAAAAGAGATGAGACTCACTCCTATTCAATATTTACGGCTATTATACGAATATGTGTATGTATGTTCATGTATTATATGTTCATGTTTAGATAGTTGTTACCAAGATCGGTGATCTGGAAAGGCCCTTACACTATCTAAAGAGTCTGAGTCCAAGCGACCTGAAATGCTAGGGGTGCACCTGCTGACTAGTGGATAAGGCAACGCTTTTACGGGATTGAGTGGTCAGACGGCAGTCACTCATAACAAAATCGATAGTTCAAAGACAAAGGAAGACTTCTTCTTACATCCAAATAAAATGGACCCCAAGCTCCAAATCCTGGTAGGATTAGGGAAACATTTAAGATGAAGACGAAGATTTATTCGCGGTTAGAATGCAGTGTCCCATCCTTGTACCTCGACCTAGGTGCGCCTCATAACCAATCGGTTTGCCTTAAATTAGACAGTCAAGTTCACAGTGACTAGTCAAAGGCAATGTCAAACAAAACGATTGTGATCGTTGAGCTTTAATCAAATTAAGAATAAATAAACCACCACGGTTATAACGCTTTTTTTTCTTTTCTTTTTTCGTGTGAAATCCCCTCGGATATCATGCCGGACTCGAACCGACTAAAACCACACGGTCCCTACCAGTCTGTCTATCGCCGGGCACCCCGGGTAACTCCTCCGACGGATGTCCCAGGATTCCCACGTTCTTAACGCTAACGAAGTGTAAGAGATCTCACACACAAATGAAGCATCAGTTACAGTTTTTATATGTTACACTAGGCGACCCCCACGGCTTTGCCCGTTACTTACTTCGCACCTATTTAATCCTGTGGCTTATAAATTCTACAATAATGCATAAAAATTGCGTGATTTGTCTATATTTATGATTACTGCTGCGCTCTCCAGGACAGTAACGTGATGATACGTGTATATAGCCTAGCCTTCCTAGGTAAATTGGCAACACGAAACAAGTCCGTGACATTGCAGACAAATTGCAAGAGTGTCGCCTTCGTTGGTATGGTCACGTCTTGCGGCAACCGCCGGGCTACATTGGAAACAAATGTCTAGCCATGTCAGCCCCGTCGGGTCCTAAAAGGGGAAGACCCAAGCAGCACCGGTATGACGTCGTAAGGGGTGACATGCGTGACAATGGTCTCACTACAGGGCATGCCGAAGACCGTGCGAAGTGGAGGAGAAAATGTAGGAAAGCGGACCCCGGGCGTCGCAAGACGCAACTGGGACAAGCGCTCGGATGATGATGAGTTACATTCTTCTTTTCTGTATTTCTTTAGGCAGGGCAATAATGTAATACGGCAATAGAACTGCACTAATTGCTAATTTTCGACAAGCTGACTTTTGGATTGTTGAAGTTGCGGTATCTATTATTCCAATTGACGTCAAACTTTCAACGATAATTGACATAAAATAGAACAAGTATTATCTAGCACTTAGATATTTCCAAATTCTGACAGTTTGAAATGACGATAATTATTCGAAATTGTCAAAGCTTACTTATTCACTCAAATGGCTTTACAAGTTCACCATTAAATTTGAACATGAGTTTCATTTTAGCTTAGAACACGTAATTCGAACGAAAGGTACAAAATCAAACAATAATTAAAACTCATTTACAGTTCATCGTACGAAAATCATAAAAGGCACAAAATTTCATCTTCATTTAAGTTGTAAAACAAATAAACATTAAAACAATGTATACATTATTTACATTGTACATAATACAAATTAACAACTGAAAACAGTAAGATATATGGCAATATTATGAGCAAAGTCTGAACTCAATTTTCAACAAAACCCTTTGAGAATTACACTGAAAATTGACGTAAGGAGCAAAATATAAACCTATTTATGTTCATTAGCAGCATCTCTGAATTTATATTCGTCACTTCAGTAACTAAGGTCTGTATTCCAGAACGTTTCTCAATACTCAATCAACGCTTGAGGCTAGATTTTGCCTTATAAAATCTACTCTCAAACGTCGACTGAGTATTGAGAAACGTTCTGGAATACGGCCCTAAAAACGCTGTTCTGGTAATCGAACATGAGTTAGGTTAGTACTAAGTAATAAGTACAACATGTCTTGGTTTGTTTGTGAAAGCAGAATTTGGTTTGAAGTTTTTGAATGCCCTTTAAATGAGATGGTGAAAGTTTTGGACCCAATTATATTCGGAGGATACCTATTTGCATTACATAGAGTGTAATCTTACCGTAGAGTGAGTTCGTAACGAGTTCGATATTAGATATTTAGTCGGTGCAGTGCTTCTTTAATAAGTTATCAATTTGAGCACAACTATCTTTTTTTTTAACTCGTTTCCAGCCAGTCTATATTGAGTAAAATAGACTGGAAATTCTGTACAGAGTTGGATGTAAGTGGCCCTACTAAATACTTCGGGGCCCAAACGACCTCGTCTGCTGAATAACGGACGAGACAACGACTTAGGAAGACGTTTAGAAGGACTTAACGCTTACATAGGAATGTAAGCTTTAAGTCCCGTTTGAATTTAAATTCTTTAATTTAAAGTTTGGAAACCCCCTATGATCGTTAGTTTTAAGGCAGTTTTGATAAAGTTCTGCTCTGTTGGTAGAGAAACCAACAACACACGGGCATTGATGCGGGGTTTTGTTATACTTTAAGGTTAACAATATGAATATCCTCTGAAAACTGAAAATAACGGTCGTTTTATAGATATTAAGTGAAACCCTATATAACATAGTAAAAGATGGCGGACATAATAGCTTACTCTAGAATCGGGTAACAATGAAAGCACTTATATATGTGGAGATTGCTCTTTACAGTGAAAATATAAATTCAGTTAATGGCTCGTGTGGAACAGATTAAGGATAATGTATTTTTATTTTTACCATATATTTTTAATTTATACCACAACAGTTATTTACCATAAAAAAGGATATCCATGGCAACTTTTGATCGGTGCGCTTTGTTACTTTGCTGTATTAAGACTAAGGGCCGTCTTCCAGAACGTTTCTCAATACTAAAGAACCGCTTGAGGCTAGTTTTTGCCTTAAAAATACTACTCTCAAGTGTTTGTTGAGTATTGAGCAACGTTCTGGAATACGGCCCTAAGAAAGTTTACTTAAGTTATAGTTTGGTAAAGCGGAGCGTAAAGAGACACAGCATTTTGTGGTCAACTTGAAGGCCACTGTCAGTAGTCTTGTAGACTGTGAGAGGGCCTTCAATTTGCTAGATGACGGCTTTCCATCAGGTGGACTGCGTCATTTTGGTAAACTAAATAAAAAAACAACTTTAAATCAAACAGCCTAATTAGTTTTCTCAACACATGATAATTTCTGAATTTGTACTCACGAAAATTTTGTTCGAATTGGCATTTTTTCATAACTTTGGAGACAAAATAATACACTTCGTAACTGGGTCACTAAAATCTTTGGAACAGCAGAAAATTACATTAATATTGGATGTCGTTCTAAAGGAAAATTGGAATAAAATATTTACTCGGTACAAGAGCTGATGGGAGTATAAATTGACAGGATTTTTAAGAAACTTATGTAAATTACATTAATTTAGGTCGTCTTGGTCGTTGAATGCGTTGCGAACGTTGTCTGTAATAAAGCTACAGAAATATTTTCTAAGAAATGAACTAGGAAACAGTCAAATTTTAATATGAAAGGGAACCTTCATGGCCACTGGAGGTCATTTTGATAAATCTAATGATATAGGAACTTAAAACTTTAATTTTTACAAAGTCAGTGAATTCAGTTTGATTTTCGCAATCTCTCAAGAAATTAGGTTAGAATGTGGTTCAACACCCATAGTTCTATATACTGAAGAACTAAACACAATAATGAAGAGGACAGTATATCTGCAACCAGCTTTGGTTAATTACTCGTCTCTGCTATTCCTATGCAACTTATACAACAACTTATACTGCAACTATAACCGAGGAGCAGTACATAATGCCTTTGAAAAGTTTTGTTTTAATTTTTTTGTTGCTGCTGACACAGCGAAAAAAACCGTGCTAAAAACAACCTAAATTTTGAGAATAGGTCTGATCCTGAAGTTGAGTAAATAAATTATATTTAAAAATTTAAAGTATGTACATTTTGTGAAAGGTATGTGCATGTAACGACATGGTTTACAAACGGAAGCTGACTTAAAGATCAAAAACATTCCCTGGAGCCTAACCGATTGAAAGTTTGTAAAAAACAAGTTTTAATTAAATACGATACGGAAGCCAACCCACCCTATCAGGGATCGGACTCAAATTGTTTGGTGAGATAACGGTGTTTCATCTTTTTGATATTTTGCGAGCGAATTTGTGTGAAAATTGTTTATCGGCTTTTAAAAGGTTGTAAATAATGTTTTATCTTGACGAAACTCTTTGATATAAACAGCCAGGAATGTGACTTTAAATTAAATAGCAATTGACTTTAGAAACATTACAACAGACAAGGATGTTAGAAATGATGCTATTTTTTAAATGACCTCCTACTAGAAGGCACTGGCGATAGAATTTACTTTAGGGTAACCGAACATGGAGACGGTTTTTGTAGGATTTAGGTACTAACACGCGATCCATAGCTTATATTATTATACACTATCCAGTATGCCAACAACAATTGCGACCAACCTGGACACAATTGTTCACCACCCAGTTAGAGCTCAGGAAACATTACTATATAATTAAAATAAAATGCTAAATTCCTTTCATTTCTACGGCCTATCTATACGTGAGTGTGTGTGCTTGCAAATCATATCTAAAATCAATCTTATCCATGTTACTCAATTAGTTCGATAAGAAAGAGAGAACCAATGCTATGTTGCGATTATACTGTAGTGGAAATGGTGTCTTCCAAACAGAGGATAATGGAGAAGAAGAGGATTCTAATAGGATTACATTATTTTTTCTACATACGGAAACTTCTATCCGACCGAACCAAAAAATCAAATCCAGTAAGAACCGGCATCAGCTCTTGTGAAGATTTTCAAGAACAAATGGCTGAAGCAATTCGTCCTTGAATGTTCTATAATCTTGTCCTTGTCACTACATAAACATTGCCTTCAATAATACCTCTATACATATCAACAGAACGCTTCAAAGCCAATTCATATAATGGAAACTCCAACAGCGATCGGATTAACTTGATTAAGGAATGTCTGTCTACCTTAATAATCCTAAAAAAGAAATTCTCTAAATGGAAAAAGTTCTTTAATACTGTTTGCCAATGGTATATTCGGAAGAAATTTGCAAAAAGATTGATTCCGAGACAGTGAAAGTCTTTACAATGGACGAATTTTCGGGAACAGGACAATAAGTCTGGATATTTTCGGGGCGATTGACGTAATGTAGACGTATAAATTAAGTTGAATAGGATTAAATGGAATGAGAAACGGTTCAATATATCACTGTTCTCATGTTTTATTACTACTCGGGACTTCACGCGAAACAAAATTCTACTTACATTCACCGACGTTTATACGACTGAATAAATACTTATGAATGTACTTAGCATATCAGTCCAGCCGCGATCACGGACGCCGCAACGCGTTCGAAACGTCGGTGAATGTAAGTAGAATTTTGTTTCGCGTGAAGTCCCGAGTAGTATTTAAAACATGAGTATACACCGCCAAAGTTTAAAAATCTGTTCTATGTAGAAATGTACAATTTAACGTCACGAGACATGATTCCTGTCCGTTCGTAAGCTTGTGGATAAGTACGTACTGTTCGTTTTAGTGTCTTTAGACTCCGAAATTCCATCACATTGCAGTGAAATTGAAATACATTGGCACGTACCTGAAACAAAAAGAAATAAATCTTAAGTAAAATTCAAGTTTACTCGGCATATCATAGCTACTCCAATATTCATAAATGCATCAAAACCGTTTATAGCCCGTGGTCCATAGCCAAACCAGCAGAAGTAACAAATGACAACCCATTGAGCACATACGCAGTATTTCATAGAACCGAAATCAATCTGAAGCAGTTATTGCATATTCCGGGCACGCACTGTAGGTATGAAGCATCGACCTTCGATATGGAAGGCAATTACGAGATCGGACGTGATGTCCACAGAATCCGATGCTATTGCCGTGCTTGTTAAAGCAAAGGTATCAAGTTCACTTGTTCCTACTGAATACACGATCAGTTAAAAGTGTTACGTAAAATATTTCTGATAAATTTCGAGAACAGTAAAGTTTGAAGCTTCAAACTAATCAGAAAAAAATATCGAGAACGTCTTGGTACAAAGAGATTATAAGTGATTAAACTGCCAAATTTGGTGTTTCAAAGAAGTGAGGAATATTCAAATATTATTAAAATAAGTTATTCTAAGTAAGTTAAACAGAATTACAAATTTATTATGATTTTTAAAATTCTTCTCTTTATCTAGTGGATTCCAAACCTTATCTAGATTTGGAGCCTGTATTTATTTGGCTTCTAGGCGCTATGGTCTGTTTATCGATATTGGTGCGAGTGACTGCCGTCTGACTATCCAACACCGCAACCTTGTCCGTTGGTCACCAGGTGCACCGCTAGAAAGTCTGATCGCTTATGTCCCGAAGATCTGGAGCTCATACGACATATATTTATAATTTTTAATAATAGGACAAAAATGCATACGGTGAAATGTGGGCGTATAGTATGCCTCTGCCTACCCCTTCGGGGATAAGGCGATATGACAATATGTATGTATGTATTAATTTAAAATTGAGACCGCCTTCAATCAGCCTCACAAAACGTGGACTATACTACAAGCTATTATATAGTTTTAAACTTGAGCGCACTGAGTCGTGTACTTAATTCAAAGCACAAATATATTATACGTGGATTAGTTATTATCAAAAATTGGCCCTGTTTTGTACGGTAGGTACTTATTTGACGAAATCCTCACATTTAATCGAACCGAGAGAACCCCACGAGCGCAGCTGCAAACCAGCTTTATTCTCCATTTTATCAGCAGTCTTTAAGTCATGAAATCGATACTTAGAGACTTAGTTTGTTAGCTGTATTTTTTATTTTCCACAAGAATATACTTGCTCACAATGAGCATCATCATATATTTTTGTGACCTTGCCAAAAAGTTGGTAAACAACTGTCCCGTTTCTCAAACCGAAAAGCTATCTGTAAAACTTCATATTTTTACGACTGTAGCAGAAACTATCGCGATAACCGCTAAAAAAATAGGAAAACGTACTCCAAAAGTTCACACGCTATAACGTTTACGGTAAAATCGATGAAGTCCGGCAAAGCCAGTGAATCGTAAACAGTTAGTAAAGTTATTCTGTTTTGTTCCGAAAATCTTCGATCAGTTACGGACTCTCTTAATATTAGTTTGGAGATAGGGTTTTCCGAGATTTGATCTTGGTTTTATAGACATTTGGAAAATTTTATTACATCATAACCATTTCGGTAGTATTTCGCCAATAATATTGGGCAAAAATATGCCTAAAATTATCCGCAGAGGGAGACAATTTTATACATACGGTTTACCAGATTTATCAGAAACATCAAATTCAAATTCTTTATTATCTGCAAATAAGGGTATTTAAAATATAGTTCTTATAAATATATACAGGTCCTCCGAGTTTATTAACTAAGGACCCTGGGACAGGGCAATGAGTCCAGTCACTGTTAAATAGAAAATGTATATTAATAAAAATACTAGCTAATACCCCAAACATCGCCTGCATGGTGAAGTTTTACCATACATCTTTAGTAAGATATCCTAATAAACGGGTATGGTAAAACTTTACCATGCGGGCGATGCTGTGGGCATTAGCTAGTATTTTATTACTATATTTGTTTTTTATTTAGAAGGACTCGTAGCCTGCTGACTTAGTGTTCTGTAAACAATCACTGCGTTAAGCAACATTCGCGGTCCTTGGCTGGGTGAGCACTTTGTGGCATTTACATTTGCGAGCGTTTCCGTGCTTCGGAAGGCACGTTAAGCCGTTGGTCCCGGTCCTGGCAGTTGTTACTTTTCTATAGACCTATAAAAAATGAAGAACATAGTTGTACTCCTTGTGCATTGTTTTGTTCTCTCAGGATTTAGGAAACGTTTTCGATAAAAGCCTTCAGTTACTATTTTTTTTGACATCTTGATTATAGTGATACCTACTCACATGATAATCAGTTCAATCGTTTTAAAGTTTATCACAAACAGACAGATGTGGCGGACGACGTGGTTTTATAGTATGAAAGGATAATATAAGTAGTGTAAGCTAATTTTTATAAGGCTATTAAGTAGTAACATATCATATTACTTCATCAATAAACAACAATACCTACTTTGAACCACCATTAAAGCATCAATCGAAGTTGTCCGACCGTGTAGCACCTCAATTAAACTCACTCGATTCAGCGAAATCGAGCGGCAGTATCGATTGCAATACAATGTGACACCGCGACCACCGCACTCCGATGCTATCTGACCATTCCATTTATTAAGACGTAATTGAAATCGATACGTAGTTTTGAGTTTAGTTTGTTTCATTGTAGGGTTTTAATAGAATTCGGAATTGATGTGATTCTAGAAGATCTTTTCCGGGCAGTTTTGTAATAAACATGTGTTATGAAGCCGAATTGTGTAGTTAGAACCTCGAAGGTGTAGTTTTAGTACGGAAACCAGCTGTCAAAAGGTTTAAATTTCCAGGTCGGAACAAATGTTTATACTCCAAATCTTTCAACTATTCGTCGTGAAAAGCCTGAATTAGTAATTTAAATATTGATAGCCATATCCCATACCAACCTATAGGCCACAGCAAAGGTGTGGAATAAGTTAATGTAGTCCCCAATACGTTTGTGTTCAGATCCCCTAATAAAAAGGATAAAAATATTTAAAACGAAGCACGGGTTGTAAGTCGTTGTTTCAGTAAGCCTTGTAATTTATTCGGCTAGATCGTTTAAAACGACCCATAAATTTAAAGCGACATTGCTAAGCAGCAATTTGAAATGTCCTTGGTCCCTACCATTTACCAAAATCCTTGTTTCCTCGTAGGTGAAATTATAGACACTAGTCAGGAAGTCGACATTACAGGAGTGCTACAGGGCTCTTTCATCGACCAAACCTTATTTCGAGTCACCAATACTGATCTATGTGCTAATAAGTTAACAGTCACCTTCTCGTGTCTCATGCTAAGCTAGAACTACCAGTTATTACTGCGACTCGGGATGTGGTTGAATAGGTTTTGAGAACAGTTAAGAGGGTTGTGGAATATGAAAAATTTAGGATTTTTACAAATCAGTAACCCTTTTTATTAAAAAAACCGCTGTAGATGAGGGATCGCTGGTGCGAGGATACGGGTTAATGAAAAGCAGAAAATTTTGGTTTCAAAGAGAGATTCCGGTAGCGAGCGTGCGGTCGCAGTTGAAGTTAGCTTAGCACTCAAAAACTATTCAAAAAACACCCGCATACTATTATAAATCGATCGCATGACCGTTACCGGTCAAAATATATTTATTCAATATTATAAATAAATGAATATCCATCACGCCTTATCCCAGAAGGGGTGGCAGAAGAATATTATATGCCCACTTTTCACCGTGTGGATTCCTGTCCCACGTAATAGGTGGTGAGCCCATTGCCGTGTTGAAATCGACAGACGCAGGTTGTGGCTACCTGCTGTTGAAATTTTCAAGCCGCCCATAAGGCCTTCAACCAGGCTTAACGACTGCCATTTTACTGGCAACCGGGACCAACGGCTTAACGTGCCTTCCGAAACACGGAAACGCTCGCAAATGTAAATGCCACAAAGTGGTCACCCATCCGAGGACCAGCCATAGTGAAAGTTGCGTAACTCAGTCATCGTTTACAGAACTTGATATTGAAAATTGTCGATAGAGATAATTATCGCTGACATGGAATGGAACTACGCAGAGCGTTGCAAGTACAGGTAAGTATTGTTAAATTATTTCTTATAACTAATTAAATCTATCATATATTATATTTTAAGTAATATCCCATAACCTGTGTTAATTTATAAGATACTAGCTGACCTGCCCGGCTTCGTCCGTGACATACTTCCAACCCCGTGGCACCCATTTAATCCCGTCGCTTATTACTTTTCCAATAATGTATGAAAATTTCCCCGATTTGTTGACATTTATGACTACTGCTCCGTTCTCCTGCATAGTGGCGTGATGATATATAACTAAGAACCTTCCTCAATAAATGGGCTATCCAATACAAAAAGAATTTTTCAAATCGGTCCAGCCGTTCACGCGTGATGCCGTGACAACGGAAAACGGGTTTTTTATTTATTTATTTATTTAAAACTTTAGCACAAAGTACAAGGCGGACTTAATGCCTTAGGCATTTTCTACCAGTCAACCTTAGGGTGATGCAGAGATGATATTAGGTAGGTGCTCAGGGATATGAGAAATTGTACAGCATACTATATGATATACATAAACACGATTTACACAAATATATAAATACATACATACATATACACAGACATACATACATATATATACACAAACATAAATATATAAATAAAATAAATACATACATACACAAAAATGGACATAGTGACGAAAAAGAAAACATTATTGTTTTAGCTATGGTTCACTATAAAGCAGCCGTACCTTCTCCCTAAAGGATTCCCGACTAGTAGACAACCTGACATCAAGAGGGAGTGCATTCCAGTAAAGAATTGATTGCACAACGAAAGAAGAGTGTACAAAACTAGAGTTGTGAGTGGGACAGAGAAGGAGCAGATTGTTAGAAGAGCGTAAGTGTTTATTATGATTAGAACAGAGTAGTTGAAAATTTGAAGTTAAATAAGGTGGAGTATAAAGGGAATTTAAAAGTGAATAGACCATAGTCACCGCACGCCAACTGCGACGTCGACGTATGGGCAACCAACCCATCTGCTCCCGATAAGTAGAGACGTGGTCATATTTTCTGAGATTGAAAACAAATCGAATGCAATTATTGAGAAGTCGGTCAAGCTTATTGAGCAGATCTGCATTCAGGTCGAAATAGCACATATCACCATAGTCAATAATAGGAAGGATTAGCGTCTGCACAAGCGTTATCTTAGCTCTAACTGGAAGAAAGTTTTTCAGTCTGTAAAATGCCCGTAGTGTTCCAGTAACCCTCTGGCTGACATTGGTAACCTGAGAACGCCAATCCAGAAAGGAATCAATATACAACCCCAAGTTCTTGACAGTAGACGTAACCGGGATAGCCTGGGTCTTAAATATACATTGTGGCAGGCTTACACCTTCCAGCCTACTCATCATCCGAGAGCTTCCTACAATTAAACACTGGCATTTATCCGGGTTAACCGTCAGGCCAAACCTATCACACCAGCTCCCAATTGAATCCAAATCTCTATTAACTCTATCAATAGCCTGCGCAATGTTATCAACACTCGCTTGACTATACACCTGCAGGTCATCGGCATACAAGTGATACGCACACTGAAGGTCAGAAGTGAGAAAATTAATAAATATAGCAAATAGAAGAGGAGAGAGTATACCGCCTTGAGGGACCCCAGCATCAAGGTTGCACCAGCGAGATGAAGTATCATCAACTAAAACTGATTGTTGGCGGTCCCGAAGATAAGAGGAAAACCATTCCAGCTCGTCAGATGAGATCCCAATGTGGCCAAGAATAGCCAATAAAATGTCATGATTGACGCTGTTAAAAGCATTCGAAAAATCCACCAGCACTAACACTGTAACCATACCCTTTTCCATTCCGTCCCTAACATCGCCAGTTACCTTCAGGAGAGCAGTAGTGGTGCTGTGTCCTGGTCTAAAACCAGATTGAAATGGACTTAATATGGCATTGCGATAAATAAATTTCGAAAGTTGGCCTTGCACACATGCTTCTAACACTTTAGACAGAAAAGGAAGTATTGAAATGGGACGAAAGTGGTTAGGAAGGGAGGGGTTGGAAATTTTAGGCAAGGGACGCACATAAGCTTTACGCCAGAGAGCAGGGAACTGACCGGAATCAAGGGAAAAGTTAATGATGTGACAGATAGCAGGCAGGAGTTGTTCTAGGATAGTGGTAATCATTCGGCTGGTAATGTTATCACAACCAACAGCTTTAGATTTTATTGAAAGAATAGTTTTTTTTATCTCATCCTCGGAAACTGAAGAAAATTTAAACGGATCATAATTGGGAACGGGCAGAACCGCCAGAGAGTCCACCGTTTGACGCTTGAGTTGACCTACCATGGTCTGTGAGGTGGAGAAATGTATATTTATGGCATCCAACTCAATAGTCTTAGGCAACTCCAACTGCCTAGTCCTACCAATGCCCAAAGAACCCAGAAATCTCCATATATCAGCAGGTGAAGATGTGGAAATACTGTTAAAGATGTGTCGGCGTTTAGTGTTTCGTATCACCTGATTACACCGATTCCGAGCAGTCTTGTATAGATCCCAGTGGACATCGGATCTATTATTTTTAAATTTACGAAATGCTCGGTCTCTGTATTTCATTGCAAGTCGGACCTCAGTCGTAATCCAAGGTGCTGGAGGACGCTTCAATTTCACTTTCTTAATAGGTGCATGTCTATCATAAAGATCAATGACAGCTTTGTTAAATACAAGAATCTTTTCATCAATAGTGTTAGCCTCTATCAATGACTCCCAGTCAATCCCAGCAGCATCGTTACGTAGTAAACTGATGTCTAATTTCCCAAAACAACGTATGTGCAGAACTTTGGGTTTCAATTTCGGGGGTTTGAGAGTATAGGAAAGATAAATCAGATCATGCCGAGAGAAAGCTGGAGCTAAAAGTTGTCCGTGAGAGTGAACTAGAGAAGGGGAAGAGGTTAGAATTAGATCAATCCATGTATCAGGTACATCCACATTGTGATGTGTAGCTTGTAGCGGTAACACATGGAGACAAGCCGACTCAACTATGTGTTGCAATCTGATAGCACGCGAAGAGCTAGGAATGAGGAGATTGGTATTAAAGTCACCCATGATGATATGATGCTCATAGTCAGACCCCAGAGATTCCAAAACCGATTCCAAATCAGTGAAATAGTCAACAGTGGGGGGGCAATAAACTACTCCTAGAAGGACCTTGACCCCCTTAACCCACACTTCAAGGAAGAGAAATTCCGCACTAGCCGAGTACTGGGGGGGAGATGTGGCTACAACTTTGTAAGGAAAATCACATCGAAGATATATCGCAACCCCACCCCTCCCCTTACCCTCTCTGTCATTTCGTACTAAAATAAAACCTGGTAGTGCATAGTATGTAGAAAGAAGATTAGGTTTAAGAAAACTTTCAGAAATCAGAATGACATGCGCCTGGGAGTTGGTAAAAGTTTCAAGGAGGTCACTATAATGGTAAGGCACGCTTTCTGCATTTATATGACAAACATTTAGAGTTCGCCCTATTTCTGTCTCAAAACATTTAAGGAGTTGATCACCTAACGTACTCATTACAGAGCCATAACTGTCATTCTCAGATAAGGAGTCACCATCATAGGCCGAGTGAAATGACAAGTTATCATCAGACAAATCACTCATAATAGTAAAATGATAAAATAAATATTATATATAATACTTAACTAAATAAAATACCAATAAATACAAATAGTAGAATAATATACCTGTGCTATGCAAAGTAGAAGTAACTTCTTCACAATCTCTGCACCACCCACCAGCAAACACACACCACTAGAGAAAAATATTATAATATTACATAATGCACCTACTGAATATGACTATGAACTGTGGCTACTGAAGACAAATTTTATTAAAGTTACGACAGTAACAAGTGCAGAAGTTGGCCATCACACTAGTGTGTTATGACCCTAAAACAATCTGTCAATTATGTCAGTCATGTCATGTTTTGTTGATGAAATTTACAAATCGCATTCAGTAGGTACAATAACAAAATATGTGCTATATAAACAAAGCCAAGTGGCACACAAATTTATAGCTCATTATTTAAACAAAATAAACTCTTGTAGAAAAACATAACAAGAAGAAAAAGTCACAGTGAGCATGATCATAAGAATACAATTGGGAACTATGTCTTACGTGTGCCTGCAGTGTTTATTTTCGCACTTGGATCTGAAACCACTTTTGGATGCTTTTCAACTATATTCAAGAGTTCATCAGTAGTAGTTATCTTGTGGCGTCGTCCATCCGGCGCTTTAACCATTACAACGCCATCCTGTGTCCAACAACAGCGCATTCCAAAATGTAATCTTGCCTTAACGAATACCGACTGCCGGGTCTTAGTAAGGAACTCCCTAACTGATATAGAAGAACCTCTGAGTCTAGATTTCGCATTCCAGACCGCAGATTTGAAGACAGCATCATTAAATCTCACCAGAATGGGACGATGATGACTAGCTCCCGCAGCTCCCAGGCGATGGCAGATCTTTATGGATGTAGCTGGAATATCCTTTAAAGCCATCTTAGTATGCAGTACTTCCATGATAGCGGCTTTGCAATTTTCCTGATCTGTCTCTGTGATCCCATTGAAAACCAGAGCTTTTCTTCGCTGCCAACTATCAACTGCATCTGTGGCCCTAGCACATTCAGATATCTGTTTGCGTAGTAGGCTCAGAATATTAAATATTAACTCCCGGAATGTGCGGAATTCATCAGCAACCTTAGCCACAGTATCTTTTGCAGCACTACTACCTTGTAGCTGGGCTTTTAGCTCATCCATCTTGCGGATAAAGTTTTCCTCCAGGCTCTTCTGCACGGTCTGTATTTCCTCAAGCTGAGACATCTTCAATACAGTGCAGTAAGTTATAATCAAGTACAGCAATCCACAGTGTGATAACTGAGTGTAGTGTGAATTAAGCTGGTAGGTGGCTTATAAAAAGTAGACAATTAGCTTACATGAAATGCTACAAACGTGAGTACTCCTTTATTGTGACTTTATATGACAAATAGTACAGTAAAACTTTGAGAAATTTTAAAAATACTATTATTTATAAAAGTTTTCTAAAGAAACACATATGTTAACTTTTTAGACCTACCGCCCTTTTTAAAGTCTTCATTTTTCTATATTTAGATTTTTATATACAACACTTTGTTGCCGCGCACAAAATGCTAGGCGTTTACTAAACTTATTATCTATTTAGTTTATATAAATGTAACTATGTTTAATTATATTTTAATAAATTAATATTTATTTAGAGCAGCAGTGTGGCCGTCGTCAACAACCGCAAAGGAGGAAAATACTTTATGGCCTATTCTCATACCCTTTCAAAGGAGTACTACTATCAACTATCAACACGTGACACGAGATATTTATCTTTACCACTATTAAAGTTTGTAATTTAATGAAGTTGTAGCTGGGTTAATCTTTGGATAGAAATAAAACCAATTTTGTAAAACAATATTGAAAATTCTTTAACTTTTCGAAAGGTGTTTTATCCCAGAGTGCTTTATATCCTACTTTATATACTAGAAGATGTTCTTATAGGCAACGGGTACGGGAAATCTTCTTAGATAACACAAACGGCACTTCTTGTAACATTTCGTCAAAAAAGGTCTGAGTTTTTTTACAGTAAAATAACACAAAAGACTTGAGAGCGGAACCTTAAAAGACGCTAATGCATTTTTAAAAAGACTTCTTAAGAATATTTTCTCAAGATTACTGTTTTGAGCTCAATGTTTTCTTTAACTTTTAAGAAGTAATTTAAAGCTAGATGATTAGCATACTGCTTTAGTCGACAGTATAAACAGGGCTTTAACATCTTTAGACAACTTTAGATGACGTGTTTAGAAATATAATTTTGCTTTTCATTGTTTTATTCATCTTCTTCGTCCTAAGTGTATTCCCAGTTGCTTTAAAAGCCTACCTGGATGGCCTGAGGTTCACTTTTATTTGGATGCTAGAAGCAGCTATCGTTTCGCTTTTAATTTTTAATATTGTTGGGAGCGACCCCTGTCTGAGCTACCAACCCCGTAAAGGTGCCTGCATCATTGCCAAATGAGGCCGACGAGGATTTGAAGTATGTCACGGGGCGAAGCCACCATGTTTCTGTCTCTAATAAAATAACCTTTAGGTTCTACAAGACTTAGTTACTTAATTTACATAAGGCTAGCTACATAAACAGTAGTAATATCATCATCCTCTTGCCCTTTTCCCAATTTACTTGGGGTTGGCGCAGTATTTTTAAATTGCATACTGCAAAATGTTTTAGCTTGGGTTTTATGGTCGGCCGCTAGCCTGTAACCAACCCTCCTTAAGAATGCTATCGTTTGGTGGTTTGCCCGCCACCACACGGGTGCCTTTCCAAGCCTTTCAGTACCTACTCCGAACTTTTACAAGGGGCAGGATGCTTTTTCACAGGGGGAGGTTCTTCTTTGGTATTAGTAGTCCTTGTCTACACATTGCGTTGACGTCAGTGATAGCTATGCAATACGGCATATCCCTGTCGTGTACCATACGGGCTACTTGTGCAGCCCGCGCTCCTTTTACCATGGAGTCCATCGTGCTAGGTTCTTCTTCCATCTATATTTACGAACAAGTAGTAGTAATATCAAGTTAATTAAATATATTTGTTAGTTAAATTCGTAGGAAGAGTTGAATAATAATGGCACCGTTGCCTTTCATCCCTCCGAGCCGTATGAATACCAATGGATTATCTCCCGAGCGAATATCGAATAGCTTGTTAGTCGAGTTTAATATTAGTACGGACAAGTTCACATGTATTTATTTGCATATCTGTACAGATAAATGAAATTGAAGGGTGTTGTTGTGTGTCGGTAATTACAAACTAATAGCTTTTCACTAAATGCATATATGAAAGCAAAGATCGAGTTCGTATGAAAGTTATACGGGGATTAAATAAAAAAAATCTTAATATTTGTTATTCGTTTTGTTCCGGTTAATCTCTGATATGACTGGGCCTATTTAAAAGGAACTTTCACTGTCATATAGCAGATGCTTTAATGATTAACTTAGGCTACATTTTGATCGATTTTAATATAATATATTGTAGAAAATTTATTTTACTAGCTCTTATTATTCTAGCCCTAAATAAAAAAGCAGCCATTTCGTAATTACTAAAAATTATCTAGTAATTACGAAATGGCTGCCTTTGACTGCCTCTGTGGCGCGGTGGGAGTGCATAAGACTGCCACGCAAGAGGTCGTGCGTTCGATTCCCACCCAGGATAAAACCTTGTGTGATGAGCACGATGGTTTATTCTGTGTCTGGGTGTTATTTATCTATAATATGTATGTATTTAGAAATATATAAGTACGTTTATCAGTTATCTGGTTACTATAGTACAAATTCTGCTTAGTGTGGAATCAGATGGCGTTGTGTGAGTTGTCCCAAAAATATTTATTATTTATTATTATTATTTAATGGTGAATAAAAATTGTGGTACATTTTTATTCGGCACCAACTAACCCAAATTATGCGAATACCAGTTTGTATGTAGGTACCAATACAACTTATATATTTCCAAATGCATACATAAAGAAAATAACACCCAGACACAGAATAAACCATCGTGCTCATCACACAAAGTTTTATCCTGGGTGGGAATCGAACCCACGACCTCTTGCTTAGCAGTCGGATACACTCCCACCGCGCCACAGAAGCAGTCATTTGAAATTCATATTTGAAAAAAACAATATTTATACTGCTGCAAAGTCAATGTCTTGATTCCTGCAGGTATAAAAACTGTTCACAGTAACAGAGAAATAACCCTGACAAAGATAAAGTAAAAAGAAAAACTATAAATGTAATTTTCTTTATCCACGACTTTCTATTAACCCCTCTAGCGACCAACAGCCCTTTATGTCTTTAATCTGTTAACCGCGCAATTATCGCAGATAACCTGGCATCTACTTCCCTTCGCACGAGTAAATACGAAAATAATGGTCTTAAGAAAAAAAATGACGATAAACAGTTATAAGGTCTGTGCAAACGGGCAACTGAATTCTTTAACATTTTTTTATTTATAATTCGGAGGTACTGACGACTATGTTGCTAAACTTGTAGAATATAATAATAATAATAATAACCCCTCGAGGACAGTCGTTATCTTTTATAGGATTAACGCAACCCTATGAGGGCATAGTAAATTCGCTTTTTGAGTCATCCACTTTCTGATACCAACAAAAAATGTATCAGTAAGTTATTGAAAAGCTCACATCCGCAGGGCAGCTTGTGGCGAGCTGAATGTGCGTGGCTACACATCGGTCCCGATTCCTCAGAGTTTTGTTGCCCTTCTGCACCAGTTAGGATTTAATGGCCTAACGGGAGAGCAGTGAGAGTGCTACTCCCGGGAGTGCAGCAAATCTCAACTCTGGCTTGCCTTAATTGGCCGGTCAGAGGGAGGGAGCCAGAGCGATATGCTCGGGGGTGGAAGTGTCATTTTCAAGGGCATAACTACGGGGAAGCCCGCTCCGGGCCTGTCCCGCGAAGGTGAAACCGGCGCCGCACCGCTCGACACCCCAAGCCGCTCACACCGGTGTTGCCTCCTGTCGCCTTACAGGCTTATCTTGCCTATGGCGATTGTATAGGGGGCCCATCTAGTGAGTTGGCAAGTCACCGTCTGCCAATATTTTGATGATATTATATTAAAATGGCAGACGCAGTTTTCATCCATAGTTCAAGTCACCCAGTACATTTAACCTCAAACTCAATAGCCCAATAGTAGTTAGCATATTGTACAATAGTTAAACTCCCATTGGAGATGGTCCACTACCGTTCTTCTACATAAGGCGGACGTGGATTGTCTGCAGTGGGGGTCCCATTCCCTGTTACATTAATATTCTCAAAGGGCCTCTGCGTGTTGGACCACTATGTCCCCATGTAAGCATACTAAAAGACCGGGTATCTTCGTAAGAAAAAAAAAAGGAGATACCCGAGAAGAAGAGACAAATAATAATAAATATCGTTGGGACAACTCACACAACGCCATCTGATTTTAAACTAAGCAGAGCTTGTACTATGGTAAGCAGATAACTGATAAACATACTCATATATTTTTAATGACATGCATATTATAGATAAATAACAGCCAGACACACAACAATATAAGTTTGAATTCAGGATTGGTCCTGTGCAATATATTATTAGTAAGAGTTTTTGATATGCAGAATCTATTTATCTATAGGTTAACTCATTTGCCTGAAGTATACTTCAGTACTTCGGCTTAGCGAAGCATGACTAGACTAGCTTACAAGTACAAAGCCTACCTTGTGTATCTAATAGTAAACATCTTTTTAAGAAAATTGCACTTGAAATTTGACTTGATTTGTTAAGTTATTGTTCATGCTATCATTTTTTTTTAATTAGGTTGAAATTTTTATTCCCGTCAATAATTATAAATTATTCAAAAATATAAACCTATGCCACCAATAATATCCTTTCATTGAATGAAGACTGTCTTCATTAACATATGAACACAGACCGAGAAGAAACGATGTTAAAAACCTTATCAAGTAACGGACACAAAACAAATTTATAAAAATTGTATATTTGCCAGAAATGACACCCGTTCTTGTATATTGTGGTTGTTTCTGTAATCAAGAGAGATGTAGATATAATTCTGATCTATCTTAAAGATAAGGGACCCTGAAAGCTTTGTTTTGAACTGAAGTACAAGTCCTCCAACTGGGGACCAAGTTTGGGGCGAGAAAATCTGTTTCAACGTTTTTTTTTTGGGAACTAAGCGAACTTTGTAGAACAACTTGGTTAAATACGTTGGCTTTTGATTTGTTGTTTTAAATATTATGCTTGTTGAATTAAAGCTGTTGAGGCTGAAAACAAGTGCGGTGCTCCTAGGGCAGCTACCAACATTCATCGTGAGTTACAAACAACTGGTGATTCAGTAATTTATGTTAGTAACAAGTCTTTAATAAAATAAAAACTTGTGCAAGACTTTTAACGCCCTAAATGCCTACTTAATACTAAGATGCTGTCAGTTCATATATTAAAAGACTTGATCGGTTGCCGTTTCGTGAAGAGCAATGAATGTAGCTAGTTTTAAAAAAACCCCGGAAGATTTCTTTATTTGTCCTCTTTTTAAGTGTATTTTTTTAACGTGTGGAAATTCCTACGGATGTTATGCCGGATTCGAACCCACTAAAATCACACGGTCCCTACCTATCTGTCTAGTGACGTGCGCCTAATAATATCCATTAGAATAACTCCTCGAAAAGACGTTCCAATGCTCTTGGCCGACTTTGGCTATCACCGCTGCCTCACCTAAGGGGTCGAATGTTATCCTGCTTTTTGGGGGTTGTTTCGGGTGTTATTCCGCTTTTTTTATTGTCTAATGACGGATAATGAAAAACACGATAAAACTGATTAACAAAATATTCCTGAGAAATAGATGCGTACAGACGGACCGACAGACTGAGCCGTTTTATTAGACTTTTCTAAACTTTAGGGTTTAGAAGTCTAAAAGATATTACGTTAAAGTCTTGGTTACATAAAGAACGAAACTAGAGTATCTCAATGATCACAATGTCAGGAGTAGTTTCAAAGTAGTTAGCCACACAATACAAAGTCCTTTACAGAGGCCTTTTATAATAAACAGTTGGTTCAACTGTCCAACATAAAAATCCGCTTAAAGATGGTTTATTCTACTTCTACGGCTTAAAGATGGTTTATTTTACTTCTATCGCTTAAAGCTGATTTATTATGATGAATAATAATACTATGTTTTGCGATTTTGGCGGTCTCTCCAGTTTTCCAGTCGTATCTGTTGACGGTAGACCTTTAACGGTGTGCTCCCAGTTTCGGTACCTGGGGTCAATTATCGACATTACACATCGGATCAATGCTGGATGGATGAAATGGCGACAGGTCACGGTCACAACATGCGATCCACGATTGCCCCTCAAGCTGAAGGGCAAAATATATAAGACCATTTTAAGACCTGTGGTATTATATGGATCAGAATGTTGGGCCGTTAAGAAGTTGGATGAAAGAAGAGTGCATGTAACTGAATTGAGTATGTTAAGGTGGATGTGTGGTGTGACTAGAATGGATAAAATACGAAATGAGTATATTAGAGGGAGATTGAGAGTGGCGCCTGTGACTGAAAAAATGAGAGGGAACCGTTTGTCTTGGTATGGGCATGAAAGCCATGTCACTAAAAGAACTATGAATATGAAAGTTAATGGATGAAAGCCAGAGGAAGGCCAAAGATAAAATGGATGGACTGTGTAAGGAGTGATATGAATATGAAAGGAGTGAATGATCAGATGACGAATAACAGGAATGAATAGAAGAGGAAGACATACTGCGCCGACCCCAAGTTAATTGGGACAAGGGCAAGAGGATGATCATCATTGTAGCGTGAACTTATAGTTATGAGTAAAGCTACTTCAAAACGACTTAAGCCCGAAGAAATTTAATTGATAACCTTATTAACCCACCTTTTTATTTTCCCTCCTACATTAGTATAATCAAATCCATTATTGACACGACGAGGCTTAATTTTTGCTATCATTGAATAAATGTACGTACGTCCCATAGGCAGTCCGCACACGTTTTTATAACGTGCAAAGATAATTGGCGACATTGCAGTCACAGCAACCATTTGTGGCGCGTGTGCAGAATCTTTAATGTGGTCGAAATAACTTCAGCGTTTATTTAGATCTTTTGGTCTTTATGGGTCTGAAATGTAATGAAACTAACCTTCTGAAGTGACCTTGTGGATCGGTCACAGAATAAAACTTTTTATCGTCAGAAATTACATTTACTGACCGATGCAATAAATAAATAAGTAGCCAAGTTGTGTGAAAATAAAAAAGGAAAAGAAACGGCCAAATATTTTTCTCGCTAAATTTTGAAGAGTATTTAGGAATATGTGAAAGTGAATGTAAACAAGTCGAAAGTAATAGTTTTTGAAAGAGAGGTAAGTACGACAGATTGCTCAATTCTTGTGGAAGGAGAAAGAGTAGAACAAGTGAAAGTGTTTGTGTATCTGGGTACAAAATTTACGAGAGATGGAAAGTGTGACTTTGACATTGAGCGAAGAGTTTAGCGGGAAATAAAGTAAATGGAGCCATGTACAGTGTCTAAGAAAGCAAGACTGGCTGTACATAGAGGAGTGCTGGTCCCCACACTTATGTATGGCAGTGAAAGTTGGGTATGGCAGAAGACGCATAAAAGTAAAATAAATGCTGTGGAAATGAGAAGTTTGCGAAGTATAGCTTGAGTGAAGTTGATGGATAAAGAAAGGAACAGCGTGATAAGAGAACATTGCGGCATTACAGAAGATGTAGTAACTAAGATAGAAAAAGGGATGCTTAGATGGTTCGGACAGGTGAAGAGGATGGATGAAAATAGACTGACGAAGCAGATATATGTGGCGAGAGTGAATGGGCAAACTGGTAGGGGTCGACCTCGGCGTACCTATGTCAATCAAATCGACGATCTTTTGGAAAAAGGCCAGGTCAAGAGTACCCTTAACCGGCGAGCGTGTATGAAATCACTGATGAAAGTTATATAATAAAATAAATATCCATCACGCCTTATCCCCGAAGGGGTGGCAGAGGCATATTATATGCCCACTTATCACCGTGTGGAAGTTGAAGAAGCGAAAGCTGTATGTCAGGATCGTAGCAAGTGGAAAGCCATAGTCTCTGCCTACCCCGATGCGAAACAGGCGTGATAATATGTATGTATGTATGTATTTAGGAATATTGGTTGTATAACTTTCAGTGTGAATTGTTATCATCCGTTGGGATATTCTGCATACTGAATACTGAGGGACACAGATTTTAAGTGACAGCTTAGGTTAGCTTATCATTCACGCCTTTAACCCCTTAGATTAATTCCTTTTTTCCCCTTTTTTAATTTTAGTGCTGTCTATAACGCTTAACGGCTGCCATGTTACTGGCGACCGGGAACGAAGGCTTTAAGTGCCTACCGAAGCACGGAAAAGCTCGTAAATAGAAATGCTACAAAGCGACACCCATCGGAGGACCAGCCATGGCCAAAGTCGCTTAACGCATTGATCGTTTACAGAAACCTGAGCTGGCGGCGTTACAAACAGGTCAAAAGTGAGTATTATATCACTTGTTGATGATGTTATTGACTTCAGGAATATCGATAAATTGACAACGAAAATATTTTTTTTTTTAAACTCAATTTATTGGTAGAGTGTTGAGCTAATATATAGATATAAAGAAAATAACACTACTAAAACATTTAGAACAATTAGTGTACTTTATTTTTAAATATCACTTGACTAAAATTGTTGGTCACCAGCATAGCAACTTTTTCATAGGTACTCCGAACTCAAACACCGATTCAAAGGAATTAAGACCCTGACAAAATGAGGGGCTGTGCCATACGCTACACCATTAGGGACTAGACATGTATTATCAATGGTTTACGGTGGGCTGCTAATTGGCACGGGAGCTAAGACTCTTATTCTAAATTTTATTCTACATATACCTTTCATTAAAATTTTAAAGTAGAAAAAAATTTCAGTCAAGAGAGTTTCACTCGGAACAATTTTTAAAGAGGTGGATTAATTCGTCAGTTTCGAGCAAGTCACGGTGGTGTAGTTGGTAAAAGCGTCTGATGCGTTGAAGCAGAAGACGCTGGTCGTAAGCCCAGCTCGTGACTGAACAATTTTTCCACTTTAAAATTTAAATTAAACTGTTTATAAGTCTGTATTTACCCATAGGTGTCGCTACTGGTAGTTCCAAGTAGCCTTATTGATGTAACTTATAGTCATAAAGGAGAACGAGGATCACAAGAGCCAAAGCAACCTCGATGCAACCGATGACAGCAGTTTTATCGGTTGCACTAACGAACAAGGTAATGACGCAGGTGCCCTTACTTGTTTGGGAGGTCGCTCATAACAGTGACGAATATCAAAAATAAAATGATAGCTGCTGCTTCCTGCTACAGCCAAATTAAAGTGGACTTACAGTTTCAAGTCATAACCTTGTGACTACTTTTATTTAAAGTTATCCATGCAAAGACGTATTTATTAAACGTTCAGAAGTGATGTTACTCTACAATACAAAGTCAGATTAAATAATATTACATACCAATCACGACTTTTCGTAGGCAGAGGCATACCATACGCGCACATTTCACCGTCTGCATTTTTCGATTTCGATGCCGTGTTGAATTGGACAGGCGCAGGTTGTTGTGATCTGCTATTGATGAAGCCAGCTAAGAGGCCGTCAACTTGCCTTAACGACTGCCATGGTACTGGCAGGTGAAAAAGCAACTAAACTATCTTCCATCTCAGGACCAGCCGTAGCAAGATGCTTAACAACAATGAGTTAACGAGGCTACGAGTGTTTCAAATACATATTCAGGTAATAATATTGTCCAGGTTCCTTTTAGACCGTTCAATTTTACCGCAGGTGAAAAGCTTAATCTCTACCTAGCTCAGAAAATTTTATAAGGCTTACCAAGTGGCGTTTAAATTGAGACCATTCATTGGTTTCCAATAAAACATTTAAAAAAAAAAATATCCATCACGCCTTATCCCCGAAGGGGTGGCAGAGGCATATTATATGCCCACTTTTCACTGTGTGGATTCCTGTCCCACGTAATAGGTGGTGAGCCCATTGCCGTCTTGAAATAGACAGACGCAGGATGTGACTACCTGCTGTTGAAATTTTTCAAGCCTCCCATAAGGCATTCAGCCAGGCTTAACGACTGCCATTTTACTGGCAACCGGGACCAACGGCTTAACGTGCCTTCCGAAGCACGGAAACGCTCGCAAATGTAAATGCCACAAAGTGGTCACCCATCCGAGGACCAGCCATAGTGAAAGTTGCGTAACTCAGTGATCGTTTACAGAACACTGAGACCGCGGGGCGAGGAAAATATTTTTACATCAGTAAGTGCGAATTAATGCGTATTAATGATCTGGGAATGCGTATGAGAGTATTAAGTAGTGTAGGAACACTGTGGCAATGGGTAACTAACAATGGATAACTTTAATAAAACAATATCCGGGAGGAGAAGGAGAAGCTTTTTTAGAATTAGGTATTTGAAGAAACTATCACTGTCGCTCTGGAGCAGTTGCAGACCGACTAGACTAATTAAAAAGTCATTATTCTAAATTTAAAAAAAAGTTATTAATTCGAAGTTCAATATTGAACCAATTAAAACGATATTTCACTAATAGACTGATAAATAATAAGAAGGTTATACTGTCTCGCTATGTTTTTTTTTAAATAATAATAGTTAAACTTGTATACAATAGGCTTCTATTGGCAGTATTGGTTTAAACATACAATTCTGAGCATTTACCTAAGTTTCTGGTGCTAAAAAAAAACCAAAAGAGTGAAAGCATAGAGACAGGTACATTATATTTATTTTACTGTAAGGAATTCTTGCTTTAGGATCAATAATCAAAATAAACGAGAGAGCTTCTATGAAGACGAGACACCCACTTTCCTCTAAAGATTTATCGGCTCGAAAATTTTAATAATCTACCAGATTTTTTTAACGTAACTATATATACTTCTTTTCACATTTTCATTTAGTGTCATCCTTCAAACGAACTTTGAAGCCGACATTTCCGAAGAATTGCGTGCCATTTTTTTTAATAATATATTTTTAGTAACTACTAGCTTACCTGCCTGGCTTCGTCCGCGACATACTTCCAACCCCGTGGCACTCACTTAATCCCGTGGCTTATTACTTTTCAAAAAATGTTTGAAAGTTTCCCCGATTTGTTGACATTTATGATTACTGCTCCGCTCTCCTGTGTAGTGGCGTGATGATATTTAGCTAAGAACCTTCCTCAATAAATGGGCTATGCAATACACAAAGAATTTTTCAAATCTGTCCAGCCGTTTACGCGTGATGGCGCGACCAAGGGAAATAGGGATTCATTTTTATATATATAGATTGCCTACATTTTGTGTAGAATATGGAAAGTTTGACGTAAATTTTATTTTAAATCGACTAGCAATTGACGAAACAGCAAACTTTGCCGTTTTCGCCCTTAATTTTGCCTCAATAAAATATAGCCGACGACAAAATAAACCGTATAATCAATTTACAATGTAAACATTTTTGCCAAGTATCATTAAACATTTGTGAGAAAATAGACTGTAAATGAGAATAAATAAACACAAGAGAATATTTTGCAATCTAGAAATTGAGAACTTCATAAAATTACTCAATCAATGATATACCTTAGGAAAAGAAATGCATAAACACAAATACAACTTCGATGTTAAAAATGAAATATAAATTTGTCTTCTAAACAGCTTCGTCTCATTACAAGATAAAAACTCATAACATAAATATACTAAACGGAATATTATTTGTTTTGAAAACACACAAACCATAATTAAGTAGCTTTGACTTTTACGATAGAATACAAATTATGTACTTAGAAATATTTCATTTCGATCCGATTCGACATAAGCACGGACAAATTATGCCACGAATTTCTTTAACGTGAAAAGGATATTTGGTAACAAGAATATTCAAATTCTCTGAATATATTTCACTGAGTGCTACGTGAAAATATTTGAAGAAGTTCTCGAGCATATTTTCAAAGCGGGTTTGTCACTATCCTTTTACCTATTTTATATTAAAATTCAATTCAACCCATGAACGAAAAAGACGCACCTAAGTACTTAAAGCATGAAAATCTAGCCCACTTATTATATTTAGCTATGTGCATGAGTGCAATTGAGGGATTCTATCATCTATGGCAACCTTGATGGTTAGGTTAGTGCTTTAAATGCTAAAATTATTTAAAACATATCGATTTACCAGACCCGTGTCTTAATATGTCTGAAGTTAATGCATTCATGGATCATAGAACATTCTTTAAGTGCTTACATTCAGAGATGTCCCATCATAAACTTAAAAGGTTAATTAAACTAGGCACTTACTGTCCCCGGTAACTCTAAATGGACGAAGTGTTTTGCCGTTATTCGGGTTTTTTTGTCGATGTCTATTATGCTTTCGGTGATTATTCCTCCATGGTATGTCCGATATTCGATTTTATAAAAAAAGCCTTCCTAAGATTCTTGCCGGTTCTTCTCAGGTGGCCAGCGTTCCGAACCGGTAGTCACATTGATAATATTAAACTGCCTCGGTGGCGCAGTAGTAGTGCATGCTGCCGCGACTGAGGTCCCTGGTTCGATTCCAGGGTCGGATCAAATATTTGTGTGATCCACAAATGTTTGTTCGGAGTTTGGTTGTTTTCTATACTAATAATAATAATAATAAAGAATAAAAGAAAGAATAAACCATCGTGCTCATCACACTAAGTTTTATCCTGGGTGGGAATCGAACCCACGACCTCTTGCGTAGCAGTCGGATGCACTCCCACCGCGCCACAGAGGCAGTCAATATATAAAATATGTATATATATGTATTTAGAAATATATAAGTATGTATATCAGTTGTCTAGATCCCATAACACAAACTTATATTACGCGCTGACGACGGCGGGTGTATAAAAAAAATCCCACAATATTTATGTTTAGTTCTAGTGTATGACATTTTGTAAGCGCTGTTAAAATGATCTTTGCAAAATAAAGACATTTTTTTAACCTTCAAATCCATCCATCTGTTATTTTAATATTAAATGTAATTTAACATGAATATTAGGAAATTTCTATAGGTATTTGAAAAAAAAAGCCTACAAATAACTAGCAGCTTCAAAGGAAGGTGAGGTGAAGCTCATTAGACTATCAAAAGCTCTAATGCTTTACAGAAGCCAAACACCAATATGTATAAAGTGGGCAATTATGACTCAGTTGCTATTTAAACTGACTAGAGGATCTTGGCTTCGTACGTGACATATTTTGGACCTCCGTCGCACCCATTTAATACCGTCGTTAATTACTTTAACAATAACATATGAAAATTTGCACGGTATTTTTATGATTACTGCTCCGCTCTCCAAGGTAGTAGCGTGATGATATATATAGCCTATAGCCTTCCTCGATAAACGGGCTTTCCAACACAACAATATTTTTCAATTCAGACCAGTAGATAGTACGTAAATTACTGCGTTCAACCAAACAAACTCTTGGTTTATATATTAAAATATAGATTTAGATTTTATTCATTCAATTGACTGCTGAAGCTAATATCCTCTAAGTAACTACATAAATACTACTACGTAAAAGAATAAAAATTGTAATACATAAATTTAATTCGGAAATGAAGGATAAAATTAAATGTAAGTGGAAATTTATATAACTGTCTTCGAACCTCGAAAAGTGACATAAGCTTCAAGAAATTTAGTCCTATCAAATTTCAATGTAGTTTTTTTTTATATTAGGCGGTAAATGGAGACAGTTTGACTTGCTACAAACTCAAACTTTACTCCGAAAGAACGTTTAAATATTACATCGTACGTAATTCACTTAATTAAACGGCTTTCGTTTGTTTAACGCTTTAAATTTAGGGTACTCGTAAAAATACTGTCGAAATCGTAGCGAAGTATTGAGATGATGAAAAAAGGTTAAAAAGTTATCCCAATTTTGTTGTTTGAGTAAGCACTCTTTCGAAGTTGCCAGTTATATTGTCTGTCATATTTTTACAGCTCTATAGCTGTAGAGAGTAAGTTACAGTGACGGTAAACACAAAAAGTTATGGGCCCAGCGAAGACTTTTAAATGTGTTGAGGGTGTGATAAAGATTTGTGATTTTCATTTTAAAGTGTTATCTTTTACATTTTAATAGTAGAGATATAGTGGCAACGTAAGAAACATAACAGAAATAATAAAAACTAGAGGTTTAAGGTTCCCGAGATGTTTGCACACGATCTTGTAATTACATAAATTTACTACTAGCTTACGAACTACGGCTACACCCGGGATAAAAATGGGTATACAATTTTATTAGTTCAAAGAATTGATGTGTACTTTCATAGATAAGTCATGTTAGCATTAATTGTAGTGAAATAAGACATTTATTTGGCAGTAGCTATCGATTTTTTTATTGTAAACATTAGATTTGACTGCCTCTGTGGCGCGGTGGGAGTGCATCCGACTGCTACGCAAGAGGTCGTGGGTTAGATTCCTACCCAGGATAAAACTTTGTGTGATGAGCACGATGGTTTATTCTGTGTCTGGGTATTATTTATCTATAATATGTATGTATTTAGAAATATATAAGTATGTTTATCAGTTATCTGGTTACCATAGTACAAGCTCTGCTTAGTTTGGAATCAGATGGCGTTATGTGAGTTGTCCCAACGATATTTATCTATTATTATTTATTTTTAAAAAAATATAGGTTACAAATTAATAGGTTTCATTACTAGTCCAGTCGAATTAGCTGCAAAAAGCGACAAACCCGGAAAACGTATAAGTAGCAATTTTCTTCCTAAATTCGTACTCTACTGGCAGTCCAAATTTCGTTTTGCGTGGTATTCGATTCCTAACGCTATCTGCCATCTTGAATTTATGTGTAAATTCTTCTTCATTGAGTAAATCACTTATTTCTAATCAATACTTCTATATCTATACTAATATTATAATGCTGAAGAGTTTGGCGGGGAGAAGGTTCACCTAGTTTTACATAAAACATGATACCTAATCACAAATTTCTCACACTTTCACAGCACTTACCCTAACCACATAACATTATCCCATTTTTGATTTTTCATGGTAATACTTAATATTTAGTATGTGGTTTCTAGAACTATATCTTTCACACGTAAATTAAATACGAAGACGTACGTACAAATTAAAACAATATCTCTAAATCCAAATTTAATTCATAATTCTAGTCCTCATTTGTGAACTTGCAAGGGTCTTAAATTCAATGGTGCTTATAATTGACCCGACGCACGGACAAACTCACACGGGTTGATGTGATAGTTAAATTTATGTAAATTTTGAACTTTATGAGAGGTTTGGAGACGTAAATCCGATTACGAGGTACTCTCACGATCCTCAGAAATTGGGACACCTCACAAACGCCCGCATTAACCGTGGAGAGAACTCACTACACATATATGTTAATTATGC
Source organism: Thumatha senex (assembly GCA_948477245.1). NCBI lineage: Eukaryota > Metazoa > Arthropoda > Insecta > Lepidoptera > Erebidae > Thumatha > Thumatha senex. The sequence continues at coordinate 5,392,922 of OX419728.1, forward strand.
AGATTTGTCATGTATTTTCGGAGTGACTTACCTATAACATAACCATGAGTTCATTTTTTTTTTGTGAAAGGCAAAACTTGATAGATTTATTCATTATCGGATTTGGTTTTAACATCTTTTATTTAACCGTATTACAATCATTCAGGACCAGATGATGACCAACTTTAGTTCGATGTTCACAGACACATATTTCAGATTTTTATATAAAATTTGATGAAAATAGCCTTTATAATAGATCTTATAAAACTAAATAGTCTACAGCGACTCTTTATTAAAGAGTTTCGAGGTCTTTTAATTTAACGTGAACTGCAAGCTGTTGTATCTATTTAATCAATGGAAAAAGATTTAGCACAAGCCATCACCTCTCAATGTTATAAGGAATTGAAAATTCAGATGATGGAAGACCAGATTCATCAAAACCGACATTGGAATTCGGACTCCGGCAGCTGAAAGCTATCAATAAACCCATGTAATTAAAGCAGATTATTAAATCTTTAAAAAGTAGAAGGACTTGCCTTATTGTTTTTTGTTAATTAGCCTGTAAAGTTAGTGCTCGATGAATCACTCTCCTAACTCTTACCAACGTTGATGTTTTACACCGTTTACAAGTAAAATAAAGGGGTTTAGATGTAACGTGCCCCACCAAGATCTCCAAGGCTCATGCGACATCTCCTACTAGCAGTGCATTTGCTCACTAACGGACGTAGGCGTGCTTACAGGGTTAGGAGGTCAGACAGCAGTTGCTCTCAATAATGTCAAAAATAAAAGAGCTAAAGAGAAATGAAACCTAATCTCAAAGTCCAGGTAGAGTTTGAATACAAACGTTGTAGTGTGTTCCTAGTTACTTTGAAACTTGTAGATGAGGAAAAAGTAAAATAAAATTAACTAACAACGTACACATCAACAAAATTATCAATAAATGTTAATTTTTCAGACTTACTAAAATATCACATAAATCAAAATGACGAACAATTCTATACGAAATTATCAAACACTTTTATGACTTTAAATACAATTTATTAACGTTACAAATCTTAGTAAGCTCTTCTTAAAATTCTCCAAGTTACCTTGTTACGTATCAAAAAACTGTAAAACACATAAAAGTATATGACGCTGGTTAGAAAGACAAATCCTGTGATGATGTAGGCGTCATGAGCAATAGTCATGACGAAGCACAAAGAGAAGAAAAGACACATAACTGCAACGTGGAAGTAATAATACCAGTAGTGATACTTGATGACCGGATGTCTTCGTTTTAAGAAACTGATGATAAGCATCGACGTTGCTACAAACAGCTGTACATACAACAGGCCGAAGACAAATTCAACAACCCGGGTAGTTATATTTTCTATAGAAGATTCCAGAGTACTAGTTACTAGTGTGAGAAGTAAAGCCGCAAAAAACACCATGGGTAGAACAGCTGTTAGTGCTATTATCAGGAAATTTCGTCGAAGTTGATCACAATGTGAACATGTTATTTCTTCTGATTGTTCCACGATTATCGTCATAATAATATGTTTAATAATTGGATTTTAAAACAAAGTTTATCTACAGTTGTTTATTTTTAATATTACCAAGTAATATCTATAATATCGTCAGATAATAATATATGTGTTTACAAAAACTCTACGACAAAAACTTTATCATTGACAGAAGAGAAAGTGGTCATAGATAAGTTAAATTTGAGCAGAGAGGAACAGATCTTTAGTCTGAGGTGTAAAAACAATTCAATGTAACAAAACGAATAAGGCTTTATTATAGAATAAAGTAAAAAATAAAAAAATAAATATCCATCTCGCCTTATCCCCGAAGGGGTGGCAGAGGCATATTATATGCCCACTTTTCACCGTGTGGATTCCTGTCCCACGTAATAGGTGGTGAGCCCATTGCCGTGTTGAAATAGACAGACGCAGGTTGTGGCTACCTGCTGTTGAAATTTTTTTAAGCCGCCCATAAGGCCTTCAACCAGACTTAACGACTGCCATTTTACTGGCAACCGGGACCAACGGCTTAACGTGCCTTCCGAAGCACGGAAACGCTCGCAAATGTAAATGCCACAAAGTGGTCACCCATCCGAGTACCAGCCATAGTGAAAGTTGCGTAACTCAGTGATCGTTTACAGAACACTGAGACCGCGGGGCCACGAGCGCTTAGAATAAAGTATATTAAGAAAAACCAGGATTATATTTAAACGTATTTTTTTTTCATGAAGCGAGCTTAGTTTCTATTTCTGAATTACATATTTGTCTAAAGCGTGAGTTTTTTCTCCTTATTTCTCAACCGCCTTTCACGACACTAGGCATAGGTGTTTATTGATTTACATTGTATACACGTACACACACAGTTTGATTACGTAATTTGTTTATGTCTGAGCGAGAGTATATAATATCAATATTGATTTCTTCAAAGATAAAGATAGGAAAATACGATCAAAAATCTCCCAACTCATAGGCAAATCTAAACCTAACGTACCATTCAAGTAGTTTGTTTGACGTAAACCCTGAACGCTGGGAATCACACATTAATAAAATAAACCTTAGTATTCTGTGATACTCATAGTATTGAGACTAATCTCCTAACGTAATAATCACCAATATCTTTTGTGCCCATTGGATCACTAAGTACCAACAAGATACAAACAAACAAAGCGCGTTCGGTTAAAAAGACGGTACAGCAAATAGCTTCTTTCCAAATTTAAATAATGTTTAAGCTTGATATGGTTTTATTTTATGTGACTAGTCTCACCCACATTCCAATTACTGAGACTCCTGTAAACCAGGATCTACAGCACACACCTTGGCTAAGCTGTGATATGGTAACTGTCATGGTTCAAACGAACATGGACTGATCACATTCTTCACGCTTGTTATAGCAAGAACGAAATTATCGTGCAATGATCTATAGCGACTAGACAGGCGTCTCCAAACCGAGATCTATCTAACATACTGCATGCATCCTTTTCCTGACAGTACATTTATAATGTTTCGTTGCACATCATCAATTTTGTCAGCATATTGCGGATGCTTAGATGTGTACCTAAATGGCAGTTAGTGTCTATATGGTAAAAACCTTTAAATTTATATAAATGTGTGGAAATTGGATTATTTCATATTAATGTCACTAAGAAATGTATTGAATGATTTCTTCATGTAATATATGGATGCATTTAATATTAACTCATTATTTTTTGCGAGTTGGTAAATGTCTACCAATTGTTCTTATTTATTGTTTTAGGTACTTGTGAACACATTTAAATGGCCTGCATTGGATTAATATAATAAGTAACATAATAATCTCTGAGTTTTTGAAATGATTACCTTAATAAATCTCCACAATTTCCGAGATCCAAGCGACCTCACCTGCAAGCTGTAAACCTGCTGAATAACAGACGAGGCTACTGACCCTTAAGGGATTTAGAGGTCAGACGGCAGTCGCCCCAACTTTGCCGAAAATTAAAAGCCAAACGATAGCTGCTCCAGTAGCCAATTAAAAGCGGCTCAAAATCGAGGTACGGTTTGAAAGCAATTGGAAATACGCTGAGATGACGAGAGGAAGACTTAGTAAATCTATTAAACATAGATACATTGAAATTAGATAAAACTATTCAAAAGATACCTTGAATGAGCACTAAGAAAGGAATTCTGGGATTCCCACGGGAATGAGAACTACGCGAGTGAAACCACACACAGCCTAAACTCAGACTTAGAAACATAAAATTTGGTGAATGTATTCTTTAGATAACCACCAAGAAAGAAATGCCTGTCTGTCAAGTGTATCGTGTACAAATAAAGTTTAAGCTGCTTTAGAATTGTATTATAGATCCTTAGGACACACTCTCTTCCTCTCTCTGTGTTTCTCTCTTATGTGGCGCTAACGAAGTTGCGCGGGTCAGCTAGTGATATTTATAAATTAGTAGGTAGATATAATTCCATAACTTTGCTGGGCTGCTAGCATTTACAGCACGCGAACAAATGTGTCGTTTCCGTGGTTTTATTATTTTACAACACTACTCTCCCACCGTGGATATCACTCCATACCGGCTTCGACCGTATTTAAAACCATCCCTAACCCAAAACCTAATTAAAATTGATCCGTTCTCGTGTTTTGCGCTTAGCAATTTTATTTAATAGAAGCGCTTGTGGCCCCGCGGACTCAAGTGTTCTGTAAACGATCAGTGAGTTACGCAACTTTCACTATGGCTGGTCCTCGGATGGGTGACCACTTTATGGCATTTACATTTGCGAGCGTTTCCGTGCTTCGGAAGGCACGTTAAGCCGTTGGTCCCGGTTGCTAGTAACACGGCAGTCGTTAAGTCAAGTTGAAGGCCTTATCGGCTTGAAAAACTTCAACTGCAGGTAGTCAGAACCTGCGTCTTTCTATTTCAACACGGCATAGGCTCACCACCTATTACGTGGGACAGGAATACACATGGTGAAAAGTGGGCATATAATGCCTTTGCCACCCCTTTAGGGATAAGGCGTCATAGGTAAATATTTTTTATTTAAATAAATAAAATACGTACCTGAAGTAGATAGATTTGGCATCGATTATATATTGGTGATTAGTTTCTTAAACGAATAAGATCATACCTGCAACAAAAATAATAAAATCATAAGTATTATACCAGTATGAATAGTCATATACTTCATCCTCACCTTATCTTAGCGTCAAGATTGCGCTGTAGCAGTCCCGTTTCCTCTGTGTTCTGTAAACGACTACAACATTAGGGATGAAGATAGGTGACTGGTTGACCTCATCTGATAAGAGCCGGTAGTATTATATATTAGAAAAGTTTGTTGAATGCGCAGGTATATGCAGTTCTTAGAAAACTATTGTGCGTGATAGTATTGTATCTGCCTTTCTCTTCAGGATTAAAGACGTGATTATATGTATAAGGAAAATAAAGACTGAATTTCATAATGTACTGTAACTATTACTGGTTGTTATTATATTATTGTTGTTGTTATTATTGTTATTATTATTATTGTTGGTCCCGGTTGCCAGTAAAGTGGAAGTCGTTAAGCCTGGTTGAAGGCCTTATGGGCGGCTTGAAAATTTCAACAGCAGGTAGCCACAACCTGCGTCTGTCTATTTCAACACGGCAATGGGCTCACCACCTATTACGTGGGACAGGAATCCACACGGTGAAAAGTGGGCATATAATATGCCTCTGCCACGCCAAGGCGTGAGTGATATTTATTTATTTATTTATTTAACGATTACTTTGTATGTGTCTATAGTTCCTCACTGAAGGACCATCTCCAGGAGCGAGAAATACGCACCGATTTTACTGTCGTGCTGTTTCTACACACTCTCTGAGGGGCCGTATTAACAAGCGAGGCATCCGCGATCAGAAAGTGCACCGAAATAGGCGGCGCGATGATAATATCGCTGCTATTCTTTTTTTTTTTATAATTATTTAATGGCCTGGTTTCTAAGACCTTTTAGCCAAATCTTATTTTTTATATCATTTTTCTTCAATCTTATCTTCTAATTAGTCCTGTCCAGTCGATGTCGTGTCCTCATTGTCCGTCCTGGTCCTTGCCCTCAGTATAATGGTGATTCTTATACTAAGGTTGTCAGTGGACGTTTCGCGGCAAGAGAGAAAATAGCATTTCACTGCATATAAATCATAGTCTTTCACTATAGCACGTTAATACAACTTTTATGTCCAAGAAACCACCACTCCCGCACATAAAACAAGATAAATGCACTAGTTTTAGAAAATAATGTAAAGCAAGCGTCCGCACTTGTCACTCTTCCCGCCAAATGTCTCCGCTGCTATTCTATTCTCTCGCTCATGGCACATATGGAAATAAGTAACTATTATATTCTCCACTGAAGCGTTGGGGTTGTTAAATTAATTTAAATTTAAAGTATTCTTTATTTAATAATAATACATACATATTGTCACGCCTTTATCCCCGAAGGTTTGCATTTTTGTCCCACGTAACGTATAATAATAAATATAATTGATAAATAGCACTAACAACATAATAGTTATAGGATAGAATAGATAGAAATATAGAACATATAGATATAGGATAGAGTTATGATAATCACTCTCAATATATAAAAACTATACTCAATAAATATAACGTGAACTCTGCGACAAGCGCGATTGGCCGACTCACGCAGCACTGTGATGTCCGCTCTTTCAGCCTGTAGTTGCGTGCGTATGTGTGTAGTCCGTTTCGCGTGTTTGTATAAAATTTCCTTACTGCTCATATATGTACTGTGCTCATGGAGAAGGCCGCTAAGTGTTCCTTACGTAACTTAACACAGCAGGCGCCAGCACGTCTAAGTTTCTTTAATGATACTTTAACTTATACTATCAAGCTCAGCGTTATCTATATTACTCTAATCTGAAGGAATGGCAGAGGGTTAAGATTCCACGCTCCTCCTAAATACTTACCCTTACTGATATCTAAGAAATACGGTTATTGGTTCTGTAAAAGTATTAAAATTAAAAGTAAGTGTTGATTTATTTTTAGTGAAAAATAACAATATTTTGTTAGGGTAGATGATACAATTTTTATTACAGACCGGCTCAAAAAGAAGGACTTCATAGGTTGGACCTGTGTTTTTTTCTGAGGTATTGTAGCTGAGGTATTGTAGCCGAGGTTGATGTAGAATCCTTAGTTACAATTTGATATCGATTTGAGGACTGCATGCAAAATGTTACTTAATGCTGAAGAAACGTTTCAAGTTCAAGATAGTTTTCACATTAAAAACTACGCTCATTCCATTTTCAATGAATAGTACGGCAGCAAATTTGTATGGATTTAATAATGCTTTCCGCATTTGACGTTAGACGGCGCAGTCTCGATTTCATACAAATTTGCGCTAACGGGTTCACCCTGAGTTTTACCATACTTTTTAATATTCTCTCTATCCAATCCAGCTTAGCTTTAAGTTTGTTAGGAGTGGGTTTACTTCGGCAATGCGTAATGGATTGTAAGAGAATCTCAGATCCCGTGAATGCAAGACCGATCCGTAGCAAATAGGTTACCATCGCTAATAGGTAAATGCGAGTTGCAATTGTATACCATAGAGGTGTCATACGGGCTCCACTTGATCGAAAGTGGTCACCGCAGCCTATGGACATTTGCAAGATGAGAATCTATGCGTGAAATTTGGATTTCCCATAAAGTATGGCTCCCGTGGGAAAAAACGTTTATCCCCACGGGAGCCAAAAATCCTTATAAATTAGCAGAAGAGAAGTATGAATAAAGTTGGGTAATGTTTAAATTTAATTAGAATTTCAAACATGCATTAGTGAATATTTATATGATTTGAAGTTAGGATCGTTAAGATATTTTATTACTTTGGGTGTAGATTTTATAGCTTTCAACACGCCTGTCGACATTAAATCGGAAAGGGTGAAGGAACGTGACTGTGGTCCCTTGGCGGATAGAATTAGCGGTTTACGTCTTGCTATTTATTGCCCTAGTTGTAATGAAAGGCGCATAATGTATCTTCTTTAAGGCAATAGTTTAATAGTTCATTAAATCTTTTCTAACTTAACCAATATAGGTTAAGTTTCGAAAGATATAATGAAGGCGGTTGAATATAATCTATGTTTATCAATCACGCTTTATCCCCGAAGGCATATTATACGCCCACTTTTCACCGTGTGTTTTCCTGTCCTACGTAGTAATAACGTATCATTATTTTATACTGTACAACATGTGTTTCTTTTATTTTACCCACAGTGCTCGAATTGTTGCTAGTTCCCTCACTCGCGCACTGATAGAGAAGAAAGTTATATTATAAGAATTATATTATATTATCTGTGGTTATATTAGGACTGGCGTGCTGACTTTACGTGCGGCTGTTGGCGAAATCGCATGCGTAGACGATCAGTTGCTTGTCATTCCTCTGTAGCAAATAGTCTAAACGTGCGAGTAAACGGTGCCGCCCTGGTATAGAGTATGGCGTCTCTCTGCTTTTTTGTGTGGTGAACCTTACACATCGAAAAGTAGGAATGTTTTGACATGATTGATGTTTTATGCAATTTTACATTTAGAGAGATAAAGCTTACTTTAAACATTAAAAACTTCTAATTCCTAATGGAAAACCGCGATTTTTTTATAAAACTTTAGGCGGAGCCGCGTGCGGTTTCTACTATAATATGTCTTTATCATTACGACAATAACGAAACACAAGAGGTCCATCAAAGCAACAAAAAGATAAATGAAGCCCGGTTATTGTTCAAGTCGAAATGGTAAGTTCCCGACGAGTTTCCTTCCCGTTTTTCCCTAAACATCAACTTCTTATCTCTCCTTATTCCTTTTTTTATATTTTGGCAACATTTTTCTTGCATCCTGCGACAAGGCAAGCTCCTATCGACATCCTGTCGCCTCGAGTGTTACAAAATAAATGATGTACTTCATACTCGTATGTTGTGACGTGGTGTAGCTTGTGACATATGTCTTGGGCGTTCGTGAGATTGAATTTTTTAAAAAGTTTTTTAGTAAACAGCACTATTATTCCATAGAAATCTAAAAACAGAGGTTGTCTTAGAACAGCTTTTGAGGAAAATCTAGAAAGTTTACAGCGAGTTTTTAGTAGTAGCAGAGTTGATTTAGTGTTTACTATTTAGAGAACTACTAGAAGTTTATGATGTAACCAGGAGGGAGGTTGTGAGAGTGAGATAGACATGGGAAAAATGCCTCTATCAAAATCAAAAATATTTTCATTCATGAAGACCCTGTAGACCATTTTAGACAGTTATGAACAGTCATAACAATAAAGAGAGCTATTTTAGTTGCCAGTTCCAAGGGCAGTCTACCTTTCATGGAGAAGAATCGGCACGAAACTCCATGGATGCTCTTTTAAAATGTAGATATGGCTTACAATAATTAATTTACATTGATCTTTGGAGTTATGTGAGAACAGTCGGCTAAACTAAGTTTGCCTCAAATTTAAATAATATTATTTGAAACTGAATACTTTATGAAACAATTTGTCATTTACAGCTTTACTTTAAGTCTAATGTTCTTCATTTTAACTCATATTGACAAGTTGCTTCGAAAACCTTATTTAGATTTTATACCTGGAACCGTATTAGCAATAGCAATATTTGTTTTTATTTTATTAAAAGCGACTTCTGTCTGACGTCGCCACCCCTTAATTTAATATAAATGGCAGAATCGTCTCGTCTGTTGCACGTACATTACTGCAGGCGAGGGTGGTTTGCGTTCCGGTAGAACTTGGTGGAGCTTCAGTACACCCTTCTGCTGACGCCATTGCTCAGATATTTTATTCAAACACTAGCGAACGACCCGGGATTGCACTCGCGTAGTGGCCGTTCACGTGGTATAATACGGGAATAAAATGTAGACTAAGTTACTCCTTAAAACAACAACTATCTGTCAGTGACAGTGCCGTTAAAATCGGTACAACCAGTACCGTTTCAGAGCTTAGCCTTCAATTTTAAATATTGTTTTTTTTATGTGTTACTCTATTCGTGTTAATATGAAGCGCTCGTGGCCCTGATAACTCATTGTTCTGTAAACGATCACTGCGTTGGTTGGTCACGGATGGATGACTTCTTGTTTACGGAACTTTGTGGTTTTACCATTTACGAGCGTTTCCGTGCTCTAAAAGGCAGGATTTGCAGTTGGTCTCAGTTGCAAGTAACGTGGTAGTCATTAAGCCACGCTGAAGATCTTGGGAGGCCTAAAAATTTTCAACAGCAGGTAGCCAGGAAGGAGATAAGACAACGTTAATGTGCATTTAGTGAAAAACTGTTGCTTTAGAATTCAAAACAGACACCACAATGTTATTTATATGTTTAGATAATAAATTTATGAAAACGAAAATCTGTTGAACTGAGAGTGAAAAACTCAAGGCACAACATCTATCACAACGAAGGTATAATGAATGGAGGTCACAGGGCGAGTCATCACTCATTTTATTTGTAAGCACGCACAACATTGTGTTATGAAAATGTTCGGTTCGTCGAGAGTTTTTTGGTTTTATTGTCGGAAAGAGCAGGGTTTTAGCTAAAAGGGCACGGTAAATATCGATTTAGGTGTATATTTACAATGAATTAAGAAGAACGGGGACGCGGGTAAGTGGACGGCAGAGATAAACAAATATAAATAAATAAATAAATATTGTTGGGACTTTTTTACGCAGCGCCATAGATGGCTAGAGCCCAAACTAAGCTAAATTAGCTTAGTTTGGCTATAGGCTGGCGCTATAAGATAATTAAATATATACATATTATATGTGTAGGAAACATTCAAACTCCTAAACAATTATTTGTGAATTGTACAGATATTTGTTCCGACCCAGGATTCGAGCCCGAGATCCTATTTCAATATCTCATTTATTCGTTAGATGTCAAATTATTCAATATCGAATTGTTAGAAGTCGAAATTGAGCTATATTATTTCAAAGTTATAAGTAACTTCATATAAAAAGGTACACAGAGGAAATTCATTAAATATAGTCAATGAATAAAAATATCACAATAAGTATGATGTATTTACAGGCTTATAACATCTATGGGACCCATGACTACCTCTATTTTAAGTCAAGAATTCATAAATAAATAAATTTTGTGGGCCACTTTTCATACAGCGCCATCTTGTCCAAACTAATCTATATCCCATAGTATAAGCTTATACTATGGGATATAGACAACTGATAAACATACTTATTATTTCTAAATACGTACATATTATACATAGAAAACACCTAAACTTCGAAACCAAATATTTGTGACCACACAAATATTTGTTCCGACCCCCGGGTCGTGGTGTATGCGAATGCCGCGCATTAGGTCCCGACCTAATGCGCGGCATTCGCATACACTACCACCGCGCCACCGAGGCAGTGAAGTTGACAAAATAAATTAAGGTGGTGACCGGTAGGTAGTTTGATAATAAAATAAGTTAAATAAATATCCATCACGCCTTATCCCCGAAGGGGTGGCAGAGGCATATTAAATGCCCACTTTTCACCGTGTGGATTCCTGTCCCACGTAATAGGTGGTGAGCCCATTGCCGTGTTGAAATAGACAGACGCAGGTTCTGGCTACCTGCTGTTGAAATTTTAAAGCCGCCCATAAGGCCTTCAACCAGGCTTAACGACTGCCATTTTACTAGCAACCGGGACCAACGGCTTAACGTGCCTTCCGAAGCACGGAAATGCTCGCAAATATAAATGCCACAAAGTGGTCACCCATCCGAGGACCAGCCATAATGTAAGTTGCGTAACTCAGTGATCGTTTACAGAACACTGAGACCGCGGGGCCACGAGCCCGATTAAAATAAGTTTATAATACAATATTAATTCTATTTAAATACATAATAATGAACAGAGAAAAAGTTCATACATCACACTAGGGGCGCGCCTCACAGGGACAGGTGGCAATTATCCCGGAAAGTTCTCGATCAAGCCACGCCCCAATTGCTTTGTGCGGGACAGAATTCTACTTTCAATGCAGTTTATCGGTCGGTTGCTTCGATCCCTATCTGTAATCTTCATTATTAAACTTTTAAATTTGGTTCAGATTTAATAATCATTTCGTCTTACGTTTTTTTGTGATAAATATGATTTTACTACTATAGCATTATAAAGTGTTGCACTAAGAACTTTTTTATTGGTGGAGTGTGTGAGTGGTTATTTTACTACGGGTCAATTTGGTCGATAAATAGGCTATCCAACACAAAAAGAATTTTTAAATCCGACCAGTAGTTCCTGAGATTAGCGCGGTGAACCAAACAAACAAACAAACTCTTCAGCTTTATAATATTAGTATAGATTGTACATACGTTCTAACACAGTGATAAAGTAAAAGAAAAGGAGTACAAAGTTCTTTCTGGTCGGAGCGGAATGCCTTCTAACCGGAACCGCCGTGGAATCTTGAGGCTGGAGTCCTACAACGTGATCGGCCGCTTCCAAAGGAGATCGACAGCTGAAGACAGTTGGTTCACGTCTGCAGGACTATAAGACAAACTTATGGAGCTACATTCTGATTACACGGAACAGCAGATATACAAGAACCAGCATAATACCAATTTATTATTAACTTATAACACTACTCATTTGAGCATTTGAGATAAACGTTATGAAAACAGTTATAAGGTACAAAGGTAGAAACTATTTATTAATGTCTCACACTCTGACGCTTAAATCCCATTTCTCAAACAGATTGTGTCCCAACACTATTGCTCGCGACGCTTAATTATTAAATGTAATCCACGATACAGGATATTCGCCTGTCAACTTAAGCCATGGTTTAACGACAAAGGAATGACGACCTAACTAGTGCTTACCTGTCAAACTTTGGTAATTTATTAGTCTAGTCTGGAAATAAAGTTTTGTATTGCGGGGTTAATGTAAAAGCAATTTATTTTATCTAGGAGAAACTAAGGGTGATTTCCAACAAAAATGTATGTACCTATAGGTGCAATAGGGCCCCATGAAGATTTTCAGGTTCTAATCTGGTTCCGATTCTGATTTCAGAAGGTTTTGACAGGGTCGGGATTGCTGCAGCTCAGGTGTTACGAACCTCCATAGACTACGGTGACCACTTTCCAGTAGGCCGTATACTAAACTTCCACCTCAGTGGTATAAAAAATCCAGTGGTAGACTGTGGTAGATTGATTATATAAAATAATTTTTATACTAGTTAAAATGAATTATTGAATTAGTTAGTCATTTTTAAGACGTCGAAAGTCTCTACTTATGCCCCTTAGTAATATATTAGCTTTATCGTAAAGTATTTGTCACTAACAACCATAAAAAAGAATAGCGCCGAAAATCGATAGCACTTTAAACTTTTCGCCAAAACACCACTAAGCTTTTACGTGTTTAATCAACCCCTGCACGAGATTTCGCCATCAGTAAAAGAATTAGTGAAGTGAAAAACAATGTCTTTGTTTCGGCCACAGAAACTGTTCGTTGCTCAGTATCAACAAACAAAAATGTGTGCAATCTTTTTTTTGTTAAGTTGTTTTTACTAGCCACGTGGCTTTGCTCGTAAGAATAAATTTGACTCTCTCTATCCCGTCTACTGTTTTTAGCGTTTAAGGTATGACAATGTAGGTAGAAAATAAACACTGTATTAATAATAATAAGTCATCCTCAGTATCTAATTATAATATGCTACATAATAACTCTAATGCATCTTTACTAAATAAAAGCTAATATATACAGGATCCTACTCAACGTGGCAATGATGCCAGCGTTCTGTATACGTTTGTAGCTGACAGCGATGTAGAGGAGTTCTTTGTTGAATAAATTATATTTTTTTATAAATGTAAATATTCCTTATCTTCTATCACGCCTTATTTCCGAAGGGGTGGCAGAGGCATATTATATGCTCACTTTTTACCATATGTATTCCTGTTCCACGCAATTAATGTCCATTGCCATGTTGAAATAGACACGACGCAGGTTGTGGCTACCTGCTCTTGAAATTTTTCAAGTCGTCCATGAGGCCTTCAACTTGACTTAAACGGCTTAACGTGCCTTCCGAAGCACGGAAACGCTCGCAACTGTAAATGCCACAAAGTCACCCATCCGTGACCAGCCATAGCGAAAGTTGCTTAGCGCAGTGATCGTTTACAGAACACTGTTTACAGACACGAGCGAAGGAAAATGTAAGAAAAATCGTCTAAAAAATATCTTTTTCCAGGGAATATTTTTTTTTCGGCTTGAGTTATCACATTATAAATTCAAGGGTAGGCAAATACATTGGCGGATTTCGCTCCAAGTATCGCAGCCAAGAACTTTACACGTTACTCATTCGAGTATATTTGTTTCCCTCATGTAAGTTCGAGTTCTTTTCTGCGTCCATTAAAAGTTTTGATTCATTTATAAAGCGTTACGCTTTGCAGAAGGCCCGGGTTCTGGGTAATTTTCGTCTAATTAAAGGGTTTTGACTTTGTTCTACTTAGTTAAGTTGTTTCCGAGTTGCAGTTTACCTTGTAACAAAAACTTTAATCGTTTTCAGAAAACGATGATGGTGTAAATGTATTTACGTGGTTTATAATGAATTTACGATTTGTCTCAATGCAATGAAGATATTCTAAGCGTAAGTCCCGGTTGCTTACCGTTTTAAATCTTTAAATTTCGTAATCGTATCCGTTTTCTAACATGGAACTCATATCTTCGTAACAAATTTCAAGATTTTACTATATTTATTCTATACACATAGATGGTCACGCCATTTCTTTGAAGGGTAAAGCAGAGATCCACTAATTACAGTAGTACCTTTTATTCCACAAGACGGTGAGTCTATTGCCGCTTTGAAACTACCAGGCGCAGGTTATGTATAATCAAAAATTTTCTAGTCTATTAGGCCTTCAACTTAGCTCAACGGCTATCACTTTACTGGCACTATAGACAAACGGCTTCGGAAACCCGAACGTACTCAGATACCTAGACGTGCATGTATGAAACGATTAATGATTCAGCTGGAAGAGAAAGAAGTATGCATGAATCGTGAAGCCTGGTGATCTGTCCTCTCTGACTACCTACATAGGGATACATTTAGTTAGGTACTCGAAACGATCGTTAACAGAACACCGATCAAGCGAGTCTTGCAACCGTTTCTATACGACTATATTATTTACTTTTCTTACCATATTCTATACTTGTATTGTACGGCAATAGAAAATAGTCACCGAACAGTTATAATTAAATGTGGTGCTCTGACTTTTTCCCGACCGGGTTGCAGGATAGAACTGAGGGCAATTCACAATGACCCTCAACCTCTAAGGATATGCCATAAAATAAGGCTATCCTCGGAAGCCCCCCACGAAGAGACACTGAATGTTACCCCGTCCGTCGTCGGGAAAAACACGAAACAAAATAATATCTGATCATCACTTTCTTCAGGGATTAAAAGCTATTTACGTAGTATAAAAAAAACTATTATATCTTAGGTTGAAACTAAAAAGATTAAAAAGCTTAGATATAATGATAAATATCAGATTATGGATATAGATATGGTAAATACATGCTAAGTATTCCGAAATATTTGATATCATATCTTGACATAATATATTTACAATAAAAAAAAATGTTATGTTCCTTGAATTTGATGTGCCTTAAAATCATCACCTTAATCGATTTGAGGCACACCGTTGGACACAGGAAATAATCACTTCATTTTAGTGTATTTAAAGTTTAAAGTAAAAAAAAGTAGAAGGTATTCCTCTTCTGGTTCAACGCACCAGACGCGTGTACCAACTACACCACAGAGACCTACTCAAAACTGACGAATTGATCCACCTTTATACGTCGCCATCGACCGGCACTTAACAAACAGTACCTACAGTTTCGGGTAGGTCTCCGATCGTAGCCTACTTTTGCAACACAGAGGTGCGGCACGCGCTGCTGATACGTAATTATAAACATTCTTCTTCCTTATCTTAGCGTCTTCTTAGCTGTATCAAAATCCTATATGGCTTTAAAGCCCTGGGGTTTAACATAACGGCTGGTAGCAGATTCTTTTTTTTTTCTTTTTCATTTTCTACGTTTTGAAAGCGATTGTCGTTTGATCTCTCAACCTCATAAGTTCGCCTGTGTCGATACCTCGTCTGTTTTTCGACACGTGTACCAATAGCAGATTAGGTGGCTTAGGCTCCAGAGAATTACAGGAGCCCCTACACACATTAATAATAAATAGGTAATAATTCTTAATGTTTCATAAGGAATCAACTATATTCAGCAGAGGCTACTTTTATATAAGTTTTTTAATCAAAACGGCTAGTATTAACTTTTACATAAATCAAGATGGATAATTATGACAAAAGATAAAATGTTCTTCACTATCATAAACAATAATTAAAACCTTTATATTTGCCAGTTTTATGTATTATTTGATTAGTTTGATAACAATGCTGGAGAGGCTTCTGTTAGTTTGTGTTTGTCACCTTGTAATAAATATTTTAGGTTAATTTTTACGAAATTTTCATACTTATAGTGTGCCTCTGACACTCCCTCGGGGATAAAGGCATGAATGATTTGTCAGTGTAAGTAAGTAGCCTTGCATTCGAACAATAAATATAAAACAAAAAAACGACTTCTATTAGTATTTTTTTTATTTCATAATGCTTCGTCAACATTTCCGAATTAATTACAAATGACTCATGTACCTAGTTAAAAATAATCAATCTAAATGACATAAATAAAATATAGTTTAAAAAACTAAAAAAACACGCTTTAATAGCAAATCGAACTAAAAATCAGAAAATAACATTTAATAAAATAAAAATAAAGTGATGAAAAGAAATTTAATTTCATTGTAAAAACGCGTGGGGGGCTCGATATTGATTGTTATAAATATATAATTAGTAGTGATTTGTAAACATAGTTAGTCTAGAAATTGATATAAAAGCCGCCCATTCTTTTTTAAATCGACTCCAAACGAGTCAGTTACATACATACAAACAAACATACAGGTGAAACTAATATAAGCGTGTTAAAAATACATCATTTTTACTTAAAAAATCCTGTTGACTTAGATCTCAACGTTAAATATTTAATTTCAAATCTACACCATTATATTGACAATTATTATGATTACTGCTCCTCTTTAATGAATAATAACGTGATGATATATAGTTATCCACGATAAACGGGCTATCCAAAACAAAAATGATTCTATAATTCGAACCAGTAGATCCTGAAATCAACGTGTTCAACCAAACAAACAAAACTCTTCAGCTTTATAATTTTAGTATAGATATTGAATAAGATTTATTTTCCTTTAACAACTTCCATTTCATCGATTCTCCTTATTTCAATGTTCTTCTTTTATTTGATAGGGTTTGCTCCAGAGCTGATTTTATTAATATTTTCAGAAAATCATTGTCCATATAGTTTCTTTAAAATCCTTAATAACTAACAAATGGCTTTTGCCCGTGAATGCGGTGAAGGCAATAAGGTATGCACACTATGTACAGAGTAGGTATAAATTCTCTCCGTTTATTTCTCAGCATACAACTGCAACAGCAACAAGCTGACTGCCTCTGTGGCGCGGTGGGAGTGCATCCGACTGCTACGAAAGAGGTCGTGAGTTTGATTCCCACCCAGGATAAAACTTTGTGTGATGAGCACGATGGTTTATTCTGTGTCTGGGTGTTATTTATCTATAATATGTATGCATTTAAAAATATATAAGTATGTTTATCACTTATCTAGATCCCATAACACAAGCTAATATTAGCTTACTTTGGTCTAGATGGCACTGTGTGAAAAGTGTCCTACAATATTTATTTACAATATTTTATTTACAACTTAGCAGACGAAGGTTTTGATGTATGGATGGGCAACCCTAGAGGAAATCGCCACTCCCGTGTTCATGTCAGCCGAAATCCGGACCACAACGTCAAAAAGTTACAGTACTTTAACTTCACCATCGAACAAATTGCTTTATATGACCTTCCTACAATGATCGACTACGTGCTAGAACATACTGGGAATGAGCAGCTTCAGTACATCGGGCATTCTCAAGGAGGCACCGTTCTCTTGATCCTGACAAGTTTCAAACCTGAATATAATAAGAAAATAGCTTCTGCTCATTTACTGGCCGGAGTTGGATATCAAGAATATTTTCCAAATGAATTTTTGAGAGCACAGGCGAATATGTGGATATCATTTTCGTAGGTTTATATATACTTCTTGAGATTTAGGAAATATCAGTTGTAGTCCGATGGGACTAGGACCGGTCGCCCCAGACTAGTCTATCACCATGGGCGGAAGGTCGAGAACGCTGCCCTGCTGCTGTCACAAAGCCATGGGCAGAGAGATGAGCGACATCACGGGATGCCGTTTTGCTGGGTCACAGTGTCTTGACCTCTGGACCATCCTGAGACCCGGTTAAGGCCATACGGAACACCGTTTTTTTAATACCACTGAGGTAGCAGACAAGCGTACGGCCCACCTGATGGAAAGTGGTCACCGTAGCCTATGGACGTTTACAACACCGAAAGTGCAGCACTCGCGCTGCCGACCCTTTATAAACCTTCTAAGACCCCTTTTGAAGAACCCCATACTGTAGACCTTCGGGAAAACCCAGGCAGGGAGTTAATTCCAAAATCTAAGCGTACGCGGAATAAAGCCTCTACCGGACCTAACCGTATGCGTGCGCTCCGGACGCAAAGTGTGATCATATCAAACAACTCCTCAGAGCACAGAAGTAAAGGCGATAGAACACACATGAGGAGGCAAAGCCTCTACTGTCGCGAAGGGGTTCGACACCTCCCGGCAGTAGAGGATCGTTGACAATCCTCATAGCACGCCCTTCTACCGAGTCGAAAGGTCGAAGCTGGTGAGCACTCCGAGCTTTTTGGACGCCAGCTTCGCCTTGCCCTTTAAATGACTACGGTATTATACGTCACTAGAGATTTCAACACCAAGGATCCCAATTCTATTGGAGATGGAGAGAGGTGTGCCCTGGAATTGCGGTGCTACAGTAAATGGGGCTTTTTAGCGGTGAATGCACAAACTTGAGTCTTGGTAGAAGGGAAAGGGGGAGTTAAATTGGACCAGATATTGTCTAACCCAATCGGACACTCTTGTAAGAGTAGCCTCGATTTAGACACAAGTTATTCACGACTTTCTTGTTGACCGTAAGGGTATAGTGGTTAAATGGGCCCCTTTCTCTTGGTGCCGATAGTCCCACACATTAGCCGTGCTCCTCAGAGATGGCGGTGCATATACCTATATATGTCGGAGATGCAGAGAGATTTCGATTTGAAATATCGTAAGCGTCCGCGATATTTAGTTATTGCACGTGGTTAGATAGAATCAGTGCGCACACCCGGCGCGGTCGAGCTCTAGATGTCAACTGCGTCGCGTCGCTAACACACTAACACACTAGAACAAGAAGGTAGTATTCGATACCAGTAAGGCGCGTGGATATGAAATCCTGTTACGGCATCAGCTACTTTTTAACGAATTAATGATCAACCACTGTTCACGACAGCTTGTAATCTAAACTCATCAAGTTTGTTTTTCAAGTGAAAACTTCTTTAGCGGCGTTGGGTATAAAATCTTAAACTCGCGTCAGGACACGTGTCCTGATCGAAAAAGCGTAAGATTTTATCATCATCATCTTTACGTCGATCCCGGTCAATTTTTGAAGGAAAAACTTCTTTTAGCGCGGTACGCATATTTTTAGATGAGATAAAATCTCTGGGCTCGCGACCATAATCATCATCATCATCTAACGTTGATTCCGGTCATCTACAGGTCTTATTAAATAATGCTGTTTAATCAATTAGGACTCTTTCAGTGTAGAATTATTTTTTATCATCATCATCTTTACGTCGATCCCGGTCAATTTTTGAAGGAAAAACTTCTTTTAGCGCGGTACGCAATTTTTTAGATGAGATAAATCTCTGGACTCGCTACACCCCGTTACGATACGCAGCTATAGTGTGTGCATATATGCATGTACCAACGCGTCTAGATAAATAAATTATTAATAAATTGAGTTTTCACTTCTGTCGGCACTCCCGGAGTGGTTTTTTTTTAACATTTTATTTCACTTTATTTGCAAAACATTGAAATATGGTTGTTCCGATAACAAATGTGAACATACCTGAGTATCTGAAATACCTGAAATAATAGCAACTTCGATCTTGCTAGCTTCAATCCAAGCCAGCTCCAACCGGTTGATCACGGTAAGCTGTACTTAGTCAAGTACTCCACGTAACGTGGCACCACTTAGCAGCCATAAATTTACTATCATCGAGGTCAAAGATGGTAGGTAGATGTCACTTGGTTTCATTTTCTTCATGGTGGATTTTGAAGTTCACACATCAGCATAATTTCGAAAACTCTCGGCCATTATTGTACTGGCCACTTAGAACAGAAAAATATGTGCGAACTATTTGGTATAAGACATATTTTGGTAAGCACTTTCTTGTGTGTTGAAAACGATTATTATATTCATCTGCGTGGCGATGTTTTCCCATGCCCATTTCCCACAAGAACTTTTTTTAAAACGTAAACGCTATGGAACGTCGTTTTTGGAAAAAAGTTGCTGTGTACGCTGTGTGTATGAGTGTGTGTATCAAGCCTACTACAAGCAAATGAACACCGAGCAAGTTAGTGTGCAGCCTGCTTTCTCTCTCTCTCTCTCTCTCTGAGTGTGTGTGTGTGTGTGTGTCCCTGTCTTTTTTATCTTATAACTTTAAAACCTGGCTATCTTTTAAGCCTGGCGATCTGTCCTCTCTGACTACCCCGTCAGGGATACAGCGTGAAGATAGTTAGTTAGTTTTTATAACTTTAAAACCTTCGTTTATTTTTTTTACAATTAAATTAAACTTTTTTTAAAACGTAAAGAATTACGTTCCAGACGGGGTTTCCCCGACAGCAAAATTCTTTTTAATTTATAGACCGTTCCTTACCATTTTCAGAGAAGTGAATCGCCCACGCTAGAACCATCTGGAGCGGCACAACATTCGCGACAAACTATTCCGTCGCTACCACTACGGTGTTGCTAACAATTTGCACATGTATGGAACAGTTATACAATCTGAGCCTTATAACCTGTAATGTCACAATGCATTACTCAATAAGCGACAACTTGCTAGATGAACGGGATGTGCTGGCGATAGTCGCGGACATACCCAACGCGAGAGCTCGCAGGGTTGCCTGAGACAGCTTCGAGCATTCAGATTATGTTATAAGTCTTGATGCTAAGGAGCTCGTGTCAGATTATATAATTGCTGATCTCAAATATACTCTTGGTTAAGTATAGTATATTGTTACAGTTTAGAAAAGTTGTTAATTTGGAAAACCAAACAGACACTTCATATAAGGCAATAGAGATAACAGTCATTGTTGGCGGTAGCCCTGTAGTATGTCCTGGTAAGGACTTGCAGATCAGATCAATAATGCTTCAGCTCCAGTAGCAAAACGTATATTGACGTGAAATTACAATAATTTATAACGTAAGAAATCAGTAACAACGTAGGTGGTAACGGTGTGTTTAGCTTCGAGTCGAAAATTGTGTGTCACCGCTGTGACGATACGATCCGTTGCGCCCCATCAAAGGTCTTGCTCGCGATCAGTGGCGTTAACAGTCATCAAAATCGTTTCGTCGCATTTCGTCCTCTTCGCATTTAGTCCACCACACGAAAACATGACTATTTCGCATTTGTTCCTATTCACATTTGGTCCACTTAGCGTTTGGAACACTTCGCATTTGGTACACTTTATATATTATATATATATATATATATATATATATCCAAATTGCTGCGGTGGCATAAGTGGTATTGAATGCGACAGCTGCGCGGATGCCTCGGGTTCGATTTCCGAGTCGGTACAATTATTTCTGAGTTTGGGTGCGTCCTGCGAATACAAAAGGGCACTGTACCCTTAGTCCCTTGACAAGATCTAGGCGGACAATGTCTGTCAGAATCCCTGAAGCTATTCTCCCAGATGGAAGGGCACCAGATTTTAGTCGGTAGGAGTTTGGCGTAGCATGAATTAGGATTTATGTACACGTAAGGCTCTAAGAAATCGATCAGGATATATTATGTTCTTTTAAAAAAAGCGCTCGTGGCCCCGCGAACTCAGTGTTCTGTAAACGATCACTGCGTTAAGCAGCTAGCTTTAGCTATTGCTGGTCACGGATGGGTAACCACTTTGTGGCATTTATATTTGCATTGAGCAATTCCGTGCTTCGGAAGGCACGTTAAGTCGTTGGTCTCGGTTGCCAGTAACATGGCAGTCGTTAAGCCAAGTTGAACGCTTTATGAGGGGCTAAAAAAATTTCAACAGCAGGTCACCACAGCCTGCGCCTGTCCATGTCAACACGGCAATGGGCTCACCACCTGTTACATGGGACAAAAATGCATACGGTGAAATGTGGGCGTTGAATATGCCTCTGCCTACCCCTTCGGGGATAAAGGCGTGATAATAAGTATGTATGTAATAAAAATATACACGTCATTTTCTTTTTACAGCCTAAACGGGTTAAACTCCATCGCCCTGGTGAACACGTATCTGGCTGCGTTAAGTTTAACATTATTGTTTATCTCGTATGGAAATTTCTAGATAATATAAAGAAAATTTTGTTCATTTATCAATTATATCCATAAAAGTTTATCAATTAATCTTTTCTTTGAAACTTATCGCTGAATTACCTGAAGTTAAAGGATTGATTGTGAACTTTATTATTAATTCAATAAATAATCTGTTTTATAAGTGCTAAATTAAGTATCAATAAAACCAAGAGATATAATAATTTACAATAAAGAAACTCACTAGTAATTTTATTGTACTCTCTGTTGTACTGTGCGTACTCGTAAATTGACCTGGTTTAATTATAACCCCAAAACTCTCTACACCCCACGAAGTGTATTACTATTGTTAGTCTTGTTTATGTTTATCAGTTACACCTATCCCCCTAAATTCCCGAAGGAGTGGCAGAGGCATACCTACTATACACACCCACTAACCTAGTGGTGAGTCTATTGCCGTGTAGAAATGGACAGGCGCAGGTTGTGGCGACCTGCTGTACATTTTTACGCTCAAGGCAGCTTAACGACTGCTATGTTACTAGCAACTAAGACCAACGGCTTCACATGTCTTCCGGAGTACGGAAACGCTCGTCAATGGAAATGCTACAAAGCGGTCACCTATGCCATGTATACCGCAGTGATAGTTTACAGAACATAACTGTGTTAGCGTAACTACAAGCACTTCAATTTTGCTGTGTATTAAAAGTACGTTCAAAAGATTCGTTGGATATCAAATTGGGGTACACGTTTTCTAAATTAAAATTTACACACTTGTTTCAACCGCAGTTTAAAATCCATCAGTACTTCAGACTGTTTTTTAACGTGTGGTAACGGCTAAAACCACACGATACCTACCTAACTGTCTGTTGCCGGACGCCCCGAGTAACTCTTCGGAAAGATGTCCCAGTGCTCCCGGCAGACTTTGGCCACCGCGGCCTCACCTGGGGTTCGGATGTTATCCCGCATCTTTGGGGGTTGGTTCGGGCGCTATCCCGCTTCTTGGGGCATGAGGCGTGCATGAAATTTTCACGCCATGCCGATGTCTGGGGCAATATTGCCGATAGTTGCTTTTATGTTTTTTTTTTATTTGGATGTTTATGATTGCAATCTATGACACTTACTCGTTTCATGTAGCAAGGACATTGATTATCTTAACGCATGCCATAAACGAATTAAGATAAAAATGTTTTTGATACGTTGGCCTTTGGTCAGACATTCGCTTAGTGCCCATGATGTTTGAAATACTTATGTCAGTGTATTTTTTGTGTGTTGTGTGCGTGTCGGCTGCATCTTTACAAGTGCCAGTGGAGGCGCCGGCTGAATCATTAAATGTATCTCGAATAGTACGTATTTTATTTAAGTTTTCAAAAATTAAGCATGTGTGAAAATCAAGAGCTCTAAATTATAATTTTAGTAAACCATATACCTACTATGCTGAAGACGATATAAAGGGATAATAATTGACCCTAAGCTTAACATTTTTATTAATAACTAGTGATCCCGGCGAGATTTGCACCGTTATATAGTCAGGTTCCATAAAAAAGTGTGAGAAAAGGAACGTATTCAGAATGTACAGTACAGAACGTAACAGAACACTGAGTTGGCGGGGCCACGAGACTTTCAACTTTATTGTAAATAATGGACAAATACTTTAAGTAATTCACAATAGTACTTCGCTACATTTTTTTTTTAATAATTATTTAATGGCCTGGTTTCTAAGACCTTTTAGCCAAATCTTATTTTTTATATCATATTTCTTCAATCTTATCTTCTAATTAGTCCTGTCCAGTCGATGTCGTGTCCTCAGGCTACGTCCTGGTCCTTGCCCTCAGTATAATGGTGATTCTTATACTAAGGTTGTCAGTGGACGTTTCGCGGCAAGAGAGAAAATAGCATTTCACTGCATATATATCATTGTCTTTCACTATAGCACGTTAACACAACTTTTATGTCCAAGAAACCACCACTCCCGCACATAAAACAAGATAAATGCACTAGTTTTAGAAAATAATATAAAGCAAGCGTCCGCACTTGTCACTCTTCCTGCCAAATGTCTCTACTTCGCTACAAATTTCTTGAACAGCAAAGAGAAGCACTACGGAAAGAAAGGGGCTGGTCCTTATTAGGTGAGATGTGGAAGCCTCGGGCGAAGGTGTAACCGTCGTTGTAATGCGGAATATTGTATCATTATTGTATTAATAGATCTAATGACATTGGATCGTTTATAGAACACTGAGTCAGCAAGGCCACGAGCACTTCTGTATTATTATAGTTCTGCGATAGATATCCGCCAAATTAGGCATGAAAAAAGAAATTTAAGAAAAATGATATTGTACGTATAATGAATATGCATTACTTTCCACCTCGCATATATTTCTTTATAATATTACAGATACAGAGGATAATAGATGATGGTTATACAGCAGAAACTCATCATGTCCCAACATATGATCACTATATATTAGAGATGCACCGAATCCCTCATGGAAAAGCCAACGCCAAAAGCGTAACAAACAGACCTGTTGTGTTCCTCATGCATGGACTCATGGGTGCTTCGGATGCGTACATCGCTCTAGGACCAGACTATAGTATAGGTGAGATATATCGACATCTAGTCTATGTATCGATAGAACGACACTTGCTAGATGTGCAACTAGAGACCATCGAGATTAGGGGGTCGGGCGGCAGTCTTTCCGAACACTATCTAAACTCAAAAGCCAATAATAAAAGTTGGCATGCCCACAGGATTTGGAAACAACCGAAAGATTAACAAGAGAGTGCATACAGCCGACCTGATGGCAAGTGGTCACCGAAGCCTATGGACGTTTGCAACAATAGAGGCGTGAGAGCGGAGAGTACTCGCGCTGCCAATTTTGTTAGAGCATATTCTGCATATCTAATTTTTGAAGTTATACTTTTTTTTGGCGTGTCAGGGAAAAATGATGAGAGTGAATTTTGAAGATGCGCGCGCAGACTGTCATGAAAAACCGACACTCTAAAGTTAGCTGATAAGTGCCTCGGTGGCGCATCGGTAGTGTATGCGACTCCCGAGTTCGATTCCGGGTCGGAATGATTATTTGTATGATCCACAAATGTGTGTTTCGGAGTTCGGGTATTTCCTATGTATAATATGTATGTATTTAGAAATATATAAGTACGTTTATGAGTTATATAGATCCCATACCACAAGCTTATATTAGCGTACTTTGGGCTAAATGGCGTTGTGTGAAAAGTGTTCCACTATATTTTTGTCACCATTACTTAAAGAGGTGTTACATTTTAACGGTGGTCGTTTAATATATGATGCTTATTTACGGCATATTCTGCTTACCTGTAATCTTTTAATATTACTTCTCTTTTACAGCATACAACCTTGCTGACGAAGGTTTTGACGTATGGATGGGTAATGCTCGAGGGAATCGTTACTCCCGGCGCCATGAAACTTTAGACCCTGACCACGAAACAGAAAAGTTCAAATTCTTCGATTTCACCTTTGAAGAAATAGGTCTACATGATCTTCCTGCTATGATGGACTACGCTATGGAATATACTGTATATAGGTCATTCTCAAGGAGGAACTGTGTTTATGGTCCTCATGACTTTGAGGCCGGAGTATAATGTCAAAATTGCTTCTGCCCATTTGCTAGCTGGCGTTGGATACCAAGGGTATTTTCCAGACGAAATGTTGAAGTTATCTGCAGCTATTGTCGATAGTATTTATGTAAGTTATGATAATTTTTATATTTCAAATGTCAAAATGGCGCTGCTCGTTTGAAAAAAAGCAGAGAGGACGACCCGTGATTGAAGACCGCTATCTTACCCATTAGATCTCCGATAGCGGTCCTCACGCCCCAGAAGTATGCTGTTTTAAACTTCTTAAAGAACCTAGGATTGTAATAGGAAGGAATACATATGCAGAGTTTCTACTTTTTATGCTGTAACATCCTAATAAAATAACGGTAATTGGATCTACCAAGAACGCAGCTGCTAGATTATTCCTATATCTGTTGATTTAGGAACGAGGTTCTAATACAGGCGTCCATATATGTTTGGGATGTACAAGTGGTGTGAGTCTCATCCTAGCTGACCCAATCAGAAAATTGAAGCTGATATCGCTAAGCTGATAATTCTTTGTAGCATTCAAATAACTGCTTTAGAAGACTAAATCAGTTATTTGAATGCTACAAAGAATTAAGGTTACTACGTAGTGTAAGTTTCATTATTTATGATTATTTTTAAGTAGAGGTCTGTGCATTTGTTTAATAATGACAAATCATAAATGTCGACAATTTGGGCAAATTTTTATACATTATTGTAGAATTTCTAAGCAACGGGATAAAATAGGTGCGACATGTTGCGAGCGAAGTCATAGCAGTCACCTTGTATAATATAATCGTACAACTAAATGTATCCATTTTACATTTCAGCTTGAGGCTTTAGAAAACGGTATTGTAGAGCTGTATCCAGAATTTTTATTACCACCGGCCATTACATCTGGAGAAATATCTGACTACTGTACTGGTGACTATCAACAGAAACACATGTGCAATCTATTTGGAATCAAACGTATTTTGGTATGTATAATGGTATTTTAATCTCTTAATCATCGCTGCAGCCGCCTCGTCCTAAAAGACAACTTCAAGAAATTACAGAGCAACTTTAGCAGCAAGTCGATACATCTGATAGCTAATCGACGACGCTCTGGAGTTGGCAGTTTCTTTCAAAAATGTCAGAAATCACAGTCACAAAGGTTAATCAAATTTTACTTCGAGTTTCCAAATGGATATTTTGGTTGCACTGCAGCAGTGTCAAATTTCGACTTCGTGTATTTTTTTCAAACTGTCATGTGAAGATGCACAAAGGATGTAAGGCCCCATCAGGGCTAAGTACTTCGGAAATAAAGGTAATTTCCGAGAAGATCACCAGCTGCGTCAAAATTTTGCTGACATTCTTCGACGAGTTAGGGTAGATCAAGTAATTTACGTCACGTCTTGCGGCAACCGCCGGGCTACGTAGGTAACAAATGTCTGGCCATGTCAGCCCCGCCGGGTCCCGGTAAGAGGGGAAGACCCAAGAAGTGCTGGCTTGCGGTCGTAAGGGATGACATGCGTGCCAATGGTCTCACTACAGGGGATGCCGACGACCGTGCGAAGTGGAGGAGAAAATGTAGGAAAGCGGACCCCGGGCGTCGCGAGACGCAACTGGGACAGACGCTCGGATGATGATGAAGTAATTTACCCACCCTCACGCAATAACCGCGCCGTGACGTGGAGTTTCGGAAACCAGCCCGCCATACAATACAATACAAGGCCCCATCAAGATATCTGGGGTCCAAACGACTACATCTGTTATCGGTACACCTGCTGACTTACGGGCGAGCCAACGAAGCAGCCTTACGGAGTTGGGAGGTTAGACGACAGCCATTTACCAACAATGCCAAAAATTAAAAGCAAAATAAATAGCTACTCCAAGCAGTCAAATAATAGTGGACCCCAGGGCTCTAAATCCATAAGGCTGGCAGTTGATGTACAAAATAAACTAAATATTTCTGCTGCAGGTATTGTAGAATATATTAACTTAACTTAACTATCTTCACGCTGTATCCCTGACGGGGTAGTCAGAGAGGACAGATCGCCAGGCATCGCGATCCATGCATACTTCTTTCGCTTCCTGTAGATTCATTAATCGCTTCATACATGCACGTCTGGGTATCCGAGTACTTTTGACTCTTCCGTTCTTGAGCAATCCGCTCACGTGGTCTTCATAAGTAAGTCTCGGTCTACCTTGACTCCTTCTGCCCTCTACTTTCGCACAATATATATTCTTCGTCAATCGTTCCTGACTCATTCGTTGAACGTGTCCAAACCAACGGAGCACACCCTTTTCCAGCTTAACGCTGAGACTTTCACTCAAACCTGCCATATTGCGTATCACTTCGTTGCGTTTTCGGTCGACCAAGGTTACGCCGCACAATTTTCGAAGTGATCGCATCTCCACAGCATTCAGCTTACTTTTATGCATCTTCTGACATACCCAGGTTTCGCTGCCGTAAAGCTACGTTGGCACTAGCACTGCGTTATGAATCGCGAGTCGTGCTTCTTTTACGATGCTTTGTCGCTTTACTAATTGGGACAAAGCACCGTTAACTTTGCTTCCGGCAGTTACTCGCCGTTCTACATCCGAATCACATCTTCCATTCGCGCTAAACATACTCCCTAAATACACAATTTCATTCACTGGAATAATAAGCAATAGTTTTATATATCCGAATATTATTCAATACGAAATTCTATCGTTGGGACGTTAATAATTTTCGCGTAATAACGTATGTTTTATTATTTAAAACATAGCCTAGAACCAGACCTAGCCAATATTTTGCTTTCAAAGCAAAGGTTACTGTTTCACAAAATTGTCGGTTTAATACCGAATTCCTCTAGGGGAAAGAACTTCTATACAATGAAATTTAATCCTATCAAATTGTGAATACGCTCCACAATTGCTCATTTGTTAACTTGGGGGAGATTTGCAGCGAGAAATTTTTCGAAATACCTTAGAACATAGTTCATTTAGCCTGTGTAAGAACTAGTGCAACTGCAATTTATATGAAATACGGGCGAATGATTTGGATTGTGGAAGCTACTTTATGGAGTACATACGTTTGTACGCTTTCTAAAGAAATCTGTATATTTCTCTGTAGACTTCTAGACACTGTTTGTTTTCATTTCGGTTGATTTTATCATCCGTTCGTAGATCGTATAGATTATACATACATAAATATTGTCACACCTTTATCCCCGAAGGGGTAGGCAGAGGCATAATAAATGCCCACATTTCACCGTATGCATTTTTGTCCCACGTAACAGGTGGTAAATAAGCGATAAACGGTTGTATGGAAGTTCGTCATTTTTAAAGTTAGAATCATAAATTTAGGTACATTTGTTTTTAGTTACAAATAAATGGGTACGTGTATCCCGGTTTTGCAAAATTTTACCTATAAGGGGGTAAACAAGGGTTGAAAGTTTTTATGAAAAATTCTTCATTTTCAAACATACACCGAATCACTTATACCTGCTACTGTATAAAAATAAAAAATTACGTGTTAAGGAGTTTTGCTAAATTCTACCCTTGAGGGAGTAAAACAGAGTTGTAGTAACTGACTCATTGATCACGAAACCTATAAAACTAACAAAATTAGGTTTTACTTAGGTAGGTGGGAACCTACGTGTTAAAAGAAGGGATTTTACGAAATTCTACCCCTAAGGACGCAAATAAAGGACCAGCGGTTGTATGGTAAATTGTCATTTTTTAAGTTTCCAGAGCTGCGAAACTCAAACTTAACATTGGGGTTCTTTTTAATACGTAGGTGTCCCCTGTGACGGAATTTTAAGAAATTCCAACTTTAAGACAAAACGTATATTCAGTTCCCGCAGCTTTGCCCGTAAGTATGTTATTCTGTTGTAACTCATCAACAAGTATTTTGGTTTCATTCAGTTCATTGTTGTAAAGAAGAAAGGGGATACTTCAAAAGTAGATTCATAAGAATTAAGATGCCTACGCACTACCCTCTTTAACTAATTTATCTTTCTTTGTCTGTTTCTTTCATGTGACGTTAACGGAGTCAGCTAGTGTATATATAAGGGCATATGTAGACACTAATTAGCACGAACAATTAAAGTCCTGGTAGTTTCGGACTTTATCGTATAGATTATGTATTCTAAAAATTTTATAGCTACAGAATTTGTGTTTATTTGTTTATGTACACACAAGGAATAGAATTCTTAAGGTAGAACAGAACATAGGCACAATGGTACTGCTTATCGTTGTAGAAAATGTCTACGTAGATCTTATTCTATTCTTTCAGAAAAGTAGCTGGTCTTACGATGACACCGTCGAGAACATTCCTGCCGGTGCATCTCTAAAACAAGCAGCACATTACGGTCAAAACATTCGCGACAAACTCTTTCGTAGGTACCATCATGGAACGGCTAACAATATGAGGATATATGGACTTGAAGATCCACCGCTCTACGAACTGAATATTATCACTTGTAATGTCACAATGCATTACTCAATGAGCGACAACTTGCTAGATGAACGGGATGTGCTGGCGATGGTCGCGGACATGCCCAACGCGAAAGCTCGCAGGGTTGCCAGAGACAGCTTTGAGCATTCAGATTATGTTATAAGTCTTGATGCTAAGGAGCTCGTGACAGATTACATTATTGAGGCTATTAAAAATACACCTATGCTTGAGTAAGTATCAACCGATATTCTCTTAGACTTTTTTATCTATGACATGTCCTATTTACCACTTTCAAACAGTTGGATCACTTCCGATCAGGATGCCTGTCTTGCACCTAAAAAAAGTACTTAAACACAAATTAATCTATATGTGTGGCAACTGTAAGAGTGTGAGATACCAATCATACTTTATGTAGATAAAAAGTCTGAATTCCTATCATTCCATTAAATAAAACTGCCTGTCCACGTGTACTATTATTTTATCAGCTGCGCCCTTTATCCCCAAAGGATGGAAGAAGAGGAAGAGATGTAATATGTACCCCCATATTTCACCTAATACATATTTGTCTCACATAATAAGTGATAAGACTTTCAACATGTCTGCCCTGTTACTGGCAACCGGGACCAACGGCTTAGCGTGACTTTAGAAGCACGGAAACTCTCGAAAATGCCACAAAGCGGTCACCGACAACAGGATAGTAAACTGCCATAATACATTCGTTCCATTTACATAAAAAATTGCTACTGCCTCAGTGGCGCAGTGATAGTACTCGTAAATGTGACTGCCGCGTCGTAGCAAATATTTGTGTGATCCACAAATGTTGGTTTCATTGACTGACTTGTTGACTGGTAAAGAATGACTTTGGCATTGAGTCCGCCAATGTACTATTTTTTTGTGCATCAAGTTTAAAGTAAATAAATAAATACGTATGTATTTAGAAATATATAAGTATGTATATAAGTTGTCTCGATCCCATAGTACAAGCATATAGCTTAGTTTGCGCTAGATGGCGATGTGTAAAAAGTGTCCCACAATATTTATTTATATCAAGTCGAAAAAGCTCTGACTTACCTTTTTTTTAATTACAGCATAGAAACAAGCACAGATTTAGATCCAGTAAACGTGTATACACCGGTAACGGACTTTGATACTACTATGACTACAACTAATAGTGCTGATACTGAAGCAAGTAATACTGTGGAAAGTAATACTCCTGAAAGTAATACTGAAGCTCAAATAACTACACCAGAGGCAACTATTAGCACTACTAGGCCTGGATCTGCATCCAAGGCTCTGCTTAACATGATTTTAATATTATTAAGCTCTATAGTTTTAGTAATAATTAATGCCTGATATTTTTTTTGTAAAATTTGTTTATTATTCAAACTATAAAGAGTTATTTTTATTTATGCCCTTCAGCAAAAACAGCAACATACAGTACATACGCAACGGGTTTCAAGTGTCATAAAAGTAAGTGTCGCTGTACTTCAATCCAAGAATAATACAAAGGCAATAAACAGAACTGTGAATATATGAGATTTATTTTATCTTCGGTCTAGCGGTCTCAGTGTTCTGTAAACGATCACTGAGTTACGCAACTTTCACTATGGCTGGTCCTCAGATGGGTGACCACTTTGTGGCATTTACATTTGCGAGCGTTTCCGTGCTTCGGAAGGCACGTTAAGCCGTTAGTCCCGGTTTATGAATTTAAACTGTCATGGTCATAAACATTACTAAAATATTGATCGTCGGGATATTTACCATGTCTATTCTCATACGCGAGTATCAGATATTTCAGCACTGTTGCAAGCGCCATGATCACGGAGTAACTGGAGACACTGCGGTTGAAATATTGTCACTAGCACATATATCGTTCTACCCTCCTTCTAGTTCGTTTACACGGAACGACACCACTACCACGCTTACTCGAACTCGATCGCGACACACAATACTCACTGTATCAACACGCATGTTTGGTACGGTTTGCTTTTTGTTTTTACACAATTAAAAACAGTGCCGAATATCGGATACTCGCGTATGAAAATAGACATGGTAAATATCCCGACAATCAATATTTTAGTTAGTCCCGGTTGCCAGTAAAATGGCAGTCGTTAAGCCTGGTTGAATGCCTAATGGGCGGCATGAAAAATTTCAACAGCAGGTAGCCTTAACCTGCGTCTGTCTATTTCAACACGGCAATGGGCTCACCACTGGGATCACACACATACGTGGGACTTGAATCCACACGGTGAAAAGTGGGCATATAATATGCCTCTGCCACCCCTTCGGAGATAAGGCGTGATGGATATTTATTATTTATTTATTTTATTTTATCTTTGTATTTTCAAACAACTTCATAAAAGGGGAGTATCTATTTTTATGATTGGCTAAAACTGTTCTTTTTAAATAACTTTTTCACGATGAAAAATAACACCCAGCTCGAAGCCGGTAATGTTCCAAGAGAAGTTAAAATGTCTTGGAACCCACATCGTAATTCATCAGAATATAAACTCTCCGTAACCTTATATGTGACCAGGATAGCACTATGTGGACAATCTATATTCTATAGAAGGTAAGGGAAGTACTGCGGATATAAAATCGGTTCCAAAAATTACGGTTGACCCGTTATTCAAGTTTAGATATTGCAGGTCATGATGTGAGCTCTGTTTTATTTCAATATATTTGAGTATAGTTGAAAATAATTGTTTTTGTAATAAAAGGTCTTTAACAATCCCACCTTCGCCCCCAACATAATGATAGATCCGTAACTGGAATCTTTTTAACCGAATACGTTTATGATACGAATATTATATGAAGTTATATGTTTGACTGCCTCTGTGGCGCGGTGGGAGTGTATCCGACTGCTACGCAAGAGGTCCCGGGTTCGATTCCCGGGTCGGAACAAATATTTGTGTGATCCACAAATGTATGTTTCGGAGTTTGGGTGTTTCCTATGTATAATATGTATGTATTTAGAAATATATAAGTATGTTTATCAGTTATCTTCATCTATGGAACACAAGCTAATATTAGCTTACTTTGGGCTAGATGGCGCTGAGTGAAAAGTGTCCCACAAAATTTATATTTATTTATATTATTATTTTATTTATATGTTCGACTGCGTGTATTTTTTTATAGAAAGGATTCATTGAGTAACATTAGAAATAATTTTGAAAAGCAAATAGTATGCTAACTTTATCATCAATTTAAAGTGGAAGTTTTTTTTTAGCCTAGATCTGGACCTATACCAGATTTCTCACTTGCCGGTTGAGACGCTTATCTAACTATGCTACCGAGAACACTACTCGAAATTTCGCTAACCTAAACCGCCGGGCTATGTAGGTAACAAATGTCTGGCCATGTCAGCCCCGCCGGGTCCCGGTAAGAGGGGAAGACCCAAGAAGTGCTGGCTTGACGTCGTAAGGGATGACATGCGTGCCAATGGTCTCACTACAGGGGATGCCGACGACCATGCGAAGTGGAGGAGAAAATGTAGGAAAGCGGACCCCGGGCGTCGCGAGACGCAACTGGGACAGACGCTCGGATGATGATGAACACTACTCGAAATTTCAGCATAACGCATTCATGTATTATTCTTTTATTTGCAATAAGTTATTTACACAGTTACACGGCAATAGGCTTGTTACGTGAGACAAAAATGCATCGGTGAAATGTGGGCGTATAGTATGCCTCTGCCTACCCCTTCGGGGATAAAGGCGAGACAATATGGTTGTATGTAAGTTATTTAATACACGGCAATTGGCTTACCACCTGTTACATGGGACAAAAATGCATACGGTGAAATGTGGGCGTATAGTATGCCTCTGCCTACCCCCTCGGGGTTAAAGGCGTGACAATATGTATGTATGTATGTAAGTTATTTAATTAACCTAAACTACCCATTTCTCTGACAATGGATTTCTATTTCTACCTTAAGGTTGTCCGGAAGAAATTGCTTTTTAGCGCTAATACACAAATATGAAATTTATTGTAAATTAGATTTAACTTAAACCGGGTTGGGAATGTAATGTTACCTAATATAAAGCGTAATAATTTCGTTAGAATTTAAATAAATGTGTAGAGAGTAGACGCAGTAAATAGTAATTACATTAACACAATATCTAAATGCTCTAGATGTCTCATTCTACATCTTAGTGTATTCCCAGTCGCTTCTAAACACAACCAGGATCTCATGGAGACTACGGTGCAAATTTATTTTGTTGCTAGTACCAAAAGCTATCGTTTCACATTGGATTCGGTTTTGTTGGAAGCGACTGCCGTCCCGACACCATAGGAGCCGCCTGCGTCTTTGCCTCGTTCGTTAATGGGTCTGACAAAGGACAAGGACAAACTTTTTTACTTTAAATGCCAAATAAATCTACAAAAAATACGAGAAAAACGATGCTTTTATTTTTTTATAATTCAAAAAATGGCTGAAATATTTACGATCAAAGTGCGTATAACGCGGGTGACCGCATACGTCACAACCCTGCTCATTAGTCGCGCTCTCGTTCGCACCCGAACGCCACACCGCGCTTTGTCGCAGCCTGTGCGAGGCTGTGACCTCACAATGGGCGCGCCTAATCTCGGAAATTTAAAAAAGGACAAAAACTTCTCGTCGTTATAACTTCGCATGCATGTATTGAAGTGAAGTAAAATTTGAATCAGGTTCCAAAGATAGCTACGGTGTCAGGTATGATTGTGAGGATGATAAACTTGACAGAATATTCACATGCGTATAATTGCATTAGAATATGCAATCAATCATTATTTACAAGGAAGAAGAGATGGATAAAATTGATTACATTAATTGTACTTGAATTCGTCTGCATTTGCGTTGCAGAATTTATGATGAATTTTAGCTGTCAAGTGATATGCAGTTTTTTCACGTGATAGTTGAAAGTGTAGACAATGATGCAGTGCGCGACTCGTTGTCGACAAGTTATTCATTATCGACACATAAAAAAATATATTTACACAGATCGCCATAAGGTGTTGAGCGTTGACACAATAATTGTGACTCCACCAATTTCAACCTATAAGCGCCAATATAAATAAATAAATATGATGGGTTATTCACTTGCAGTAGTTATTCTTGCTTCAAACTGCACCTGTCTCACAAAACCTGTGTTTCATGGCTACTGTACAAGAAACGTGCATTATTTTAACGAATAATAAAACTTGATATTTAGGTCACAACGCGTTTATTATCGGGTCAGGATCACCGTTGTTGACGGTGCTCGTAAATAGTGTTTATTTTCAATTTAAATAGCTGTCTGTATGTAGGTAGTTTATTTATTATAAAGTGTTTAAACGATGATAAGAATGCAAGAAATTGTGAAAATTGTAACAGTAGCATAATTTATAATTTTCAAGCTTTGGATAACAATTTAATGTTATGTATCTGTATCGATGTATTTTATTTATTTTTTAACACTGAGATGAACATGCACTGACAAGCATACGGATCACCTGATGGTAAGTGGTCCCTGTAGCCTATGGACGGTTGCAACAGCAAAGGTGCATCGCAGCTACCGTCCCTGTAAAAAAATTATAAGACCCATTTTTAAGAACCCCATACTGTAAAACCTAAGCAGGAAGTTCAGTCCACAATCTAAGGGTTTGTGAAAGGAAGTCCATATCGGACCTTAATTGTTGGTGCGATGACAGAAAGTAGTCGTAGACAAAAAATCAATCATTCCTCAGAGCCCAGACCGTTGTACAGAGGTAGAACACGCATAAAAAGATAAATGAAAATGGATAAATGAATTGATATAACGAACTTAAACATAAACTATCCCCAATGAAATTGTACGTACTTTTTGTATTCTTACACTATAAATTCTCTTCTAAAAATATCAAAATTTTGATATTGCAATGGCGTTCCATATCATTACTCTGTGATTTTACGGATCTTTAGAAAATTTCCCGCAAAAGCATCGTATTTACTTTCAGACGCTGCAACGTCTCAAAGGACAATATTACGTCAATTCTCGCCTTTCAAAGTCATATATCGCCATCCAAAATCCAAGGTATATCCAGTGAAATACAATTTATTCTGACACGAGCAATAAGAACCTTGTTAAATATGACACAAGTAATATATTCCTTTGTCGTCTTTGTAAACAAATGAGTAAGAAAATATCAAGGTGAAAAAATGAGGAATTTCAGAGAATAGATTCATTCATTCGTTTCGAAGGGAAATCAAAATAAGAAAAGTATATTATTTTTGTTTCTTCGGTGCGATGAAGTGATTTTTCACTTTAATGCGGACGGTATTCAATCATTCTTCCCCGAATGCTTCTGAAAATACGTATATTTCCTACAAAGATAAAAACTATGTACTTGGATATCATTTGGAAGAAATTGTAACAAAATTCTTTGAAGTTTGTAGTCTCAATTAGTCATACTTCCAGTTTTTAACTAATATACAACTGCGCCTATATTACCTAAAAATATAGGCAGGAGCTTAAGATGAGATAATTTATTTCTATATAAAAAGTTACATGCATAAGTGTAACATTAAATAGAGAACCTTATGTGATAATACTATAAAAGTAAAAGTAACTTAAATTGTATAGCAAAAATAAATAAATTTGTTGCAGTTTATAATAACCCTGCCTCTTAAACTAGGGTGACCTGTATCATAAGAGGCAGTGACCGTCGCTAATATGTTTTTTTTTAATTATTATGTTAATTTAGAGTGGAGTGTTGAGCTTCATCTGTTTGGATAAGTAAGTGTGTAAGATAATTTTAAGATGATGAGCTTAACTTTAAACCTCACTTCTTTCTTCTAGTTGTGAGCCAAAACTTTCCTTGATGAATGGATAATAATATATGTTATCAGTAATATCCTGTGGTCTGATAGTCCCGATGTAGATACATATAAAACTTTTTTACAGTAAAGAGACTATATCGCGCATATTGTTTTTTTATTGCTATCGGTGGTATCTACCATCAGGTGGGCAATATGCTTATCTAAGCATATTGCCCACCTGATCGCAAGTGGTCACCGTAACCTACAGACGTTAGATTCACGCTGCTGACCCTAATTTCAGGGGCAAGCTGCGACTGTTACCTGTTTATGAAATTTTTCAAGCCCACCATAATGCCTTGAACTTGACTTAACAATTATGTCACTGAATTTAGCAACCAACGCCTTAACATGTCATCCAACGCTTTTAAACGGAAATGTTATAATCGGCCATTCATTTTAGGACCCGGCCGTATCGTAAGATGCTTAACGTAGTGATAATTTACAAAACACTCGTGAGGAACTCAGTGTTCTGAACTATTTTACTCCATCAGACTCATTAATGTCCTTAGTCGAATTTTACAACTTACATAAGAAGTGTAATCACTAACACATGTTTTGCTCTCATTATCACATCAGAGGAACAAAGCATCGTGTACAATGCAACGAAATATAAAGCAGAAAGTTACACTTAAGTATACCAAACAAACACGCTTGTTGCAGTCCTCATTTTATACTTTCGTTTAAGTTTAACAGCGTCAGAATAGTTTTACGGCTTTGGCGGTTTATTTTATGATCAAAGATTGTCATTTTGCACTTGCGACAAATTCTATGCTACGCGACTTTTTAAGCTATAAAATTTAAGTACCAACTGTATATTCTTACTGTACTGTTTGTGTACTTATAATGTCTTATATTTGCTCGTGTTCTGTAGACGATCATTGCGTTAAGCAACTTTCCCTATGGTTGGTTGGTTCTCGGACGGGTGACCACTTTGTGGCGAAATTTACGAGCGTTTGCCTGTTTCGGAAGGCACGTGAAATTGTTGGTCCCAGTTGCCAATTAAAGCCAAGTTAAACGCCTTATGATGGGCGGAAAATTTTCAACAGCGGGTCGCCATAGCCTAGGACTGTACTTTTCAACTCGCTCACCACCTGTTACGCGGGACTAAAAATGCTCCCGGTGAAATGTGGACGTATAGTATGCCTATATGATGATGGATGATTATGATGATGTAATGCTCAGTCAGTAAGAAATCAATTTAATCTTTATCTTAACTTACCATTTAATAGAGCAGTGCAAATTTTGTATCAGTGTGTATGGTTTATATACGTACCTGGAATAAAAAAACTAGATTAGTGTGAACTGCAGAATAGATTAGACTTAATTAATTAGGTTTTGAATTGTTTGCACTACTAGACATTGACCTCCCAATTGGATGGATACAAGTATGTTTACCCCTTCGATGGAAAATATGGGATGTTTATCCTGTCTGTCTGTAGCATTATAGCTCCCGAACGGATAGACCAATGTTATATGCATATTTTTTGTTCTGACCGAGATGGTTCTCAGCTATAAATTTTCAAAGTCATCAGCTCACTTCCTAGGCCATGAAAGATCTCATTAAATCAAAAAAGCTGATTCATCGCAAATTTCGTATACTGTAACTTTGATGGCTATTCCACAACATGGTAAACTGGAAGAACTGGCTGCTCCATAAAATTGTCTCCGGGAAATCTAAGTCCTCAGAAAATTACAGTGTTAAATATACCATGTTTGGGCTTAATGGAACGGTTTTAACGAGTAAATTTTGTTCTTGTTTATTTTTTAATTGAACTACCTAGAACTAGGAACTACCTAGAATACATTTTAATCTAGATTTTAGTGGACGTATATCTAAACACCATCTTTACTTACGGGACACCAAATGCAGTCAGCAAATTTCAAAACTGTATTAAAAATTCTTTAACCACTCAATATTCAGTAGCAAGGACTTAGAAAAACTTGTCGCATATTTTATTTTTCACCCCACTTGCGTCGATCACAAAGAAATCGTGCATCGACGACGTCCATTAAGCCAATGATCCGTTAAACAAAATGTCCTCCAATTTGCTGTATTATGTTCTATTCGCGAAAGGAATTTTAAGTTCTCATTTCAAAATTGTGTTCCTTTTTTGGATTAGACTTTTGACAATGGGTAATGAACTTTTTCTGTAGAGTCTTCTTTGTAGTACGATAACTAACACTAGTGATATAATGTATCTCATTATTACTATCACTAGTGTTTATAGTAATATTAATAATAGTGATAGTTATAGTAATATTAATAATAGTGATAGTTATAGTAATATTAATAATAGTGTTAGTAATAATGACATACATTCTAGAAATGACGTTTGTGATTTATTTTAAAATTACTGGAATAGATACAAATGACAGTAATGTTGATTTTCCTATTACCGTCAATATTAAATTATATTAAATTAAATTTATTCAGCCATTTAGACCCACCTCAGTTCCGTGCTTCGGAAGGCACGTTAAGCCGTTGGTCCCGGTTGCCAATAAAACGGCAGTCGTTAAGCCAAGTTGAAGGCCTTATGGGCGGCTTAAAAAATTTCAACAGCAGGTCGCCGCTGTCTGCGCCTGTTTATTTTATATATTATTATTAAATTCAAACGAAATGATGACGTGCTCAAGCTTATTCTCAAACGTCGAAAAAAGAGTATTCTTTGATCCCCACCGTTAAGTTTGCTTGAAATACTATAGTTAAAGACAGTGATATGTCGCAGTGAAATGCGATTTTACTTGCGGCGCAAATTTCACTGAAAGCTTCATTAAAGCTTCTACTACGTTGCTGGGGCAATACCGTCTTTGACTAAGACGTGGAAGACACAGATTTAATGCAATAATAAAACTTAGAAGAAATATTTAATAAACAAGACATGGCTGTATGGATTTTGTTTCCTTGGCCTGTACAAGATAAGGACGAAGACATTTAAAATAAATCAAATTCATAATCTAAAAGACAAAATTTATTCACAACTAGACTAAGCATAAGCATCAGTAGAAAGCAGCACTTCCATTAAGGTAAACAGTGTTATTCCGAATGACTGGCTGCACTAGTGCTCCTGTTCTGTGGCGGGCCCGAACGATGTACTCTTGGCAGAGGTCAAATGGAATGCAGCGCTCTGTCAACCGCTTGGAACCTATCGAATATAATCCGAATATTGGAACTACCGCTATTTTTAAGTTGGCATAGAAGATCTATGACATGGACTTTATAA
The DNA here is from genome assembly GCA_948477245.1 of Thumatha senex. Lineage (NCBI taxonomy): Eukaryota > Metazoa > Arthropoda > Insecta > Lepidoptera > Erebidae > Thumatha > Thumatha senex. Next base: position 5,432,993 of record OX419728.1, read on the forward strand.
TTTAGTAGCAATGTCCTGCAGCTTTGCTCGTGAGATATCTACATCGCACCCGCGTGGCAAGAATTTAAAAAAAGGAATTGTGTATGTGCACGATTTGTTGACATTTATAATTAGAATTACTGCTTCGCTTTCTTGGGTATTAGCATGATAATATATAGCCTATATAGGCTTCCTCGATAAATGAACTATTCAATATAATAAGAATAATTTTTAATTGGATCTAGTAGTTACTAAGATTTGTATTTAACCAACCAAAAAAAACAAAAACTATCTTCACGCTGTATCCCTGACGGGGTAGTCAGAGAGGACAGATCGCCAGGCATCGCGATCCATGCATACTTCTTTCGCTTCCTGTAGATTCATTAATCGCTTCATTAAAAAAAAACAACTCTTATACGCGTTATTTTGGTCGTTGGGTTCATTATTGTTTGTACATGTTATAATTTAAAATAATCTGTCTATTTTTGGTACGTGCATACGAATTGATCAGTTTGCTTTCGACAGAAAGAAAAAAATCTATAAAAAAGTAGGGTAGTCTAATTCTAAACTTTTAAAGGCTAAAAGGTTCAAAGTCCGCTTTTGTCGAATTATTGGAGAATTTGCCATAGTGGATATAGTTTTTTGTACTGAACCACAAGTTGAGAGCTGAGGCACACTGGTTAGTGGTCGTAGATTACCGAAATCCCTCTCACTTAGGCTAGCTAGCTAGCTCTAGAAGTCTGGGAAATCAAATCATGGACTGATTTGGGTTTCTGAATTGTACTTTAAGAGAAAAGGAAGTTTATAATATTTCATCTTATAATGTTTATACATACATACATTTTGTCACGCCTTTATCCCCGAAGGGGTAGGCAGAGGCATACTATACGCCCACATTTCACCGTATTCATTTTTGCCCCACGTAACAGGTGGTGAGCCCATTGCCGTGTTGAAATAAACAGGCGCAGGCTGTGGCGACCTGCTGTTGAAATTTTCCAAGCCGCCCATAAGGCCTTTAACCAGGCTTAACGACTGCCATTTTACTGTCAACTGTCAAGAGGTCCATTTTCAAGAGAAGTGTCAAGCCGGTCCGGTTTTAGGTCCGAAACTAGCCGGGCGATCCCGAAATTTACACGTAAGTACAACCGTTTACTTAGTAATTAAGACGATAAAGCTTGAAACATTCCATATCTCACAAATTATGGTGTGATTCAGACGGAATCTCTTAACACAGTTTCCAATATTGGAAAGACAGTCCCCTACATCCGCGGTGCCGCCATAATAGAGCTTTAAAGAGTGTCTACGAAGTCACCTCACAGCTAGCATAAGAAAACCTCACTCTTACGTGTAAGAGGGAACAAATATGAGGAGAGGTATAGGTCTTGAAGGGTGGTTAAGCTAAATGCTAGTCGGTATCGTAAGCGTTAAAGGAATAAACAGGAGCTATAAGAAATGCCGCAGTGCTAATGAAGTAAATGTTCTAGTGTGTCTCTGTGGTGTAATATTATTTATATTTATTTTATCTATCACGCCTTATCCCCGAAGAGGTGGCAGAGGCATACATATTGTATGCCTACTTTTCACCATGTGTATTCCTGTCCCACGTAATAGGTGTGATATTATTGTCGCATTAATATCTATATTTAAGTGTTTTCGGGATTTATTACTGGGAATGGGTTATTTATTTTTACTGGTTTGGTGGGAATACTTATAATTACAAAGAAAATTTTAAACTATTGTCTGTAATAATACAAAATAATAAGATCCAGATTGTACTTTTTATGCCATAAGTACTTTTAGAGTGTTGTTGAGTAGACTCTTATGAAATAGAGAATATGGTTTTAGTCTTAGTACAAACGTGTGCCTTGTACCGAAATTCGAATGCAAGTCGAAATTCCGTGCTTTGGAAGGCATGTTAATGGCAGGTTATCCCAAATTGCATGGTTTTATCAATTTAAATGAACAAATTATAATATTTTAGCAGTATAACATACCTATGATAATATACATCTATGATTGAGATAAAAACGTGGTTAAAAACACGATAGAATAAACTTTGCTCGGTAAAAAAATCCCAAACATAGTCATTTACGCGAAATTTTAGTTTTTCAATTTTGTTTTATTTACTAATAAAAGCTTGTAATCACGTGGAAATTGCACGTACTGTTAGATAATCGTATTTTAAATTCATTTTCGTGGATAATTATTTGATAGTGAATAGTTTCGTTGCCTATTAAAAGAAAAAACGCAAAAAAGGTCGTGAGAATAAGCGCGCGCCACCGCCGCGTTCATACCCGCACCACGCGTCGTCGAGGATTGACCTGTGTCCATTTTTATCGTTGTGCTCCCCTCTCCATTTATTTTCAATGCCACAGAACATATATGAGAGCGGTAAAGGAACAAGGCCCATATGGTTATGCATGTTTCAGTAGGATTCCCGTTTTCCATCCCTAAGGGAAACGAAAAACACTTGCTATTCCTCTACGATCCCCTAAACAAGGGTATTAAACAATACTAAAATAATTACAAATTTCAACAATAGGTCGTAATTTCACAACCTGCGCCTGTAAATTTCAACACGGCAATGGACTCACCACCTGTAGTAAGTAAAGAAAAAATATGAATTACTAGTTGACGCCCGCGTCTCTGCACGAGGGGTGAAGCTTTCTTTGTTATTCTGATGTGTAAGCTATATTATTGTAAAGTTTCATCAAAATCCATTCATTATATTTTGCGTGAAATAATACATCCATCCATCCATACTTACAAACTTTCGCGTTTATAATATTAGTAGGATTGCAAACACAACTAACAGACCGGTACATTACCTTCTATATCCTTTTTTTAGTACAGTACACGTTCAATCGTAATAAGGTATAAGGTAAACATTTTTAAATGTAGTCAACTACATTTTAAAATGTTTACTTTGTTATTGACACCACCCCACAAACAATGCCTCATGAGAAATAATCTAAGTCTCTACAGCGCACTATGGGCCCAAACTGTATTTTCCAAACTGGTTTTGACGAAAGTCGTAAATCCATAGATTTCTTTATGGTTTTATACTCTCAAAGGATGAAACTTACGAATAAATTACAAAAAAAAATTACTTAGTTTTACGTTTATAAAATGAACTTCAAACATTAGGCATAAATATTTTCATACCAATTAAATTACCGTTAAGGAAGTTAAACACAAAATTATTCGGAAGTTTTCCAAGGAAGCATGTTAGTGTTATGCATCATTAGATACTCGTAGCTTAGAATGTACACTTTGCAACAACGATCGGTTTTTGTAAAAAAATATTATTATTTAATTTATTCATATTTTTAATAAAGTAAAGGAAATTTAAATTTGGTTTATTTCAATTGGAGTTTTCCTTGTTGTCGAAAGCTGCCGTGCCGATGTCCAGTTAATCACTCTATTAGAGACCTTACCTATTTAGTAGTATGATTATTTAAAAAAACTTGCGCGGTTTTTGCGCCAGTGGTGATTTAGAAGCAATAACGTCAATCGGGAGAAAATAAAAAAATCCCCGAAAATGACGGTTCTTCTTTTTTACAATGATAGATTATATTTTGATGTCTATCTTGTCTTTTTTTTTTCATTTCTGTGATACATTAACAAATTATTAGACTACCTACTATTATATTTCAAAGAATCTTCCCATGGCACTTTTGTTTGCGGTGATCACCTTAACCACAAGTATGATAAACAATATTGCTGCGGAAGTTCTATTTATCTGTTGTGGTAATTAATTACCATCAGTACTGATTACACTATTTCAATTAGGAACTGTCCCATGGTTTTTGCACAAGGCACCATGGTGGCACAAGGGACACTATAAACAAATAAGGATCCGATATTTGTTCGTATTCTTCCGGTAGTGTTTGTTTATACTCACTTTGCCCGGAAGATCCATCACATCCCCATTTAGTGAACAGCTTGAGACGATTGTAATTTGTCGATCCTGAGTTTATCTTTAAAATACGACTGTGTGGTCTAAGAGATCTTGCAGGTTGATTTTTGCGCTTATATTTATGACCGTTATTCTGGATGCAGACAGATAGCAAGCCTTTTTTGCTTCAGGAGGGAATACAAATGGTGAAAAGTGGGATTATAATATGCCTTTGCCACCCCTTCAGGGATAAGGTGTAATGGATAAATATATAAATAAATACATGGTGCTAAAATAATAGATCATTATGCAGTTTTGCCTATAGGACAATTATCCGAAGTGACCCAGGAAGCCCGAAATAAAATTTACAAGAAATATAGGTTACATCACGCTAGGAAGTGTTCCAAGTCAGCAACAAACGAAGACGTTTTGCATATTTTATTATATACATCTGATCCTTATATGTATATCTAGCTTAAAGAAACCAAGTTTTCTAATATCCAAAGAATTGTTTGACGAAGCTAAAGAATTGTTAGAAATAGAAAGTGATGAATAGGATAAGCGCTATTTTTTTATCATGTAACTGTTGTTTAATAATAATAATAATTTAGTTTTTAACTTATTTTCAGCAAATATGTAACTTTTATTGCAATTTTAATATAACCGTATAATTTTTGTATGAAATTTCGTATGACTTTGTATTTGTCATTTTTTTACGGAAAATGTATAATTTTTAAAATTATGATGTTTGTTTTTACTTTTATTGCCTAGGTATTCACAAATACGTGAAAAAAAATTCAAAGAGAAAAATCATAAAACAACAGAGTTATCGATTTTTGAGATGGAAAATACCAGTTGGTCCCATAGTGCAGCGGCAGAAAATCAAGACCTTAAAATTTAATTACTCAGACAAAGTGGTATTCCACATCTGAGAAAAATCGCTTGAGTTATTCATAGGTATATAGAGGATACATAGTTTTAAAAATAGACTCACAATTAAATTAAGAGCCGAGTTAAATAAAAGCACAGTTGTTGTTTCGACCCAAATGTGTGACAGGAAGGACGAGTTCACACGTGAGGCCATTCGAGCGCTTCCGTTACGTCGACTCAACGATCCGATTTAATTCCGTTGCAGTTTCAGCTCAGCACAAATCCAAGGTGTAACTTGCTGGCTTAATTTGTTACAATCGAGTTACTTTTATGAAAACACAGTTGAGTTGGTACTGGTGGTTAAATTTCGTTAAAAGCTCTGCATTTTATATAAAGTGTTCTGATTATTCTGATTATTATTATGAGTTTGGGTGTTTCCTATGTATAATATGTATGTATTTAGAAATATATAAGTATGTTTATCAGTTATCTAGATCCCATAACACAAGCTAATATTAGCTTACTTTGGGCTAGATGACGCTGTGTGAATTGTCCCACAATATTTATTATTATTATTTATTATTATTCCTAATATAGAGCATTATTATAAAGTCGTATAATATAAGTACAATATTACTAGTTGACGCCCGCGGCTCCGCACGCATGGTGAAGCTTTCCCGATCCCGTTTTCCACAGAAACTTATTCCCGGTATAAAATGTAGCCTATGTGTTATTCTGATGTGTAAGCTATATTATTGTAGTTTTATCAAAATCCATTCTTACAAACTTTCGCGTTAATAATATTAGTAGGATGGAGAAGGTCGGCAGCGCGATTACTGCACCTCTGGTGTTGCAAATGTACATGGCTACGACACCACGTTCCAACAGGTGGGCCCTAAGCTTATCTGCCAACTCAGTGGTATAAAAAGGGTAGTTTGTGAGTTTGTGATGTTGCGAAATTGTGATGTTGTAAGGGGTAATCTCTTACTGGGATATCTTACCAAGGAGTTACCAGGGAGAGACGCCCGACACTGGACAGAGAGGTAGGGATAAATTTGATTCGAGTTCGGCATATCATCCGCAGGTATTGCCACATTTAAAGGGACTAATTTATGGATTTACTGAACCGATTTAAAAAAACACACTATTCGAAAGGTGTATTATCCTTGCAAGTATGCTAGAGGCTGCTTTTATTTACCAGAAACATGTTCCCATGGGAAACGGTTGAGGGAAATCTTAACCACGCCAGCGGAGCCGAGGGTAATAGCTATTGACATTTGTGCTTACTGCTCCGCTTTCCTGTGTAATAGCGAGATGCTATATAGCCTCTAGCCTACGTCGATAAACGGGCTATTTAACACAAAAATATTTGTTTAATTCGAACTAGTAGTTCCTGAGGTTAGTGCGTTCAACCAAACAAAGATACTAACAAACTCTACAGCTTTATCCACTATAAGTATAGATATAGATTAATTCTGCTAACATCAGTTCAATATTCAATAAATTAAAGGAACATCGTAGAAAAGAAAATGAAAGAAAACTAGTCCTCAATAAAAGCTTGTAAACCTCAGGGCTACAATCTAAGAAAGGTGGAATAAGTAAAAAACGTACTAAAGCCGCTGTTCCACCATTAAATTTTATTTCAACGCTGAGTTTGTACCATTTTACGATTGCTTCAGAAATGCTAGATGTTCTTTCTTAAATAGTATTGTACAGAAAATATGATTTTTAAAATTAGACAAATCAAATATAATAGCTATGGTTGATTGAAGCTCTGTGTATATAAACATATAATGCAGATTGAAACATTCCCTCAGCGCCTTTTAGCCCAAATTCTTTTTTTTTAACTGAAATCCATGCAATATTAATCCGTCGTCGCCAGTATTCCGATCACGACTATTCTATGAAAGGTTAGTGGACTGCACCCTCGGGATTCAATTCTTGAATAACGAATTCTTCGTTTAAAGCTGGCTACACACTTGTGCACGTATGAAATCAAAGTGAGGACAGTTACTGGGATTGTGGCTCGCTATAAATTTGTGACATCCATAACGAGAATTTGACAAAAAGTGAATCTTGGCAAGCATCCACATTTCGGAAGCCAGGGCAGTCCAGCAAAAACTCAATTTAATGTTAAGGCAAATTCTGTTGCCCTCAATTGTGTTTCTTAAGTTTGTGCTTCGGCGAAATTGTTTGTAAAGAGCTTCCCGCTTTTCGCAAAAACATTGTTAGTACCTATATAGTGCGAGTTTTTGGCAAAGCTTACGATGAGCGCGTTAACGCGAATGTGTACGAATCGAGACAGCGCCAACTAGTATCAAATTCGGGAACTCGTTTCGACTTCTTACAAATCCATACAAACGATAACACTCTTACAAACTACGGTTATACTCACGTGTGAATTTCGGGATAGCCCCGACTAGTCGGGCTATCCCGAAATTCCGACGTAGCTTGACGATTCTCTTGAAAAAGGACCTCCGTTAGGTCCGGAACTAGTCGGGTTATCCCGAAATTCACACGTGAGTATAACCGTAGTTTGTAATAATGAACAACGCTCACGAAAGTTATTATTCTAAGATAACTCACTCACACGTGAGTCAGTTAAGATACTAGCAAAAACTCACACTACGCACTCAGGTTTTGCAATCGTGGCGGCAATCCCGCCGAACTGTACTAAGAGGGCAGTTTTGTCGCGTGGGTCTCTTGTTTACAGATACAGGTGCTCGCATCATAACTTCTAATACAACACATACATACATACGATCGATTCTGAGAATCGGTCGTAATCGTAACTTACCAAATAGAAATATAAAATTTCAAAAACATCGGTCAAGTCGTTATGGAGGAGTATATGTAAACACCGCGACACGAGAATTTTATATATTAGATATTTTATAGCAAGATGATTTGAATATTATTTCTCAACATAAGACAACCCTCCTACATTGACATGAGATGATGACTCCCAGTAGCTTCTGAATCATTACTTATTCATAACTTAATAATCAAGTACTTAAATAATTTTCTACACTGTTAATGACTTGGCTGTGCCACACTTACTAGTAAATTCTTTCGTCTGCACTCGTGAGTACCTATTATTTCATCTCACATCAATAAGTATTATGTACATAAAAAGAGTGCACAGAATAAATTATCGTCAGGGCACTGTGTCTACAAATTTCTCGCAAAATTGGAGTGTTTCGTGTAAAGAGTAAATATATATTGTTGATACAAAAAACTCCAATTCCAAAATGAAAATCTTCACAATATTAAATATTCAAAGGATTGAGGCACACTGCGCCGTTTCACGACAGAAACAAGATTTTTCCTTGAAACAATTTTCAAACTTCTGAACTTTGGTTTTAGTTAGAAACAATACTTTAGATTATTTTTAGCAGAGATTGTTCAATTATTTTTGCAGCTAGAGTATAGGTACTCTAGCTTCCAGAATAATTGAACTACCTCTATTCTAAAATAGAATATCTCGGCACGAGAATTGAATTGCTTCGTTCAATGTCAGATGACTAAGTAAAACGTCAGTTTGTCTTTCGTACTAGAACTATTTTACCTTCAGTTGTAACTGTCACGTTAGGTTGCTTTAGACTAAAATAACCTTAGATTGAATGATCTGAAAATAGTTCTGACTTGCACCTTAAATCTATTTATTTAATACGTTTTTAACAATCAGTAACAAATATTTTAGGTGCCCTGAAAAAGACGAGAGGAAGTACAAACAATTACACTAATCAGATTGATCGCCTTTGTGACTGTTGATGCTAACTTTTAGGGTTCAATTCACGGTTCGGATTATTATTGTGTAATCCTGTTTGTTAAAAAGTTAAAGTTTCCTATGTTACAGAAAACTAAAAATGACTAACGCATTCACTTATTAACTTGTACGAGTTAGGTTCTGTAATTTATACATTGTCGATCAAAGTCGACACACTTTAAATTCTTCACGACATTTTTAAATAATAGCGTCTAGAGTACATGGATTTACGAATGATCTAAAAAGAACAACATTGAATCCCGATAACTTTAAACAATAATATTGTAAACAAACAACTCATAGGTGTATTCCCAGCCTTACTTTTCACGAGAACCGATCGCGTGATGTGCGTATATATTATTAGTTAATTTGGGGTGCCTGAATGCCCCCGACGATTTAGGGTGCCTTAAAACCTCGTAATGTTGTATTGGGGTAAAAGATAGGAGTGCCCCATGTACAAACAAATGTTTTATGAATTTATATGCGATCTTGTCGTAATTAATAAAAACGTGTATTTAAGTTGTATGATTAATCATTTTGATGCAGTTAAATAAAGCGCTGTGTCCTCGCTGCGTTCTACGCAGTGCTGGCACTCGGCTGTGGACTATACGCCACAGATACTTACCGAAGCACCCGTACCCGGTGAGTATCTGCGACATCCGGTAGGAGAGTTTGCCATGGATCCTCTCCAGCCACTCGTCCATGACCGGTCTGACCGCCCCGATTGTGGCGTTTCCCCACCTTGGTTGCTCAAGTCGCACCTTCCATGTCTCTATGAGTTCCTGTCGGAGCTGGGACCGCTGAGCCTCAATTTCTCGGGGCGTAGGCCTATGGTCCCGCTCTCGCGCCTCCTTGCGCCATTTAAATAATGACGCAAAGGCCCCCGCTTCTAGGTCCCATGGAGGGGTCCCGGCAAGAAGACATGCCGCCTCGACGGAGATCGTGCCTCTTATCTGACCTGACGGCTATATTACATAGCCCCCTGAAGGCTATGGCCGTCAGGGGGTTATGTAATATACCAGTCAGGTTCTCCGCCCATATGGGGGCCCCGTAAAGGGCCATGCTCCGCACGATCCCGAGGTACAGTCTCCTGCAGGGAGCGTTAGGTCCCCTTATGTTGGGCAACAACCGCGATAGCGCAGCTGTTGCCCCCCTCAGTTTTGAGACCAAACTTCGGAAATGATGTCCGAAGTTCCATCGGCTATCGAGTACAAGCCCCAGATACTTCATTGAAGGCTCGATGCCGATGATAACGCCCCCCACTGTAATGCTGGATCGTGGAGGAGGCCGCTTTCTAGGCCCGAGAAAACACAGAGCCTCGGATTTGTGCAGAACAACCTCCAGTCCCAGCTGCCGAATGCGACCCACGACCTGAGCAACACCTGCCGTGGCCTTTAGGGCTGCGTGTCTATGCGTTGCTCTTAGCGCCGTAACGAGGGTATCGTCGGCGTAGCACGTCACGCCGACACCTTCGAGCAACGGATCACGCAGCACCCAATCGTAGACAATGTTCCACAGGAGCGGTCCTAGGATTGACCCCGACCGACTAGCCCTAGCCATCTCGGGTAAGCGACCGCCCTTTCGGATAGGTATGCCCCGACTATACGACAGAGGTAGGAAGGCACTCTATGATAGATAAGTGCCTCCCTGACGCAGCTCCAAGGTAGAGTGTTAAAGGCGTTGGCGATGTCAAGAGACACCGCCACCCCTTGAAACCGCTTCCTCTGTCAGGCTCTTGACGCGCATGATCGCGTCCACAGTGGAGCGCCCCTGGCGGAAACCAAACTGGTTATCCGCCAGGTTCCCGACGAGGCGTTCCGCTATAATGCGCTCAAAGAGCTTACACACCTCGTCGAGCAACACGATCGGCCGGTAACCGGACGGAGAGTCCACCAGCCGCCCTGCTTTACGGATTAAGACCAGTTTCCCCGTCTTCCACTCCTTGGGAAACTGGCCCCTTTCAAGGCATGCGCTAAAGAGCCCTGCCAGTCGAGGCCCTAGTTCCTCAAGGGCCAGGACCCATGCTCGGCCTGGTATGCCGTCGGTTCCAGGGGCGGTGTTCTTGCGGGCTTTAAGCCGCAATACCGCCGCCCCTAGCTTACTTTCGGTGACTTCGGGCACGTCATCCTCACTCCCGTAGGGAACAGAGGATCCAGGACCCTCTCCAGTCTATCTGGCTGGAGGCTCTGGGTCAGTGGAGGCGACTTAGGGCGAAGTTTTCCCCTAACCATAAGGTACGGGCGCCGCCACGGGTTCTGCTCCAGGGTCTCCAGCAGCTCTTCGCGGGCCAACCTTTTTGCCCGCTTTATGGCTATTTGAAGGGCCCTCTTGGCCACCTTGTACCCCTCATATAGCCCCTCCTCACGGAATTCCTCGGGGCGGCGACGCCTTCGGCGGAACCTGGTGTACCGGCGGCGCGCGGTCAGGCAAGCTGTTCGCAGCTGTGCAATCTCCGGCGACCACCAGTACACTTGCCTCCTTACCGGCCCGCGCTTAACCCTAGGCATCGCCGCATCGCATATTTGCGACATGGCTCTCCGGAACTACTCTGCCTCGGTATTCACATCGGCAGGTCTCTCTGGTGCCGGAATCCAGGCCTGCACGATGGCCGCTTCCTGGAGAGCCTCCCGATTTAGCCGTTTAAGCGCCTAACGCGGTTCCGGGGGATTCGCAATTACTGGCGGTAGATTAGTCGGAGGGGAGACGTCAAACTGAATATAGCTATGGTCGGACACGGCGAGTGAGATCAGGGGTCGCGAACGATACGTCCACGACCGAACTGAGTCCCCCTCGCTCCCAGGTGCGACATTCCCCCGGTTGAGGACTTCTAGGCCATTGGTCTCGCGGGAACCCCAAGTCAAGGACCAGGCGTTGAAGTCTCCCAAGACCAGGACAGGGCGAGGGCGGCATGTAGTGAGACTGACGTCCAGCTCAGAAAAATTTTACCACTTAAGCTTTAGGATACCTTTGGGCACATTAAGATGTATATATGTCACTAGTGGAGCCTATTCTGAGTTATGCCCTAGATTGTTATGGTCTAACTATCAAATCATACATATATAAAATAGAATCATTACAGATGGATTTTTAAAATTCCTCGTTAATAAAAAAACAGATCAATGTAAATGTAGTACGAGGGTGCAATTGATGCTTACACCCGAGTTAACTACTCTGCTTTACATCTCGATTGTGGGATAAGTAGAAAAAAACCGGCATTACAAGAATAAAACATTTTATTAGTTAAAATTTCAAAAAATATTTTTTTTAAGAACGAAATTGATCTTCGCCGTTCGATATTTAAAATTGATGACTATGAGTATAATAGTCATCAATTTTAAATATCGAACGGCGAAGATACGAAGATAAGGCTGAATAGCGAAGCGACCTCGTTTGTCATTGGGCTGAATGCGTGATGTCTATTGCCAGTATGATGGTTAGATGTACGCGAACTTTTTGAAAGAGTGACGTTTTTTTTTATTTACCGGTTTAGGGCTTTTCTACCTACATTATTACCCTAGAGCACTAATTGGTCACCTACAACCACCTGGTGCCTTTTGGGGAGGGGGGTTCTTCACCCCCTGAGCCTCCCCGGTCCCTTGAACCGTCTGAGTCAGCTTACTCATTTCCTCCCGCATCTCCAGGAGTTGCTTGCGGGAGTCAGCAAGCTCAGCCTCCAGGCTCACAACCCGAGCCCGGAGTTTTTCCTCCGCTTCGGAGCCGCTTCTATCGAGGAGCTCCTCCAGGGCCTTAGTGGCGCCCGTAACGGCTTCGGCCACTACCTTCTTCTTGACCTGTACATTTTTGGCGCCCTTTAAGGCGTCAGAAACGCGAGCAAGAGCCGTTAGGATCTCTCTCGCCACCGGCACATCCGTGTCCTTGCCGCTGGGCATCAGAGGGACATGTATCGGCGGTTTTGGAACCCGCCCCTTCAAATTGTGGAGGTCAGCTTTCCGATCTCTACCCGTTGTGGTAGCTATCACCTTGGCGGGTACGTCATCCTCACTAGAGGATATTGTCCCCGGCCGACGAAACAGGCTTTTGCCTGATCCAGAGGGTCGTGGTCTCTTCCTACGGAGACCCTCGGTCTCAGTGTCTATGCTGAGGACTGACTCGGCGTCAGTCTCAGCCGGGATTGATGCAACCTCTGCGTCCGTTTGAGGGGTGGTTTTGAGGCACACCTCCGGGCCTTTTGGGCTTTGGTAGAAATCGTTATTCATATTTGATCCCACGAGTGGAGACGAATAGACGACAACTGCCCGGGTGACGCTCATTCCGGGGAGTGGGAGAGTCCACCAGCCGCCCTGCTTTACGGATTAAGACCAGTTTCCCCGTCTTCCACTCCTTGGGAAACTGGCCCCTTTCAAGGCATGCGCTAAAGAGCCCTGCCAGTCGAGGCCCTAATTCCTCAAGGGCCAGGACCCATGCTCGGCCTGGTATGCCGTCGGGTCCAGGGGCGGTGTTCTTGCGGGCTTTAAGCCGCAATACCGCCGCCCCTAGCTTACTTTCGGTGACTTCGGGCACGTCATCCTCACTCCCGTAGGGAACAGAGGATCCAGGACCCTCTCCAGTCTATCTGGCTGGAGGCTCTGGGTCAGTGGAGGCGACTTAGGGCGAAGTTTTCCCCTAACCATAAGGTACGGGCGCCCCCACGGGTTCTGCTCCAGGGTCTCCAGCAGCTCTTCGCGGGCCAACCTTTTTGCCCGCTTTATGGCTATTTGAAGGGCCCTCTTGGCCACCTTGTACCCCTCATATAGCCCCTCCTCACGGAATTCCTCGGGGCGGCGACGCCTTCGGCGGAACCTGGTGTACCGGCGGCGCGCGGTCAGGCAAGCTGTTCGCAGCTGTGCAATCTCCGGCGACCACCAGTACACTTGCCTCCTTACCGGCCCGCGCTTAACCCTAGGCATCGCCGCATCGCATATTTGCGACATGGCTCTCCGGAACTACTCTGCCTCGGTATTCACATCGGCAAGTCTCTCTGGTGCCGGAATCCAGGCCTGCACGATGGCCGCTTCCTGGAGAGCCTCCCGATTTAGCCGTTTAAGCGCCTAACGCGGTTCCGGGGGATTCGCAATTACTGGCGGTAGATTAGTCGGAGGGGAGACGTCAAACTGAATATAGCTATCGTCGGACACGGCGAGTGAGATCAGGGGTCGCGAACGATACGTCCACGACCGAACTGAGTCCCCCTCGCTCCCAGGTGCGACATTCCCCCGGTTGAGGACTTCTAGGCCATTGGTCTCGCGGGAACCCCAAGTCAAGGACCAGGCGTTGAAGTCTCCCAAGACCAGGACAGGGCGAGGGCGGCATGTAGTGAGACCGATGTCCAGCTCAGAAAAATTTTACCACTTAAGCTTTAGGATACCTTTGGGCACATTAAGATGTATATATGTCACTAGTGGAGCCTATTCTGAGTTATGCCCTAGATTGTTATGGTCTAACTATCAAATCATACATATATAAAATAGAATCATTACAGATGGATTTTTAAAATTCCTCGTTAATAAAAAAACAGATCAATGTAAATGTAGTACGAGGGTGCAATTGATGCTTACACCCGAGTTAACTACTCTGCTTTACATCTCGATTGTGAGATAAGTAGAAAAAAACCGGCATTACAAGAATAAAACATTTTATTAGTTAAAATTTCAAAAAATATTTTTTTCAAGAACGAAATTGATCTTCGCCGTTCGATATTTAAAATTGATGACTATGAGTATAATAGTCATCAATTTTAAATATCGAACGGCGAAGATACGAAGATAAGGCTGAATAGCGAAGCGACCTCGTTTGTCATTGGGCTGAATGCGTGATGTCTATTGCCAGTATGATGGTTAGATGTACGCGAACTTTTTGAAAGAGTGACGTTTTTTTTTATTTACCGGTTTAGGGCTTTTCTACCTACATTATTACCCTAGAGCACTAATTGGTCACCTACAACCACCTGGTGCCTTTTGGGGAGGGGGGTTCTTCACCCCCTGAGCCTCCCCGGTCCCTTGAACCGTCTGAGTCAGCTTACTCATTTCCTCCCGCATCTCCAGGAGTTGCTTGCGGGAGTCAGCAAGCTCAGCCTCCAGGCTCACAACCCGAGCCCAGAGTTTTTCCTCCGCTTCGGAGCCGCTTCTATCGAGGAGCTCCTCCAGGGCCTTAGTGGCGCCCGTAACGGCTTCGGCCACTACCTTCTTCTTGACCTGTACATTTTTGGCGCCCTTTAAGGCGTCAGAAACGCGAGCAAGAGCCGTTAGGATCTCTCTCGCCACCGGCACATCCGTGTCCTTGCCGCTGGGCATCAGAGGGACATGTATCGGCGGTTTTGGAACCCGCCCCTTCAAATTGTGGAGGTCAGCTTTCCGATCTCTACCCGTTGTGGTAGCTATCACCTTGGCGGGTACGTCATCCTCACTAGAGGATATTGTCCCCGGCCGACGAAACAGGCTTTTGCCTGATCCAGAGGGTCGTGGTCTCTTCCTACGGAGACCCTCGGTCTCAGTGTCTATGCTGCGGACTGACTCGGCGTCAGTCTCAGCCGGGATTGATGCAACCTCTGCGTCCGTTTGAGGGGTGGTTTTGAGGCACACCTCCGGGCCTTTTGGGCTTTGGTAGAAATCGTTATTCATATTTGATCCCACGAGTGGAGACGAATAGACGACAACTGCCCGGGTGACGCTCATTCCGGGGAGTGGGATGTATACTGTGGGGTGCTTCAGGTGCCCCACAGGTTTTAACGACTTCGCTGTCGGGTTTTAGAGACTTGTCCTTGTCGCGAGCCGGCCAATTAAGGCAAGCCCCTCGGCACCCAGGACCACCGCGTACCAACTGGTGCCACGAGTTGGGTCGCTGCGGATGATCTTAGGGGTTACGAGACGCGGGGAGATGGCTAGACCTCCCCAACAGCGACGCTGGCACGAATGCTGTAAGCCCATGCGTGAGCAGAGAGACTACACGTCCTGCGGTTTCTCCGCTCAATACGCTCTGCCTAAAGCAGAGTGTAGACGGAGCAACACGAAGTGGCCAAAACGGCCCTCTCCTTGGTGGACTATTGGCCGTGGGCGACGACGTCCGCCTGCAATAAAGCGCACATCGTCGACCATTTTACCAGGGTGTACCACGTGGAGGTTGACCTACCCCACACCCCAATCTAGTGTACCTACTAAGTCTAGAGAGAAATCAATAGAAAAGTTGGAAAATGAGACGGTAGTTGCTTTCAACATAATTACTTGAATAAGAAATCTCGAGCATGAACAAAAAATGGAGCCGTAGGGAGACTTAGCTCATGGTCCAAAAATATTAATTATTATTTTAAAACTTAATTCACAAAGAACGCACATAAGACTAAATGTAAGGTCTTAAGTCTCGATCAGTCTATATTACAAGTCTTCTGTACTACCAAAGTGGCACGAGTAACATGGTCGAAAATGGATACCATAGCCTATGGTAGATCTACAGGCTACGCTTCTGACCTATAGCCATGTTGCTGTTGAACATTTTAAAGTCGCCCATAATGGTTTAACCGGGACCATTACCTGTCTTCTGAAGCTCAGAAACGCTTCTAAATCTAAATGCCACAAATGGTCACTTGTCGCGGGACCGACCACAGTATAAGATAGTATAAGTAGGTGACGCAACAATCGTTTTTATAACAATGAGCGGGACTACGAGCGGTTTGTTTCATTGCAAATCAACTCAAGTTTAAAAAAAGCTTTTGGATGATCAAATTATCAACATCAGTTGCAACTGCACTCGCAACCAGACGTTGCAATATAATCAGATTCAACTCTCGTTTAACTTCAATATCGATTAACCGAGTGAATGTCGCTTTAATTGATCTCGTTAAGTACACTTTAATTTCAATTATGACATTCGCGCGATAATCCATTTTAAATGAGATCCATTTTCGATAGAAATCAAGTTAGCGCGTCTGAACGCAATGAGATAATTATCAGAATGCACAATATGATACAAAGTTCGTTCTTTGAATCGCGCATTCTGAAAATTATTTGTATTGTATTTCATAAAAACAGTAAACTATAAGAAGTACACACTGTACCTTGTATTTGGAAAAATACAACTGATGCCTTTAACCTCTAACAGCGTAGGTCATTAGGACATTTAAAAGTATGAAAAAAAGAACAGATTTTACTGTCTTAGAGTTAATTATTTAGTTCTTCTATAAACTTAAAAAAATTAGAAATATATTCAGTCCGTCACTTTTTTAGATTTTGTGTATCCGAAAACTTATTGAATTTAATACCACACATAACTTATTGAATGATATTTAACTAGATCAAAAATTATAGAATGATTATCACCTAACATTTGAATCCAAATCGAATGTTAACATATGGTTTGACAAACTCCGATCGCTTTTTTTTGTAACAACCAACCACAGTATAAAATAATGTAATTTTGGTATGTAAGCATATAATGCAGAAATGCATTATGAAATTGAAAATGCACAATTGTATTAACAATATTTTATTTATAATGGCCGTTAATATTTTAATGAATCAACTTGATAATATTCGAAACAGAGAGATTCGAAACCTTATCTCAATAGTCCCCAAATAGGAGATAAGGTTTTGTCAATCAATATATATTTATTTTTGGACTATTTTTGAAGTGAAACTTCTTTATGAGTAAAAGAGGAATTTTATAGCTGTAAAAAAAATCGTCACGTTTTACGAAGTGAAACTTCTTTATCATAAGTGAAACTTCTAAATCGAAGTTGAGAGAATTTTTTTAGCTGTAAATAAACAATGTTGTAAAGAAGTTTCACTTCTTACCTGTGTACTCTGGTACACAAATATTTTTTTATATTTATTTTATATTTTTTTTGTCAAGTAAGTCATTTATCAGGTCATGTCGGTTTGGGATCCAAAGATGATGAGGCAAACTACTGACACTTAAGTCGTATTTCAAAATGATATTCAATACTCAAGGAGCACTTGTAAGTGTAAAGGGTCCACCAATATCCAAGGGGCCCAAGCTACCTCACCTATTAGTGGTGCGGTGCACCTATTGATTTAACGACAAGGTAACGGCTGGGTTGCGAAATCGCTCCCAACATCGCCGAAGACCAAAAGCCTAAGGAATGCTACTCGTGGCGATCAAATAGCAGTAGACCTATTCCCAATTCAGGTATAGTTTGAAAGTGTAACTGAGAATACACGATGAAGAAAGGACTTAAGGAATGCTTGAGTTTAGTTTTCGCCTTATTAAACTATGCTCAAGCGTTTCTTTAGATTTGAGAAACGAAACGAGAATAAAGTCAGTACATGTACTTTGCATATTGCTTTTTGCATTTACATATTGCTCTTTTTATCAATGCTAATATTTTTAAAATGAAATATTTGTAAGGCCGATTTTAAAAATTCTTTCACTATTAGAAAGCTACATTGTTTGTGAGTAATAAAATAATATTAGATTTTCAAAAAGTTTAGGGTTCCGTACGAAATCACGAATAGGAAAACTTAACCAAGCGGGCGAAGCTGCGGGCATCAACTAGTTTAGACTAAAGACTAAGTCGTCTCCCATATAAAACATAATTTTAAAAAAACGTCCAGCAATAAGATACGGTGCACATAAAAGTCCTCACTGGAGGGAAAAAGGCGCTAAAAATAAGTTATTGGATTGCTATTGAGTGCTCCCTCATCCCGCGACGCTTATCAATGTGTTCACCACCGCAATGAAGTGTTGCCAACTGTTATAGTTAAAGCTACTCACTCGTTTAACGACTTTGGAAATCTAGTTTTATAACGTCTGTAGCAAGTGAATGAAATTGTGTATTTAGGAAGTATGTTTAGCGCGGATGGAAGATGTGATTCGGATGTAGAACGGCGAGTAGCTGCCGGAAACAAGGTTAACGGTGCTTTGTCCCAGTTAGTAAAGCGACAAAGCATCGTAAAAGAAGCACGACTGGCGATTCATAACGCAGTGCTAGTGCCAACTTTGCTTTACGGTAGTGAAACCTGGGTATGTCAGCAGATGCATGAAAGTAAATTGAGTGCTTTGGAGATGCGATCTCTTCGAAAATTGTGCGGCGTAACTTTGGCCCACCGAATAAGGAGCGAAGTGATACGCAATATGGCAGGTTTGAATGAAAGTGTCAGCGTTAAGCTGGAAAAGGGCGTGCTCCGTTAGTTTGGACACGTCCAACGAATAAGTGAGGAACGATCGACGAAGAATATATATTGTTCAAAACTAGTTGTTTAGAGGTTAGAAGGAGTCGGGGTAGGCCGAGACTTAAAGACTTACTTATATTACATATGAAGATCACGTGAGCAGATTGCTCAAAAACGGAAAGGTCAAAAGTACATGGATACCCAGACGCGCGTGTATGAAGAGATTGATGAATCTCGAAGAAGCGAATCAAGTATGCATGGATCGCGAAGCCTGGCGATCTGTCCTTTCTGACTACCCCGTCAGGGATACAGCGTGAAGATAGTTAGTTAGTTTTATAACCTTTATAGGCTCCCAACGTGATATAAATATCTATGGCAAATAAAATAAATATCGTTGTGACAACTCACACAACGCCATCTGATTCCAAACTAAGCAGCGCTTGTACTATGGTAACCAGATAAAGGATAAACATCTTGTATATTTCTAAATACATACATATTATAGATAAATAACATCCAGAAACAGAATAAACCATCGCGCTCATCACAAAAATTTTATCCTGGGTGGGAATCGAACCCACGACCTCTTGCGTAGCAGTCGGATACACTCCCACCGCGCCACAGATGCAGTCTAATTATATATCTATCTATAGATATACCAAGTTATATGAACCACAGGAGAACGAGCTCAGAGAATAGTAACAAAATGATATCCAAGCCACAACAATAATAATAAAATAATACTAATATCCAAATATCCAAGCTAAAGATTCTTTAAATTTACAATGTCAAGCATTGTCATCCGAGTATTAATCCCAGTTGCTTCCTAAGTTCTCGTTCTCGAGACTGAGATCTTCTCTCAGATTATCTCGTTTCCACTTCGTCTCGGTATTTTTAATAACAAGGGAAATGATAGCAGAAAACATGTATTGTATGTTATATGTTTGTTGTAACTCACGACTGTCGCCTGAGAGCTCCTGGCCTCAAATTTGATTAAATACTTCATAATTCGAGGTTTGGCTCGTGTCTATTTCTTCCTAATAATGAACCAATTTAAGAAAAATCTTCATAAACTGAATAAGAAGGATATATATTGCAAAGGTTGCTTGTAAGACCTCTGTACATTTATAAATTGTTCTCTCTTTGTATGATTTATTTTTATAATGGTGTGCAATAAAGTTTATTCTATTCTATATATTGTGTCGTCCAATTTGTAAAACGCCTTTGTTGGCAACAGTCTAAACAGGCAATTTTGAGCATTTTCTCAGAGTTTTAATGCTAATGAGGATAATATATAATCAAATAACAAAACGTAAAGACATATAGGCAGTTGATATTTATTTTACTGTAGAAAATCATTGTTTTAAGATCAAAAATAAAACAGGCGAGAGCGTTTCTATGACCATCCGGATATCCTTACAATTGTGAACTTCATTTCAACGGATAAATATGACAAGGAAGCAATTTAGTCACCACGAATCAAACGTCCAATATTAAATAGGGCAATTCCATTAGAACTAATACCACCTACAGATAAACTCCAGAAATTAAGGCATACCAGTTAATATGGCAACACTAAAGAAACGCAATATCTTCGAGGCACGTGTTACGTGACAGGAGTACAGAAGCGGACCGTAAATAGTTTATGATACCGATATAGATACCGGTTCGTACTGGAGTTCAACCTGAGGTTAAGTTATGGTATTTATGCACAAGGTAAATGTTAATTTGTGCAGTTTTGAGCAATGAATTCCCTTACAATATTACTACAAATCGATAACGATCCGTTATGGAGATATTGCTGCTAACATTTAGAACCTTAGACTGTATCTGACTGCAGATGATTTTATGAACAGCAAGATAAAACAGAGTTAGCAAGTATAGTCCATTTTGTCAATTCTCTTGGGTCATATCGACGAAAAACTCGGTAGGAGCGAAACAATTTCACAAAGACTTCACAATCTTATCGACATTCCGAAACTTATACTACTGCGATGTCCATTTCGGATGATGGCTATCGTGGTTGTCAGCGTTTATCGCATAGTTTCTTTTGAAGTGGCACTCTCCTACCCGGGACGCTTTTATAATCCTGGCAGTTAGAGCCTTTGTGGTGCAAAGCAGTGCTAAAGCTGGACCTAAAGCCAGCACAGCGGGAATTCGAGGGGCAGCGATGCCAGCTCTACCAGATGGTCATGGAAGAGGTTTTTACTGGCACCCGCGATCTAAGGCTTAAAATGACTTCGGATCACAAATGTCGCGAAAAATACATAATAAACCAGAAATCTTTCTCTGTTTCTTTTTTCCAAAAAGTGCTACGGCTCCAATTTTGGCATACATTTTGAATTGCAATTCATATCGATTTTATGTTATAACTGAAGCAAGACCCATCTAGATTAGACTTAAATTTCTCAGTCGCTAAAGGTAAACTATCTATTCTAATATTAATGGCCTTTTATCCAAAATGGCCAAATATCTAAACTACTTCCTCTATTTATTATTCTGTGTCATTTCGGCGATTTACTTGACCGCAATATGTATGGGAATCATCTGTTTTATAGCGAACTATTTCAGATATCGGTTTTAGATTTATTCGATTTGATATTAGAGATATAAACAATATTTCTTGTTTAAGAAAATAGTGCCATGGTCTATGTAATGAATTATTCATTCGAATATATTTAGGTCATATTGTTGAGTTCATTTTCAACAGACATTCGGATAATAGATCGTATTTATTTATAGAAACATGCTCATCATATCTTAAAACGATTATGAAGTCTATTTAAACTGGAGGTTTGTGACGTTATTCTGCGTGTGTAGGGCTAGGAATTTCTACGAGGGGCACCATGGAATCGAAAGCGGTTACCCAACCGAGGTGAGATGGTCCAGTTTTGCATCTAATTGGGCTGCCCAGTCAGGGGGCCACGTCGAATGTCGTATGTGCGCCTAGATTAACCACTGGTCACTGACGGTCAAATGGGGGTCAACATAGCCGTGTATCAGCATTGTTTCTCATCGCTCTTTCAACCATTGAGAGCGAGGCAAGCATAAACTGGAACTTGGGATGATTGTTTCTCCCTATGCCCCTCCTTAACCTCCGTGTCCGAATGATTCGGGAAGAAGCGAAAGAAGTATGCATGGATTGCGAAGTCTGGCGATCTGTCTTCTCTGACTACCCCGTCAGGGATATAGCGTGAAGGTAGTTAGTTTATATAAAAGATTTTATGAAAAATCTATTATTACAGCTCTGTTTACTTATATCCTTCGCCCACTGTATATAAAAATATCATAAACATAATTTTTGTTTATGCTTTGTTAAATATAGGCAATGTCTCTCAAAAGGAACGTTAACTGATTTTTGAAAATCGGTTTGGAAATAATGCAGTCGAACACATAAACTGCAACATTTAGGCAATAGATGGCGGGCTTGTCACTGTATCGAGGTTCGACTTCAGACATCACTAAGCGAGCTAGGCTTTCTAATTGAATTCTATTTTCTTTGTTTTTTAGTTTGTACTGTCACTGTCACTTTCGCTTGCAACGCACTTTTGAAAATAAACTAACTAGCACTTAAGATATACAAGCAGTAACCAAGAAAATCGCACTTTAAAATGAAAACTAAGACGAACATAAATAGGAAACCATCATCAGCTCATAAGCACCTTTATTTTTAACCGACTTCCAAAAACGAGGAGGTTATGTGTTCGATTGTTTTTTTTTATGTATGTACATCGATTACGCTGATAGTTATGATCCGATTTACGTGATTCTCCTTTAGTTTAATGCAGAATGGTCGCCATTTGGTCCCATTAAAATTTCACATAATTTGGCCCAGTAGTTTTTATTTTATGAACATTTTACATTAATTACTGTGTGAAAATTTGCCCTATTTGTTGACATTTTATGTTTTTTTTTGTTCTTGTGGCGATAGACATTTATGTTTATTCTATATTTACTATAAATGAGAGTTCTTTTTGACTTGATTTCTTTAATTTTTAATATCGCAGACATGCAAGTAGAAATCGTATCATTTTACTAATAGAAAAGGTTTTTATAATTATTTCTAACAAGCTGACCCCCGCGGCTTTGCCCATGGCACACTTTTAGCCCCCGTCGCTCTCATTTAATAGCGTCGCTTATTACTTTTACAAAAAATGTACGAAAGTTTGCCCGTATTGTTGACATTTATGATTACTGCTCTGCATTCCTGGGTATTAGCGTGATGATATATTGCTTATAACCTTTATCGATAAATGGGCTATACAACAAATGAAGAGTTCTTCAATTCCGTACAGTTGTTCCTGAGATTAGCGCTTAGCAAAATATTTTGATTTATTTTTATTTATCTTTATCATATCTATATAGATATGATAAAACGATACTCCAAATGTCATTCTAGTCCATATAAATAGTAAAATTTCAAAGTTTACGTGATTTAATCTAGAAAAATCCCACTGTAGTTTGCAGGATAACATATTACAGACATTAAAAAGTAAAAAAAAAAAACTACTTTTAAAAAAACCGACTTCTAAAACTTAAAAGTATAAAATAAGTTAATAAAGTTAATAATTTAATACACCTCTTATGCAAACGTAATACCTTTAATTTTAATAGAATACTACTATTTGTATGTGCTACTTGTTGATAGGTTTGAAGTCGGTGCCTAGCCCTAAACAAAATAAAACTTAATATTATAAACAGCTTACTTACTGTAATGAAATGCCTACATTTTAGATTAACCTTTGTGATAAGCTTAGAGAACAATGTGAAACACAACAATGTATCAAACAGATAAAAAAATATGCGAAAAAGATATATATAATATTAATACCTAAATGACTAACTATAGCTATATTAAACCTATATTTTTCATATGTATAAAAATATTTGTGGCTCTGAAAAGGACGTATTGGTTTGCGTATTGTGTGACGAGTATACAACACAAATGTATTGAAGACAAAAATTTAATAATTATAAATACCCTACAATTATAAAAACAGAGATAGCTTCGTGCAACAGATAAATTATACAAATCTATCAATTAGGTTACAACGCATCAAAATTTTCCTTTATTTAAAGATGATAGTTAAAGACGTCTGTGTTAAGTGGACATACTTAATACTAGTACTTTTAGTTACAAAATGTAACAACAGATGGCGTTGTATGTAACGACCTAAAACTCACTATCAGTATTCGCAGCAAGTATTATTTAAGCAACCTAATGTGTATATTTTGTCACGCATTAAACAGACTCGGAGAGTACCTCCGAAGTGGTAAACCTGTTTATTTTTGTTTCAATTATTCCCATTAGCCCCCTAGTTTCCCGGCGATTAAACATGGTCCTTCGAGCCGGATCTTGGTATTTTCAGGTGTTATACATTGAATGAAGGAGTAAATAACATCAACCTAGTATCACTCGTGGACGATAACAGAACTCGTTACGGGAGATACTGAGGAAGGAAAATTACCAGCAAACCAACAGTAGCAAGGCAAAGGGAAAAGCTCTCTGCTTTGATTACAAACGACAAGCAGTCGTGAGGATATCATCATATACAATACAACGAAGTGAGTGATAATGGAGATCTAACCGTGAGTACTGTCATTATTGTTTATCAAGCCAAAGTGAACCTTATTTCAATAGTTATTTGCTTACACATATCAGTGAATTGAAACCAAGTGATCAACGTTAACTTAGAAAATTTATTAGCAAGAAGCGACAATTATCAACCTTAAAGTAAAGAACATTGACACTTAGAATATTTAGTGAATATTTGGACTTAGAATAATTTATTGTGTGCATGCCTAGACTTAGTTATATTTAAGACAAATATTGTTGAGACGGGGAACCTATGCCCGATTTTTAATAAATTTACAAAGTTAAAAACACTTAGAAAATTTTCGTGTTGTTTACATTGACTTGTAAAAATTTAAGGTTTTTAGAGAACTTATAATATTTCAGTGTTGATCTAAATTGACTTGTAATATTTTAGTGTTCATTTCATTTAAAACTTTTTTAAATTAGGTATACTTATATAAAAAAAAAAAAAAAAAGAGATAAACTTGTTTTAAGTTTATTTGTATTATTTTAAAGTTAAAAACATGTCTTCGTTAACATCATTAGTTCAAGTACAAGGTGATCTTTATAATCGGTTATCGAAAGCAAAAATTAATTATAAGAAGTCACCTAAGGATAGGCTTACTCAACAATATATTGAGACTAGGCTAGAGAATGTTGAGAAGTTGTGGTCTCAATTTAACACTAATCATATGAATATAGTCAAGGATTTCGGATGTACGGAATTGTTAGCATCGTCGTATACTACTCAAGATGTATATGATCAGATGGAGGAGTTGTACATTGATTTAAAATGTGAATTAAAATCAGCCTTGGTTAAATTTAGAGAAACTTGTGTACCTCAGACTTCGACTTTGCCATCAACTGATAAAAAATGTATATCTATCTACCATCCCTACCTTTTCGGGCAAATATACTGAATGGCCAACATTTCGGGATTTATTTCTTTCGGCAATTCATAACAATGTCAGTGTCGACAAGGTACAGAAGCTTCATTATTTAAAAAGTTATTTAACTGGTGAGGCGGAACAGTTATTAAGACACATCCCCATCTGTGAATCAAACTATGATAGATGTTGGATTCTTCTTGAATCCCGCTATAATAATAAAAAATACCTCTCACATTGTATTCTCAGACGATTATTGAGTCAAAGGAATGTTATAGGTGAATCGGCTAGCGGTTTGAAGGAGTTGATGGACACTACTTCAGATTGTTTGAATGCTTTAATGAACTTGGGGATAGATGTAACATCCTGGGACATTTTAATTATACACATCCTTTGCTTAAAATTAGATACAGAGAGTAGAAAGGAATGGGAATTAAAAGTCACTAGCAATATTGAATGTGATAAATTGCCTACGTTTGATCAGTTTAAGGAGTTCTTGACAAGCAGATACAGAGCGTTTGAATTTTTAGATACTAAACCATCAATGTCCTCAAATAATACAGTTAAGAACCATTATATACAAGCTAATAAAACTAAAACTTTTCACGTGTCTACTATTTCTTGTCCATATTGTAAAGAATCTCATAAATTAGGTAGTTGTAGACGATTCTGCAGCGCGGATGTTGATACGCGTCGAAAGTTTGTTCAAGATGGTAATTTATGTTTTAATTGTTTGGGTTACAATCACTCTGCCAAGTTGTGTAAGTGTACAACCACTTGTCGTATTTGCAAACGTAAACATCACTCTTTGTTACATCCTAAGGGTGAACAAGAGTCTATAAAGGAGAACTTAAACCCAGTTTCATCTGGGGGAAAGGATTTGCCAACACAGGAACTGTCAAATTCTGTTCACATAGAAGATCCAGCAAAGGTCGTCACCTGTTTTTCGAAGGGTTTAGCTAACAATCAAGTATTGTTATCCACGGCTCTAGTGAGAGCTGTTTCGAAAAGCGGAGTAAGGTATACACTACGAGCCTTGTTGGATCAAGGCTCGCAGGCTTCCTTTGTTACTGAGGGTATAGTTCAAAGTCTAGGCCTTAAAAAGCAATCAACTAAAGGTATTATATCCGGAGTGGGTGGAGGTAAATCTTTGATTTCAAATTCTTTCGTTGAGGTGAGAATTCAATCTAGGGTTGATTCATCTGTTGAGTTGGTAGTCAGAGCTTATGTCCTCAAATCCATTACATCTCTTTTACCAGTTAGAGAAACGGCATGCGTAGAAGAACTGCTCATCAATGATATTCATTTGGCTGATCCTAGATATCAGACTCCAGATAAGGTGGATATGTTGCTAGGTGCTGAAATATTTTCCCAGGTAATACAAAGTGGATTAAGAAAATCTGCTGGTGGTCTAGTAGTGGCACAATGTACTACCTTAGGGTGGATATTGTCGGGTACGGTTAGGTCTGTAACTAACGGTACGTCTAAAATTTCGGTATTGCACGTTCATCTTGATGATATGCTGAAAACGTTTTGGGAACTAGAGAAAGAGCCAAATGAAAGTAAGCAATTATTAACAGAAGAGGAAATTAGATGCGAGGAGATATTTAGAACTACCACAATTCGAGATGAAAGTGGGCGCTATGTAGTAAACTTACCTTTCCGAACGGAAGATCCTAGCTGTAAATATGGCAGATCGCGGGATCGAGCAGTTAGACGCTTTAAGGGATTGGAAAATAAACTTTACTTAAATACCGAATTAAAGGCTAAATATTCTGAGGTAATTCATGAATATCTGTCATTGGGTCATATGAGACCAATCTCAAAAGCGGAGAAGCTAAATGAATATGCGGTTTATTTACCGCATCACGCCGTGGTGAGAAACGATAAGGACACGACTAAAGTTCGTGTCGTATTAGATGCGTCCAGCAAGGGTAGTAATGGATCCTCGCTTAACGACGACCTCTTAATTGGACCTACTTTGCAATCTGACTTGAGGCATTTGCTTCTTCGCTGGAGGGTTCATCCTATCTGTCTCATCGCTGACATTGTCAAAATGTACCGTCAGGTACGCGTAAATGAAAACCATACCGATTTTCAACGCATCCTGTGGAGAAACAATAAGGACGAAGAAATCCAAGACTTCAAACTACTAACCGTAACCTTTGGCGTGGCGTCCGCACCATTCTTGGCTGTTAGATCGATGCACCAGATAGCGCACGATGAAGGCGAAAATTATCCATTAGCGGCTGATAGAGTCCTGAAAGATTTCTACATGGACGATTTAATGACTGGTTGTGAAACAATAGAATTAGGTATAGAAATTTACAATCAATTGAATCAATTATTAAATAAAGCAGGATTAGAATTGCAAAAATGGTCAAGTAACAGCAGCGAATTATTAGAAAAATTAATAAATAGAAAACGGAAGGAAAATACCTACGAAGAAAAAGGAATTAATTTTAAACAAGACGATGTAATAAAAGCACTGGGCCTTACCTGGAATCGAAGTAAAGACATCTTCCAATACTCTGTGCAGCTTCAAGTTTCGCTGGAACCGGTAACGAAACGTAAATTGCTATCAGATATTTCGAGACTATTCGATCCATTGAGTTGGGTTGCACCTGTGATTATCTTAGCAAAAATGCTTATACAAAAATTGTGGATCACTGGTATAGGATGGGATGATCCCATACCGGACAATATAAAACGTGAATGGTCTACTAACCGTAAGGAGTTGCCACTGTTAGCAGCACGAGCAGTGATAAACAGGTTGATTTGCACGGATTCTGTGATGCGTCGAAGGCGGCGTATTCAGCAATTGTATATTTACGTGTGATCGATGCTGAAGGTAACATACATATCACTTTGCTCTCAGCGAAAACCAATGTGGCTCCAATTAAAACGGTATCAATTCCCAGGCTAGAACTATGTGGAGCAGTTCTACTAGCTAAACTATTAGTCGAGATGTCTAAAGTTTTGGAAATTGACAAAGCTAACATACACGCGTGGACCGATTCCAAAGTCGTTCTGGCATGGTTAAATAACCACCCCAGTAAGTGGAAAACGTTTTTCGCAAACCGGGTTTCGGAAATCCTATCTATGAGCGAGCCGCAGCAGTGGAATCACGTACAATCAAAGGATAATCCTGCTGATTGTGCGTCACGAGGTCTCAACCCATCGGAACTGCTAAAGTGTAGTTTATGGTGGAACGGTCCTGATTTTCTGAAACGTAAAACTATTCGGTTTGGTAAAGACCAAAAGATCACTACAATTGTCGAAGAAGTTAAAAGTCATGTGGTATCATCTGAGGAGCCAGATAATTGGATTTGGACTAAATATTCTTCGCTTACCAAATTAGTAACAATAGTAGCTTACTGTCGTCGGGTACTAGACTGGAAAAAACCTGAAAACGAAAGAGACGTATCTTACTTGAAAGCGGAGGAATTAAGATTGGCTATGGATACTTGCATTAGGGAGTGTCAAAGACAAGGTTTTCAAGAAGATCTACAAAAAGGTAAAAGTATAAAAGGAAAACATTTAAATTCATTAAATCCTTACCTGGATCCTT
Organism: Thumatha senex; assembly: GCA_948477245.1. Lineage (NCBI taxonomy): Eukaryota > Metazoa > Arthropoda > Insecta > Lepidoptera > Erebidae > Thumatha > Thumatha senex. The sequence goes on from OX419728.1 coordinate 5,461,663, forward strand.
TAAACATCATGAGGGTGGGCGGTAGATTAGAGCGTTCTACTTTGAATTTAAACCGTAAACATCCAATTTTGATCCCACGTAAATCAGCCCTGACAGATCTTCTAATAGCTGAGGCCCATCGTTTAACTCTTCATGGCGGACCACAACTAATGCTCAATTATTTGAGCACCAACTATTATATCTTAGGGGCTAAGGAAAGAGTAAGGGCTTATGTGCGTAAGTGCTTACCTTGTCTTCGTTACAACAATGCATCTAAACATCAATTAATGGGGCAGTTACCACCTGCGCGTACCACTCCAAGTAAACCCTTCAGCAATAGCGGGGTAGATTATGCGGGTCCCATTTATTTGCGAACTTCTAAGGGTAGGGGCCACCATGCATACAAAGGGTATATCTGTCTATTCGTGTGCATGGTGACCAAAGCAGTGCACCTTGAGGTTGTCAGCGATATGACAACACAAGGGTTCCTAGCGGCCTTTAAAAGGTTTGTGGCTAGGCGTGGACCCTGTAAGAACATGTGGAGCGATAACGGCACAAATTTTCAGGGAGCCTCCAAGGAATTGCAAATCTTTTTCCAATCTGAAAAATCCGGCATAGCAGCGGATATTGCAGAAACTTTAGCTAACGCAGGCACTACGTGGCATTTCTTACCACCCCATAGTCCAAATTTTGGTGGATTAATGGAGGCTGGTGTAAAGTCATGCAAGGGACATCTACGGAGAGTCATAGGGAGCTCTACTCTGACTTATGAAGAGATGTCAACTCTATTAAGTCAGGTAGAAGCTTGTTTGAATTCTCGTCCTCTTTGCAAGCGATCAGACGCAGATATAGCCGAAGCTTTGACCCCTGGACATTTCCTTGTTGGTGAACCTCTTATAAATGTACCAGATCAAAATTTTGAAACAGCCAATATAACAACCCTCAAAAGATGGCACTTAGTCCAAAGAATGACTCAAGAATTTTGGCGTCGTTGGTCGGCGGAATATTTGGCAACATATGTACATGGATATAAATGGGCAGAACAAATTCCGGAGCCTAACATCTGAGATGTTGTCTTAGTGAAGGAGGACAATTTGCCTCCTTGCAAGTGGCTGCTTGGTAGAGTGATTGAAAAACATCCAGGTGCAGATAATCTCACGCGTGTTGTCACCCTCCGTACTGGTTCATCTACCATTAAACGATCAACATCAAAGTTATGTGTTTTGCCAATTTGTTAAAAAATATTAAATCGAATTTTACTATACACCTTTTGTTTACCATTTTATCATGTTTTTATGAACTGTTAATACTTTTATTTGTTTATTACTTTTAATTTGTTTTACCTTTGTTGATACTATATACACTGATTTGTTTAATGTAGATATTAATGAAATCGATTTGTACGTCTTGCATTTAAGTTTTGTTAAGCTGTTGAGCTGTATGCAGCCAAATGTACATAATCGCATGTAATTGGTGATCAATACTTGTACAATTTTGTAAAGGACATAGTGTCCTCAATATGTCCTTGGTGGGCGGAATGTTAAGTGGACATACTTAATACTAGTACTTTTAGTTACAAAATGTAACAACAGATGGCGTTGTATGTAACGACCTAAAACTCACTATCAGTATTCGCAGCAAGTATTATTTAAGCAACCTAATGTGTATATTTTGTCACGCATTAAACAGACTCGGAGAGTACCTCCGAAGTGGGAAACCTGTTTATTTTTGTTTCAATTATTCCCTTTAGCCCCCTAGTTTCCCGGCGGTTAAACAGTCTGCCCGTGCGAATCTGCCCTGGTTGTTTTGTTCTAGACTAATCTTCCATTTAAAGTCGTAGATACCTATTACCTATTACACTTGGATTGGCACCGAGTTCAAACATATCAATAGGTAGCACATACAAATAGTAGTAAAGGTAAAACTAAAGGTAATTAAAATTCTGACGCGAGAGGCCCAAGTTACACGATGTAGCGTTTATAAAACGTAATATCGTATGAGGTCTTCTGTCACATATTTTGTTATTTAAATAAAAAAAGTGTGGAACGTAGACAGAGTAACCAAGTTGGTTACTCTGTCTACGGTGTGGAAGCGTTCCCTCACAGTATAGTTGACGTTCTAGAGCGCCAGTACCATTAGGATTGCATAAGAGGTGTATTAAATTAAATCTTTATTAACTTATTTTATACATTTAAGTTTTAGAAGTCGGTTTTTAAACGCAGTTTTTTTTAATGAATTAATACAGACAGATACACTAAGCACTCGCAACTGAACTCCCAGGCCCGACAGCTGAACTTCATAAAAGAGACATTATACAGAAAATACAAAGAGAAATTGTCACATAAAATATACATAACGCGTATATAAACACATTCTCCAAGCCATTGCATATTTAACCAGCCAAGAACATTGAGACGATGTGTTCACAATAGGGGAACTTAATGCTTTCAAAATACAATACGCGTATTTTTGGTGTGAGTGACATATTAAAATAGAACGTATCAAATTTTATAAGGGTAAGGTGTGCAACGCTGTCATTGTCAACGATATGTTGGTTTTATTATACTGCCATTGTTTAATTGTATGTGCTCGCTGCAAAAAAAAATGATAAAAAAATTAAATATTAAAACTAAAAAAAAAACTAACTATCTTCACGCTGTATCCCTGACGGGGTAGTCAGAGAGGACAGATCGCCAGGCTTCGCGATCCATGCATACTTCTTTCGCTTCGTCGAGATTCATCAATCGCTTCATACACGCACGTCTGGGTATCCGAGTACTTTTGACCTACTTTACTTTTGACTTTTTTTTTTTTTTACTTTTTACTTTTTTTTTTTATATATTAAAATATTACAAGCTTGTTATAATTGCCATAATTTTTATTAATATTAAAATAGACTGGTCGGACTCCACCGAATATGATCTGAAGATGACGAAAGTTAGTTAACAAATTTTATATGGGAATGTTTATGTGTGTGTCTGTGTGTGCTTTATCCCAAAAGGGGTAGGCAGAGGCAAAGTATACGCCCACATTTCACCGCATGCATTTTTGTCCCACATAACAGTGTGAGTCCATTGCCGTGTACATTACATCACAATAGATACATTTTTAGATTCAACCTTAGTTAGAATATATAGAAATGATTTTGTAATACATCAATAAACATTAACATACAAAATTAAAGCAAGCATACTTTATCCAATCTTAAATGAAAAAACACAGAAGCACAAACACAGTAGAAGCGCTCGCGGTCTCAGTGTTCTGTAAACGATCACTGAGTTACGCAACTTTCACTATGGCTGGTCCTCGGATGGGTGACCACTTTGTGACATTTACATTTGAAGGAAAAAGAAAGAAAGAAAACTAATTTATTGCAAATAGCACAACGTACTTACATACATATTACATACGTACATTCTTACAATTAATAAGAAAAAACAAAATGAAAAAAAAAAAACCTTCTGAAGACAAAGCTGTTTGGACTTAGTTTCATAGGTGGGCGAAGACATCTATCACGCCTTATCCCCAAAGGGGTAGGCAGAGGCATATAAACGCACTCATTTCGCCGCATGCATTTTTGTCCCACGTAACAGGTGGTGAGCCCATTGCCGTGTTGAAATGGACAGGCGCAGGCTGCGGCGACCTGCTGTTGAAATTTTTTAAGCCGCCCATAAGGCCTTTAACTTGGCTTAACGACTATCATTTTATTGGCAACCGGGACCAACGGCTTAACGTGCCTTCCGAAGCACGGAACTGGGTTGGGTCTAAAGGGCTAAATAAATTTTATAAAATGTGTCTATTTTAGATATTAAATTTGGAAGAAATTTTGAACCCGTTGCCTTTTTAGTGAGGTGGTAACAAAAAGTCTAAAAGGTCTTATGTGCTAGGCACTAATTAGCACGACCAATTAATGTCCTGGTAGTTTGGACTTTTTTTTGTTAGTAAATAAACTCTTAAAATATAACAAATAAACGTTTATTTTCGTACCTATAATTAGTTCTGTCTACAAATTAACAGTGACTAGAGTTATTTTATAATAAAAACCATATTATTTGGTATTTCAGAAACTAGGCTGTATGTAAATAATCCATCATGCCTTATCCCCGAAGGGGTGGCAGAGGCATATTATATGCCCACTTTTCACCATGTGGATTCCTGTCCCACGTAATAGGTGGTGAGCCCATTGCCGTGTTGAAATAGACAGACGCAGGTTGTAGCCACCTGCTGTTGAAAAATTGCAATAGGCCTTCAACCAGGCTTAAAGACTGCCATTTTACTGGCAACCGGGACCAACGGTTTAACGTGCCTTCCGAAGCACGGAAACGCTCGCCAATGTTAATGCCACAAAGTGGTCACCCATCCGAGGACCAGCCATTGTAAAAGTTGTGTTTTTTATTTTTTATTTTTTATTATAGACTGTATGTATTTGCTTTTGCGTACGCAGCTACGGCAGAAATGTGCATGCTATTTTTCTGTACTTTCTTTTCTTTATATTTATACATATTTTGGATATCGAAAAATATCAACTTTCAATAATTAAGATTACACGAGTGTTTACGATCTTTTGTGAAAATAACATGTTTGTGTTTCAATGACCTATTACTGAAGTGCAAAAAAAAATTATTTAATTATTATACTGTTTCCGTCAAAGTGTGTTGAAAAACGCCGTACCATGTACGTGGTTATAAAGGTTAAACTCACTTGGCTCTATTAAGACCTCGCCTACGGCTCGGGCTGAAAAATCGTCTCGTTCGTTATAACCTCCATAACGCACTTTATCGTAATGTACTATTGTGTTTAAAAATGATAGATACTTAGACATAACGAGTTCAAAAGTGTGCAGGAGTGAAGGAAAGTTTATGCAGCAGTAAAAAAAAACTAACTAACTATCTTCACGCTGTATCCCTGACGGGGTAGTCAGAGAGGACAGATCGCCAGGCTTCGCGATCCATGCATACTTCTTTCGCTTCTTCGAGATTCATCAATCGCTTCATACACGCACGTCTGGGTATCCGAGTACTTTTGACCTTTCCGTTTTTGAGCAATCTGCTCACGTGGTCTTCATATGTAAGTCTCGGCCTTCCCTGACTCCTTCTACCCTCTACTTTTGAACAATATATATTCTTCGTCAATCGTTCCTCACTCATTCGTTGGACGTGTCCAAACCAACGGAGCACGCCCTTTTCCAGCTTAACGCTGACACTTTCATTCAAACCTGCCATATTGCGTATCACTTCGTTACGAATTCGGTCGGCCAAGGTAACGCCGCACAATTTTCGAAGTGATCGCATCTCCACAGCATTCAATTTACTTTCATGCATCTGCTGACATACCCAGGTTTCACTACCGTAAAGCAAAGTTGGCACTAGCACTGCGTTATGTGCAACAGTAAAGAGCGATATTCTTTGTGTTGGTGCCAAATATCCATTTAAAGTTTCAGTAAAGTTTCGATGGCTTTACCGAGACGAGGACACAGGGCTTAGGACTTGACGAAGACAAAGAACTTAAAACTGGACAAATTCTGATACATAATACAGAAGTTGGCAGTCTGATTTGAAATACCTTCGCCTGTTCTTTGGACGAATACAACCACAATCAATTAAAACACAATAAGCATGTACTGTAATCATAATAATCGAGCAGTGATCAAAATAATAAAATACATGAAATTGATAACTGTATTGGCGGCAGACATTGGCTCCATAGGGCAATAAATGATGATATGTTCGCACTATCATTTTAATTCAGCCCAATGGTTACAGTCAAGCTAAATGGACTGAATATCTTGCACGGTGTGGTATCATTATAATCAAACATTCATATTTTCACGCGTCAGCAGAACTATTCAATCGATGGGGTTGATAGGAAGTGTGCGAACGCAAGATAGGGCTGGATTATTGTTAGAATGCATATTTAGGGCCGTATTCCAGAACGTTTCTCAATACTCGTTTGACGCTTGAGGCTTGTTTTTGCCTTATAAATACTACACTCAAGTGTTTCTTGAGCATTGATAAACGTTCTGGAATACGGGCCTTAAAGATCACATTGTGATTGAATTTTGATAACCTCCATTCACCATTGACTGCCTCGGTGGCGTAGTGATAGTGTATGCGACTGCCGCGACTGAGGACCAGGGTTCGATTCCCGGGTCGGAAAATACTGGTGTGATCCACAAATGTTTGTTTCGGAGTTTCGTTGTTTCCTATGTATATATTTAGAAATATATAAGTATGTTTATCAATCGTCTAGATCCCATAACACAAGCTTATATTAGCTTATTTGGGCTAGATGGCGCTGTGTGAAAAAAAATGTCCCTACCGTTTAGGATTCCTCGAAATAATTGTCCTCTGTTTTGTGACTTATGACTAACACCCATTAAACAGATACTGTCGTATCGAATAGTATTTAACGCGGCACTATAGGTATTTTCTTACTCTAAGTTTTTGACAGAACTGCACCCGTCGTGGTCTCGAGGTGAATCTTTACCGGATCGTTTTTTATCGATGAAAGGAGAATCTACGTCTACCTATTTTTGCCCATAGACAGGGTGTTCAGCCTCACACTTTGCGTTCGGAGCGTACGCATACGGTTAGGTCCGACGGAGGCTTTATTCCGCGTACTAAGTAGGGAGTCCATTACAAAAACTTAATGTGATTTTATAGGAGCAATATGGATACTACTGACATCTTTGTTGTAGCGCAAGCCTGCCTTACCTGCAGACTAACTGGCGATTTCATGGCGAAGAGAAGAAATAATCTGAACGGCGTGATTCAGTAAAGAGAAGCTGTAGGGAGGAGAGAGAAACCAATGTCCATCAGTGGACTGCTATAGGCTGATTTGATTTTAGTGATTGACCGTATTTTAATGGCATATACAGATTTAGTAATACACAAAAGAAATAATAAATTTTGAAGATTAACTTACTATAACGTCATTAATCTTCATCATCAATAGGTAGGTAAAGTTCTGAATAAGTACGTACCTGTAACAAAGAAAGTTTTTAGTAATCATCATTCCGACCTCATAGGATTCCAAACTATTTAAACCCCTGGCATCCCTACAAACATTGTGCCAGTGGTAGCGATAGCTAGTTCCTATGAACCTACCAATCTAATAATAATAGACCATGACAAAACAATTAATACGTATTTTAAATTTTAATTTTACATTAGGGAGCGTTTTCGTGCTTCGGAAGGCACGTTAAGCCGTTGGTCCCGGTTGCCAGTAACATGGTAGTCGTTAAGTCAAGTTGAAGGCCTTATGGGCGGTTTGATAAATTTCAACAGTAGGTAGCCACAACATGCGTCTCTCCATTTCAACACGGCAATGGGCTCACCACCTATTACGTTGGACAGGAATACACATGGTGAAAAGTGGGCATACAATATGTATGCCTCTGCAACCCCTTCGAGGATAAGGCGTGATAGATAGGAAAATAAATTATTTTACAACATTTAAGTCGTTAAGTCAAGTTGAAGGCCTTATGGGCGGTTTGATAAATTTCAACAGTAGGTAGCCACAACATGCGTCTCTCCATTTCAACACGGCAATGGGTTCACCACCTATTACGTTGAACAGGAATACACATGGTGAAAAGTGGGCATACAATATGTATGCCTCTGCAACCCCTTCGGGGATAAGGCGTGATAGATAGGAAAATAAATTATTTTACAACATTTAAGTTAGCTTGTCTGACCTCCTGTGAGAGTACATGAAACAGACATTACTGAGTTTTTAGACAACGTCAACAATAAATAAGTAGGTTTATAATTTCAAATCAATACAAGTTATCAGGCAAGCAGTTTACATAGGTCACTCTTATGGGTAATTTGAGAACACCTGCTTTTGAAGAACCCTATATTGCAAGTGTTTGGAAAACTCAGTAATTTTGTTCTAATCGATTCAACCCATTTCTGTTATGTATATTTACTTTTTCGGTGACGTAAGGCAGTGAATGCAACTGCCACATTTTGAGGTCTCGGGTTCAAATGCTGTGGCTGAACAAATATTTGTGTGATCCACAAATGTGGATCACGCAAATGTTTGTATTCTGGCGTTTGAGTGTTTGCTTTAAGTATATAAGATGTATTTAGATAATAAGTATATTTATCAGTTGTGTAGATTCCATGGCCAGAAGCTTATATTCGATTGTGATATTTTTTAAATTTATTTTTACATACATACATACATATCGTCACGCCTGTCTCCCATCGGGGTAGGCAGAGACTATGGCTTTTCACTCGCTACGATCCTGGCATACAACTTTCGCGTCTTCCACTTTCATAAGTGTTATCATACACACACGCCGGTTAAGGGTACTCTTGACCTGACCTTTTTCCAAAATGTCTTCTATATGATTGTCATATGTACGTCGAGGTCGCCCCTTACCAGTTTGCCCATTCACTCTCTTCTGATAAATCTGTTTCGTTAGTCTACTTTCATCCATCCTCTCTAAGTGTCCGAACCATCTAAGCATAACTTTTTCTATCTTAGTCACTACTTCTTCTACCATACCGCAATGTTCCCTTATCACACTGTTAATTTCTTTGTCCATCAATTTCACTCCAGCTATACTCCGCAGACTTCTCATTTCCACTGCATTAATTTTACTTCTATGCTTCTTCTGCCACACCCTACTTTCACTGCCATACATCAGTGTAGGAACAAGTACTCCTCTATGCACAGCCAGTTTTGCCTTCTCAGACACGTTCTGACTGCTCATAAAGGCGTGAATGGCTCCATTCACTTGATATCCAGCCAAAACTCTTCGTTCAATGTCACAATCACACTTTCCATCTCTCACAAATTTTGAACCTATATATACAAATTCTTTCACTTGTTCCACTCGTTTTCCTTCTACAAAAATCGAGCAATCCGTCATACTTTCCTCTATTTCAAAAACCATTACTTTTGTCTTATTTACATTCACTTTCATTCCTTTGCTTTTTAGCGTATCATGCATAATGTTAACCATCAACTGCAACTCCTCCGCCGATAATGCCGGTATTACCTGGTCATCAACGTATAGGAGGCATTTGACAGTCAGTTCATTCATTTTTAAACCATACGCACTCTCTTGCAGTTCTTTCAAACAACTGTCCATGTATAGGTTAAACAGCGCCGGTGACGCTACACAACCCTGTCTCACATTTTTTTCAATGTGAAAAAAGTCTGTGCAAGCTCCGTTGATCCTGACACAAGCACTGGAGCCCTCATAGAGAGATTTCAGTGCTCGTATCAAGTGACTGCTTACTCCATACTTGGCCTGTGTTGTTCATAGTTCATGTCTCGCCTTTTCCAAGTCTACAAATATACAATAGACCTTTTGACATTTCGCATTTATTTTTAGAGAACAGATTAACGAGGTTTTAGTCAATCAATTTGGTCTTTTTTTTTATTCGGTCTCCAATAGCTCAATGAAACCTAATTACCGCTATCTACTATTGAAATCTTGTCAGATTCGACCATCAAATTATAAAACCTCAGCAGATGTCCAATAACTTCAAGAAAATACACTTAAAATTCCACAGAAAGCGCAAAGCATCACCAACTGTCGGGTAAGTAATAGAACTATTTGTCTTAAATATGCGCCTCCAAGACGGTGTGCGTATCTCATAAAAATGCCCGGTACCTAATATTCTCGATTAAACGATTTGAAACAGACTTAATTTTTTTGTTTAATATCCAAGTTTGGAGGCCCAAACGGTAATATTTATGGATGAGGTCCAAACTTGGAGGTCCAACGGGTACGTAGCCGTTCTTTTGACTCACGAAAGTGATCACTATAGCTTAAAGACGTTTGAAATACCGGAGATGCTACACCCACGCTGCCGACCCTGACGTTTCTAATCGCAAGGCATACGAGTATGACTTGTCACCAGACAAAAAACTAATTTAAATTGTTATATACGTACACTTGCTTATCAATCACGCCTTATCTCCGAAGGGCTTGTAGAGACTTATTATACGCCCACATTTCATCGTGTGCATTCCTGTCCCACGTAATAGGCGGTGTGGCTATAGCGGTATTGAAATAGACAGACACAGGTTGTGGCTACCTGCTGTTCAAATTTGTCAAGCCACCCATAAGGCCTTCAATTTCGATTAAGGACTGCCACGTTACTGGCAACCGAGATCAACGGCTTAACGTGCACCTATCGGTAACCAGCCACAGCGAAAGTTGCTTAACGCTGTGATCGTTTACAGAATACTTGAGTCAGAAGCGCCAAGAATCAGGCCACGTGCGCTTCATATTCGAACACGATAAATTTAAAAGGAGTTAACCGTATAAATTCAAATTCTAACCAATATGGGGGATATTTATTTTCACAAACATTCTCACGTTAATATTCCTCTGAATCGATAACTATATTACATGTAAGCTCCTTTAAACCGCCCAGTGATGTGGAAGCTTTATAAAAACGCTCACCGGTAAAGTGAAGTCTGCCGTGCAGTATACGGAATGAACTATCGTTGATAAAAAACAAAGTCGCATTGGATTATATAATATTAAGTTTAGTTATATCATCAGCATGCGGAAATATGAAGAACTAGCTGGTGACAGGGAATCCAAACGGGTTTTGAAGTTTTCGGGAACAAGTTCTTATACTAACTATATAGAATACAATTCTCGCCGATACGGGTTGAAAGCGTAAACGGAAATTTGCTGGAGATATGTAATTTTTTATCATATTTAGAAACAGCATAACAAGAGACTAAATACATTTCACCAATAAGCTAAAAAGTCGCGTGATCGGGAATTGGGGCCCTGGTAAGCGTTAACGATAGGCATCAATTCCCTATTTACAGACGCACAATATATTATGCAGTGCAAAAAGACTGTTGTCCATTTTACGCCTGTTTTCTAACCGACTTCCTAATGATAGTATAATCAATAAAATCAGTCAATCACAGTCCACTGCTAAAAGTTCTCTCCAAATTTACGCCATAACATTCAGTCTCTCTCCTTTCTAGGTCTTCAGACAATTTGGCTGAAGAGATACTTATACCGCAATAAATCTTACAACGTCAAAACAAGCTAAAATGTTTCTGAAACTTATTAAAACCAAACCAATTACAATGACAATCAATCTTCTGTTCATAAATCAACTCATAATGTTTTGAAATTTTAATTGAGGAAGAGGAAAAATCCGTTACAACAAGCAGTTCTGTGTCGCTCTACGTTTAATTGTGTTCAACCGCGATAATACAGATTAATGATCACATTGTCCGCTGTTTATCATAATTTACGGATAGCGTTTTAGGCGATTTATAGTGCTGCAAGCGGCAACCCGTGTACTATCTATTGTAGGGAACCTTTATATCTGTACTAGATGACCTCCGCGGCCTCGCCCGTGATATATTTTGAACCCCGTAGCACCCATTTAATCCCGTTTATTACTTTTACAATAACGTATGAAAACTTGCCCGATTTGTTGACATTTTTGATTACTACTCCGATCTCCAGGGTAGCATATTAGCGTGATGAAATATAAATGAACTATCGAGCACAAAACATTTTTAATTCGGAACAGTAGTTCCTAGGATTAACGCGTCCAATCAAACAAATAAACTATTCAGCTTAAGTTTACAAGTATAGATTACATACGTACATTTATTCAAGACTTGTATCTACTAGGAGGTAGGTACTTACAATTTAAACAAAAATCTAACATAGTATCATAGTTTTGCACACGCGCAATACAGGGTGTACAGTACTATTGTATGGCTAACCAACTATCACCACGCTGTATTCCGAATGGAGGGAGTTGAAAAGTCCTTTGCGAACCGGGAGCTGTAAAGAAAAAAGTGTTTCTCCTTGAGCGGTATTTAAGATTGTGTAATCTTAATCATCTAGTCGGATTCGGATCATCGGATTATTTGTTTCTACTTGACGCCCGCGGCTCCACACGCGTGGTAATGTTTTCCCGTTCCCGTATCCCTATGTGTTATTCTGATGTGGAAGCTATATTATAGTTAAGTTTCATCAAAATCTATTCAGTAGATTTTGCGTGAAAGACTAATAAACATCCATACTTACAAACTTTCGCGTTTATTATATTAGTAGGATTACAACGCGCAATTCGTTATTGAAATGAACTCTTTAAATATTTGAGGGAAAACATGTTTTTTGTTTAATACTAAGAACTCATTTAAAATATTATTGTAATAAGTGTAATGGTCAAAGCGCCAAAGGTCAGGCAACAGTAGTGTAACTAAACACAAAGATATGAGCTGAATGAATTAATAAGTATACTCGTAGTATGATTAATGAAATAATAACCAAATATAAATATTTATAATCACGCTTTTTTACCTCAAGTGGTAGACAGAGTAGTATTAGTATATGACTTCACTTCATCAGTTGCATTACAGAGTCAGTTGCAATAAGAACTAATGTGGGTAAATTGGCCATACAGAATGTTTGTTGCAGGCTGATGTCTGCAAGGGCTTAGCAGTTAAAGTGACAGAAGCTTTAATACAAATAAATAACTAACTAACTATCTTCACGCTGTATCCCTGACGGGGTAGTCAGAGAGGACAGATCGCCAGGCTTCACGATCCATGCATACTTCTTTCGCTTCTTGCAGATTCACAAATAAATAACCTTGCCCCAATCGTCATTACGGTCATCAGCGCGAGTGCTGCAACTCTGGTGTTGCAAACGTCCATAGGCTACGGTGATCACTTTCTATGAGGTGAGCCGTATGCAGCCTCATTGATACAATAAAAATAATAAGAAGAGAATCTTGTGTAGATTAGCCAAATCCTAAGAAAAGCATGTTGTCGCCGCCGAGGCAGTCAAGTCTGTGCATGGGGATTAACAGTAAGATGAGGCAATTACTGATAATTATACTGTTACCGCATACTTCCCACTTTAAGCATTATTTTACAGTCGCAATTTACGAGTATGACCGCCGATAACTGAATTAATAATATTTATCGAGCTGGGTGCTCATTATGCTAATTAAAAAAAATCATAGTTGATTTAATATTGTACCGACCTATGATAGTCATAAACAAAAAAGATTAAAAAACCAGACACCCCTAAATGACTATTTATTTTGAACGGTTCGCGGCATGGAATTTGTTAAAGACCATTCTTTATAACACCTCTTACCACTTCAATTATGGTGTAACTTACGTTTGGATACTTAATTCACTACTTCCACTCCTCTACCTAACATTTGGGGGCCGAGTCTACTATTGACAAGCCGTAGAATAGAACTAGAATCGCTGTTTGTAGCTGTCAAAATGTTAGTAGACTATCTAAAATGCAACTGACTAGCGGCCACTTGCGCGGTACGTGTTAGTAGAATTCTATCGGTCGACCGATAGAAGTCTATTAAAGTACGGTAGTTTACTATTACAATAATGGTAGACTAGGAAAATCTGTTAAAATTGTAGCTGTGGCTTTCTACGGAGCGACGATTTCGATACGATTGAAATAGCAGACTCGGCTGGTGAAGCGGAGAACGCTGCCACTTATTTCTCGCAGTAGAGACCTCAGATCCCATCTAGCGCCTTCTTTTGTCACAGGTACAGTGCAGTAAGGCAAGTCTCTTGGAAACGTCCCGGCTATAAGACTCACCCGGTTCAAAATTAACCGTGCGGACCTAAAGATATTGGAGAACATCTTACGGACGTCTTAGCGTTGCTAGCCGTCAGTATCTCCGCCCACACTGGGACCCCAAACAGCCATGAACAGCGCGTTGCCAGTGTAAGATTGGGGAGGGTGGGGAGACATTGTGCACAAACGACCATAATTTTGTAACCAATAGCAGATTCAAAGTGAAAAAGCGATTCCGATTACGTTTGATCTTAAAATCGAAATTTACGTCCTTTAAATGCTCTAGCAGATGAGTTGACTAAACTGTACTGCGGCAATGTTTATGAATTTTTATTTCTACGTGTCAGGGCTATATGCAAAGTGGATACAGACAAAGGAATGTTGACCTATGGCAATTCATACCTTAGTAAATATTAAAATGAAAACAGTAGGCCAATACACCGGAACACTGGAACAAAGTGAGCGGACTGAGGCGTGTCCCGTCAAACGCACGCGCCCATTATATCCCCGGCTTTAGTGACAGTGCGGTGCAAAATTAAAGTGATAGCGATTCTGAATTACTGTAGCAAATGAGTTTAGAGCAGCAATTTTTGGCTTATAAAATGAACTACTTTTAGACTTCTAAACCCTTTTCTAACGTGTGAAAATGCCCTCGGATGTCATGCTTGACTCAAACCTGCTAAAACCACACGGTCCCTGCCTAACTGTCTATGTCTAGGATATTTCTAAACCCAAAAGTTTAGAAGTCTTAAATCGATCCAGTCTGTCCGTCTGTCTGTCTGTACTATACTCTACATTTTTCAGGAACCATTCGAGATAGAGACAAACGGTTTGCGGCATTCATTCAGGACACCATGAATACGTGCGTAGGCGATTTTGAAGTTTCTACCATTTCCGGTTATAAAACTGGTTTCGGCTTAAAAGTCGTGTGATTGCTTCGCTATCATACTTGTTTTACAAAACGATTCACAGTCACTCACATGTTACTCCAAAAACTATTAATAATTTCATAAAGATTATTACATGCCTCGCAGTGCTTCAATACTATCATGTTTGGTAACCGAGTTTGCTATAGAGCTTTCTAGTAACAATTTTAGAAGCAATGAGAATTGAGCATACCTTAACAACAAACACACACATGCACACACTCACACACATGCACACACTCACACACAAACACACACACACACATCATAGCTACACAAATGCACACTCACATTCACTCGGACGCAACACACTCTATTTATTTATTTAGTACATGCAAATTCACGCCCCTAATAATCTAAAATCATTACCTTAGTACTACGTACATTATGTAACAAACTTTCCTAGTGGAAGCTATTGTTCTTCACATGTCAATTGCTTTCTTATTCGAGTCATATAATTCGTAAAATGATAAGGAGGGACTGGAGATCTGTCATACAGGTTTCGTGCCTACTCGTATTTCGGAATAAATAAGAGTTACTTCAAGCAGTTGAGGTTTGATCTAAATAAGAATTTATATTCATGTGAAATATGGTAACACGGCAACGGGCTCACCACCTGTTACGTGGGACAAAATGCATACGGTGAAATGTGAGTGTTTAATATGCCTCTGCCTACCCCTTCGGGAATAAAGGCGTGATAATATCTATGTATGAAATATGGTTAACAATTGAAACCCATATTTCTTTGGGAATAAATTGTTTTTGGGATTAAATAGGCTGAAATATTTTTCAGATCTAATAATCATGCAAATTCATCACGTCGTCGTAACATGAAAAAGGGTAAAACCTAAAAACTGTAATATTTCTAACATTAGTATGGACCCGCTGCTACCTTATATCTTGTCCCACACTCAAGTAATGCTTTACTAATGACTGTGTGTCGAGATTTTTCCCCATTCATAAATATGCATTAATGATGCCTTCTCGTTGTAAGTATAATTCAAATTTCACCCACCATACATATTATAACATTTATGAAAAAATAATAATACATTTGCTAATTACTTAAACAAACGTTGCTTTGTAAATTTTGATACATAACGTATGTTAGCTTATTACCATGATTTTATTAACTCGCTTTTTTGTATTGCCAGCCCGTGTGACAGTTTGTAATTAATTTTAAACAACTTCCCGATGAGATAAATATTTGAAATTTGAACCATACTCGTAGCGCAGCTATGAATGGAAATGCATGAAAATGTGTAAAAAAGGAAGTACTTGATATGTTTAAAATATGCATACATTTAAAAAAAATTAAGTTTGTTTTTTTATGTCGTCGAAAGACTATAATATATTTTCAAATAGATATCTCACAATACTTAATTTTTTTTTTCTTTGGGAATATTTGCCGTGCAACAAACATAAAACCTGGAAACCGCTGGACGAATTTTTGTATGCAGGTTTAAAAAAAAACGTTGTCCATTAGCAGGTGTAGCTTACAGATGAGATTGTTGCGGATCTGTGAGGGCTTGGAACCCTTACACCACATTCCAACGGGCAACAACGCTACACAGAAATAGGGACACGAAAAAAGTATTGATACTTTGTAGTATCGATACTTTTCCTTTAGATACCGATACTTTTGAACTCGATACTTTGTGTTCGATACTTTTACTTAATGTGTACTTTTGGACAGGTATCGTATCAAATAGACAAATACTGACAGACATTGACTTCCTGACATGTACGCATTACGCCCAAGGAAAAGTATCGATACCCTGAAGTATCGATACTTTTGGTTCGGCACTTAAATGAGTACGATACTACTCATGAGTACAGTATCGATACTTTTCATTCGATACCGTGTATTACTACCCTGAAATGATGATAATTAATTTATTAGTTTAAGGGGGTAAAGTGAAATTGACACAATTTATGGAAAGGATTAAGTCAGTATTCAATATGCTCTGTCAAATTTTATTTTTAGAGTTTTACTCTCAAATGAACTCAGCAACTGAGTTATTCAGTATGCTCGAAGTCGCATTTAATTTAGAGCGTGTAAGTTCTCAAATGAACTCATCCCAACTCCGTAATTGGTTTCTGTTCAACCTTGCTGCTCGCCACTATGTTCTATGGCTTCCACACTCATGTTACGGGTATGATATAGGTAAGTTCCGGCATATTGTGTAAAGTATTAATCTTATTAAAGGGTTTGATAAATTATCTTACACAAATTTGATGGTATTTTGACCGCGCCACGTTCCTTCCTAATCACATTTGCTGTATCTCCCCCGCCTTCAAACTTAACCAAAAATAAACCGGTTAATTGCGTAATATTGAGTTTTAAGCGTACATTAAGTGATGTACCATGAATTGATTTTCGACCTTAACCTTCGGCCTCCATTTCAATAGGCTAACCGCTCACCACTTATTCCCTTACAATTTTCGGAATAAATCTAAATGTGTTGTATAGGTTAGAACAGCCTATAGCCCCAGCAGAAGTGGCCTAGGGTTGTACCCCAATGTCTTCCACTCGTCATAGCAGTGAATAATACTAAGTAATATATAAAATGAAAAATATATCAGAAAGGAACTAGGCATGTCAAATAAATCACAAATACACAAATCAACAAAGATGTATCTACTCTTTGTAGTTTAACTTCAAATAAAGAATCCGAACGTGCAAAAACAACTAAAACTTTTTTTAAATTTCATAAATAGAACAGTATAAAAGCTATTCATATGGCCAGCAATAACATAACGATGTAAATAAACACATGGAGCATAAAGAGGTCAATCGTGCTTTACGGAATTTAATAGGCAGTGCATTATTGGCTATATCGTTTGATAGCCGGCCGGTATTGGATTAAAAGTATTCAAATGAACCGGGTAACTGTTTTTATTACCTTTTAACCCGCTACTTT
This sequence comes from Thumatha senex, assembly GCA_948477245.1. Taxonomy (NCBI): domain Eukaryota; kingdom Metazoa; phylum Arthropoda; class Insecta; order Lepidoptera; family Erebidae; genus Thumatha; species Thumatha senex. The sequence continues at coordinate 5,479,062 of OX419728.1, forward strand.
ACCTCTGTATGATACTTATAAAGTGTTATACTTCCGTCTGTATGATAATTATTACTTTAGAATATCAGTTTTTAACTGTGATCATAATAATATCAAAAAGCTGAAGCGCTCGTTGCCCCTCTATCTCGAGTGTCCTGTAAACGATCTCTGCTGTAAGCAACTTTCGCTATGGCTGGTCCACAGATGGGTGATCGCTTTGTGGCATACGAAACTAGTTGAAATGTGAGCGTATTAGGTATATGCCTCTGCCTTCGGGTATAAAGTCGTGACTGATTAACAAATTATATAAAAGCGGATGTAATAATAGTTAATATAAAAATAGTCAGGTGGCCATTTATATAAATAAAGCATGACTGCTGCTTGAGCGACATAAGCAGGAGTTTCAGAACGGGATTTACAGCGTGTTACAGAAATGAAAGTGCTGTAGAGAGTCGACTATATCGAACGCTGATGAGGGGTAAAAATAAAAAAAATGATGGGATAAATAATGACATTTCATGATCTCATCTAAGTAGACCCGAGTTTCAAAGCGAAGGTTTTATGATGCAACTGGAAATGGTACTGGGATGATAATGATGAGTAAAATATAAAGCCAACATAATGTATTTGTACTAAATTAATGCCGCAATTCCAGAGCACACCTCTGTCCATCTCCATCCAATAGTATTGGGATCCTTGGTTTTGAGATCTCTAGTGACGTTCAATTTCGTAGTCACCTACCATCAAATTTGTGTAAGATAATTTATCAAACCCTTTAATAAGATTAATACTTTACACAATATGCCGGAACTTACCTATATCATACCCGTAACATGAGTGTGGAAGCCATAGAACATAGTGGCGAGCAACAAAAAGCTCAGACCCCTCAACGACGCGCTTCAGTAAACACTGTTTCTCTATAATTCGCAAGTGCGCCACCCAACAACATTCATACTAGTACATTCTAAGTTAATAGAAAGCTCGTATTTTAGCTGATTGCTCAAAAACGGAAAGGTCAAAAGTACTCGGATACCCAGAAGTGCGTGTATGAAGCGATTGATGAATCCCGAAGAAGCGAAAGAAGTATGCATGGATCGCGAAGCCTGGCGATCTGTCCTCTCTGACTACCCCGTCAGGGATACAGCGTGAAGATAGTATTTTAGCCACCATAAGACGAAACGTATATCTGTTACGACAACTGTAGGTAGTTAATGCAACGATATGCTGTTGAATGTCGTATAAGCTAAGAAACTGACGTGCAATGTCGCTAATAAATAAATATAGTATGGCACTTTTTACACAGCACTATCTAGCCCAAACTAAGCTTTAAGTTTAGGCTATGGGTTCTAGACTACTGATAAAAATGTTTATGCTGTTGGTTGATGGCACTTGGTGAAACTTGCTACACATCTTGAATAAAAAACTTGTACTGTTCCACTTATTTACTATAAAAACCTGACCGGTTTTGCCTTACGGTTAGCTATCCTAAGACGAAACAAGTCAGGTTTAAATAGTAAATAAGTGGAACAAGTATTTTTATTTAAGATGTACCTACTGATAAACATACTTCAAAAATTCTAAATACATACTATTATATATGGGAAACACCGAGACTCCAAAACAAACAATTATGGATCACACAAATATTTATTCCGACCCAGTACCTCTGCAGAGCCACAAATACCACCAGTATTTAGCAGAAACTGACAATGGGTACCAACCATATAATTAAAACTGTAGCGCTACCGTGCTACGATGTTGTAGGTAAAACACGTAGCAGTATAATGTCTACGAAGAAACACTGCACACCTCCTAAGTAACTTTGTAATTTTTGTTATATGATTTATAAAATGTAAATGAAAAACATACCTAAATGGTTGTTGTGTAGAACAACGAAAATTTATATTTATTAAAATCTAGTAGATGCTCCATTATTTCACCTGTGTAGTGCCCATTTCCGTGGAAATACGGGGACAAATGTAGCCTAAGTTACTCCTTCACAGCTATCTGCGAATAAAATCCTGTTAAAATCGGTCCAGTCAAAGAACGGTTACTGGATCAGCTAGTATTATATCAGCGGCGTTATGACGCAGAAATAGGCATTTTGTAGAAAGACTCCAAAATGATCAGATGTGTATTATTGTATAAGGTGAGTATACTATAGGCTGAAACTATGGTTATATTTCTGGACGTCATCCTACAATACCAACTTCGATTCAAAATCAAAATTGTTTTATTTTATAATTAAAAAGAGAGCGATTCTAGTTGCCAGGTCTAAGGGAAGAATCTGGCAAGAAACTCCATGGATGAATGGCTTATAATAATTAATTTACATTGTTCTTTAGACTTATGTGAGAATAGTCGACTAAACTTAGTTTCATCATTCATATCTAATTACTTACCCGAGTGTATATTTATGAATGACAAACACGAGCACTACATTTCTGTTAATTAATGATAGGTTTATCGTAACAACCTGACCCATAGTGAACCTCTGTTATCACTTATCAACGTTTATAAACAACTGTAATCACTTTACGCTTTAATAATTAAGTGGTTTTTATCGTTAAATTCGATCACTGCGAAGTTCGTACCAGCATATACCACATATTTATTTGAATCATTTTGAATAGGACCAGAGTCAGTCTCAATACCCTGAGTATTGAGACTGACTGTATAACCCAAAGAAGTTCCCAAATTTTAATTCCCATTAACATATAGAACATGGACTTCCGTGCGTATCCTTATGTCACTCTCCAGACCTAATCTGGCTTCTAGTCAGTGACAAAGGCTACTTTGTATCCGTAAAAAAAATATAATATAATATGCCTCTGCCACCCATTCGGGGATAAGGCGTGATGGATATATAAAAAAAATACTTATAATAATAAAACTACTATAGAGTTTTACATTTAATAGATCGATGTGGTTTTACTTCCCAAGGGGAGACAGGTTTATGGAATTAGGGGCTTTTAGTAAGTACTCTTATAATTTTTAGAAATTTCAAATAGGTAGGTATTTATTGCCTATTTGCAATGTTGGAAAACCAAGTTTAAAGACTGAGGAATGACTGCAATTGGCTAAGTTTAACTATTTCTCAACTAGACCTCCATAAACAATAAGATTAAATGAAAGCCGGCTTGACAAAGCATTGTTGCCCACAACTTTGGAAACAATCACGTGAAATTCCCACTGATTGTGTTTCCAACTCATTAGGAAGCTGCGTGGCAAACTCCCGAACGACAAATGGAACAATCACTTTCCCTCTAGTAATGGGAGCCCAATAAATAACTACTTAAAACCATTTTCTTATATTCTAGACCAGAAGAGAAGTTCATCTTCTTTTCGAGAAAAGTAAATTCGTATATTAGTTATTTATGAGTATACGAGAGAATAATATACTGCGCCCAAATAAGTTGGGAGAAGAGCATTATTTTGAATTAGCCTCTACCCCGAATAACAGAATCATCATCCGATTCTGTTATTCGGGGTAGAGGCTAATTCAAAATCAAATAAATATCCGACGCCATTTTTGACTTATAAATTGTGTAATAGCCAATAGTAAAGGGAAGGTAATAATATGTCAAACACTTCTGTATTACGGGAGCCGAGAATTTAAGAAAATTATAATTATTATAGTAATATGTAATCTGTGCAGCTACATTTAAAGAGAAGTTCTCCTTGTAACTCAATCTATGCTCACATTCTTGAACAAGAGTTCACTTTAATTCTAGGACTAATATCTGCTGTCTGCAGGAGTGTAATTCAGAGCGCATTCAGAAAACAATCTCTCTACTCTCTACCCTTTAAAATCTCTTTATGATTGAATCGATATTGTAGAAATTCTATTTATACCTTCTTATTCGTTATAGAGACCGGAATGAAGCCATATGTTGCCGTAGATCAGTGTAAGCAGCCACCGCCATCTTGGAATCAGTTTCAAGAGCAACGACGTAGCAAGATCGATTTACGAAACAATTTGATAAGTGAAATACTGAGAAGGACTGTTATGTACGAATATTATATTTAATAGATCGATTTGACTACGATTTTTTTTAAACTTATATGTAGATGTCATGTTCTTTAAATATTTCAAACTCGAAGTTTCATCTCGAAGGCATTTAAATATTTTATTTTAAAACCCATTTGCTTCACATCAACGAATGAACACTAGACGTGAACAAATAAAATGTCGTAACGAGTGACGTGACAACACGTTTATACAAGCGAGGAATCTCGTCGTAAAACAATAAACCCGGCACAAAGGGCACCCGGAGGGCCCCTGAACACGTATGTATGGGGCGACTGATGACGCCCTGCCTGCGAGAGGGTTGAAACGTCAAGTGCCGTCAAAGACTTTTGTTTGTGTCTAGGTTTCTATTTATTAAATTTAATTTGAATTAAAATTTATATGGAACTGGACGCGCGTAGTCAGATTTCCGCAAAGTGTGATTTTGCTATGATTTCGCAGCATATTGCTGGCTTCGGGTACTCTTAAGATCTACGACAGTATCGTGTAGCGTACTAGTTACGAGTATATGTAGAAATCTTAGCAGAGCTACGTACGCACTACAAACCAACAGGGGGCCGAGTCTATTGACAAGCCGTAGAATAGAACCAGAATCGTTGTTTTAGCTGTCAAAATGTTTGTAGACTATCAAAAATGCAACTGACAAGCGGCCACTGGCGCGGTAAGTGTTAGTAGAATTCTATCGATCGACCGATAGAAGTCTATTAGAGTACGATTGTAATAGTAAACTACGAAAAACTGTCGAAATTGTATAGGTGGCTTTCTGTTGGGCGACGATTTCGACACGATTGAAATAGCAGACTCGGCCCCCTGTTCTAAGGAAGCGATTCCACTGACGCGGAGCTAGACGGAGTGGTGGTGATTTGGTCAATCGTAGTGGTCCAAATCTACAGGATTGAGATTTCGAGCAAGGTCATTAGTCAAGTAATGGTCCGCTCCGCTTTACTCTACCTATCTGCGCTTCACTCCACCTAGCTCCGCATGATTGGAAACCTCATAGAAAGGACTCAATGTCGCTCGCGTCCAACTAGAGACGGGGCGAGCCCCTAGATACCTACTCCTTTTACAAATAGATGCATCACCGCACTTTAATTTATATTGACAAAAGCATAGTTGACATAGAAATCAATACTACCTAGAAACGTTAAATTAGCATCGCCTACGCTGTTATAATATCTCCATCGATCTGACTACCAAAGTAGGTATCCGTGGTATAACTATAATATATAGTATCATTAACGATATTACTCAGAGTTGTTTGCTTTTGGGCGAGGCCTAACTTCATACTGGTCGTTAAGTGAAATATGCCGCGCCTTGTATCTATAAAAATGATATCTACCCACATATTTCAATAACTTAATTGAAAGCTTTCATGTTCAGGAATATATCCTAACAAAGTAATATTGATAACTTTATCTTTTCTTCGGCTGGCGGCCGACCATAAAAACCAAGCCAAAACATTTTGCAGTATGGAATTTAGTCATACTGCGCCGACCCCAAGTAAATTGGGACAAGGGCAAGAGGATGATGATTATCTTTTCTTCGAAAAAGCACAATGAGATATCCAAGCTATGAATAAATAAATAAATATTATTGGGACAACTCACACATGGTAACCAGATAACTGATAAACATACTTATATATTTCTAAATACATACATATCATAGATAAATAACACCCAGACACAGAATAAACCATCGTGCTCATTACACAAAGTTTTATCCAGGGTGGGAATCGAACCCACGACCTCTTGCGTAGCAGTCGGATGCACTCCCACCACGCCACAGAGGCAGTCGCTATTTGCGTTTGCAACCGGGGGTCTCTTCTATTCGGTTGCTAGGAGCAAATATCTTTGGGTTTCCATTTCTTGCATTTTTTGGGAAAGACTGCAGTCTGACCCCCCATCCCATAAGGGCGTCTACATCGTTGCCTCATTCGGTGTACCGCTAGCAAGTGAGGTTGTTTGCACCACGCTTTGTCTAAATTATTTCTGGATAACGTTTTACCGATACTTACATACTATATGACGACCACGTAAGCAGATTGGTCAAAAACGAAAACGTCAAACGAAAAAGTCAAAAATACTCGGATGCATGCATGTCTGGATGCATGTATGAAGCGATGAATGAATCGGCAGGAAGATAAAGAAGTAAATATGGATCGCGAAGCCTGGCGATCTGTCCTCTCTGACTACTCCGTCAAGAATACAGCGTGAAGTAAGTTAAGTTTGTCTTACAATTAAAAAATAATAATTTGTTTATAAACGCGAAAGCGAAAGCGAAGCGCTCGTGGCCCCGCGGACTCAGTGTTCTGAAATTGATCACTGCGTTAAACAACTTTCACTATGGCTGGTCCTCGGATGGGTGACTACTTTGTGGCATTTACATTTACGAGCGTTTCTGTGCTTCGGAAGACCCGTTAAGCCGGTGAAGGCCTTATGGGCGGCTTGAGAAAATTCTACAGCAGGTAGCCACAACCTGCGTCTGTCTACTTTAACACGGCAATGGGCTCACCACCTATTACGTGGGACAGGAATATACATGGTGAAAAGTGGGCATACAATATGTATGCCTCTGCCAGCCCTTCGGGGATAAGACTTGATAGATAAATAAATAAATGTTTATAAACTACCATTGCACCCTGTGGTCATAATAGTAAAGGGGTACTAATGCACTCACATTAAGAATAGCAAAATGTGCAATAATGTAACCTCACAAAGCGTTGACAAGTCAATATTATATTTGTAAAATATATTTAAGAGACTAAATATAGTGACTTAAATATATTTGAGAGACTTAAATTTAGTTGCTTAATGTGTTTCGTAGATGTAGAAGCGCTCGTAGTTCTGCTGTGAAGGATTGCTGCATTAAGCATCTTTCTTTCTATCGCTGGGTTTTAGGTGTGTGACAACCTTGTCATTTCCATTTACAAGCGTTTCCATGCTTCGGAAAATGCGTTAAGCCGAAGGTCCCGGTTGTCAGTAACACGGCAGTTGTTAAGCTAGAAGGCATAAGCGACTTGAAAATTTCAATAGCTGGTCGTCACAACCTGCGCCTGTCCATTTCAAAACCGCAAACGGCTCACCACAGTCACCACCTGTTACTTGTGTAAATGGTTATGGTGAAATAAGGGGCATATAGCACTCTATATGTGGTATATTCCCTATACCACCATAAACCTTTATGCCCGAAGGGGTAGGCAGAGGCATACGTCGTAAGTATTCATTTACTCACATTTTACAAAAAAATGAAGGTGAGTGAAAAATTAAGAACAATTTCCACATTGTACTTTTACGTAAACACTTGACAATGAACTTTACATTGAGATACTGTTTATCACATGTCTGAATATTGATATAAACAACTTCGAAGAACTCAAGTATTTCTTATGCAGGTTAAGTAAACATCGTTCAAAATATGCGACTACTATTACATATGATGGCAAAAGGTACACAACATGGAATATTTATTATCAGTAAACAGATAAGTAATGAAAACATTAAATAAATTTATACTCAGAAAAACAAGGGAAACCCCTAATCAGATGATTCGTGACCCCCGGACCCTTGATACAGTTCTAAGTATTATCGTAATAATAATGGAATAGTTTTTAAAAACAAATTATTAAATACTAGGAAAGAAATGATAAATTTAAACTTAATTTTGTAGATCAAGAGGGGTTTGAACCCGCTTCGTGGTCAATCCGAGGCTACTACAATTATCCGCTCAGCTACTGCCTGCCAAGCTTGAAATTAATCAAATATTCCACCTTACACGTCCTGAGGGCGACTATTTGTATTTTACAAAAAATAAAAACTTCAGGCAGTTGGCGCCTACCTCTGTATGGTAAAATTAATTATTGTGCTTTTAATAGTTACCATACTATACCGTTGTATACTATACCTAGGTAACACTGAAAATGTTTGGAACTGGCAAGAAAGAAATATTGCTAATGAAAACTTTTTTTTTTTAATATCAATTATAGAACTCTTTGGTAACCTAATGTACTGCGTCGTGGCTAAGTCCAAGTCGGACATCGCCAAAACAAAAAAAAAAAAAAAAAAAAACCTAATGTAATATATTGCATTCATTTGTCATTTGTTTTTGTGAATTGGCGCAAATGTAAAACTCTTGATAAAAGTGAAAATGAACTTAACGCGAGAATATTTTCGGTCAATGATTTATTATGACTTTCGTTGTGGGCTTACTCAACAACAAAGCTTTGATAGGCTGCGATTAGCATTTCATAATGAAGCCCCATCTCGTGCCACTATTTACAATTGGTTTAAGCGTCGACGTAGCAATCTCAGTGATGATCCGCGTGAGGGACGTCCTTTAACAGCGACTACTGAAGATAACATCAGTGCTGTGCGACGTATGATAGAGGAAGATAAGAGAGTGACCTATCAGCAGATACGGGCAAGCCTAGGCATTGGTATGAGTCAAGTTCAAAAAATATTACACGAACAGGTAGGCGACAGGAAGCTTTGTACCAGATGGATTCCCCATACTTTAACCGACGACCAGAAACGCCTTTGCATGGACTGGTGTCGCGAAATGTTAGATAAGTTCAACGGCGGTGACTCAACAAATGCTGTATTTGACATCGTCACAGGTGATGAAAGCTGGATATATTGCTACGAACCCGAAACCAAAAGACAATAAGCTCAGTGGGTGTTTCCTTTTGAGGATCGGCCAACTAAGGTAAAGAAATGAAGAAGTCAAGGAAAAAAGATGATAGCCTCGTTCTTTGTCGGAAAGGTCATTTCGCGACAGTTATGCTAGAAGATGGAAGGACAGTTACTGCAGACTGGTACGTCAATCGCTGTTTGCCTGTTGTCTTGAAAAAAATTGACAGCAGCGCCCTCGAAGCAGGATCCTTCTTCACCACGACAATGCTTCAGCGCACTCTGCAAATCGGACTGTTGAATATTTGACTATGGCAGGTGTCGAGATAATGAGTCATCCGTCATAGAGTCCCGACCTGGCGCCCTGCGACTTTTATTTATTCCCAAGAACTAAAAATAAACTTCGAGGTATTCGCTTTACGAGCCCTGAAGATGCGGTGAAAGCGTATGAAAATGCCATAGAAGAGACCCCTAAGGAAGAATGGGCTCACAGCTTTTCTCAGTGGTTACATCGAATGCGACGATGTGTAGAGAGGAACGGAGATTACTTCGAAAAACAATAAAAGTATTAGTAACTTTCTACATTAAGTCGTTTTTTTATTTTCTAAACATTTTCAGTGATCACGTACTAAGGTATAGTATGGTAACTATTAAAAGCATAATAATTACTTTACAAAATTATTGAATACTAGCGGACGCATCGTGGTTTCACCTGCGTATTGTGGGAATCCTGACATATAGCTATCTAGGGGGCCGTATTCCAGAACGTTTCTCAATACTCAATTAACGCTTGAGAGTAGTATTTATAAGGCAAAAACTAGCCTGTAGCGTTGATTGAGTATTGAGAAACGTTTCTACAGTGCAAGTGTACTATCGTTACTCGAGTAGAATATAAACGAAACCGTAATGAATGGGCTTTATTATCTGAAATTAAGACGAATGGCAAAGGTGAATTGGCTAATTCACAAGTTTACGTTACATAAAAGAAAAACATACAAAACATGATAAAAAAAGGAAAGCATGAAAATAAAACAGAGATAATAAAAATACTATACAAAAGATTGTTTAGATTTTCGGTACTTACACTTGTCTGATAGGAAGTATAACATTGTCTCAGAACTTAAGAAAGATACATCACTTTTTGAAGTGAAAATTTTTGTTATCGAAGTAGAGAGAAATTTTGTAGTTGTAAAAAAAATCGTCATCTTTTTTGATTACGCACCATGTTGTTTTGAAGTAAAACTTCTTTATCGACTTAAGTGAAACTTTTTTATCCAAGCATGAGAGAAATTTTATAGCTGTTAATAAAAATCGTCATGTTTTTGGTTAGGCGTCAAGTTGTTTTGAAGTGAAACTTCTTTATCATAAGTGAAACTTCTTTATCGAAGTATGCTAGAAATTTTATAGCTGTAAAAAATAATGTCGTAAAGAAGTTACTTCGACGCATAATTTTTTATATATTTCATTCTTAATGTTATACGCTCGTAGTGCCGTTAACTCGTTGTTAACGAGGACTGCGTTAGGCATATTTCGATGGTCCTAATCACCCATCTCTGTGGTATTTCCCTAAACGAGTATTTCCGTATTTCAACAGCCGGTCGCCACAACCTGCGCTTGTCTATGGCAATGGTATCACCACCTATTTCAAGGGATAAAAATGCTTACCGTGAAATGTTGACGTAAACTACACCTCTGCCACCCCTTCGGGATAAAGACATGACTGTTAGGTTTACGTTATTCAATATAGTTCTAAAGGGCAGTCAATTTAATTTCTCTTTATAAAAGGAGTACTAAAATGTAAAAGAAAAGCAATTGGTATGCTAACTATATCCTGTTTTTAAAGTGGAAACATTTTTTGTCTCTAACTGGACTCGTACCAGTATTTTATAGGTTGCCGGGCCGGGCCAGACGCTTTCTAAAATCAGGCTATCGAGACCCACTCAAAATTATTGAATTGATTTAAAATCTATAATTCAAATAATACTTTCTATAAAATAAATATCCATCACGCCGTATCCCCGAAGGGGTGGCAGAGGCATATTATATGCCAACTTTTCACCGTGTGGATTCCTGTCCCACGTAATAGTTACTTTGTATACTACTACTTATACTACATACTTTTGATTTGTTTAAGTCGAAATGAAAAGTTCGATAGTGTTAAATTCTGATCGCCAGTTCGATGGTTTTGGTAGTCTCGTATATTGACCAGTGTTATACTCTTAAAGTATCAAATAGTTTATTTTTTTGGACCATTGTAAGCTACTGTCGCCATGTCGTTTTACAGCAAGAATGTCCTTGCTACACACATACCAAGTTCGAATTTGTACACAGATTTACAACTGAATTAAGCACAGAGAATCGCAGTGAATCGCAGTGAAGTAAATACAGTGAAAGCACTCGAGGGAGTGATAAACACATGCAGACTCCGAGATAAGTAAATTAGAATATTCTCATTTTCCACACAATGAAGTTACTGTACTGTTTCAAAAAGCGTCCGTTTTAACTGTGATTTTTTAAAGAATAGAATATAGTATTATTTAGTTGGAAGAAACATAGGATGTAGAGATGTGACAAAATATATAAGTTATAGTTGACGCCCGCGGCTTCACCCGCGTAGAGAAGTTTTCCCGTTCCCGATTCCCACAGGAACTTGTTCCCGGGATAAAAAGTAGCCTATGTGTTATTCTGATGTATAAGCTATATTATTGTAAAGTTTCATTAAAATCTATTCAGTAGTTTTTACGTGAAAGAGTACCAAACATCCATACAAACTTTCGCATTCATAATATTTAATATTATTTATTTGCAGAAACTTGGAATGTAGAGATGTGACAAAATATTCACATGTTTCATCGGTATGTATTCCGACAAGCAAATCAAAACTAAGTGGTGAAAAAGGAGAATACCGTTATACCAATAGATACCACCTACAATAACGCATCGCCTTTTTGTTGAATGATAGAGTTAGTTTAGAAAACGATGATTTTTGGTGGCTTATACAATATGTAATAATACAATTGGTAAACGTTCTAGAATACGGACCTAAGTCTCTTTTCTCTTGTATGAGCCACCAAAAAATCATCGTTTTCTAAACCTTAGGGCCGTGTTCTAGAACGATTCTCAATACTTAATCGACGCTTGAGGCTAGTTTTTGCGTTATAAATACTAACTCTCAAGTGTTTCTTGAGTATTGATAAACGTTCTGGAATACCGCCTTTAGATATTTTTATGATGTTTGATGATAATACTTAGACACCGACAGAAAGAATTATAAGTTTTCTTTTGTTTATTTATTTATTTAAACTTTATACACATAAACTAGTACATTGACGGACTTAATGCCAGCATTCTCTACCAGTCAACCGTAAGGTGATGCTTCGAAAAACAATAAAAGTATTAGCAACTTTCTACATTAAGTCGTTTTTTATTTTCTAAACATTTTCAGTGATCACGTACTACGGTATAGTACGGTAACTATTAAAAGCATATTAATTACTTTACAAATTATTGAATACTAGCGGACGCATCGTGGTTTCACCTGCGCATTGTGGGAATCCTGACATATAGCTATCTAAGGGCCGTATTCCAGAACGTTTCTCAATACTCAATTAACGCTTGAAAGTAGTATTTATAAGGCAAAAACTAGCCTCTAGCGTTGATTGAGTATTGAGAAACGTTTCTACAGTGCAAGTGTACTATCGTTACTCGAGTAGAATATAAACGAAACCGTAATGAATGGGCTTTATTATCTGAAATAAAGACGAATGGCAAAGGTGAATTGGCTAATTGACGGACTTAACGGTTGACTGGTAGAGAATGCTGGCAGCATTCTCTACCAGATGCAGACTAAAATACGAGGTAGGCGCATTGATGTAAGGTCAGCGATATATTTAATATGATGTTTATTAATCCAATTGAAGTGCTTGTGGTCCCGCGGACTCTGTGTTTTGTAAACGATCACTGCGTTAAGCAACTTTGGCTATGGCTGACCGGACGAATGGGTGACAAAAATAAAATCTTCAATTTTCGACTAAGCGGGTTAAACTTATTTTGAACATCTATAGCTATACTAACTAAAAGTAAATATCTTCACGCTGTATCACTGACGGGGTAGTCAGAGAGGACAGGTCGCCAGGCCTCGAGATCCATGCATACTTCTTTCGCTTCCTGCAGATTCATATATCGCTTCATACATGTAAGTCTGCGTATAGAGAGTACTTTTGACCATTCCGTTTTTGAGCAATCTCACATAGTCTTCATAGGCCTAACCTGACTCCTTCTACCTTCTACTTTCGCACAATATATTTTTTTATGCTTCGTCAATCGTTACTAACTCTTTCGTTGGACATAACCAGGTAAGACTAAAATGTCAAATGTAACAATCAAAATGACAATATTAAAGTAGAACCAACAACTAACACATGTTTCTTGAATAAAAATGAACGAATGCCAAAAAGATCGAAGCCACAATGTCTCCAAAAAGATCACCTATTTTAGCAGTTAAATCCTCAGCTATTAGAAGAGGAAGCCCTTTAAAAGGGGCAAGACCCTTGCCTTCATGAAATAATTTAATTATTATTTTTATTCAGGCTCAAACTGCAGTCAGAGATATACCATACAAAGATCCTATGTTACGAGAGACTGTGTAGGAAGAGGTAAGGTAGCTCTACAGTACCTAAATCAGCCAAATTTAGTTTAATACTCTTCAAATCCAAATATCTCAGTTTAATACTAATACGATATCAGTGCACATCTGTCGACACCTACCATCTTCTATCGCGCATCAATCTTGAAATCACACTGACGACTATTTGAACGAGATCTGATGCGATGCGAGACACGGTAGCCAATATCTACCCTCGCCTCGTAAAATACTTCACCGGTTATTTGAAAATGCATTTTATGATAGCTAACCTAGTTTGGACCACTTTTGGAAATAAAACGTTTATCCTTTTCCGTGTTCTGATTTATGATTATAGCGTACAAAGTACTTCTGGAAAGCTTATTGCAAATTTGTTTATCAATCACGCCTTATACCCGAAGGGATGGCAGAGGCATGTTATATAAGCTTTTGGCTAGACGCCGCTGTGTAAAAAATTTCTTACAATATATACCTATATATCTATTTATTTTTCCACGTATGCTGTAATGTAAACAACATTTGTTAACAAAACAGAAAATTGCACGTTTTTAGCATTTTTACATACCCGAGGGGGAGAGGCAGAGGCATACTAAACGTCCATACTTCACCGTATGCATTTTTGTCCCACGTAACAGGTGGTAAGCTCATTGCAGTGTTGAAATGGACAGGCGCAGGCTGCAGTGACCTTATGTTGAATTTTTTTAAGCCGCCCATAAGGCCCTCAACTTGGCGTAGCGACTGCCATTTTATTGGCAACCGGGACCAACGGCTTAACGTGCCTTCCGAAGCACGGAACTGGGGTGGATCTAAAGGGCCGAATAAATTTAATAAAATAAAATGTGTCAATATTAGATGTGAAATTTGGAATAAATTTTGAACCCGTAGCCTTTTTAGTGAGGTGGTAACATAAAGGCTAAAAGATCATATTTTTATTTATTTTTACAAACTCCAAACTAATAAACGCAACTTCAAATAATACTATTGTTCAGGAACAATAAATAACCAAACAAAGTTTTGATATGGATCTGATGCGAAGTTCTCAGAGACATTGGAAATGAATTTTCATATCGCCAGTACTCCCCAACAACCAAGGAAACCAATATCGATAAGATTCAATATTTGTTGTTACTAAAACTCAGAATAATAGCTTTAGGCATCTCTCACATGTGCCACTTTAGGTACGTACTGTATTTTTACATTAACTACAATGTTTTTACAATGACAGTTCCCCCTTGTTTGTCATATCTTAAAATTCATTTTTGTTATTTTTTTTCAACGTCTCACGGAGGTTATGCCTGTCAGAAACCCACTAAATCCACACGGTTTCAACCTATCTGTCTACCGCCAGGCGTCCCCGGGTAACTTATCGGAAGGATATCCGAGGGAGAAATTGCTTCTAGTAGTTTCTACTATCGAATTTTAAAGTTAAATAATCTAACAAAGACAAATAAATCTGATGAAATATGTATCTCAATACATTTCATCCTCAAAGTTCCACAAAGGTTTAGTTTGACTGCCTCTGTGGCGCGGTAGAAGTGTAACCGACTGCTACGCAAGAGGTCGTGGGTTCGATTTCCACCCAGGGTAGAACTTTGTGTGATGAGCACGATGATTTATTCTGTGTCTGGGTGTTATTTATCTATAATATGTATGTATTTGAAATATATAAGTATGTTTATCAGTTATCTGGTTACCGTAGTGCAAGCTCTGCTGCGGATACAGATGGCGTTGTGTGAGTTGTCCCAACGATATTTATTCATTTATTTACTATCCATACACAAACGTAAATGTTTTTGTGTTGCGCATTCGAATAAAAAGAAATAGGTTATAGTATTTGAAAGTATAACTAACACAAATCTTTTAATAGTATAAAATAGTCGCTCACGCTGTTTTACGCTTAGATCTTTTAAACAATTCAACTAACTTTTCCGACCCAAATATAGGCATAGAATATTTCATTAACTCAATTACTAAAGCTGTACAACTCTGTACTACGTACCGTAAAGTGCCGCATCGTTTAAGAATCATCAAACCGTGGATTACACCGGGTATTTTGAGATGTATGCGAAATAGAGACAGGCTGTACATAAAGATGAAAAGTTCGCCCAACAATGATATCACTAGGACTGCCTACAAAAGATACCGTAATTATTGTAACACTATCCTAAAAAACCTCAAAAAGCAATATGAGAAAACAGAATTACATAAAGCATCATCAAATCCTAAAAAGATGTGGCAAATAATTAGGGATATAACTCATACCGGCAAAGCCAAAGCTTCAGCTAGTCCGCTGTTAAACATTAAAACAATATTACCGAATCTCTTGATAATATTAATCAATATTTTAGTACTGTTGGGAAAAATATTGCTTAAGTAGTCTCTATGGCATTTGCTTGTAATGCCAATACATCTAACGATGCAACTACAAATGCTCCTTCGGACTCTTTTGTCTTTTTGGAGACTGATGAGTGTGAAGTGGAGCAAATTATACAATCATTGCGCACTGACTGTGCTATTTGTATTGACGGTATTTCCGCCAATCTAATAAAACAATTTAGGGATGTATTTGTTTCACCTTTGACATTCATTTTTAATTTATGCATTGGCACTGGTGTATTTCCCAAATCGTTAAAACGAGCCCTGATCCACCCAATTCATAAGAATGGGGATGTAGATCGTGTCACTAATTATAGACCCATGGACAATGAAGGCAAGACAGCCTTCATTGTCCAAGATCTTGGAGAAAATCATAGTATATAATCATAAGAATAGTCGACTCAAAAAATATCTTGAGAAAAATAATATATCTCCAATAATCAATATGGGTTTAGAAGTAAAAGGTTCACTAATGACGCAGTGCACGAACTTACTTACTATATTGTCGAGACATTGGATAGAGGTCAGAAGAGTCTTGCAATTTTCTTAGATCTTGCCAAGGCTTTTGACGCGGTCTCCGTCCCCAATCTTATTCTCAAGTTAGAACGTATCGGTGTAAGAGATCAACAGCTTAAGTTGTTTATAAGTTATCTTACAAATCGAACTCAGTGTATAAAAGTTGGTGAGTACATTAGTGGAGAAATGCCAGTTGAATATGGAGTGCCACAGGGAAGCATCCTTGGTCCCACGCTCTTCCTGGTGTACGTCAATGAAATGTGCAAACTGCAACTAACGCAAGGCTGCCTTTTGCTGACGACACGACGCTTGTCTTTACAAGCCAAACATGGGAGCAAGCCTATGAGGCAGCTCAGAATGGCTTTGATAAAGTAATTACGTGGTTAGCGGATAACACACTATCACTTAATGTAGTCAAAACTAAATTGCTTGGATTTTATTTGAGAGATCAGTGTGCTGATTCTAATGAGTATTTCATTACTGCTCATAATCATCCAATAGCCGATCGCATAACGTGCGATTGTCCAAGGTTACACAACGCTGATACTGTCAGATATCTGGGAGTAATTATTGACGAGAGACTAAGTTTTGTACCGCACATTGAACTCCTAACAGGAAGAATTCGCGGCACAAAATATCCTTAAAACTGTCTATTACGCGTTGTGCCAGTCCTTGTTGGAGTACTGCATTCTATCCTGGGGTGGTGCTCACAAGACCGAACTCATAAAACTTGAACGCGCTCAGAGGGCAGTGTTGAAGGTATGTAAATTCAAACCATACAGATATCCTACAAAACAACTTTACGGAAATTTAAAGTTCTGACAGTGCGGCAACTGTATATTTTTCAGGTTGCTTTAAGACAACATTCTTCCAACCCTAAATTTGATCTTCTTTCAACACCTTCGAACAAGACCTCTCGAAGATTTAAATTTCCGCTTACTCATAGGCCTAGAACGTCTTTTAGCCAGAGATTCTTCTATTACCTCGGGCGATTCATTTACTTAAAAATTAATAAAACTCTAAAATCGACCGCAAAAATAAACATGATTGTAAAAAGATTATAACTGACTGGCTCCTAAAACTTAGTTATGGAGAAACGGAAAATCTTCTTCATCCATCCGAATAAATACTTTTACACACACACACACACACAAATAGTTTGTAATTATTTTTGGAACGAAGTTCCTTACGGCAGGCTTGGAGGAGATAGGGATTTTGCTGCGCGACAGAACTGAAAAAAATGTGATAGTAAAACCGTAAGAATAATTGGGTGGAATAAAACCGTTAAATGAGACGTGCGCAGGCGCGAAAGTCGTATACACAAGCGAGTAGTGTATAATACCTTTCTCTTTCTTCCTCTTTCAGTGAGGGTGGGGTGAGGGTGAGAGTGAGAGTGAGGGGTGAGGGTGAGGAGTGAGGGTGACGGTGAGGGTGGGGGTGAGGGTGAGGGAGAGAGTGGTTTTTTTGTTTTCTTTTTTTTTTAACGAAGTTCCTTGCGGCAGGCTTGGAGGAGATAGGGATTTTGCTGCGCGACCGAACTGAAAAAAATGTAATAGTAAAACCGTAAGAAAAATTGGGTGGAATAAAACCGTTAAATGAGACGTGCGCAGGCGCGAAAGTGTATACACAAGCGAGTAGTGTATAATACCTTTCTCTTTCTCCCTCTTTCAGTGAGGGTGGGGTGAGGGTGAGAGTGAGAGTGAGAGTGAGGGGTGAGGGTGAGGAGTGAGGGTGAGGGTGAGGGTGGGGGTGAGGGTGAGGGAGAGAGTGGTTTTTTTGTTTTCTTTTTTTTTTAACGAAGTTTCTTGCGGCAGGCTTGGAGGAGATAGGGATTTTGCTGCGCGACCGAACTGAAAAAAATGTAATAGTAAAACCGTAAGAAAAATTGGGTGGAATAAAACCGTTAAATGAGACGTGCGCAGGCGCGAAAGTTGTATACACAAGCGAGTAGTGTATAATACCTTTCTCTTTCTCCCTCTTTCAGTTCAGTGAGGGTGGGGGTGAGGGAGAGCGTGGTATTTTTTTTTGTTTTTATATAAAATTGAGCAAGTTTTTTTTTTCTACATCTCGTATTACCTGTTTTGGATGTGTATCTGTGAAGCTTTACGGATGCTGGTACTTATAGCACAGGTTTATCCTATTTTAGGTACCGGCAGAACATAATAATGTTACGTAATCGAACATGCTTGGAATTTAAATTTATATAATTATGTAATTATTAATATAATGATTTAAATTAAAGTACAGTGACATTCACTTCCTTACACTTATGCATATTGTTCTTTTAGGTTGTTTAAGAACTTTAATGTAGTTTTCAGCAATAAATAGAGTGATTCAATGGCAATTATATACTTGTATGTATCTACATTGCATCCATGCGAATCCGGAACGGGACACTAGTATTCGATACGTAAACATCAATGTGGCACATGTGGGTTAGCCATAGCATTTATTTTCATATGTCTCGAAGACGTAGGTACGTATTTACACAATTTTCACCATATTGGTGCAGTCATTTATTACAGCGTACCCAGGAAGGGACTATAATGTTTACGGCCCAGTTCCCTTGAGGATCAAATCGCAACGATAATCTGGACCGTTCTGTAGCCTTCAAGAAATGATATTCTGGATCATGTTTTGTATGAATTCATCCGGTACGCCATTTGTAGCGTGACCAAATTATACTGATGATAAAGTTTATAGAATGTAAAGGGTTGAAAATTTTAATAATACGTACAACGGGTGACCTTATATTCTAATATGTGAGTATAGAACATATTAGAATATGAGGTCATGTACTGGAGTTTTATAACTAATTGAATCTGGCGTTGAAATTTTATAGTAAGCCTGTCCTAATTACTGGGACATCTTTCCGAGGAGTTACCCGGGGCGTCCGGTAACAGACAGATAGGCAGGGACCGAGTGGTTTTAGCCGGTTCGAGTCCGGCATGACATTCGAAAGGATTTCAACACGGTAAAAAAACCCTTTCCTAATGTTTTCGGGAATATTTATTATTATTTTTTATTATTTAAATTCATTTCGCCTCGCTTTTGCAACCCAGAATAGTTAGGGTTAAGATAATATTATTTCCATTTCCTTTTTTTTTTTTCTAACTGTTTTATGGCTTGTTCCTAAGACCTTTTACCCAAATCTTATTTATAAAATATTTCTTCAATCTTACGTTGTAATTTAGTCCTGACCAGTCCTTTGTCGATGTGAAGTCCTAGTCCTAGACCATGTATCTTCTTGCCCCATTAACGTGGTAAAGCGTTATTGATGCTTTCAGTAGAATTTGCGCGGCAAGATGTAAAATAGCATTTCACTGCAATATATCACGGTCTTTCACTTTAGCACGTTTACACAACTTTTATGTCAAAGAAACTACTATTTATTACACACAAAACAATGTAAATGTACTAGTTTTGGAAAATAATGCAAGCAACCGCCAATGACCAAATTCCCGAACAATGACTGCAGTTTCTGTATATTTATAATGTTTAGATCAAGGAATCAATGTCACTCGCCTTTTTCAACACGGCAACACATCTCACCACCGGCGTTTAGTATGCCTCTGCCATCCCTTCGGGGATAAAGACGCGAATAAAATATTACATTTTCACGAACAATATTTGTATTGAGTGAAAAATGGCCGCATTACATAACGTTAAAACAACGCGTTTAACAGTTAAATGAAGGTAATTAATTATGATTACTACAAACGGTCAACAATTTTATTTGTCATAGTTTCCCGCCAATTCATGCTGATATATCTGCCTTTTGCAAATATTTTAAAACTTACTAGGGGCGTAAATTATAATAATGACATAAAACATTGAATGTTATTTTTAAACTTTCGACTCATGTTTATTTATTGGGACATCACGCGAAACAATATTTTACTTACATTCACCGACGTTTCGAACGCGTTGCAGCGTTCTTGGTCACGGCTGGACTGGCGGCGAGGGCCCAGAGTATGTATTAAGTTACTTTTGTGTGTAACTACCATCCATTATTATTATACAAATTTTTATTTATTTATCAATCACGCCTTATCCCCGAAGGGGTGGCAGAGGCATATTATATGCCCATTTTTCACCATGTGTATTTCTGTCCTACGTAATAGGTGGAGAGCCCATTGCCGAATACTATTATAATGAACGATAAGGCCGGCGACATACCATACGCACTACGTCAATTTTGCTTGACACAAGTATTTTACGCTCAAATTTCTTCATCACTGTGACGTGACGTCCCGAGCGGTACTACTTAATAAATTGTACCATAAAGTAATATTCTGGGTAGTTTTTAAGGAAAGGCGGAAGCGTAATGACAGCTATGGCACTGGTTTTGACCTAGTTTAGGATCAGTGTGTCTCTAAATGAACTGTATATATAATAAAATATTGTAAGGTGTACGTCAGTTCAGTTTTAAAGAAATATTATTACTATAATTACTACGTAACATCATTTTTATCTTTCAGAAATAATATGTTTTTTCGGCACAGCATGCTTAAGTACACAAAATCATATCGTACTCGTATTAGCATATTTTCTTCTTGATTGTGGAATAAGCATTATTCTTAATGTATTGTACTGTCTCTGTCACCTTAAGATTGTGTGCCATTTACCACCATACTTTAGAACTCTGTTCTTTTACAACGAATATAATCAATATTCGACCATATTTTTAAAAGGGTTAAACCTATAACCTAAATTCCAGATCAAGTGCTCAAATATTCTGATTCGCATGTTTCTAGATAGAACAGCTAAACAAGTCTTATATCTTATTTACTAAACAAAAGTTTACCCTTCAACGCTGAGGGCATCCTCTTGTTTAACTTTCCAAGATACACTTGAGGGGTCGTATCGTAAATCAATCCATCTGACGTGGTGGAAATTGCTTTTTTACGAGCTACCCCGGGTAACTGGCAAGCGCGGGATGCCAAAAAGTTGTGGTGTATACTCGAGTATATGGTCCTGGGTGGACAGCATGGAGAAAGTTATAATTATTTCCCGTTATATTGTAAAATAGCATTTTTTGATGACATCACCGACCTCTGCTTTGTTTATTTATTTATTTATCTATCACGCCTTATCCCGAAGGGGATTATATGCCCACTTTTCACCATGTGCATTCCTGTTTTCATTCTGCTTTGTTACCTGTGTTAATACCGTTTTTTTTTCTTTTTTTTTTTTGGGTTTTTATCCTTCAAGGAAATGTCAACTCCATCGTGCCTTAATCTAGTATAGGTACATCATTCTTAATACGTAGCTTAATTTTTTTTTATATAAGAATACAGTCATTTTTTCCAAACTTGAATCCCACCTTATCATTGTAGAGTCCATTTTTAAGGGTTCCGTATTTGTAAATATGGGTAACTTCTAGTGAGGTATGTTTGAAATTTGAAAAGGGAAGCATTATAAAACTTATTCTGGTTGGTTTTTAGTTATGCTTATCATGTTCAGGAGAACGTACACTCACATGTCTATGCATATTATATCCCTAGAAGGAAACAGTGATTAACTTGATAGTTGACGACTAGTTTGAGATTTTTTATATATATCAGATTCTGATTAGATTTGGTAGATAATTATAATGAAGGAGACACACATGGATTTAAAAAAAAAAACCCGCTTTAGTGTATTATGGGATTCGAAAAATCTACCACGCCAAAACGCGGAGCATAGGCTCTCGTAAACAAATAGAAAGAAAGTCTTAACTTACTTTGCCATACAAGCTCTAATGTCTGTCATAATCCAAAATCAAACCCAAGCCAACTTAATTCGCAAACTGGCTCAGTCGCTGACATACTAATGCTGAGGCTGATGAAGCCATTGCGCATACAACTATAGAAACGCAGAAACACGTAACGATTGCAAAACCAAAACTCTCAAAAATACCTCTAGCTGACGATTATACTGGACTACGAGCACAAGATATTAAATACTAGTCGACGCGTGGTTAAGTTTTCCCGTTACCATTTCCCACAGGAACTTGTTCCCGGGATAAACAGTAGCCCATGTGTTATTCTGATGTGTAGGCTATATTATTGTAAGGTTTCATCAAAATCCATTCAGTAGATTTGGCGTGAAAGAGTAACGAACATCCATACTTACAAGCGTTTATAATATTAGTAGGATAATGATACACACTCATGCCTTATGCCTATTCTGTGCCCCTGCTTGGAAGAGATAAGATGATCTATAAAACTAAAAAGTCGTCTTAAGAAAATGGAATCACACTCATTAATTTTGGCTTTCACATTTCGTCCCAACTAACCACAGCTAAGCCACATTGTGACACTTATGTAAGTCAGGATGTTGATTAATACTTGGTGTATACTGGTCACTATTAACCTTGTATAAAATGCCCCGCAAAATGTCCTGCAAAATTATTGTCCTAACTGCTAAATGTGAAATAGATTGTTTACCCCCTTTACACCTAACCAATTATATGTGATTCATAATTGGTTTGCTCAAATCACAAATATTAGTTTAATAATATAAACAAGAAAAATATAGCACTAAACATAAAATGAATACAAATGTACACTTAGCAAGTTTCAAAACGATTAATAAAATAGTAAAATGTCGACAAAATTGACGAATGTCGTAAAGTTTGTCAGGAAAAAATATTAATCTACAAGTAGGTAAAACTGTGTGCAATATCTCGTATATTTGAACGCTCGTTTAAAAAGTAGTAGGTATTATACGGGTTAAATAAAATTATTTTATTTATTAAGGCAGACCATATCTACAGCATTTGCTTTTGTTTCTTTTATCTAATTCTTTTTTCAGCAGACGATTACTTGCTGTTTCTGATTTAATTACTTTTATAATTAACTTAACATTCTCATATAAAGCCCTTACCATAATGCTATTCCATCCATACTATTCAATTTATAAAGCAGCTATCACGTATTTTTGATAACACGAACCTACGATGAGGGTGAACCTGCGCGAATCTAACTAAGCCACATTAAATCGCTAGGTTACATAACGACACTGCGTCTCGCTAGTGTAAAGCAGTCATAAAGTAGTTGACACCTCTTCGTCGGAGTACTTACTATTCTTTACTACTGGCACGGAGCTAGTGCTCTCTGTATTCGAATGAGATGAGAGCTTTGGGGGCCATTTTGTGTATGTGTACTGGCAATTCGACACTATATTATTATTTCTCCTTAGAGTCATATAAAAGTGCGTTACGAGAGAAGAAACGTGTTCTTTTTCAATTTGTTATAACAGGTTAAGGTTCTGCACCATCTGGGATATTAAAAACTCATTGAAGGTTTGCTTAAAAACGGAAAGGTCAAAAGTACTCGGATATCCAGACGCGCGTGTATGTAGCGATTGATGAATCTTGAAGAAGCGAAAGAAGTTTGCATGGATCGCGAAGCCTGGCGATCTGCCCTCTTTGACTACCACGTCACATACAGCGTGAAGATAGTTTAGTATTTTTATTTTAACTAATTAATCTGAAGGGTTTGCAGGGTTATGCAAAATATTTTATGTTCCAAATTTCCTTTCTTGGTGGAAAGGGTCAGCTACAAATAATTTTATAAAGTAATTTGTACGCTGACTATAACATAATGGGCTCAAACCCGCGACTTCTCACTTGCCGGATGAGCTGCTGATGTGGCTCTGTTGTTACTCTCTCTCAAAAATATCTGAATCTTTGTATGAAATTTTCCACTTCAATAATTTATGACCTAAACTAAAATAATGGAATTACCATTGACGTTTTACCTTTCCACTAAAGAGGTCACAAAATCCATTACCCTGATACTCACCATACAAATAATATAAGTACTTGTTATATTTTTAGAACAACGTTCTTACGACCGCTAGAGGTGCTCGCATGTCCACAAATAATTAATTTAGTTTACCTGTAACAGAAAAAAATTAAAATTAGTTCCCCTTCCAAATAAAATAAAGATTATACATTTAAATTTCACCCTGTGAATGCGTAAAATATGACCATTTATATGATTCCAGTTCTTTTATAGTTTTAATATGCCTCTGTCTATCCCTTCGGGTATTTAGGCGTGACGATATGTATGTATTTAGGATTTATACATCTAGGTATTTAAAAATAGGCAGGACAGGAGTGATTCCAGTGACTTATTTGTCAAAGTTTGTTAACTTTGCTTTATTTTGGTTAAAAGTTGCTACAAAGATAACTATTTATTGTAATGATAAATATTAAGTATTATTTAATACTAGTTGACGCCCGCGGCTTCGCCCGCGTAGAGAAGTTTTCCTTAACTTGTTCCCGGGATAAAAAGTAGCCTATGTGTTATTCTGATGTATAAGTTTATAACGGTTGACGGGCTTGGTAGGGGTGGTGCGCACTAGGTAGCAACAACATACCTACATACACCCATCAGGTACGGTTGGTAATCCCTGGAGATGTGTAAGTAGCACTATCTCAAAGAATCACCGGTGCACCAGCTAGCAGAGCATGTGTATAGGGAGTGAGTATGGACCAACCTGGAGCAGAGAAATACCAGAGTTTATAAAAAGAGGGCGCCAGGTATCAAACAAAAATCAAACGAATGATGCAATTAAAAAAACTTAAGTATCTACTTATTAATTATATTTATTTAAACTATATCCACATGTAGACACGAATATACATATATGAAAGTAAAAAGAAATGGCTTAGTCATGCATAGTGGGATCCATATATATATGGTCACTTTAAAAATAAGTTTTTATTAGTCCAAATAAAAATTTAAACCAAAGTATGGAAATAGGCGTGGCCTAAAATGACAAATATTAAAGCAGTTGTCAGATGCCTTAATACTATCTAAATTATATACAGACATACATTTAAACTATCTCTGAGTTTTGTTAACACACAACACCACTTCCTATCACCATCATCATCGTACACTACAACATAACAAGGTAAAAATAAAGTTTCACATTAATATTCCTTTGTGATAATAAAAAGATTATAAAATATGTGTAACTGGAACGTCACATCGGTAGTCCAGTAAATTAAAGTAGTTGAAAGCTACATATGTAATAGAAAAATGAATATTTAAAGTTAAAAGTTCGCCGACCGTTTAGCCGACTGATGTTGATTTTCCTTTTAAACTATCAACATCAGTCAGCCTTTACCGGGTATTATACAGAGAAACAAATTAAAGATTACTACTTGTCTGGATATAAGGTTGGGGTACATCCAAATCCTTCACATCTCTTCCTATTCTAGAAGTCCAGGTAGTAGGTAACCAGAGTAGAGAAAAATATCCTCTTTGCACATTGTCTCAGCTTACTTTAAGTCTTCAAATAGACATTCACAAGGAGTAAAAAAATGTAGAATGCAGAGAACGTGAAACACGTTAAACTCAATTATTATGTAGATGTCAAATAAAGAACCAAAACGAAAAAGAACAAAAACGCAAATAAAAAAACCCCTGTAACAATAGAAAAGTTACAGACATTAGTTATTTGTAATAAAAATCACTTTCACCCTCAACATTCTGTTAAGGAATGCAGCCTAAGAGATTATATAGTTTTAACTTACCACTTATTTCAGTGGGGTTTTAACTAGATCATTCTATCATCATCATTTTTCATGTTATTTGCTAAGTCTCTTGAAAAGCAGACTCAGCAACAACCATTATGTCTAAATATTTGCTAAAAAGACTTCGGATTTTAATCCGAATTAAATCACCATGACAGGCACATTCTCATGACGCCATGTCGTAGCCAAAAGGGACGAGCTCCTTTCTTTTTCTCCTGCTCGATTACGGCAGGCTAAAGTCATACGGCCTATACAGCCTTGACAAATAATCAAAAAATAAATAAACAAAACCAACATGAAAACCTTACTATTCCCGTCTGTCACACCTCACGCAATACATTATGGGTGGATGTGAGTCAGGACAGCCAATCTATCTAAGTTCAACGTCCAGCAAACTAAAAGACACCATAGACAGCACGCGTTAATTCTAGAACGCGCCCAGAAACTCGAAACGACCGTGACAGTTTTGACAACGTCAAACTCATGTCACTCAAAACAAAAACAAACGAGAATGAAATGTTTTAACATATTAAATAATTAGACAAATAAGTTTAGAGTTATAACTAAAGTATTGTGAAAATTGAGTTTGTTTCCACAAAAGGGATGTATACAGAAATAAGGTTAGTAAATCAATTCTTATGAATATGTAACCGACACTCAAAAGTGTTACAAGCTATATTATTGTAAAGTTTCATTATAATCTATTCAGTAGTTTTTACGAGAAAGAGTAACAAACATCCATACAAACTTTCGCATTTATAATATTATTAAGATTATGATAGAAGGTTTTACAGTTTCATAATGGGATTACACAGAGGAAAGTATTAAAAGAAATCTTTTTTAGATTTGCATATATCAATGTCTACAGAGCCAATCCGTATCAGTTCTCTTTAACAAAAGTTTACAAAGCAGCTCTCCGAGGGAACTCTCTGCACTATCTGAACTTCACAAGTTACATATCCGCAAAGCTACTAAATAACTTTTATGTTTGTTTTGCCGCCATGCTCTATTCCTCTCCAGTAATACGGTCTCGGATATGCAGCGCAGATTCATTGTAAGTAAAAGTAAATTAATTGAATACCGCGGGTTCCCGCGTGAAATACTCATACCCCTTATTATACACTCTAAAATGGTAGTTATCAAATAGTACATTATTGCAAAGGCCGGGAGGCAATTGCAGGTCGAGTATGTGTATGAAGGCCGAGCCGTAGGCGAGGACTTCACTAATACCATACAGGCAATTGACATTCCCGCCGAGGCGAAATAATAATAGTTCCCTCCTTATAGACCTAAACCCTAAAGTTTAGAAAAATCTTATAAAGCGTCTCTGTCTGTCCGTCCCCGCCGTAAATCCATTCAGTAGATTTTGCGTGAAAGAGTAACATAACATCCATACTTCAAAATTAATAGGATTATTTAATAACTTGTATTTTGTAGAAGGGTACTTGAAAACGTTATAAATTTAATTATAGCTTGAAATGTTTATTTTTGAGAATTCAATAATAAAATATTAATTATGTACTTGCTTTCATAGTTCGAAGTGGACGTAGTATTATAATTAATGAGCCGCTCCAAAGGAAATAAGAATTGTAAGAAAATTGTTTCATAATAATAAGGAAAATTTTAATTTTAAAGTTTTAAAGGAGTGTTAAATTACCTTCTAATAATTTCTACCTACACAAAAATAAAAACATCTTTATTCATGTAGGTCACAAAGTGCCACTTCAATTATTGCTTCTACCTTTACATTTATTGTCAGATTCGCAAGGTAATTAGAGCTTTTGAGAAAAGAACCTGGCTGTAAAAACCCACGGTCACTCGGGACTCCTGGCCATAGACAGATGGAAGGGATACGTGTGGTTTTAGTCTGTAGGAGTACGGCATAACATCCATGAAGATTTCCACACGAAAAAAAGTATTTGTACCATGCAGAGTACACAGTTAAGAAGTGAAACTTCTTACGACATTTTTTTACAGCTATAAAATTTCTCTCATATGTCGATAACGAAGTTTCACTTATGATAAAGAAGAAGAATTTTATGCGCTATGAAATAAACTATCACTGAGTTACACAACTTTCACTATGGCTGGTCCTCGGATGGCATTTACATTTGCGAGCGTTTCCGTGCTTCAGAGGCACGTTAAGCCGTTGGACCCGGTAGCTAGTAAAATGGCAGTCATTAAGACTGGTTGAAGGCTTTATGGGCGGCTTGAAAATTTTCAACAGCATGTAACCACAACCTGCGTATGTCTTTTTTAACACGGTAATGGGCTCACCACCTTTGACGTGGGACATGAATACACACAGTGAAAAGTGGGCATATAATATGCCTCTGCCACCCCTTAGGGGTAAGGCGTGATGGATAAATAAATAAATAAAATTATTTTTTGCAGCGATAAAATTTCTCTCAACGTCGTTAACGAAGTTTCACTTGAATAACTACACAGATCACCCGCCTACTATAATTAAATAACGATCTACCTACATCGAAGGTTTATGATATAAAAGGAGAATCCTTTTATTAAAGACAAAGTATGGACAATATAATATGAAGAGTATTGTCCTTTAGTAATGTTATATTCATCTGAATAACGAAATGTGAGTAATGCTTTAGTAAGTTTACATTTTCAAAGTGAAACTACTACGGAGCTCTTTATCTAAAAGAAACTTATGTAATTGTACATAATGAAGTATCTATAGTGGGTAAGGATATAAGTATACAAGGATTGATGTAAGGTTTGATTTTTGTTTCAGAAAATTCTGGATACGTTTTTATAAAAAACTGCTATCTAGTAGTAGTCTAATATAAAGTTAAAGAGTTTGTTTGTTTTGGTTAATCGTGATAATCACAGAAACTTAACGGGCAAGGCTACGCTACCACCTGGGAGAGTGGAGTATTAATCATAAATGTCAACAAATCGGGCTAATATTCATACATTTTTGTATAATTAATTAATGACGGCATTTAATAGGAGCAAGTTTGAAGCATGTCGCAGACTAAGCCTCGGGGCTTAGCTTATAGTGATTATTGAAGCGAAGCGAATGAAGTGAGAGTAGCTCCATTCTTCCCCAATTCGGATTTTCGCTTTGTCCTCAAACTTCTCCCAAACCACTCAACACTGATCAAATTTGATTCATAATATGACATCTAGCCATAGATGGTTTAGAAAAAATAAAATCGTAAATCGGACATACCATGGAAGAATAATCACCGAAAGCAAAATAGACATCGACAAAACAACTCGAGTAACGGCAAAATGCTTCGCTCCATTTAGACTTACCGGGGACAGCAAGTGCACCTATTTAAATGAATTTCATTGTGTAACCACATAGATGTATATAGATGGAGTGGTCTGTCAAAAATCAACCCTTATTAGCCTACACTGCCCACTGTAAATCACAGAATTGCATCATAAAGACTCGGTATTTGAAAATTTGCGTTTGAGGTCCTGTTGAGGTGTTCGGGACCAAATTAATATGGAGTTGACCAAAATATTAATGTATGTAGCCTACAGAGAATGCTAATGAGCCAATAGTTGTTGATGATATACCAACAACTCTTTTCCATTCTACATGCATCAATCACCTCGGGACACAAATGCAACCTTGTGGAAACGTCGCATAAAATGGCTACGGCGGCCGGGCGAAATCCCTCTCGGCATACTGTATGCATTCAACTCGTGTTAGATTACGTAATGTGTATCCTAATCTTTGTTTTAAACTTCATCATTCGGATTATTGGAGCAAAGCAAACGAAGTAAACGTAGCTTCATTCTTCCCCGATTCGGATATTCGCTTTGTCCTCGAACTCGTCCTAAACCACTCAACATTCAAAAAAAACAAAACTCTTTGCTCCATTTAGACTTACCGGGGATGGCAAGTGCACCTAGTTATGCCTACCTGTATTTTCTTAAACGTCTACAGTATCGGGTTTTTTCAAAAGGGGTCTTGGAGGGTTATTATAAGGTCGGCTGCCTGAATGCTGCACCTATAGTGTTGCAAACGTCCATAAGCTTCAGTGACTACTTTTTATCAGGTGGGCTGTATGCTTGCAGACAAGCATACGCCCACCTGTACTTAAGTAGTATAAAAATATCTAAAAGACATATTGGTTATATATTATATGAAAGGGCGTGGCGTAGGGCGTATAAAACTAAAGTGAAAGGCATATTGCAGACACAGCTTGCTTGCACACAAGAACGCATCGCTGAAAACAGGTATCGAGTACACGTTCTAGACATGCATTTGTTAGAATTTCAGATCTGCATTTTATATCAACAGCAATTCGCTCGATACAGGTTCGTATTTATTTAAATATCCCCTCGAGAGATACAATACAAATACATCCCGTTTCACATAACGAACGTACGGACAGATAACATAAAACTATGACGCATTTCTTCTCAGTCTTCATTTCAAATGTATATATGTACGTATGCTTAGAGCAATATGACTACCAGTATGACTCTATGAGCGCGAAACGACGAAGCATCTATTTTCTTTTGCGTCTATCCCCGAAGAGGAGCCATAGGCGTAAAGTATATATGCCCATATTTCACCATAAGGGTTGTTATTCCTCGCAAAAGGTGGTGAGTCCAATGGCGTGATGATATAGAGAAGCGCAGGTTGTTGCTTTCTACCGTTGAAAAATATTTTTAAGAAGTCCATATGGACTTCAACTTGGATTAGCGACTGCCATGTTACTGGTGAACAAAAACTGAGTAAAAATATAATTATAGGATATTTAATTTAGCAGTCTATAAGCGTTTCGTAATAAAAAAATGTTGTAATTATACTATCCACTAAATATATAAATTAAGGGCAAACGTTATATTGTCATATAAAGGGCCACTCTTATCACCTACTACGGTTTAAACATATGAAGGTATTTGAAAAAATAGCGATTTTCTGCCAAAACTTTCTGAAATTACTCTTATATTTTGGATTATTTTGGTGTACCTTTATCTTATATTAAGAAAACTGTAATTTCTACAATCTGGATACCATTTTGTCGTTGAAATCTTGTTACGTAGAAATGTGCGCAGACTCGTCGC
Source organism: Thumatha senex (assembly GCA_948477245.1). Classification (NCBI taxonomy): domain Eukaryota; kingdom Metazoa; phylum Arthropoda; class Insecta; order Lepidoptera; family Erebidae; genus Thumatha; species Thumatha senex. Next base: position 5,509,823 of record OX419728.1, read on the forward strand.
CACATGGCAGGTTATATTTTCTAAATCTTTTTTTTTGGATACCTGGTTAATCAAGTCACGGTCAATGTCAGGCGTTTCTGTTTCAACTATCGACCATGCTATAGACACGTCCTATGTACTGTGAATACATCATAGGTTAAGAGAGAGGTCTTTTTTTATACCACTGAGGTGGCAGACAAGCGTACGGCCCACCTGATGGAAAGTGGTCATTTAAGACTATGGACGTTTGCAATACCAGAAGTGCACCACTCACGCTGCCGACCCTTTATAAACTTTCTAAGACCCCTTTTGAAGAACCCCGTACTGTAGAAGTTCGGGAAAACCCGGTCGGGAGTTCATTGCACAATTTAAACGTACGCGGAATAAAGCCTCTTTCGGACCTAACCGTGTGCGTGCGCTCCGTGCGCAAAGTGTAAGGGTAAACACCCTGTCTGTGGCAAGCGGTGCGATGATAGAAGGTAGCCGTGGGCATCATATTCAACAACTCCTCAGAGCACAGACCGTTGCACAGGCGACAGAACACGCATAAGAAGGCAAAGTCTCTCCTGTTGCGAAGGGGTTCGACACCGACTGCTAGTAGAGGATCGTTGACAATCCTCATAGTACGCCCTTCTACCGAGTCGGTCGAAGGTCGAAGCTGGTATTCAGGTGCACCAGCCTTGCGACTTATAGAGGAGCAGTGTTTGCTCTGCAAGTAAAGTACTGCTTTTTGCTACTAGCTTTTTGGACGCCAGCTTCGCCTTGTCCACTAAATGACTACGGTATTGGACGTCACTAGAGATCGCAATATTAAGAAACTCAATAACATTGGAGATGGAATAAGGTGTGCCCAGGAATTGCGGCGCTACAGTAAATGGGGCTTTTTAGCTTTTTAGAGCAATTGTCTCAACAAGTACCTACTTACAGCCGAGTGAAGTTATAATGATGCACTACGTTATAAAACTACACTTAGCAGTACTTAGTTAAATATTTACCCCCACAGTTTCATAGGTGTAGAAAATAGTAAACTACTTTACTTCACGGTTGGATGAAGGATATCGCGGTATAAACATTTACGTAATAACATGTGTTATCTTCTTTGCGAGTTCGTTCTCAAGGGAATACTGACATGTATAACGTAGGTGTTTTATGGCAAAGGGCAAGGGTATGAATCAATCTTGGCCAGATACGTTCGATTCTGATGTGAAAGAAATTACGAATTTTAAAGAAAGTAGTCTTGTTCGAAATTCTTGCGCCCATAGTAAACGTTGTTAAAAATGTGTGTGATCAATGATCACGAATGTTAAAATGACGTTATAAATCAGAGGATATCTATAAATATAATAATATTTATACATACATAGACACATATTGTCACACCTTTATCCCCGAAGGGGTAGGCAGAGGCATTTTAAACGCCCACATTTCACCGTATGCATTTTTGTCCCACGTAATAGGTGGTGAGCCGATTGCCGTGCTGAAATGGACAGGCGCAGGCTGCGGCGACCTGCTGTTGAAATTTTTTAAGCCGCCCATAAGGCCTTCAACTTGGCTTAACGACTGCCATTTTATTGGCAACCGGGACCAATGGCTTAACGTGCCTTCCGAAGCACGAAACTGGTGTGGGTCTAAAGGGCAGAATAAATAAATAAATAAAATGTGTCTATTTTAGATGTTAAATTTGGAAGAAATTTTGAACTCGTTGCCTTTTTAGTGAGGTGGTAACAAAAAGGTTAAAAGGTCTTATGTGCTATACACTAATTAGCACGACCAATTAAAGTCCTGGTAGTCTCGGACTTGATTATAATATTTAAGAGGAGAAATACTCAATATTCTTGCTAGTTGAAAGAGTAGATGCAAATAGACAAGTGACATGTATGTTTCATCATGTTTAACCGTTTCTAAATATGAGGCAAGAGACTTTAAAGTGGAAAAGTTTTGCCATTCGCGGCTGAGTGTCCTCGGTAGCATAGTTCGTAAAGCAGCTCAACCGGCAAGTAAGATGATATGAGAGATTTAAGATTAGATTATATTCATCACAGATCTATAAAATTTCCTGAAAGTCTTCCTATATTTTTTTTAATGAACGATTCCGTTCAGATATCTGCAATTTAAATTTATCGACAATAAAACATTTTACTTCAAGTTCACATTGTGGCTGGAAGATCTATTTTTATTTTGCATTTTTCTTTGTATTCGCGCAATAAAACCGTAACGAAAGCGAAGCAAAAATAAACCACAACTGAAAACGACAGATCTAAACTTACAGCTATCTAAATTAGGGATGGCACTTTATAAAATTATTAACTTCATATTATTCGTGAGCAGATTACTTAAAAACGGAAAAGTACTCGGATACCCAGACGTGCATGTATAAAGCGATTAATGAATCTACAGGAAGCGAAAGAAGTATGCATATATCGCGATGCCTGGCGATCTGTCCTCTCTGACTACCCGTCAGGTTGTGCAAACTACTTTTACAATGAAAATAAAATAGGTAGTCATGGGGACTGCAGATTAAAATGAAAACTGCATGTTGGCGACACAAACTGACAAAAATTCTCCCTACCTATGATCCCTTAAACGCTCCTCAGGAAATTTTACTTTATTAATAAATACTAGGCCATATTGAAGAAATAACAACCACTCTCTACGAAACATGGAAAATTACAATAATAATGAAAAACATTGTGATGACATTATTATGAAATATTACAGTACAGTCGACAACCCTACATCTACACAAACATCTTTATGGCGGCCATACAAAGACGCATCGTAAATAAAACATAAAATTGCGCATTTTCCCACAAAAAATGTTTGAAGATCCCGCAGCATCAGGTGTGTCTAACCGCGATGTTTCTATTCATGATTAATCTAATATCCACATGTGCACATTTTTAACACATACCCCCAGAGATTCAATTAATTAGTCTTGTCTGCGAGATGGATAGAAACCTTTTTAAGAGCGTTGAACCGCGGTTTGAGTTAATTAAATTAAGAATTGGGTGTTTTAATAGATGAAAGGGTAATAGCACTTTTAATCAATTATATTATGTACTCGTACATCTTACATAAATATTTATATTATTTTACTTTTTTAAGATTTCCGAAGCGAACTTTGAATACTGACATTTACAAAAATATCTACCGGCCCACCAGGTGGTCAACTAGAAAGGTAACTTTGGCAAGGTCCTGCATCAGGTGCAGCTAGAGCTTACACCTGATCGCCAATTCTCCACCTTACGAATTGAAAGTGTACTTACTAGTGTAATTTCATTTGCCTCATTTATAAGACACGGCAAAGCATATGACAAAGTCATTTTAGCAGTAACTCTATATGGATATAGCAGATCGCTGTGTGCACTTGTTCTGTCATTTGTGTCCTTAAACAATAACATATTATTTTGTATCTTTTATGCCAAAACAAATATTCCAATTACACACGCCTCTTAAGAACAAAAAAAAATACACAGCATACTCCAAATAACTTAGAAGGCGAGAAAGTCACACGCAAAAGCATGAAAAATATTCGAAGTTAATCCTCGCAAAGAATGCGGAGAAAAGGCTTTTCGCTGTCGTCACTAATATATGCGTGATTTGTTCCTACACGTTTTTTGTCAAGGACAAAAAGCAAGGTGAGGCAAAAAGTTCTGCAGGAATAACGAAATACATTTTTTCTCCTTTTACGGGTGGAAATCAAAAGAAGAATTGAGGTTTCTTCTTTTGGTGTCACACGGTGTCCTTGCCTATGACCGATGTCCCGGGTGAGGGAATCCCGAAGCTAATAAATAACGATAATATGGTAAGTTATGCCTATAATATACTCCGATTCCCTGTGTCCTATGTTATACTTCAACGTTAGTTTAGTTTATCAGTCACGCCTTTATTGGGCCCTTCGGGGGACAGAGGCATATCACATTTCACTGTAAGCATTTTTCTCCCACGTAATATGTGGTGAGCCCAATGGCGTGTTGAAACAGAAGTAGCGAAAGTTGCTTAACACAGTGATCGTTTATAGAGAACTGAGTTAGCGAGGCCACGAGCGAGTGCGTCTGGGAAAATTTTCAAAAATGTTTATCTATATGCCAAATTTAAGTCATAACGTGTTCGTTCGTTGATAAATCAGTCGATCACGGTTGTCTTTCATTGAAGTGTACGAAAAAAAAATTCGCAATTAATCAGAATCATAGACAAATAGGTCTGACAAAGTTTCAGCTCCGTAAATTGATATTAAGAGGTGACTAATTGCGATTTTGAATTTTTTAGATATTAAACGGTAAAAAATATACATTTTCTTTGGAAAATTATTACGCATTAACAAATTTATGTCATCAAATCTGCCCATAACAATAATACACCCTTAGATCACACATATCATTTTGTCAGGGTAGGTTAGTTATTTGTCGTACTGGATCACACTTGTCAGATGGGTTGGTACAAGGTTTTTTAAGTTTTAATTGTCTTCTACATAACCTCGTCTTGTAGTCAACGGGTGCACCATTTGCAGAAAGGGCTGCATAGGGCCGTGAAGTTCTCATTAAAGCCCTATCGCATCCACACTATAAAAGTTACCGTATTGTAAAATATTTTTTTTTGTATAAAATGTTTGGAAAACATATTACCTATTACGTGGGACAGGACATGGTGAAAAGTGGATAATAATAAAATATAAAACAAATAAAAAATAAAATATTTGATTATTTACGTTTGGAAAGCATTGTAAATTTCATCCAATATTTCCGAATTTGTTTTGTATGATTTCCAAACATGGAACAAGATCCACAGACGCGTACCAATAATCCGACAGTGAGTGAAAGTAAGCCATTACCCACGCTGAAGGCCAAATCCATAAGGAATCCATATCCTCCTGGATTTGTTTGATAAAAGATCTAGGTGTGAAGCAGTGACCAACAGATATAAGGAGAGAAATTTATTTTGTCGGCTGCCTTAACTGACAATACTTACTAGCTATGCCCAATGGCTTTGCTCATTACAATTACCTATTGAATCCCTAACATTCTCCGCTCCTCTGGGTAGCATTTTAGGTGGATTTGTTTATGTTATTTTGGAATTACAAACAGGTACTTCAAAATTATCCGTAAAGATATTCCACGATAATCACAAAAATAATGTTTCACTGAATGTCGCGATCAAACAAACTTTAATACAGATAAATAATTTCTAAAACAAACAGATATGTATACATACCGCGCGGCCCCGCAACGTTTCGTGTAGGTAGTGTCTAAGGTCGATCTTAAATATTATCAAATAGGCACCATACAGTAAAAAAAAGTCTATACACACTTGAAAACCTTAAATTTAATAAAATCCTGAATATACCTTAAATTTAATTAGTTTTTCCAGTTCTGAATTCATATTCCCGACTTTAGAAGAACTGCAGCTGTTCTTTCTATACACTTAAGAATACATACACTGACAGAGTGCATAGCATAGATTTTTAATATTTTTTTTAATAAAGTGGAAAAAGACAACTCGATTCGAGACAGGGATTGAACCTGTGACCTTTGTCTAACCAGGGCAATTTTCTAGCCACCTGAACTACCCGAACCGTATCAAATCAAGTTGAAATTCTCCACCATATTTATATCGTCATTTTAAGAGTATGAGCACAGCATAGATACAGAATACTTGATATTGATACCTCTGGGAGTGCATAAACCATATTGATAATGGAATGTGAGATAGTGAGGTAAAAGTCACCAAAACTCCCCATCACAGCAGCTGCTTACACTCTTAAAATATGTGTTGTCAGTGTTTAATTAATCTGAAAGGTAGAACCTAACCTAATTTTCTTTATAAAAGTGAAAGATTATGAAGATGTTCGCAATCACGATTTAATTGCTAAATCATATAGGCTCAAGCTTTTTCTATGTAAGCTAACAACCTGGATTACCACATAGACTACTTTTTATATTGGAAACAAGCTCTTATGGAAAAACAACACTACTAAGGCACGAACTTGTGGGCATTGGTTAGTAATATAATATGACGGAATGCGGAAGTCATATGGGTTCGGCTCTGAAAGTAATCCTTAATCTCCGAATACTGTACAGAAGGCGTCATCTTGACCTGAAAAAGAGAAATTTTGTTGAAGCAGAAAGCGCTACAACAGTTGGACCATAATTAGTCTAAATTACTTTAACTGTGAAATTAGCTCAAGTAGTATCTTCATGTTTCTTTTAAACACTTTAAATCGTGATTGCTTCAGGCGGTCTAAAAGTTACTTGGTCTAATTTTATAATACCTTAGATAGTATTTTTTTACTATGCCAGGGAAATCCCCCGATTTAAAAGCTTTTAAATTAACATGCACGCAAAATTATAGGTATCATGAAATTTCTAAATTTACGATTTTCGACCACTTGCACGATTTAATTGAGTTTTTAAATTTAACTATGTGAATGCGGTGATAACTTAATTTAAGCTCTGGTGACTGATTTAAATTTTGGGCAGGCAGGTCTGCGTAGGTCAGAACTTTGCAATGGAATTAAATAAAACTTTAAATTTTTACCATCTTTAATTAAACAAAAGAAAATTTGAAAAGTTTTAAATTAAATTTTCATTCTTTCTCTAATTCATAAAACCTAATCCCTAAACCGATATCGAGTAAAGATATTTTTTACTTTAGTCAACATTTGCATTATACATATCTATAGTAATGTGAAGAGTTTGTTTGTTTGTTTGATTGATTGAACGCGCTAATCTTAGGAACTACTTCGGTCGGATATAAAAAATATCTTTTTGTGTTGAATTGGATAGCCCATTTATAGAGGAAGGGATTTATATATCATCACGCTACTATTCTAAAGAGCGGAGCAGTAATCATAAATGTCGACAAATTTTTAAGCATTTTTGTAGAATTTATAAGCGACGGGATTAAATAGGTGCGTCGGGAGTTCAAAGTATGTCATGGGCGAAGCCGGAGGGTCACCTAGTTATCAATAATTTAAATTAAATCTAGCAAACCTCTTACGAAAAATAAAACACTTCGCCTCAAAATCGTAAAAAAACTTATCAACAATTGGGTATTCTACAAGGGTCGAATGCCGGCCGATTTCAACCTAACAGCTATCTTTTTACTTAACTGAAGGTCTTTTTGACAAAAATAAAGTGCAATAATCTCAAAATTATTAGCCACCACACTCTTAAAGAAGAAAACAAAAAACCTTGTACCAACATCGTCGTATGCTAACCATTTTATATTTACACAGAAATGGCGGGTAAAATAACTTTTCCCATTTCTCTTGTTCACATTGTTTACGGGTTAGCTGGGCCTGGGAGTTTAGGACTTACGATTTTGTTTCTAACAACAAAATGTAGTCATAGCTATTTCTACTTTAAAATGCTATTTACAAAATAAATTCTTATATTTTAGTTTGTTAAACTTCAATTATTTCTCCATTCCTCGATTTCTTGACCGTTATTCAAAATAAGTTTGTGAGTTTTGAAGGTGGAACATTATTGTATTGTTAGGTAGGTGGTATTATACCGGAGCTACCCTTAATATACTGTTTGTTTAACATTAGGTACTTATGTTATCTATCTATCTTCACGCTGTATCCCTGACGGGGTAGTCAGAGAGGACAGATCGCTAGGCTTCACGATCCATGCATACTTCTTTCCTTTCATTAAGATTCATCAACCGCTTCATACATGCACGTCTGGGTATCCGAGTACTTTTGACTTTTCCGTTTTTGAGCAATCAGCTCCCGTGGTCTAATGTAGGTATTGTAATAAAACCTCATTATGTACGAGTATCTTACCTTAGGAAAAAAAGAAACAAAATGCTTCCCGACTCAGACGCAAGACAAAGGGTAGATAGATATACCGTATTAAATAATAACTAGAAACATATTTGGAGTTTAAAAATGATTAAGCATTGTCTGCCCTATCTATTGCTTACTGATCTCTTAAGAATCAACATTATATTATTCATAAGGAGCTGATTGCTACTTCCAATTAATATCGCAAGCTATTGCGACCAGTCAAAATACAAATATACCTGAAGATTCATTGATTTAGAATACTGCCAACGTAGAGATCAAATAGAGCGCTGGGTAATAATCGCCAATAAAAACTAAAGAAAGGACGACTGATTGGATTCATCTGCCCAATCTTAACGATCTAGTAATTCTCACTCACACCTACAATCTAATGTGCCTATACAATTTCATTTCTTTAACATCTCGTTCAAATTTCGTATTTCTCGGCGACCCAGCCATAAAGAGGTTACATCAAAACTGATGTGATTTTCTAGCAATTTCCCAACACACGTGATGGAAAATAATGTCAACTGTACATTACCGGGTTGTTGGGCATTCATATCCGCATCCGTTGACACAGATTGTTCTTTTCATTCTCTACGATATAAAATTGCAAGATTTGTTCTACCGCTGTTAAAGCAATCACTTTGCGAAAGGTTCAATTAACTAATTAAAAACAAAACTAAAACAATATATTTCAACCAAAAATCCGTAAAGTACACAAACTTGTCCAGAACCGAACAATTTCACAGGTCTTTCTTATGTCGCACCATAAAATCTTGTACCTCTCTGCCGGCACACGTAATTCTACAATCCTGGCCCCTTTAAGAGAAGCGTAAAGAATGCTATTTAAAATACGGAACCAAAGAAAATATATATCACAATCGATCGACAGAAACAATGAAAAGGCGATGTTGTCTAAAGGGTTATATCTCTCTCACAAGTACATAATAGATAGCAATAACAGTTAGCGCAAGGAGCTAGATCTCCTCTTTACAGCTGCGTACCTAAGGACATAATATCACATAAATCGATGGACCCCAGCGGTGCATGGGACAAGAGACGCACATAAAACCTTTTTAACGTATTCCGGAAGGAAATCCATAGAGCTTTGTGAGCAAAATTGAATAAGATAGGGAAAATGTTGCCTTTGAAATAGATGTAACTTGATTTGATGTGTTGTAATTTTACCCGATAAGTTGATAAGATTTGATCGACAAAGGGATTATCATAGAAAAGTTATAATTACATTAATTTCGGTATGTTTACCGTGTCTATTAATATTTGCAAGTATTTGTGAGTATCTAATATTGCTGCACTGTGAAATCCGTCCGTGATTCCGTGGTACCACGGAGGTAAATTTTATTATGTGAACGAATATGCCAGTTAAATTTCATGTAAGTATTACTTTACCTTAACATATGGAAGCTAACGAAACGAAAGCAGTTCTCATTTAAACTATCCAATTTCCAGTTTGGAGTCAAGGGTTAGCTTTGATTGACTGCAAAGAGCAGCGGCAGTTTCTTTGGACTTTTCAAATTCTCTATAGGTTGCTGCGCCAGCCTCGATAATTTGGTACTCATCTCATATCCTGGTCGTGTATCATTTGGGGATGAAGTGGTAAAAATGCTTAAAGTTTATAGGTAACATCGTGAGTGGTTTTATATGCGGAACTAGAGTTATGTGGGATGAATTTGCAAAGGGGCAAGCAGATTTACTGAGTTAATATTTGCTTGGACTTTACCAGTTCTAGCATAATATTTCGTTTTTAATGTTGGTCACTCTTGTAAATCTTGATGTATGAACTCTCAGTAATGGGAGAGAGAGAGGGAGGAGACCCCAAGTGTTTCCACCAATAGGTAGAGTGATTCTCGAGGAATGTTTTAGTATTTTTTTTTTAAGTGTTTTTATATATTCTCTAAAATATAACGATATTTTTCGGCTTAAAAATAAGCCGTCTGAGAGCTTTCAACGAAAACGCTGCCTAAGCTTTAATTATGTATGGTGGAATTGTGTATCTTATATCGGTCTACAGCAAAGTCCGCGATGGTATATGCCTATATCTAAGGATGACACAGTAGCTTAACACTGGGGGAGACGGATACAGAAAAATTAACAATAATATAAAAGCAAATTTAATGCCATGCAAAATCGGCCTTTATAGAGAAAAGCTTTTCACTTAGTGTCATCGCGTTACAACACAACATTATACTCGTGTCAGTCGTCACGTACCACAATCGATAAGGCCTATTTTTGCGACCACTCAAACTAAGTGGCTGGCTATTTACTGATTGTCGAAGTATATACCGTCAATATCTTTAAACGTATCTCTGACGTAAGTACATGTTTTTCAAGGGAGGTAACTGAAACAGATATTAATTTGTAAACTGTTTCGTAACCTGTTATGTAATAAACCAAATCAAATTAGGTAGCAGGGGAATCAAGAGAGGTAATGGAACCCAAGCGCTGTATACACTAGCAGAAATAGGTCTAGTTATAAACTAAGTATTATGTACTTATTTAGATATATAGTTGATAAGTATACCTATTTATAATTGTTATAATAGGGCGATGTGCTGGCAAAGCGACAAAGCCCTATTCATAAATATAAAAAAAGAAAGGTAATGGAAGTAAGATCGGACGAGAATAAATACTTTTTAAAGCTAGTTCTCAGTTCTTGGGTGTAAGGGGCTAAAGGGCCCCACTAAGATCTCGGGGCCTAAGTGACCTCACCTTTTAGTGGTACAACTGTTGACTAACGGACGAGACAACGACGTGACGTCACGGTGTTGAGAAGTCAGACGACCGTCGCTCACAACAATGCCGCAAAACAAAAGCCAAAAGGTAGCTGTTCCTAGCAGTGAAATAAAAGTGGTTCCCAGGTTCTAAATTCAAGGAGGGTTTGGAAATAACTGAGAATACATTAAACTAAAGAATACAAAAGACTGACGGGGTAGTGAGAGAAGACAGATGCTAGACTTCGCGTCTATGCACTTCTTTCGTTTCATGCAGATTCATTAATCGTTTCTTTCTATACTTGTAGTATAAGACGACATTACTTGCCTAATTTCATAGTTCTAGGTGAACGGGAAATCACTACATATTATAAAACAAAGTCTTTTTTCGCTGTCTGTCCCTATGTATGCTTTGATCTTTAAAACTACGCAACGAATTTAGATGCAGTTTTTTTAAATAGATAGAGTGATTCTTATAGAAGGTTTTTATGTATATTTTGTTAAGTTTTTGTATACATTAACTTAATTATAACGATATACGAGCGGTGTCGGAAAAAATGAGCCGTCTGGGAGCTTTTAACGAAAACGCTGCCTTAACCTTTTAAGATATAACAAAATAATGTAAATTGGAATTATGTATCTAATATAGGTCTACAAAAAAGTCCGCGACGGTATATGTCTATCTCTTAAGGATACCGTAATATATCCATTTTAATACTTTAAAAAACAGCAATAATAAAGCGGTAACTTAAAGGCTATTTACACAAAAACTTTATTAATGCTTATCATTTTTAATATGTTAGTTGGTTTCAGCATTTTATGAAGATTATTTTGTCCCTTTACACTTTGCAAATTAAATGAATATCTTAGGGCGATATGGCAATATCAAAAATACGCAAAGAAATTAATTTCGTTTAACAAAAATTCGACCGGGCCGTTTGGGCGCGTGCGTGATACTTGAGAGCGGAGAAGTAATCAATTATCGTGAAATTAATAAACGACGGGATTAAATGGGTGCCTCGGGGTTCGAAGTATGTCACGGGCGAAGCGAAGAAGTATGTCAAGAATTGTCAGATAGCAATATATAAAGCTGAAGAGTTTGTTTGTTTGTTTGTTTATTTGGTTGAACGTGCCGACCGAAAATCCGACCAGTAGTTCCTGAGATTAGGAACTACTGGTCGGATTTGAAAAATTATTTTTGTGTTGGATAGCCCATTCATCGAGGAAGGCTATAGGCTATATATCATCACGCTACTACCCTGGAGAGCGGAGCAGTAACCATAAATGTCGATTAAACGGGCAAATTTTTATGCATTTCTGAAGAATTCAAAAGCGACGGAATAAAATAGGTGCGACGGAAATTCGACGTATGTCACCCTATAAATTTTAATTCCGTTTACGTACATACAGTTTTGGTAGCATAAACAGCCGTATCTTTTTTTACGTTAACTTAGAACTATGAGTTTTCACAGCTTCAAGGGACTCTAGACCTGATTATATGGTTTTAATTTCAACTAGATACCTCTAGGTTTCCGAGATAAAGAACCTTGATAGACAGACGATCAATAAAGTGTAAGATACTAATGGAGAAGTATATTGCTCGTGGAAGTCCGTAAGGCCTCCGCTTTTTTCTTTTCTAATACGAAACCCTATGAGGGAAGGTGGTGAATAAGCAATACGCTATCAATCAACCGCTGAAGAACTGTCAAACATGAAAACATTTAATGTCTAATTTGCTAGACAATACCTAGATTATATTAGGCATAGATATGTAAATTATCTAAGCAATTTAAATCGAAGGGCAATATGAAATCAGTCCAAAGCAGTCCACTGCTGGAGGTAAGCCTCCCCCAATTCACGTCACAATACAAGGTCCTGCGCCTTCCGCATCCAGTCTCTCTCAGCGTCCTTTTCCAGGTCGTTGGTCCATCTCGCAGGTGGTTGTTTCACCGTATGGTTGCCGAGTCGTGGTGTCCACTCCAGAACTTGTTTGCTCATTTGGTCATGTGGTCAGCCCATTGCCGCTTTAACGCGTTTACTCTGCTAGCTATTTGGATCACTCTTGTTTTCTGACGGATAACCTCGTTTTGAAGTTTACCCTCAAAGACACTTTAAGCATAGTTCACTCCATAGAGATACAGAACCCTGAAATGAGGGTATATAGTGAAATAAGGGCAAATATTAGCATTAGGCTATCAATCAACCGCTGAAGAACTGTTACGATCGTCCACGTTTAATGTGTTACCAGCTAGGCAAACCTAGATTATATTTGGCATAGATATGTAAATGGTCTGAGAAATCTAAATCGCAGGGTATTTGCTGGCATTCAATTCGTTATAAATGGACAGTGAATCTGAGAAGCGACATTTCGGGATTCTGGGTCATGCTTTCAGTGTGATTGATGTCTTTAGAGCTAGTTTGAGATATAAATTGCTAACCTCTATGATGAATATTGATTGAAAGCGACCAATGTCTCATATATGTGATTGGTGATATGCAAGTCACGGTCTATTACTACCATTAAAAAATCGTGGTTTCACCATCATCGTCTCTTAACAATTTAAAGCTCACAGATAAATGAATCAATGTCACTGGCGATCTACTAGATACGCCTTACTCTTTATATTACATACAACTAAGCCTGTCAGAGGGAGTCAACCATTTCTTATGAAAAAGGTTTTTATTTTTATTCATGTAGGTCACAAAGTAACACTTATGAACTAATTACTACAGACAAATGGCAGGCAACTGAAATATGCTAGTTTCGCCTACAGCCTGAGCCTGACGTAAACTTGGTACGCGATATTTTATTTCTTTCGTCTCTCTTAGGGCGCGACCGAGGGAGTAACCAACATTCCTTGCTCTTTATATTACCTACTCACTCAGGGATACAGCGTGAAGATAGTTGAAAACAATATTAAGACTACCACTACTAATAACAATATCACAAAATATAACTTACCAATGACTTTCTGTTGAGTGTAGTCCCCAGGGTTTAACATAAAGGAAAATGTATCATGGAATTTTTTTCCCTATTATTATTTTTGTTTATAACTTGATTATAAGTTGGCTGGTTGGTTTAGTTGCGATGATCTGGTGGGCACTGCGGTCCAAAGAGGTTCCAGAGGTCTATATTGACACTATCCGGGACATGTACTGTGACTCCGATTCAATGGTTCGGACTGCTGTTGGCGACACGAAACCCTTCCCCATCACCGTCGGGGTACACCAGGGTTCGGTCCTTAGTCCGCTTCTGTTCAGTGTAATATTAGACGAATTGTCGGACAGCATCAGGAACTCGCATGAGCAGCCTCCATGGTTGCTAATGTATGCTGACGATATTCCTCTGACAGACGCGGACAGGGGCAGATTGGTGCGACGTGTAAAGGCGTGGAAGGAGACGCTTGAGAACGGCGGTCTGAAACTAAATGTGGCGAAGACCGAGTACTTGGCACTAAACTCGACAGATCCCACATCTGTCCGCATAGGCGGTGATTTGGTCGAGCGCACGGACCAGGTTAAATACCTGGGATCTGTTTTTCACACGTCCAGTGACATCGATTGCGATGTCAAGTCACGCATTGCTGCCGCGTGGGCCAAATGGCGGGAGATGACCGGTGTCATTTGTGTCCCTAAAATGCCGATCCGGTTGAAGGGACTAACTAACTAACTAACTAACTATCTTCACGCTGTATCCCTGACGGGGTAGTCAGAGAGGACAGATCGCCAGTCTTCGCGATCCATGCATACTTCTTTCGCTTCTTCGAGATTCATCAATCGCTTCATACACGCACGTCTGGGTATCCGAGTACTTTTGACCTTTCCGTTTTTGAGCAATCTGCTCAAAAACGGAAAGGAAGGGACAGGTCTACAAAACCATTATTAGACCTGTCCTTTTACATGGCAGTGAGACGTGGCCGATATTGGAGCGACACAAGCAGGAGCTGCGTGTCACGGAAATGAAGATGCTGCGGTGGATGTGTGGAGTCACGCGGATGAACCGCGTGAGGAACTCTCGCATCCGCGGCAGCCTTCACGTCCGTGACATTGCAAACAAGTTGCAAGAGTGTCGCCTACGTAGGTATGGTCACGTCTTGCGGCAACCGCCGGGCTACGTAGGTAACAAATGTCTGGCCATGTCAGCCCCGCCGGGTCCCGGTAAGAGGGGAAGACCCAAGAAGTGCTGGCTTGACGTCGTAAGGGATGACATGCGTGCCAATGGTCTCACTACAGGGGATGCCGACGACCGTGCGAAGTGGAGGAGAAAATGTAGGAAAGCGGACCCCGGGCGTCGCGAGACGCAACTGGGACATACGCTCGGATGATGATGAATAAGAATCTAATAATAAATATATACAATTTAGTACTTAGAATGTAAACAATTTATTCAAAACATGAACAACAATATCAGAGCCTGGTACAACCAAGCTGTTCGGTTGTGACACCAGACTTTATTTACATATATTAAACGAAAACGTACGATACCATCCCCGATGTTGGCGTCTCTCCAACAGCGAATAAAGATCGGCTCACACTTAATGAAGCGGTTCGAGTGAGATGTGCAATTTTCTATGAGAGAGTGCTTTTTCTTAATGTTGTTCTGCTGTGCTGCTGTTGTTTTTTTTTCTCAAGAAACATGACCACATTGCGAAATCTTTTGAGCTATCGAGGGTGTGCGGTTGGGTCATCAAGTAATTCTTTTTAACGTTATTTTATAAAAGAAGTACCACGCAATTGTAAAATGCGATAGTTACCCCAAGCTGACTTAAAAAAAGATTTATTAGCTATTTTTCGTACGTCGTGCAATGAAATTATTAAGTTTTTACACACCTACAATGCAAAAATATATTAGCGAGATCCAAACTACATGCCTCTCGGTCGATCAACGTGTCTGTCCAATGCAAAGGCAAAATCTTCCGAACAGATGACGCCAGGTACTACTTTATTATTTTTTAATTATTTTATATGACATATAACATAGATATAATATACCTACATTGTATATAAAAGAATATAAAGAAAGAGATCATAAATCAGGAACATGAGCAAATTAAAGAAAAAGTATTGAGACACATGTTGACTACAACCTGTGAAGTCTGAGTTGATCTTTAAACTAGTTGCACAATATAAAAAATCCTAATAAGTATTTATATTTCGCCGAATTCGTAATTTTTGTAACAAGATTCCATTATCGATATTTACGAGAAAAGACATATTGTTGAGAATTTGTAGGGAAATACCCTAATTTTGTTCGTTGTTTGTTTGTTGAGTTATACTCAGTATACGAAGTTTTCGTAAGTGTCAATAGGTATGTATTAAAGCTTCTTTTGAATATAGTGTTATTTATTTGTATTAGTTACATGACAGATTCGCCTCTAAGAATAGTTCAAATGTTTGTTCATGCCATTTAAATGGAACAAAACTATTTTGACAGCTACTATTTTGTAAATAAAAATAATAATTCCCTAATAATGCTTATAGTACAGACAGAGTAACAAAACCATGCACACGGTCTCAGTCTATCTGTCTATTGCCAGGAGCCCGGGTTACTTGGAAAGATGTCCCAGTGCTTCCAGCAGACTTTAGCTACCATCGCGGCCTCACCTAAAAGTTCGGGTGTTATCCCGCTTCTTTGGAGGTTGGTTCGGGTGGGTGTTTTCCGGCTTCTTGGGGCGTGAGGAGTGCGTGAAATTCATACGACATGCATGCATCAAGTCTTGCTTCTGTAAGGACGGAGAGCAGCCCACCCGTCGTCCATAGGCCCCTGCTCATGGAGGCCGGTAGTCCCGGACGAAAACAAGTCTGCGGCGTTGTCGGCGCAGACTGCGGAAATCGAGTAGAAGAGTTATTTCCTGTTACCTCTCCGCGAGTCTAGCCGTAGCCGAACTTTTTTTTTAATCAATCAATCGTTTTATTCTCTTGACTGAATACGAGTGTTCACCCTACTTGTTTGTTAACCAACGACTACTTTACTATAACATTGGTAGCATCTTAATAACATTATAAATGCGACAGTTTGTATGGATGTTTGTTACTCTTTAACGTAAAAACTACTGGATAGATTTTAATGCAACTTTACAATAATATAGCTTATACATCAGAATAACACATAGGCTGCTTTTTATCCCGGCAACAAGTTCCTGTGGGAAACGGGAACGGAAAACTTCTCTACGCGGGCGAAGGCGCGGGCGTCAACAGTATTATATAAATTCAAAATGAGTATCAATAAAACATACTCTTAAACAAAAACACTTGAACTGTTCCAAGATGGTGGTAAGTTCCACCAAGTGCCATCAATCAACAGTATAAACAATAAACATACTGTTTCAAAAATTAGCACGGAAGAAGCCTTACAACTTATCATTTTAAAACAATAATAAAGTATAATTAATTAAGCTAGAGACTTGACGTCAACTGAATATTAAAACGAGTTGCGCATTTGAACAGATGTCGTTAGAGTATAAGCTTTCTTGAAGTCTAAATTAACATATGCTGGAGACGCTGAATTGTACTTTAATTTTAATATGGCATGATTTGTTCTCTTCTTAGTTTGCACATTTATTGAAATACTAGTTGATGCTCGTGGCTCCCCCGCTGGTTCAAGGGATAAAAAGCTGACTTTGTCCTATTCTGATGTATAAAGCTACATTACAGTAAAGTTTGCTCTAAGAAATGATTGTCACTCGCGCGTTCTCTTTCTGAGGCGCCTTACTCTATATATTTTATACAACCAAAGCGTATCAGGGGCCCTTTTTTCCTACTTACTAATTACTACAAGCGAATTTATGCAAACTGTGCACACGTAACGATTGAAAATCCAAAAAAACCGAACACGTCTAAATTTGTACAAGCAGAGTTAGAGGCACCCTGTGTCTTTTCTGGCAATACTCAAAATAAATGAGTGAATTCCTCATACCAATATATGATTCAATTTGTAAAGATCACGAAATTAATATCGCCTCTTAGTCAGAGAAATGTCCTTAACATCTCGTGTAGACGAATTGCAGCCGAATCATAACGAACGAAATGAAATTACATCAAATCAAAGGAGCTCTTATCGCAAAGGCCCACCTTCATCAACGGAGTAATAAGACGACTTACAAATAGCTCGAGAATCTTACCATTGGTTCCCTTGAAATATATTGAGGGATTTATTTCAGCACTGAATGATCTCCTTTTCCATTTACAAGAGACGCCGGTAATTTATTTTGAAGAAAATTTGAATCTATGTGCTGTTTTAAGTCTTGGTTGCGCCATGTAGTTATAGAATGTCATACGCTACTCTTTATTCCCAAAAAAAGATGTTCAAATCGAATACATATTTGTAGGTTTCACACAGATTATATAGCACGAATTTCAGTAATGATATAGGAAAAAAGACTATTAGAAACGTGAATGTTAAATACAAAATCGAAAGGCGTCCATTCAATAATGACATGCAAAAGAAAATTCTATAAATCAATATTTACATAATTGCGTTTTAACTTTAATGGATAAACTAAGGAACAATGTATTTTCAGCGGAAACCGGCAAATTTTATTGCGTTGATGTGCACATATTAAACTTTCTCTTTAACCCTATGTTCCGTGAAAACAGTTTGGAGGAACACAAAGATCAATGATACGTTTCAGTTGTTTACCTAAGGTACAGTAATCCCTTGACATTTGGCCATAAAATAAAGTGACATTTGACGTTTCGGTGTTTTGGAGCTGGTATACTCATCATTCATTTAGAGTGCCACTGTTCTAAATTTGAACTACAGTTTATTAAAAAAGTCGAGTTACGGTGAACCAAGTCCATATTTGCTTTTTTTCAAGAAAAAAAACCTTGATAGGTGTCAAGGGACACCCGGATGGAACGAAGTTCCTTTCGATGAATTAGTGAAATACAAATTGAAAAAAATAAATAAATATATATATAAATAAAAAAAAAAATATATAAATATATATATATTATTATTAAATATATTATAATAAATTTATAAATTATATAATATATATATATATATATATATATATATATATATAGCTTACTATAGCAAAAAGTGTCGTGACATCTTTTCGTAAGAATTTTTTCCGTCTAGCCCCCTTTCACAACGCGCGATAAAGAACTTCGTTCCAAAAAACTAATCGATTTTTAAATAAAGACATGTTTTACATGAAAAGACATGTTTATTTAGTAACTTGTATTGCCTCCCAGTGCATTTATGACAGCTCTCATACGGTTTGTTTTCATTAATCAATGTCGTTATGACATGTTGAGGAATGTCCTCCCATTCTTTCAAAATTACATTTTTGAGCTCCTGCATGGTTTGCGGGTCAGGATGATAAGCTCGAACACGCCTCTTCAGCTCATCTCATAGATGCTCTATAGGATCAGGACTTTGCGGTGGCCATCTCATAACAGTGATACCAATGTCATTTAAGTACTCCCTGACGATTCCCGCAGTATGAGCCCTTGCATTATCATGCATTAAAACGAAATCTTGGCCAATAAATCCAGCATATGGAATCACGTGGTTCTCTAAACATTGGCGAATGTATCTATTGCCATCTAAGGGCGGTAGTCGTGGTCCCGTCACTACCTCTAGCTCAGTTTTGCCTTCCATAGAGATTCCTCCCCAGACTGTCCATGATCCTCCACCATAACTCACTTTCTCGTCAATACAGCATTGCGCAAAACGCTCGTTCTGTCTTCGGTACACCTTACTCCTTCCGTCATTACCGTATAGCATTATCTTGGACTCATCTGTGAAGAGAACCTGGCTCCATTGATGTCGAGTCCAATTTAGATGTTCGCGCGCAAACTCTAGACGGGCTATTCGGTGTGCTCGTGTCCATTTGGGTCAATTGGCTGGCTTATGGGGCTTTAAACCACGTTCATTGAGTCGCCTTCTAACGGTCCGAGCACTTACAGCCACTCCGTAAAAGACCCTGAGCTGTTCTTGTATCTGAACAGAGTTAAGGCGTGGATTTCGTAAGCTAGTAGTGACAATGTATTGATCTTGTCTCGCCGTTGTCACTCGGTAACGAGGTCCTCCTGTTCGCCAAACGAAGCCGCCAGTCTCCAGGTATCGGTGGTACACTCTTTGAACAGCGGAACGACTTATGTGAAGTTGTGAACTCACATCTCGCTGACTTAGCCCAGATTGAAAAAGTGCTACAGCTTGCGCGGCTATTTCAGGTGAAGTATCCATAATTTTATAGCCACAAACGGTTCAAATTATAGAAAAATAACTAAACTAAACTTTGGTTAACAACAATTGCGAAAATTCAAACCAAATCGACATTTAATTGCTTCAAAAGCAACTTTCAACAGTAATTATTTTTTTCAAATCAGTGACCAAGCTCGACTTTTGTACTTTATTTTAAATTCTAAAATTCAAATTTGGAATAATACATACGGAAAAGACGATGACAAAGGCCAGCATTAAAAATGCATAATAACTTTTTTGTTATATTGTATATTTTTTGTGTATTGGGCTTTTAGGCCCGGGAATGTAAGGTGGCTCGATTCAAGAGTCCGGGAGTGTATAATATGCTTTAAATGTATGTCAAACCACTTTTCTCTCAGATTATACGAAACTTGGTAAGTGGATATCAGGCCTCAAAAAACAAAATGTTGTACGCAAAAATTCTCACGATCAGTAAGGCGATCAAAGGCGTGGTAACAGTACAGGTTACAATTACAGGTTCAAATTATTTTTACGTCCGACTCTGTACAGGACGCAATTTATTTTATCAAAACACATTTTATAGATTCTTAACCACAATTCATAGATAAAATTGAAATCTTCCGGAAACGCTTCAGAAACTCTTCAATGAGAAATTGAAATCTACCTTCATCTGCGACCCTGTTATATGATCTTTATTTAACCTAAAATAATTAGCTTGTACTTTCTTGTGAATCTAAATGAATCCATTTAATAAAAAGCGTTACTAAAAATTGTCTTCTTTCAGCTGAAGTTCGATCTAATATAACAGTAGTAACTACTTCTTGCAAAGCACAACACCTTTACCAATGTCTAGAAAGAGACAAAGATATATTTTATCCATCTTGTGGTAGATTTATTAACTATAATATTGGGAGAGAAGAAACTCATATTGAGGGGGCTCTCAAATTTACCACTTCGTTGTGTGCAAATGACTGCAGCACTGTCATTATGAACTTGGTGTGTAAGCACTACTCCAGGGACAGTTTTTTCAAGTAGCGAAACGAGTATTAAAAATCATTTTGAGCTTTGAGAAAGCTATTTAGTTTGATGAATTAAATGGCGATGCTGTCTTGTATTTTTATTGGCTCCTTTTGTGTTGAATTTATAATATGCACAAACATTAATATAGTCACGCCTTTTTGTCCAAAGAGATACGCCGAGGCATACTCTAAGTACACATTGGTTCGGTGACGAGCCAATTGCCGTGTTGAAGTGAACAGGGGCAGGTCGTGGCAAGGTGTTCTTGAATTATTATACAAACGTTGACGATGCTTGTGGAGCTTTCAAATTTAAATTAATTCAAATATTTGAAAATAAGCCCTGGAATATTCATATTTAATTATTATTTTTTATGTAACTTTGCATGTAATTAAGAGGAAGAAATTTTAAAAAACACTGTCTTTAAATCATGTTCCATTTACTTATAATATCAAATAACATTATTTTGAATATTTATACCAGATTCTTATCCACAATTATAATCACCCAAAAGTCGAAAATCAGTTAACGAAATTGCCGCGTTCATTTTGAGTAAACCAACATAATCTTGTTTCTCAATAATATTATTGGTACTTTGCACTATCTCTTTACTGTTCTTTACCTACTATCGCTATCACGTTCTCGCACTATACCAAGCATTCCTTTAAGCCTCGGTCATAAAGTAGTTCATACTTTCGGCTAGAACATCATGTTATTTGTTGTTATATCTTCTCTCTTTCATACGTTTCTAGCATTACCATACGTTACCTGAAACAAAAAGAAAACTTATGAGTTCATTACGTACCTGATTAATATAAAAAATGAGATACATTTATAGATTAAAATCTGAAAAGTAAATCATAAGTAGTTTTTTTAATATTATGGAAATCCTTGTGTCAAACTTCTTCCGTCTAAAATTTCACGGTGCCCTTACATCTGCCTATATTCCGGGGTGGGCCTTGAAAAAAGCCCCTAGACTCCCGACAAAGTTAATCATAAATCCTAATAAATTGCAACGAAAAATCAACGAAAAATACGACGCAAAAAATGAAGTGTGTGTGTACTTATATACACGCGTTAGAAGTTACTGCTTTAGTCTAATTAAATTTCATACATACCATTATTGTTTGTAACAGGAACGATAAATTAGTAAGAAAAATAAACATCAAAAGAATGAAAATCACTTTGAATGCAATTATAAGTTGTCATGGAAACATTTATCTGCTAACTTCAGGGTGTTTATAAGTTGTCATGGAACACTTGTCAGCTAACTTCATGGTGTCGGTTTTTCGTGACGGTCTGAGCGCGCATCGTAAAAATTTGATTCCACCTTTTTTCCCTAAAACGCCAAAGATAACTTAAAAAATAACTTTGGGTACGTTTTATGTAAAGTGCATAAAATACCAATCTTAAGGTGTAAGGGGCCCCACTAAGATCTGCAGGGCCCAAGCGACCTCACCTGCTAGCGGTGCACCAGCTGACTAAAGGCACAGCAACGACATAGGCGTCCTTATGATTTTGGAGGTCTAACTGCAGTCGCTTCCATCAATGCCGAAAACCAAAAGCCAATTTTTTATTGGTGCTCCTAGCAGCCGAATCAAAGCAAACCCCAGGCTCCAAGTGCAAGAAAAGTTTAAAAACAACTGGCAATCTACTAAGTTGAAGAAGAAGTATACCAATCAGTCTTGGTAATGTTTTCATATGTAGACAAAATCGTAGATGAAAAAAACATTAAAATCGATATTCGGTATTTTCTTGTAAATTTATCAAATACCATTTAGTGTAAGTGTTGGTAAACAACTGCCGATTAATTTTGTGAAAGAACATCCGTCAGAAAGCTCTTTGGCTGTAGTTAAATTGCCGATTTTCAAACGATGAAATACCCGAAGATTATATAATAAAATAAAATATTGTGGGACACTTTTCACACAGCGCCATCTAGCCCAAAGTAAGCTAATATTAGCTTGTGTTATGAGATCTAGATAACTGATAAACATACTTATATATTTCTAAATACATACATATTATAGATAAATAACACCCAGACACAGAATAAACCATCGTGCTTGCTCATCACACAAAGTTTTATCCTGGGTGGGAATCGAACCCACGACCTCTTGCGTAGCAGTCGGATGCACTCCTACCGCGCCACAGAGGCAGTCAATAAAATTTAATAATATTTTAGTTAAAATTTTTTTTGTTGATTAACGTAGACAGGTAGGCAGGGACTGTGGTTTTAGTCGATTCCAGTCCGGCATGACTTCCGAGAGGATTTCCACACGTTAAAAAAAATGGCCATTTATTTTGAGCAATCAAAATGATCGGTTAGTCCCATGTATCTCTGTCAATTAGTCAAGCTTGTAAGCGAGCCAGGCATTGTGTGAATTTGTGTGTATATGTATATACATATATGCGAATAGAATATTTCGAATCAGCTCTAAGTAGAACTTAGCGGATTCTAATTCTAGCCTATTATGCTATTTGAGAACTGAGACATCTCTATCCTCACACAAATTAATTTACTTCACTTTAAAATAACATAACACAACATACTTTCACGCCTTTATCCCCGAAGGAGTAGGCTGAGCCGTACTATACGCCCACGTTTCACCGTATGCTATGCATTTTGTTCCACGTAACAGGTGGTGAGCCCATTGCCGTGTTGAAATGGACAGATGCAGGTTGTGGCGACCTGCTGATGAAATTTTTCAAGCCAAGGCGTTCAACTGGCTTAACGACTGCCATGTTACTGGCAACCAGGATCAACGGCTTAACGTGCCTTCCGAAGCACGAAAACGCTCGCAAATATAAATGCCACAAAATGGTCACCCATCCGAGGACCAGTCATAGTGAAAGTTGCTTAACGCAGTGATCGTTTACAGAACACTGCTTCCGCGGGGCCACGAGCGCTTTACTTTAAAATACTAAATAATGTTTATTTTAAACATACATTTAACAATATATTTAGTATGTATGCGTTAACGTTATAAAATCTATTGGATTGTAAAACGCAAAATAGCAGTAGTAATATTTAGCAACGGTAAGATATTGTTATTGGTCAATACTTTCTCAAATATCCTTCAGTAATTTTCACAGATTTCAACAGATTCAAAACACAATGTACAATTCTACAACGCAACATATTCTACAAACGTATAAATGAGCACAATAATTCTGCTGGAGGTAACAATTCAAAGGTAAGAACGAATATGCACGGAATACCGGAATGTTCAAATAAATTGTTAAAAATTCAACATCTACGATCTAAATGTTAAGATGAGCGAAGTGAGGAGCGAATACAGTGAAAACCGTTACGTAATCTATAACATGGATACTAATGAGAAGGGTTATATAAAACGGGTGGGCCAATTTATATGATTCTTGCTTTATCTCTATCCCGAAAAGCAGAATAAGTAGGTACAAAATACAGAAAAAAATGTAATAAAAAGAAATAATTTATAACCGACGAAAAAACGGAGGAGTACCGTAACGTATCTCAAGTCGACGCGAATATTTTTTTATGTATGACCGCGCATAACTTTTTAAAGAGTAGTCCGATTTTGATAAATATTTTTATATTGGAAGGAGTATACTCCGAAGTTGGCCCCATATAAATTTGAAAATAAAAATCTAACCCTAAGGGTTGGGACAGGGGATGATTGATTGTTCACTGACTGATTGTAAGTTATGGCCGCGAAAAACTTTTTACAGAGTATTTTGATTTTCATAGAGATTAAGATAAGTTAGGTAGGTAGATATTTTAAAAGCAATCAAAAATTAAGCATGTAGTAATCTGAGGATTATAGCCACAAAAAAATATGAAATTAAAACTTTTTAACAAAAAAGTCGTATTTTTTCTAAACCGAATTCAAAGGAAGCGGTGCAAAGCTGTTTGTAATATATATTTATGATACAACTAGTGGCTAGTTGTAGGTACAAAATGAAATTAAATGATGATACAGATAGCGAAACGCGAAAAAATGGCGTCTTTGACAATATTTCAGCGGACAAGTGTTGCAAATTGCACTTAATCCCACTCGGTCCATTCTAATCCCGAACAATGTTTACTGAGTCTGCCCTATAGATACGTATAACAGGTTCCACCCCATCACCCGCATTTTAATTACGAACAAATTTTTAAATTTCATCGTATCGAATACAATTTTTGCAGAAGAAAGAGATGAAATATTTCGATGTGAAGGGGTTTTTTGATGCCTAAATTATTTATTTTTATTTTAGTTGCTTCTTAGTAAGTACATTTAGTAAAAAGCAAGCAAAAAGTAAAAATAATTTTTACTCGTTTTCTGCTTTTCATCGCACCTCGTCTAAAGTGCGTTCTATGTCAGCGACATCAGGCCCTTTGTCGTCTTCTCCGTTATTCTCATGAAACATGTATGGGTTCTGTACAAATAAATCGCATTACGCACAATGAACCGCACCATACCTATGAATAAATGAAAACCCTTAAATTCAACTTAAGGAAAATCCTTATTGTAGGCGACACGGAGATTCAGGTAATAACTTTTAAGCTTTAGGGAGGGAAATTAGGCATGGAGGTTGGTTTTGAATTGGTTTGGGTCTTAGCGAAAACCTAAGATGGTATGGTTTTAGTTATAAATGAGGTTAAATACTGAAATGAAATTCGTAGGTGTGTTGAGATTTACAGAAATATAACAGTGGTATTCCTATACACTTAGGCCTCCCTGGTGGCACCGTTTTGTAGGATGATGGAATGCATAAACCTCTTCTGCAAACTGACTAATTATCTTCACGCTGTAGCCCTGACGGGCTAGTCAGAGAGAACGCATAGCTACTTGTTAATTTCTTTCAATTAATTTCAGAAAGTCTATATCTACTATGGCTCCTAGTAAATTACTCGGCTAATTACTCGAATTGAATAATGAAAAATCCATTTCAAGTCCGAAATTTATACAAAATTCAAAACAAAGCCAAAAAAGTCAAAGTTGAAAAAAGGAATCGCAAATTGAAAATGGAACGTTTTTTTGAAAGTATTTTATAATGCCATTTCAGGATAAAATGTGAAATTAAAGCTTGCATGTAAGTCCGCCGCGTATCTTCTCTTGGTTTAATTTCATAAGCAAGAGAAATTATCTTCATGATATCTTAAAGATACCAGATATTTTCATGGTGACCCTTTATTTTTGCGGACGAGTGCATATTATTGTTACACTACGGTTAAGATAAATTAATGGCTCCCTATTCCACATTTGTATAACGTATATATTTCTAAAACAACGTTTGGCTTGGTATTGTATACTTATGTTTTATTCTTTCAAGTATGCTATATCAGCACACGCCCTGTCTGATCTTATTACACCGTTTACGTAGGTCGGACAGGGGTGCTGTCATGCGTTGACAATTATACAAAACTATATACATAAAACCGTTTAAGGGCAGGCTTGGCCCAAAGGTCTTAGTAACAAGGCCATAAAATCCATAAAAAAAAACATCAGGATTATTTCAAACTTTGCACAGCCTTATTTTCAGGTTCCATAGAAAATGTATGGAAAAGATATTTTTCATGTTTCTTTTTTTTAACATTTTCGGTACCTTTTACTCATTGCGCTATTCGGGTTAAAGAAAATCCAATAAATATTAGAAGATGTTGTGACTAAGATAGGAATGCTCAGATGTTTCCGACACGTGAAGAGCATGATTGAAAGCTTTTCTTTCTTTCTTTCAAAGCAGAAAACTAAACAGATATACGAGGCAAGGGTGAATGGGCAAACTATTTGAGTATATGTCGGCGTTTGCATGTCGATCAAATCGATAACCTTTTTACAAAAGGCCCAGCTATCTGCCTCGGTGGCGTAAGTATACGACTGCCGCGCTGAGGTCCCGGGTTCAATTCCTGGGTCGGAACAAATATTTGTGTGATCCATAAATGTTAGTTTTGGTGTTTGAGTGTTTACTAATATGTAATTAATAAACTAGATTTATTTAGTTATGTTTACTAAATATTTTTTTTATTTATATTATTATGCTAAATAATATAAGAATCTCTAAAGTCTAGATCCTTTATCACAAGCTTAAAGGTTAGTTTGAGATAGATGGCGCTGTGTGAAAAAGTGTCCCACAATATGCTTTTTTTTATTTAATAAAAAAAAAAAAATATCCATCACGCCTTATCCCCGAAGGGGTGGCAGAGGCATATTATATGCCCACTTTTCACCGTGTGGATTCCTGTACCACGTAATAGGTGGTGAGCCCATTGCCGTGTTGAAATGTACAGACGCAGGTTGTGGGTACTTGCTGTTGAATTTTTTCAAGCCGCCCATAAGGCTTTCAACCAGGCTTAACGACTGCCATTTTACTGGCAACCGGGACCAACGGCTTAACGTGCCTTCCGAAGCACGGAAACGCTCGCAAATGTAAATGCCACAAAGTGGTCACCCATCCGAGGACCAGCCATAGTGAAAGTTGCGTAACTCAGTGATCGTTTACAGAACACTGATACCGCGAGGCCACGAGCGCTTCTTTTTTTTATTTATGAAAGTTAATAAGTAAAAGTTACAAAATAAATATATTCGATTGGATGGGGATAGCTGAATAGCCAAATAAAAGTGAATTTTAGGCTCCAAACCTATAGTTGCTGCCAATTCCAAACCAAACCTGTGGATGAATGGAATCAACTACGAATACACTATATGAAGAAGAGAGAATAGGGTAGGCCATCTATTTTGCCTAAATCGATGGGGGACAACGCAATGGTACTGTATGTAAGTAGGTATTTCTTTTATAGATAAATTTTAAAGCAATTATTTTGCTAAATTTTTCATAATTTTTTTTTTATTAAAGTGGAAAAAGACAATTCGATTCGAGACAGGGATTGAACCTGTGACCTTTGCCTAACCAGGTATTTCTTTTGTTTCTTCTGCTCTTTATCTTGTTTGCCTCAAGATTGCCCACATTTCACCGTATCCATAGTTCCACGTAACAGGTTTATTACCCATTGTCGTGTTAAAATTTATTAAAAAAAAAAATTTTTTTCGGCCCTTTAGATATGTAAGTAGGTAGTTCTTTTGTGTCTTCTGCTCTTTATCTTGTTTGCCTCAAGATTGCCCACATTTCACCGTATCCATAGTTCCACGTAACAGGTTTATTACCCATTGTCGTGTTAAAATTTATTTTAAAAAAATAATAAAATATTTTTCGGCCCTTTAGATATGTAAGTAGGTATTTCTTTTGTGTCTTCTGCTCTTTATCTTGTTTGCCTCAAGATTGCCCACATTTCACCGTATCCATAGATCCACGTAACAGGTTTATTACCCATTGTCGTGTTAAAATTTATTTTAAAAAAATAATAATATATTTTTCGGCCCTTTAGATATGTAAGTAGGTATTTCTTTTGTGTCTTCTGCTCTTTATCTTGTTTGCCTCAAGATTGCCCACATTTCACCGTATCCATAGTTCCACGTAACAGGTTTATTACCCATTGTCGTGTTAAAATTTATTTTAAAAAAATAATAATATATTTTTCGGCCCTTTAGATATGTAAGTAGGTATTTCTTTTGTTTCTTCTGCTCTTTATCTTGTTTGCCTCAAGATTGCCCACATTTCACCGTATCCATAGTTCCACGTAACAGGTTTATTACCCATTATCGTGTTAAAATTTATTAAAAAAAAATTTTTTTTTCGGCCCTTTGGATATGTAAGTAGGTAGTTCTTTTGTGTCTTCTGCTCTTTATCTTGTTTGCCTCAAGATTGCCCACATTTCACCGTATCCATAGTTCCACATAACAGGTTTATTACCCATTGTCGTGTTAAAATTTATTTTTAAAAAATAATAATATATTTTTCGGCCCTTTAGATATGTAAGTAGGTATTTCTTTTGTGTCTTCTGCTCTTTATCTTGTTTGCCTCAAGATTGCCCACATTTCACCGTATCCATAGTTCCACGTAACAGGTTTATTACCCATTGTAGTGTTAAAATTTAAATAAAAAAAAAGAGTATTTAATTTATTCGGCCCTTTAGACCCACCCCAGTTCCGTGCTTCGGAAGGCACGTTAAGCCGTTGATCCCGGTTGCCTATAAAGTGGCTGTCGTTAAGCCAGGATGAAGGCTTTATGGGCGGCTTAAAAAATTTCAAAATGTTTCAATTTCAAACAAGTTGAAATGGACAGGCGCAGGCTGTGGCGACCTGCTGTTATAATATCAGCTGAAATATTTGAAGCCGTCCAATAAGGCCTGCAACTAGGCTTAACGACTGCCATTTTATTAGCAACCGAGATCAACGGCTTAATGTGCCTTCACATCACAAAAACGTTAGCAAATGTAAATACCACAAAGTGGTTACCCATCCAAGAACCAGCTATAGCGAAAGATACAGATATCGCACAGACGACGTCACGCTGCGTTATGTACACTATCTTTGAGTCTGAAAATCAACAAATTCCTAATCGTACCAAAACGACTGTCCCCTGCTGTTACAGTTCCGTAACATAAATTTTTATGGTTTTGATGGTGAAACAGTGGCTGGCTACCATTGGAGCGAAATTAATTGACCGTCAAATTAAGTTTTGGTAATGTTGTATGTCAACAGACCAGGAAAACAAGTTTTTTTTAAATATTTATTTATTTTAGTGTTTTTATCCTTCAAGGATCGACTATTGTAAATAAGTGACACAATTTTTAGCAGCATCCGACTGAGGTTTACTTAATATAGTCTGTACTAAACCTACATCCAATACATTTAACTCTAGCTCTTTAAATAGCGTATATTGTTCAGTACCGTTTCTGCCACACTCCATCAGCAAATGTTGTAGATCTTCTACTATGTTACACGCTGAACAGTTGGGAATTTAACAAGATTTAATTAATGCTTTTTGACCAGTGTTCCTTATTAAGAATCTATCATAGCCACATAATGTAATCGTGTTCCACGATAAATAAATATGAATATACAATTCTTCGTCAGTTTGTTCAAGTAAATATGAGTATATATGAGTATAGGTACGAACGAACTGGAAGATGGGAGGAAGTCACGTGTATTATAATTTATGGATATCGAGACAATGCCTTAGTATGTTACGAATAAACTTCCCAAAGTTGTTCAGACAAATTACTGTGTGGATCCTGAGTTGATCTGTAAACATTAAACTATACAAATATATATTTGTCGACTTGATTAATGTGCCCAAAACTGTATTAAACAATTTAAATATGGTACTCTTTAGCATAAGCTTTTAGAACATGTGGAACCCCTAGGGGATTTATTGCACAGAGGCTCACAGTAACTGAATTTACTTACTACGCCCTATAACTGTTAGACTGGCTACCTAGCACAAGAAATCCACCCTAGACTCTTGGTCTTGGAAACTAAGAATCTTTTTAGTATCTCCAGCAAACGGTATGCTTTCTGTACAATTTATGAACAACTACATGATGCCTACGGTAGAGTTTTCGCACAGGAACTTGTACCCGGGATAGTGCTTTAACCCAGGGTGAAGGTCATCTGAATCCGGAATTTCAGCTAAATAGATCCAATCCATCCAAATTGTTCCACAATATTTATTTATGCTATTATAACAACTATTAAGCTAAAGAGTTTGTTTGGTTGAACGCGCTAATCTCAAGAATTACTTATTAGATTTTTGTTTGATATCCCATTTATCAAGGACTATACTCCATATATCATCACGCTACTACACAGGAAAGCGGAGTAGACGTCAGACAAACTTCAACAAATCGGGTAAATTTTCAAACACTCAAAAACACTATTGTAAAATTATAAACGATATTAAATGGGTGTCACGGTGTCGAAGCCGTGGGGGGTCATCTAGTTTTAAATATAAGTAAGATTTGCTTTGTGTCTCCCGTTATTTTCTGCGCACATTACTTTACTTTTTCTCAAATCAAGTCGGTGAAATTCCGGGCGACTTCCTGCTTCAAGAGACGCTAAGAGGTCACGTCGTTACTAATTACACGACATAAACCACTCCACGTGAAAGCATTAGTGTCCTATATCCAACTTATTATACAGTTTATACGAATAAGCAAATGTACATACATAAACGTACATATAGTCACGATTATATCCCCGAGGAGATAGGCAGAGACATAACATACACCAACATTTCACCGTATGCATTTTTGTTTCACGTAACAGGCGCATGTTGTGGCGACTTGAAGTTGAAATATTTGCAACCCACCCATAAAGCCTTCAACTTGGCTTAATGACTACCATGGTACTAACAACCGGGACCAATGGCTTAACGTGTCTTCCGAAAACGGAAACAACCGAGAAGACCAGCCATAGCGAAAGTTGCTTAACGCAGTGATCATTTACGGAACACTGAGCCGGACTACGAGCACGAGTAAGCAAACATATACTATGATCATTTAAATTAAAGAAAAACATTATCGAATAAAACTCAAACGATTGTAACAATCGATTATACAGAAGCTAGCCAGCTGTTACAAAAAATATGGCGTCCATTCGTGTCGCACGATATCATAATGCTTGCGGTTTTATTTTCATCGCTTTTATTAAAGGAAAAGTGAAACAACACGCGGTGCGGATCATGAATATGCCAAAAGTGAAAACTCCTTTACGAGTGTGACGGATATTGTACATGACAGAGTAAGTGCTATGTGGCGAATAAATCAAAGTCGAAAATGCGGGTAGACGAAATGTCGTCCTACTTTCGTCATCTCTATAATTATGATTAGTGGGTAGAAATTTTTATCCCCACGCATGCCTCAATTCTACGTGACGACAATACTATTTACCTACGGTCAGCAACGAGAGTCGATTGTCATAGCAGACGTTTTCTAAAATATATATAAGTTTCTGTATTATAAATTAATACTTTTTTAAACAAATACATGAAACATTTAGAACATACATTCCATTCACAAATATATTCTGTAACTTTGGATTGTGGTTATTAACTTCTTATGCTGACAGTACTGAATCACGGCCGGTCCTACAGCAATATGTCTTGGGCTCACGGTACCCGACGTACCATATCACTCAGCTTCTTTCCGGGCACGGAGCTTTGCCAAACCCCTGTGTGAAATGTCGGTATGCCGTTACCGCCCTAGCGACCATTTTTTGCGTGCTCGCGACTATTTTTGGCCTTGGTTGGAAGCGGGGCAGGGTCCCTGCTTACAATGACCGTCTAGCATCTCCGTGTCCTTGGTTGCCCGCCAGCGTCAGTTCGATCGCTTTCTACTGCCTGTTTTCGGAGGAACGGTCAAGGGCGGCACGACGCGGGCGCAGCCTAAACTCTTCCGGGAATCCATGCATGATAGACGAGAGTCTATCGAGATCGCCCCATCCGGGAGCTTGCCCTACGGCCTATCATGCGACTCAGTCGGGAAGAGTCGGAACAGCGCGGGGTCTAATGAAAAAGGTCGGGATACCCGCACACAGTTCCTACTCCCCCACAACAGGGTGCGTAAACACATTCCCCGCGTCAACAATAAAAAATCCGATATTTCAACAAAATTAAAAGATGAAATATAAAATCCGGTCGATTTTGGAAAGTAAAATAGGAAAGAATTCTACCTAAAGGTGCAAACAAACCCCTAAAAAGAAAGCTGCTTTCAATACTGCATTCAGGACTTAACACAAGACAAAACCCTGGCCGCACAAAACAGAATACTAATTTAGTTACAAAATACATAATGTTGACAACCCTGATTGCTCCCTAAAGTTGTTGCCACAAAGAACGTTCTATGACACAATAGACATGTTTGTGAATATTTGACGTCCGTTGTGTCGACGACCGAGATGTTGTTCCATAAATTATTAACTTCAATGCGTTGCGAGGTATAATTGGCGCCATATTGGTTTTATAGTGCCGGCTTATTTATGACCACGTCTGAGTAATCGAGACATATGTTACAATGACATTAAAATAATCAAAGTACTCTAAACAACTGATGAGACGAGAGGCCCTCAATAATGTTAATGATGACGAATTTGAGTAATAATATTTAGTAGTACGTGACGAATAATTAAAACTGTAAAATTCTTTAAAAAAATTAAGAGTCATACTTCGGTTTTTACAGTCATTAGACTGTAAAAACCGAAGTGTGTCTCTTAATTTTTTAGGCATTAGCCCACCACCATTTTGCAAGTTTCGGCTCATGCTATTGTTTTTTTCATCATCAATTAACTTAGCCTATCATAATCTACTGCTGGACGAATTTTCTCCCAATTTTCGCCACTCAGTGTAACGCAGGTCAAACGGGTTTTATTCTCTGTGCTATTAGTTTATGATTTGGCTACGAGGATGTTAGTTAGCCCCTACTACAGCGATACTAATATGATACGTCAAGCTCCTGGTTGATTTGCCACATTTTATAGTCTATTACAATCTTATAACCTTACAGCAAATTATAATGATCAAAAACGAAAATTTTTAGCAGGCGATAAACAAATCCATAAGAGAAGCAATCATGGATATTATTTATCTCTTGCTGAAAATTGCTGCTACAAAAGTTTTCCAAAAATAAACCCTACACTGCAGATGCAAAAGCTAAGTCGCAGCAGCGAAGTGTGAAATGGCTAAACCTCGAACGCTATACTATTAAAAAGATCTAGGAAGCATTGGAAAATAAACTAGTTCTCGGTTGCTATCCGAGCTTCCTCAATAACAACTTAAATATACAACTTGTGCTTTTTTTTATGTATATTTAATAAAAAATTCCGAAGAAGAAAGTGCTGGATTGTAAAGCCTTCTAATTTGAAATGGGGTTTAAGGGGCCTCTTAAGATCTCCGAGGTCAAAGCGACCTCACCTGCTAAAGGTGCACCTGCCAATTAAAGGCTAAGGCAACGACGCAGGCGCTCTTACGAGGTTGGTAGGTCAAGTTAATCCCAACAATACGGAAAATCAAACACAAACGATATCTGCTCCTTGCAGCACCCTGAAATCTAAATCCTGGTAGGTTTTGAAAGCAACTGAATATACGCTATATTGAAAAATAAAAGTGAAAGCCTGTGACACTCGACAAATTAAACGACTAAATTTCTTGACTACATTTTTCTTCTGAATATTACGAGTAATCGAATCATTCGTTCAAGATTAGTATTCAATTGTTCTGCAGGCTTACAACATTTTTTTTACGCACGTTGTACATGCTAATGAAATATAGACAAGAGTGTAACATTATTGAAACAAGGACAGAAGTGTAATATTTTTTTTATGCCACTGAGGTGGCAGACAAGCATACGGCCCACCTGATGGAAAGTGGTCACAAGTAATATTATTAAGACTAGATATATAGACAGGAGTGTTACATTATTAAAACTAGAATCTGTGCCACCATTTCATTTATCTTATAAGAATTGCACTCGAAAATCTATCAAGGAATATTGCTCGCTCCCACTCACTCGCCACAGCGCGAGATTCATTGATTGTGGATTGATTCCATGCTCTGTATCTCGTACAGATTTTTTATCTGTACAAGATATAATTGAACAGGAAGCCATTTCAGTTGTACTTTGGGCCCAAACATTACATTAAAATTGGTTTAATATCGCACGTATCTACAATTCACTTACATGTTGACAGCATGACAATTTGACAATTGACAGCCGTTTTCATACCTCATTCATGATAAATCAAAAAATGTGTGGTTCGGACACACACTTTTTCCTCCATATTTTTTTATTAATTCGTGATAATTTCTTCTAAAAATACAGTTACTGTCGTGAATACTACTACAATCGCGAAAAAGGTGAATTACAGGTGTCTAAAAAAATCATGTTTATTACTTACTAGATCGCATGCGCAGGAGTTTAAAGACATTACTTTCATGACAGCTGATGTTTTACGTTCTTAATACGAAGAGCTGGACAATTAGAAATTACTTAGGGTCTGTTGTATTATTAGTCGGTAAATGTCTGGGTGTTAATCATAACATAACAAGCTTAGAAAGTTACTACTTTATGATCATGAAATATGTGCTTAAAAAGTGTTTAATAGAGTAATAAATCATTTGACTTCATTTTCACGCCTCTGATTAACATTTTAGAGTACCGATAGTAAATAAGAAATCCTTATAAAGTAATACTAATAATCTCATAAACAAAACCGAAAACACAACAGACGAGAAAGATTGCTCAAAAACGGTAAGGTCAAAGTACTCAGATACCCAGACGTGTATATGTATATGAAACGTTGAATGAATTTGCAGGAAGCCAAAGAAGTTTGCATGAAAATCTGTCCTCTCTGACAACCCTGTCAGGGATATAGTGTGAAGATAGACAGAAAAAATCCCTTTTCCTACCTCTACCCTCTCTATAAAACACTACAATACCAATGAAGGACAATCTAGACATCCTCGGCATAGTCGTTCGTCGTGAGCTTAATTACAAAAACTATAGGGAGAGCTTCAAGTCCTGTAAAACGTTTTTTCACGCCGCATCAAAGATGTCTGTTGTATAAGACGCAAAATCGTTCCTGCGCTACGTCGAATACTGTTCTCACCTTTTGGGATAATTCTGCGAGGTACTCATTGGACGCGCTCGGCGCTGTGCAGAGACTTGCTATTCGCATTTTAGATTGTCCTGAGGTAACAGGAAGCCTTAAGCCGCTGGCGCAGCGTAAAACCATAGCTTCCTTGGCTGCATTTTACCGTATGTACCACGGTGAGTGTTCTGAAGAGCTCTTCAACCTGAAGCTACCCCTTCTTTTCATTCCCGAACAACGCGTGCCGGGCCGAGTTGCCACTCTTATTCAGTGAAGAGAATTTACGCCACAAACTATAGTAATCTGGAACGTTCTGCTAGTGCACGTGTTTCCTTCCTCTTACAATTTCGGAATCTTCAAGCGGAGCGGAGCCTAAAGAGCCACATCATTGGGCCGCCAACTAGAGGGACGCTGTCAGTAGTTATGTAGTCTAAGAAAGTGCCCCTCAATTCACTAGATGTCGTTATGGCTTACTATCAGGCGGGCGGCGTCATTGTGGTGACCAAAATATAAAAAATAGAATAAAAAAAATCTAAAAACATCTAAAATTCATTTTATTCATTAAATTTATTCGGCCCTTTAGACCCACCCCAGTTTCGTGCTTCGGAAGGCACGTTAAGCCGTCGCCAATAAAATGGCAGTCGTTAAGCCAAGTTGAAGGCTTTATGGGCGGCTTAAAAATTTTCAACAGCAGATCGCCGCAGCCTGCGCCTGTCCATTTCAACACGGCAATGAGCTTACCACCTGTTACGTGGGACAATAATGCCTACGGTGAAATGTGGGCATTTAATATGCCTCTGCCTACCCCTTCGGGGATAAAGGCGTGACAATATGTATGTAGAATAAAAAAAACGAAAAGGATTGCAAACATTGCAGAAATCAGTTCAAGGCAAAAATGCTCATTTTGTACAATCTTAATCATATTACCGGCAAATGCAAGTTTTTTAACATTCCATACGATTCTACAGGGAGGTTCCACAGTCCGCAAGTAGAACGCTGACCTAATAAATCGCTTGCGGTACGCCGCCGCGCCCCTGAGCGAATTGTCAAAACGCCAATAAGAACAGCAAAATCTGTTCGCTAACTGTATATTTAAAAACTAGCGGATGATCCGCGGTTTCACCCGCGTAGTGGCCGTTCCCGTGGGAATACGGAAATGAAAGTGTAGACCACGACCAGTAGGCAGACTAGTCTTATTGTACTCACACAAATATTGAAAATGAAGGTTGTCATACCTGAAACAAAAATAAAAATTTATCAGAATTTGTTACAAAAAAGCATTTCTAATATTACAAGATTCATTAAAAATCCCCTGAATCAAGAAGAATAACTACTCGTTAAGACCGTTCTAATAAGCCCAAACACGGTATAATTCCGTAATTTTTTGAGGAGTTGGGTACCTATGCCGCAGACCCTTGATGCAGCAGTTTTAGGTTACCATCAAAGTATACCGAATTCCCGATCAATCCAATCACCGAAGTGAGATCCCTTCATCATCTAGGAAGGGGGCTCATTATCTTCGAAGTTTACGTTTGAAATGAAATCCATCACGTTCACATCGGCTTACAATCAAAAAATAAAATATGTCCATGTCAATATGTTCGGGAGCTATGATGCCACAGACAGGTATCAGCTTAAACTTATGCCACCCCTTGTTTTCTATACGAGGTTAAACTCATACAAATAGGAACAAAGCCGGTGGTTAAAATCGATTGAATTTTATTGGGAAAAAAATAGACATAAAAAAACCTTTAAAAAATATTCCCACCTAAATACTGTCAGGTTAAAAACATAAAAAGGATAAAAACATAAAAAGGACATTAAAGCAATTCGATACTTAAAAACCGCTCTACCCGTGACGTACTGCGAACCCCGTAGCATCCATTTAATCTCGTCGTTCATTAATTTTATAATAAACTAGCTGTCCCGCCCGGCTTCGCCCGTGACATTATTCGAACCCTATGGCACCTATTTAATCCCGTCGTTTATTAATTTCAAACGGCTTCGCCCGCGTAGAGAAGTTTTCCCGTTCCCGTTTCCCACAGGAACTTGTTCCCGGGATAAAAAGCCTATGTCCGTCTCCTGTCTGTAAGCTACCTCCCCACCAATTTTCAGCCAGAACGGTACAGCCGTTGTTGAGTTATAAATAGTGTAACTAACACGACCTTCTTTTATATATGTAGATACTGTGTTTAATGTAATTAACCCGATTTCTTGAAATTTATGATTACTGCTACGTTCTTCTGAGTAGTTGCATGATGATATATAGCCTAAAACCGTACAAAAATCCAACACTATTTTTTTTTAATTCGATCCAGTTGTTTCTGATATTAGCGCCGCGTTCAACCAAACATACAAAAACCTTTTCAACTTTTAAATATTAGTCTAGGACGATTTAACCAAATGGTTAAATCGTCCTAGCAATTAGTACATGTAAATGAAAATATATTAATTCATGTAGGACACAAAGTAACACTTATAAACGTCAAGATTATTGCTTCTAAATTTACTGCCAGATTCGCAAAGCAATAGGTAGAGTCTGAGGTAGAACCTGGCAATAAAAGTTATGGCCACTCTTTTTAAATCGCCAGCATATTATAGATATGTTGCCCAATTTTCTTATCCAAATTTTCATTTTACGGTACTTAACAGGAATATCCAATAATAATATTTATTCAGCCGTGGGATAGGGTATCACTCACTAACACATGTAACACTTAAAAGGTAGAACTCATCTCTTGTTTACGATACCAGTTAGAAAGGTCCATTCAATTAATCTTGATAGAATAAAACATAAAACCGAAGTAAATTACAAGGGTGCGAAAAAAGGGTAGCGAATTAAAAAAGTACGTAACACAAACGAGGTGATGAATACCCTCATTAACTTTTTAGTATTTTTGTATATTACAAAATTAAAGTGTTTTTATAAGCAAGCATACATTCAACTAGATCATTTAGACAACGCAACGTGTTGAAAAGTGGTAAATACCAATTGATCTAACGCATCCAACGGCGGCAATTGTAAACCATGAGATTTGAAAGCTAAGACGGGAACTTACTGGTGAAATGTCATTTGTTTCACACTAACAAATGTAAAAACATGAGGCAAAACATTTCAACCGTAAATTTCCGTTAAAGTTTTTAAGTCATGTCGTTAAGAAGTGGCAGGGAAGGCGACAATTTCAAAAATACGACTTGGTAGTGTAGACGAAAATTCTCATATGTTTAGAAACAGCAAAATATTAGACCAAAGAAATTTCTACACACTTTTTTAATCTACGGTTTCAATTTAGCAGACCGTAAAACTTAATGCTCTTTATAAAGGACCCTAGGTTCTAGGAACATTGGTACGTATGAATAAAAATTACTTTGGAAAACATCGAATTCTGTAACATTATTTACTCTTTTATACCTTTCAAACTTAACGCTATGCTGAACACAACGCAAAAATAATTTTAATTTCGATTAACAAATGTTGTGTATGAATATGATTTATATCCCACAGACGCAGTTGTTCAAAATATCATCTATCCTTACTTACCATGTCAAGAGCTGGAGGAAAATCATAAAGCAACGATCTTGACCCACTTGTCACAACGGAGGTCCGACACAGACCTCCGTCCGGAGTAGCTTGTTGCCAATTAGGGACAAGATGCCTTTGGCTTTTATTTATAACTACAACACACATTTTATTTCTCTGAAGTCAATTGCTCTACTACCATCTATACATTAGTTTTAGTGTTACTCGTATCTTATTGAGAAAGT
The DNA here is from genome assembly GCA_948477245.1 of Thumatha senex. Lineage (NCBI taxonomy): Eukaryota > Metazoa > Arthropoda > Insecta > Lepidoptera > Erebidae > Thumatha > Thumatha senex. The sequence continues at coordinate 5,548,727 of OX419728.1, forward strand.
CGTTTTTGTCGTTGGGACAACTCTCACAACGCCATCCGATTCCAAACTAAGCAGAGCTTGTACTATGGTTACCAGATTACTGATAAACATACTTATATATTTCTAAATACATACATATTATTATTATTAGGCTTAGTATTACTATTAAACGTGGCTACGCTGCCAGCATTCTCGGTACGGTTGTGGCTGACAGTGATGTGGAAGAACTTTTTGATGCCTACTTTTTTTTTACATATTTATGTAAATATTCCTTACCTTCCTTTTTAAATTATGTGTTAAGTTTATAGTTGCTGTAAGTTGTAAATATAATTAAACCTGCTTAGATAACTATTTACTAACAAATTTATGTACTCGTGTTCTTGCAAATTACAGATTAAGATACAATAAATAACTTTCATATTATAGATAAAGATGCCTGGGTGTAAAGGCACAGAATAAACCATCTGGCTCGTCACACAACCTTTTATCCTGGGTAGGAATCGAACACACGACCTCTTGCTTAGCAGTCGGATACACTCACACCGCTCCACAGAGGCAGTCAAAAAGTAGTTAGATTAGAATTGATAGTCAAGTCGCTGGCTATAGTTTTTAAATGTGTTGATGTGGAACGAGCAAGTGTGAGCCGATTTCAAATTGAACCTACGGGGTACCTGTGGAGCAATCTTTGACTGAGGAGGCGAGCGAAGCGAGTCGCAGAAGTGTTCGTTTTAACTCCACTGGTACGGGAAAAATACTATTGATGTCCGACCGTCCGTCCGTCAATTCAGTCTACAGGTCGCATTTTTCATCGGATTTGCATGCAACGTGGCATGGACAATCCTTGATGTAGACAACAACTTTTAGCGAGGCGGTTTTTCGATCGGGAGGGAAATGGAGACAGGGGAGAGGAAATGGTCCCGTAGTGTTTGGCAAGAGGGCTCAAAACGAAAAAAAGCTATGTTGAATTATTATTTATTTAAATATATAAAAAAAATACTCAAAAGTTTACGGTGTTATTACGTCAACTTCTGGACTGTTTTAAGACAGCAAAAAATCTATTAACAATATAAGTAGGTATGAATGCGTTATTTTGAAATTTTTCTTGGATTTATTTCCCGCGGAAAATTTCCCGTACCAGTTTCCCCTTAGGAACATGCTCCCGGGATAAACCTATGGCACTCAGGAAGTTTTATCCCTGAGTTTTTCTATACGGTGGTAGAATTTTTAAAATCGGTTCAGTATATCTAGAGATTACCCCGTACAGCGTCAAAAGGTCACAAAATTTACTTCTTGATTATATTAGTATAGATTATTCGAATATGGCGGGTAGTGACTGAGTCACAATAACACCAAATCACTATCGAGTTAATGAATTAAAGACCCTATAATAAAACCATAAACAAATTGGGGACACTAGAATCGCTGTCCTCAACAAATTGCCTTTCATTGAACTAGTGATTGATGAGTTCAAACTATTGATGAAAGAGTAAAGTGCTCCGATTTTCTTAACAAATTCGTTTTTATATGAAAATCATGATTAAAATGACATTATTATGAAAATCATAATTAAAATGACATGAACATTAAAAATATACATATAGCCGAAGAATGTTTTTGTACATAATACCATGTTAATACATTTTCAACATAATCTTTCTCTTTCTAATTGAAAGGCGATGCCTTTATTGCATTAAAAGTTTCACTTGGAATCTGGAGTTTTGCGTCTATAAAGTACTTGGGGCAAGAATAACCAGCTGATTTCTGAAGGTGGGAAAGGGAGATCCCATGCTGGATCAGCCAGAGCTCACGCTCACGCCCAGTAAGTCAGAGCCTCAGGTTTGGTTTGGGGCTCGAAGATACTGGTGGACTCCATCCGTTCACATTTTTAAAGCATATTTCTTAATAAACATACACTCATGATAGATTTTAAAAATAGTACGTCAATCATCATATCAAACAAACGGAAGTTTAGGAAGTACTCTAATCCATGTGATGATGTCAGGTTGTTTGACATTCCATCAATCCCTTTGAGGCACTTAGGCAGCATTAGGGAACAATCTTGCATTTGTCTGAGTTACGTATATTGACGTGCTTGACATTGATGTGCTGTGATGATTAAGAAAAGATCGGACGAGAATTAAGCATCGTTTCGACGTCTCGACGACAGGTGTCAGAAAAACACATTTGTTTATATATATCATGTATTTTTGATATATCATCGCTTATTACTTACAAAATAAGTGAAATAACATTTATTAAAAAAGAAAGTGTCCCACAATATATTTTTTTATATTTATTGATTGAGTTTTTTTACGCAGATACCTCTAATACGAAAATCAATTTGCGAAACAATAACGTTTATGTTTCATTTTAGCCGCTTTTTTATTTCCAGGTTCGAATTGCCATTTATTGAACCTTTTTAGATAGATTTCTGTAGTAACGTTTAGAAGTAAGCACCTGATTTGCATTCGGTCACAAACAGTCGTTGTACCGAAGTAATGGCTACTTATTACGAACATTCTGAGATTTTAGGGTTCTAATTCAATCTCATATGTGCGTGCACCTACTGACCAACTCTGACGTAAGATGTAAGCGTATTTACGGGGTTGGGAGGTCAGACAGCAGAAGCTCCCAAAAATACCAAAATTTAAAATCATAGCTAACCGATTGCTTAAAAACGGAAAAGTCAAAGGTACTCGGATACCCAGTCGTTCATGTATGAAACGATTAATGAATCTGCAGGAAGCGAAAGAAGTATGCATAGATCGCTAAGCCAGGCGATCATCTAATTATTTCGTCCAAGATACAGCGTTAAAATAGATAAAATCATAGCTGGTCCTCGCAGTCAATAATAGTGGACCCCAGGTTCCAAGGGTAGGATTGGAACCAATTGGAATATACTATGCAGTGTTACCATAGAAGTCGAACAGAAGAAAGAACAGTCATATCCATTATAAATACTAGGTATTTAGATAAGTCAGCAATGAAGTAAACTCTATTAAGAATTAACAACAGATGCCACTGTTATAATTGTTTAATTTCCTTTCTTTTCTTATAGGTTTATGAATGAAGTAATATAAGGCAATTTCTTCATCTGTCTTCAATAGTAGATACGATAACCTTTAAAAGGATATAAGGGCAATTACTTTTGATAAACTACTCAGATAGATATTACATACTAATCAAATATACTTAGGTACGGTGGAATATGGGCGCATAATATGTCTCTGCCACCCGTTCGTGACTCTTGACAAATCAGCCTATAGCAGACCACTGCTGGACGTAGGCCTCTCCCAATTCACGCTACAACACACGGTTCTTCTACAGATGTGGCCAGCCCATTGCCACTTTAACGTGCTAACTCTACGAGCAATGTCGACTACTCTGGTTCTGTGACGGATAACCTCATTTAGGAGTTTTTGCCTCAAAGACACTCCGAGCCTAGTGCGCTCCATAGCATGATGTGCAACTTTGAGGGCATAGACTAGCCCCACCGTAAGTGTCCACGTCACGGCACCGTAGGTCATGAATAATAAACTAACTAATAAACAAAAATACACTGTTCAGAATTAAGTTCTGTAATATTCATTCTACATACATAACTACACATCGTCACGCCTTTATCCCCGAAGGGGTAGGCAGAGGCATTCTATACGCCCACATTTCACCGTATGCCTTTTTTCCCACGGAACAGGTGGTGAGCCCATTGCCGCCTTAATATTCACTCTGAATAGTGTATTTTGATTAAAGTAAATATAATTCCGGTTTATAAGTCCACTATTGATGCCATGGTTCGCCCGTGTGGTGAAGTTTTCCCATTTCTTTTTCCAATCGGAATTTGATCTCATACTAAAATTTAGCTAAAAGTATTTCACTGTTATTAAGTTTCATTCAAATCCATTCATTAGTTTTTGCGTGAAAGAGTAACAAACATCCATCTACACATCCAAACAAACTCTCATATTTATCTATACTCTATATTCTACGTCTACTTGCCAATCCAAATTAACAGCTTTTCACTAAATGCTTATGATAATACGAGAACAACAAAATACGACACTTACATACAAAATCGATATTTAAAATTATCTCTGGAGCTCTGTGGTCCGGCTAATCTCTGAAACCTCTGGACCGATTTTAAAAGGACTCAAGGTCACTAGCAGATAGCTAATGTTGTAAGGAGTAACTTAGGCTACATTTAATCTCCGTATTCCCACGGGAACGGGCAGTATGCGGGTAATACTAGTAGGATATACTATAATTTTTACAGTGAGTGAAATTTAATTAGGCATTAAAATTCCCTATAAAATTCTGACATTGTTAAATCCATAATCCATATTTGCCGACGTCACACTAGTCTGAGTGCAGCACACATTGGTTTGAATAAGCAATGAGGATTTGGATTAACAAGAGTTCGCAAATATAGGATTCCTAGTGGATGAATTGTCAGTTCTAATGGCACACCCTTCCGACAAATAAGGACTACAACAAATTTATTCATTAGTGATGCGCTCGTAGTTTCACGGACTCAGTGTTCTGTAAACGATCACTGCGTTAAGCAACTTTCTCCATGGCTGGTCGCGGATGGGTGACCACTTTGTGACAATTACATTTGCGATCGTTTCCGTGCTTTGGAAGGCACGTTAAGCCGTTGGTCCCAGTTGCCAGGAACATGGTAGTCGTTAAGTCAAGTTGAAGGCCTTATGGGCGGTTTGAAAAATTTCAACAGCAGGTAGCCACAACCTGCGTCGGTCTATTTCAACACGGCAATGGGCTCACCACCTATTACGTGGGAAAGGAATACACCTGGTGAAAAGTGGGCATTTAATATACATCTGCCACCCCTTCGGAGATAAGGCGTGATAGATAAATAAATGAATAAACAAATTTATTCAAAGTTTGTTTGTTTCCTATGTGATATATTGTACCTACGTGAAGATGAGAGAGACCGCGGCAGCGGACAAAGTTTGCTCTGGGGATATCCAACCGAGCTATCATCCGGGGCTTCCGGCTATAGGCAGATGGAAGGGCAACGTATCGTTCCTTTATAGCCACAACCCCTAAAGAAGCGAGATAACACCCGAACCCTTAGGTAAAGCGTGGTTTCCGAGGATTGAACTGGAACTTTCGGCAAAAGACTGTAACATTCGCGGGGAATTCCACATATTGAAAAAAAATTACCTCCTGATAGACCTCTACTAAAAAGTAGTTTTGAAAACACCCAAATCAAAGTATAAGAGAGGTCCGAATTATGTCGATGGCAATACGGCGAGACATAAGCCGATTTTTGATATAGGTAAATTTTAACACAGGAAACTAAAAGTAGTTAAATAGTAACGGACGACAAAGTGTTTACGGTACCTACAAATTCCTTCATACTGCCAATAACAGTAGCTGGTCAGTATAAAAAAAACTACGCGTGTGATTTATGACTGGCTGATACGATAACTCTATTTTGATACGCTACATAACATAAAAAAGTTGAAGATGAAAAATAAAATGAAATAAAATATGATTGTAGTTTTGGTATAAATACTAAGAACGCGAAAAAATGCGAACTAAGGTAAATTTATCATGGATATAGAAGAGAACTTGACTGTGGTGACCTCGGTGGTGCAGTGGTAGTGTCTGCGACTGCCGCGTCTGAGGTCCAGGGTTCGATTCCCGGGTCGGAAGAAATATTTGTGTGATTCACAAATGTTTGTTTCGGAGTTTGGGTGTTTCCTATGTATAACATGTATTTATCAGTCGTCTAGATCCCATAACACAAGCTTATATTAGCTTACTTTGGGCAAGACATGGCTGTGTAAAAAAAAATTTTACACAGCCACGTCTTACCCATATTATTTATTTAAAAACTGCTCCCTTTATATTTCAAAATATTTTGATGGAAGCAATAAAATTTAAGTAGAATTTGATCATTTTAGAAACTTGAATTATGCAATTTAAATTTTAACGTATATAGTATCACCACAGGAACAAGAGAAAAAAACATACGTAGATGTCACAAAGCTAGAACAACTTTTACTAACTGTTTATTAAGTTGCTGATGCTAAATGACTTTATAAAAAAAGAAAGAATGGACAGAACAATATGAACATGATATTATCTGACTTTATGTCAGTTGAAATACAGAAGTTTATTTATATTCGCTTTGTTATGTGTGTTCTATCGCCTGTACAACGGTCTGTGCTCTGAGGAATTGTTTGATATGATGCTCAAGGCTACCTTCTATCATCGCACCGCTCGCCATAGACAGGGTGTTCACCCTCACACTTTGCGTCCGGAGCGCTCACATACGGTTAGGTCCGATAGAGGCTTTATTCCGCGTACGCTTAGATTGTTGAATGAACTCCCTGCCTAGGATTTCCGAACGTCTACAATATGGGATTCTTCAAAAGGGATCCAAGTAGGTTTTTAAAGGGTCGACAGCGCAAGTGCTGCACTTAAGGTGTTGCAAACGTCCATAGGCTTCGGTGACCATTTTCCATCAGGTACGGTTGTTTACCAAATTAGTAGTGTAAAAAAACACAAATTCACAATGAAAACTGTTACAGAAAGAATAATAATTAAAGCCTGTACCTATTCGCACTCTGTAAAAGCTACGCGACCCCTAAGGTGAGGCAGATAACAGCTTTTAGCTTTTATTCACTGTAGAAAATAAAACCACTAGATACAGACATAGATAACAGTTTTTGTTTTGTCGTCAATCTAAGGGTTACCCGACTACGGCAAAACCTTCAAGAAAGGAGGGAATTATTTCACGCTGTATCCCTGACGGGGTAAAGTAAAAGTCTGAGAGGACAGATCGCCAGGCTTCGCGATCCATGCATACTTCTTTTGCTTCTTCAAGATTCATCAATCGCTTCATACACGCACATCTGGGTATCCGAGTACTTTTGACTTTTCCGTTTTTGAGCAATCTGCTCACGTGGTCCTCATATGTAAGTCCTCGGCCTACTTATTTCAATATACCTATAAATACTACGATTCAAAAAGACCACTATATAATAAAACTTGTCTATGTCGTTGTACTATGTACGATGGAAGCGGCCGATTACTAGATTGCCAACTTCCTGACGGGCGGCGCATCCGAGTATTCTGACTTCTTACGAGTGAGTACTAGTACTAGTGTGCCGGAAGAATCTATTATGTGGTCAACTTTCTGTTACAAATATATGACTTTTTGTTTGTCAGTATGTACATTAGGCTGCATTACATTTCTATGGATAATTGTACTCTGGAGGTCATCTGACGGTGAAATATCCTGATCGAAAGCAAAGACAACATCTTGTTACCGAGCTCGTTTATCAATGAAGCACCGAAAACGTGGAAATTTGACTTTCTTTTTAGGCATTGAGCTCAGAAAGAAAGTCGTGTGCTTTTACAGTAGTAGCTTACTGTGGTAGTAGTCCTTTCTTTTCTCTACCTTTTAAATCACCTTATTTCTGCCATAGACTACAGAACGTTCTCACTGAAATAATACTTATTGATAGTTAGGTCTTTTTTGAATCAGAAGACACTAAAACACAGACTATTATAGCTTATTCTGTACTATGCCACACTGTAGTAATAAATTATTACAAGTGCGTAAGCCGAGCTCTTAACATAGTACTCGTAATATATTTGAGTGGTGTCATGAACGGCCATTCTCAAGAGGTCGTGTGGGACTGCTTAGGAATTACATCGAGGAAATACACACTTACTTTACTAATATTGTATACATGTATAGTACATGTATTACATGTATAATAGTACGCCAAATTCTTTCAAAAATTTTCATACTTAAAGTACGAGTATGTCCTTTAAGTATGAAAATATTTATATTGACGCATTTTAATACAAAAGAGTAGCCAGAATATTATGCACTTCATCAGTAGTACTTAATCAATAAGAAGTTTTAATTTATTGATTGCCCACTAATCTCTGGCCTCCCGATGGGATTTTGGGGTCAAATTTTATTGAAATATTATTGACTGCGATATCTAGCTGGATTATTTCTGTAGACTATGGTGAAATATGGTGGAGAATTTCAACTTGATTCGATACGGTTCGGGTAGTTCAGGTGGCTAGAACATTGCCCTGGTTAGGCAAAGGTTACAGGTTCAATCCCTGTCTCGAATCGAATTGTCTTTTTCCACTTTATTAAAAATTTATGAGAAATTTAGCAAATAATTGCTTTAAAAAATTATCAATATACTGAGTGGAGTCCATTGCATCAATGTTTAAAAATAGTTGTAACACTGTTCATTGGTATCGAGTTGTTCATTACCTCGATAGATGGCTCTGGTCATACTCTTAAAATGACAATATAAATATGGTGGAGAATTTCAACTTGATTCGATACGGTTCGGGTAGTTCAGGTGGCTAGAACATTGCCCTGGTTAGGCAAAGGTCACAGGTTCAATCCCTGTCTCGAATCGAATTGTCTTTTTCCACTTTATTAAAAATTTATGAGAAATTTAGCAAATAATTGCTTTAAAAAATTATTAATATACTGAGTGGAGTCCATTGCATCAATGTTTAAAAATAGTTGTAACACTGTTCATTGGTATCGAGTTGTTCATTACCTCGATAGGTGGCGCTGGTCATACTCTTAAAATGAAAATATAAATATGGTGGAGAATTTCAACTTGATTCGATACGGTTCGGGTAGTTCAGGTGGCTAGAACATTGCCCTGGTTAGGCAAAGGTCACAAGTTCAATCCCTGTCTCGAATCGAATTGTCTTTTTCCACTTTATTAAAAATTTATGGTAAATGAATATTAATACTGAGTCCTATCATGTATCCTATATTTAAGCAACACTTACTTATTCTGTGATCACTACTGCTGACTTGTATACGGGGATGAATGAGAAGCATGGCATGTTCCATCATCATCATCCGAGCGTCTGTCCCAGTTGCGTCTCGCGACGCCCGGGGTCCGCTTTCCTACATTTTCTCCTCCACTTCGCACGGTCGTCGGCATCCCCTGTGGTGAGACCATTGGCACGCATGTCATCCCTTACGACGTCAAGCCAGCACTTCTTGGGTCTTCCCCTCTTACCGGGACCCGGCGGGGCTGACATGGCCAGACATTTGTTACCTACGTAGCCCGGCGGTTGCCGCAAGACGTGACCATACCAACGAAGGCGACACTCTTGCAACTTGTCTGCAATGTCACGGACGTGAAGGCTGCCGCGGATGCGAGAGTTCCTCACGCGGTCCATCCGCGTGACTCCACACATCCACCGCAGCATCTTCATTTCCGTGACACGCAGCTCCTGCTTGTGTCGCTCCAATATCGGCCACGTCTCACTGCCATGTAAAAGGACAGGTCTAATAATGGTTTTGTAGACCTGTCCCTTCAACCGGATCGGCATTTTAGGGTCACAAATGACACCGGTCATCTCCCGCCATTTGGCCCACGCGGCAGCAATGCGTGACTTGACATCGCAATCGATGTCACTGGACGTGTGAAAAACAGATCCCAAGTATTTAACCTGGTCCGTGCGCTCGACCAAATCACCGCCTATGCGGACGGATGTGGGATCTGTCGAGTTTAGTGCCAAGTACTCGGTCTTCGCCACATTTAGTTTCAGACCGCCGTTCTCAAGCGTCTCCTTCCACGCCTTTACACGTCGCACCAATCTGCCCCTGTCCGCGTCTGCCAGCGCAATATCGTCAGCATACATGAGCAACCATGGAGGCTGCTCATGCGGGTTTCTGATGCTGTCCGACAATTCGTCTAATATTACACTGAACAGAAGCGGACTAAGGACAGAACCCTGGTGTACCCCGACGGTGATGGGGAAGGGTTTCGTGTCGCCAACAGCAGTCCGAACCATTGAGTCGGAGTCACAGTACATGTCCCGGATAGTGTCAATATAGACCTCTGGAACCCCTTTGGACCGCAGTGCCCACCAGATCATCGCACGAGGAACACAGTCGAAGGCCTTCTGCATATCTAGGAACAAACAGTGCAGAGGCGTGTTCTTCGACCTGTATTTCTCTGCGACAACCCTCAGGGCAAAAACAGGGTCCGTGGTCCCATGACCAGGGCGAAACCCATATTGACACCCCGAGAGAGTACACTCCTGCCGGATCCGAGAGTCTATAATCCTCTCGAAGATCTTCATGGTGTGGGACATCACCTTAATACCGCGGTAGCTCCCGCACTCCTGCACTGACCCCTTACCTTTGAAGACTGGAGTAATAATACTTAGTCTCCATTGGTTTGGGATCTGCCCGCTGAGGAGTATGCGGTTAAAAAGGTTTACTAAGATGCCCACACCGCGAGGACCCATCGCCTTCCAGGCTTCGATGGGGACTCCATCGGGTCCGACAGCTTTCCGATTCTTCATGCGGCGAAGCGCAGTCAGGACTTCTCCAGGCGTTACCGGTGGCACTAGTCCTTGATTCGGAGGGAGGTCCGGAGGCTGCACCTCTTTATGCTGCTTATTAAGCAGCTCGTGGAAGTACGAGCGCCATCTCTCCTTTACCGCGAGGTCTTCGCTTAACAGGTTGCCCTCAGGGTCTTTTACACAGCGACACTTGGATATATCCTGTGCCGCTTTGACCCTGGAGCGCGCCAGCTTATAGATGAGCTTCTGCCCCTCAGACGATTCCAGCTTATCATACAAAGGTTGTAAGTGGTCTCGTCTGGCTCTGGCTACAGCTCTCTTTGTGGCGCGCTTGGCAGCCCTGTACGCGTCGCAGTCTTCGGAAGATCCGGTCGCTTGCCACTTTTTAAAGAGGGCTTTCTTCTCCCTGGTCTCCCTCAGGACTGCGTCGTTCCACCACCAAGTTTCCTTGTCACATTTGCGTCCACCCTTAGACTCACCGAGCACCACCTTCGCCGCTCCAAGGATGGCCGCCTGAACTTTGTCCCAGTAATCTTGAACTGGTTCGCCTTCAGTGTCGGTGCACTTGTCACCGACAGCTGAGACGAACTCCTGGGACCTAGTTTCATCAAGCAGCCACCATCTGATGCGGCGCTGGCACCGCTCGATGCGTTTGCCTTTAGGCTTCACGCAGAGGTCCATGACAAGGAGACGGTGTTGTGCAGTAAGACTCTCACCGGGTATGACCTTGCAGTTGGCCACCTTGCCGATGCTGTGTCGCCTAGTGAGTAGGAAATCGATCTGAGTTGTACGCCTCCCGCTCTTGTAGGTGATGAGATGTTCGGATTTCTTTTTGAAATACGTGTTCACAATGGCCAGATCGGCAGCCGCACACGTTCTGAGGATAGTTTCTCCTTCAGTGTTGCGGGTGCCGTATCCAAAACCACCATGAACACGTTCAAACTCCTCACACCTCTCACCCACATGACCGTTTAGGTCGCCGCCCAAAACGATTCCCTGTGACAACGGAATGCTCCGAAGCACTCCCTCGAGTTGGCCCCAAAACGACATCTTATCGGCGTCGCTACAACCGGCCTGTGGCGCGTAGGCACTTATCAGGTGGGTAATAATCCCATCGATAAGCACCCTCACGATCATAAGCCGGTCGCTACAGCGTTTCACCTCCAAGATGCCGCTCTGCAGCCCTTCGGAGAGCACCACGGCCACCCCGTTCTCCCCACCAGGCGCACCCGTGTAGTACAGCTTGTAGCCTTTCTGCAAAGGCCGGGCTCTGTTGCCCTTCCACCGAGTCTCCTGCAGGAACGCCACGTCCACCCTCCGCCTGGAGAGTACTTCGGCCAACTCTACCGCACGCCCAGTCAGCGTGCCAATGTTCCAAGATGCGAAGCGGATTCGGGTTGGGGCTAACTTCTTTAGCCGTGCTGGCCCGACACACGGCAGCCCTAGCCCACTTGCCACAGGAGTCGGGCGGGGCTCCTGCGCGCCGTTTTGCGGCGGCGCCCTATCCCTAGCAGCATTCCTTTTACTTCTTTTCATTATTTGTTTCGGCGGGTGGCTTTTATGGGAGCGACGCCCTCAGACCTCCCAACCCCAGAGGGGAAAGCCAGCGCCAGAGCCTCGTCCGTTAATCAGCAGGTGCACGCACTGGCACGGGAGGTTGACTTGGGCCCCGAAGATCTTGGTGGGGCCCCTTACACCCAAGCATGGCATGTTCCATTTGACAGTTATAATCGGGGTACTGTATTATCAATCTACCCGTAGTCGGCATAATATGCCACTCCAGTAATCTATTCGGAGGTGACATCGTTTTGAGGGTTGGTAGATTAGTATTCTACGGAGGGTACGTAAGGAATGTTCGTTTATTATGGATAAGCAGGTACTTGGGACTATTTAGTTATATTCCTACGTACAGTTTAATATTCATATTTTCTACTTGGGTGACAGGCTCTCAGTGTGAGTTACATAGAGTGCATTTTAAATGAGGCCTAAGTCTAATGAAATAATCCGTTTAAGGGACCGATGAATGGTTTGACAATATTAAGTGTGATGGATAGAAAATTATATTAAACTACCCGTGTAAAACCTTCATAAATATACCTTATACGAGTTAATATACCTACATTCGTCATAAATTCATTCTCTCTCATCTATTGGTGGAAAACAGGAATATTCGTTCGGTAATTTTTATTTTACACTAGTTAAGTATAATCTATATTTGAAAGAAATATAAAGAAAGATACCATTATAATGTTAGACACGCACTAAGACAGGGTTTTAAAATTTCACCCCACAGAAAGTAAAATACAGCGTAAAGTTTGTCGATTGCGATGTCATGGGGGAAGCCGGTGGAACAGCTTGTCATTTTATTTTTGTTAGTAAAATTAATATATAGGTATATCAGTTGGTAGTGAAATAGTTTGAGACATCATGGCTACATGCGGCCCAGCGCGCGAGCCAAGAGCGGTGCTTTGCCCTCGACCTTACTTCCCCCACAACGCCTTATATAACGGGCCGCACTAGCTGTCCTCGACCCTTCTCTGCTGCAGCTTGCAGCTGCTCGACAAGGTGACGTCTCCACTTTATCTCGGGGCATGTCTCAACGATCTCGCCTACCAAACCTACTCCTCTTCAATTATCTTGTTAGCGTACTTATAATCTAAATTCCTACCTCTAGCTAAGGGCCTTGCATTTAAACGGTGCTGATGTAGGTATTTTCCATAAAATCCTATCGCAACCTAATTGCGATGATGCAGGAGCTCTGTTTAAGTTCATGGCGTCTATCACGTTCTTGGTGTAGTCATAGATTTCGTAGACAGCAAACTGTGGGTTAGAGTACGATGGGACTGACATACCCTACGCGACAAAGTCCCTATAAAAAAAATAGAATAAAAAATAATAATAATAATAAATTGCTTAATAAATGCTCATGTTCTTGTAAATGCACCATTCCTTCATCTCTGTGCGCAAGTCACCCTAAATTTTCGCCCAGCCTACCACCTCAACGTTACAATGGCGCCCAACGTGGGGCATTTGGCAATTGGCTCAACGTTACAAATTTTAATAGTTTTCTCTTATGTTACTGTATCAAGTAAGACTTTTCTGTGAAGTGAGACACTAAACAATATTACAATGGCATTTAAAGAAAACTGCAACGATTTAAAAAAAATAAGGGTCATTGTAGCGTTCATGTTTATGAAAAGAGAACAAAAATATGCGTTTTCCACATTACCTTGGCTCAGAGCCCAGAATGTAATTTCGAGGATCGCAGAAATTGTATCCTTTCACGTGTACTTAAGGTTTGATTTGGTTTGTCAAAATGTCAATGGATGCTGCCTCCGTTTTTTTCGTGGAAGTTTTTTTAATCCTTCTCTCCCGGTCCTTATCATAAACAAGTCGTATCTAGAATTTGTCTGCGTTTTGTTAATTGTGTAATTGTGAAACTTCTTTCTGGAATTAAAAAAATCCCTGACGGAAGATTCAGTGAGGACAGATCATCAGGCTCCGCGATCCATGCAGCCTTCTTGCTTTCTGCAGGTTTATTAATCACTTCATACATGCCCGTCTGGGTATCCGAGTACTTTTGACTTTTCCGTGTTTGAGCCTACCCTGACTCCTTCTACTTTCAATACGTCAATCGTGCCTCACTTATTCGTTGGACGAGTCCAATTTTTATTTGTTTGTCTGTTTGCTGGGTTGTTTGATTCAATGCGCTAATCTCAGAATCTACTGGTTTTATTTGAAAATTTATTATTGTGTTGGGTGGCCTATTTATTAACGTAGGCTAGATGCTATATATCTGATCACACTTCTACTATTATGTTTAAGAATTCTAATAAATATTATATTAAAAATCCGACATGTGTGTCTCCAAGCTACGGTTTAAAAATTATTTCATCATTAAGTTAAATAGTGTCTTCAATTAATTAATAAAACACTTATAAAAGTGTCGTCTTATTATTGAGCCAAGCGAATGCAATTACCAGGTACGACTCAGAGCTAATTGAGTTATTCGATAGTAAGTCCTATCGATAAATCGATCTAAATTATTCGATAGAACAATATTGGAAGTCGGTTCTTATTCGATTTTAAGTTCAGAACTTCAGTCGTATAATCAATATTAATTGTCTTAATACCTAGACTAATTTACAGCCTCAGTGGCGCAGTGGTAAGAGGGGTGCCCTTTCGATCGCATAATTTTTTTTAGCATAATGTAGTTAGGCATAACAGTTTCAGCATAAAGTTTTCTCGCATAAATTATGATAAGCAGAGTGTTACAAACGCATAATGGTTTTATTGGCATAACATTAACATACTCTAATTTATTTATCATAATTTTAATCAGCATAAATGTAAAGGGTATAATTGTTATACGCCTAAAGATAATTTATCATAAAATACAAAACGCTTAATGGAGGTATGGATAATTGTTTAAATCATAAATGAATAATAATTTGACTAAGAATATTTAAGAAATGATAAGACATCATTGTAAATAATCATCTCACTCATAGCCAAGTTTTTAGCTGTAACATACGAGTATAAAACGATATTTTAAGTGTTATTTTTTAGACTAGTCTTGAGCAAAGTCGTAAATAGGTACGACGACGAGCGAAGCGAGGAGGAGTGTTAGGTCACTTGTGACCACAACGCGCGAGCCGAGCGAGCGAAGCGAGCGGACCGCGGTAGCGGCCGGCGATGCGCCAGAATAGAATCGCTCGTTTTAATCTACCTACTTTCTTTTTGTATTTTATTTATATATTCTATATATAAGTGTTGAAATTTTGAATTTCAGTATAGTGACTATCGACATTTTTAATCAGTGGGCATTTCAATCTTAGACAGTTCAAGCTTAGATATAAAAATAAAATTATGTACTCGTTAACATTATGGTATTTTATATGTATGGCTTGTAATCTTTACGCGAGAGTGAGTGATATGCAAATAAATGTTATGATTAGTAATCGTTATTGTAAAAAAAAATATGCGTAAACATTTTATGCGGAAATATCATTATTATAAAAAAATTAAGGGAAAGTAAATTATGCCTAATGATTTATTCTGTTTGAACGTTATGCGAAACGAAGAGTATGCCAAAAAACGTTATGCAGTTTTAAGTTATGCCTCTAAAATTTATGCAACCCAATACGGACCCGTGGTAAGAGTATCCGACTGCCGTGCCGAGATCACAGAATCGAATCCCGGGTGTATTTCAAAATATTTATATTTAAACCTAAACTAGACTCAGAACAAGTAACGCACCCTTCACTATCGAAGCGAACGAATCAAACGACTTCTAAACCGACACCAATATCTAAGCCGGGAAGTGGTAGAAACATCAAAATCGCCTATGCACGTATTCATGTCATGATGTGCCAAATCGAATACCGGAAACCGTTTGTCTTAATCTCTTATGGTTTCTGAGAAATAGATGCGTACAGACAGACGGACAGGTTGACTGAGCGGCTATATAAGACTTTTCTATACTTTTTAAAATAGGAGTCTTACTTTGTGAAATGCTATGATTACATAAAAATCGCTACGTACCAAATAAAGTTAAGCTTAAAGTAGGCAAAAAAAGCATTTAACGTTGTTTCTCAGTTGGATAGCCTGCTTACTTTGAAATTCTTACGAAAATTAACTTTAACTGGCCCTCCAACAAGACAGCGAATGTTAATAATTCAAATAAGCAAAGATGAAACTAAGAAGTAAAATGTCTGAAACTGGACTGGAAATAGATATGCTATTTTTTTTTTTCATATCAAAGGGCAATTTCTGAGATGTGGAGAACATTTATGAAAAAATCAAAATGGTTTTATTTATTTTATTCTACAGTAATAACTTTGAATTGAATAATTTGCAATAATATTAAATCTACTAAATCTAATAGTCCGAGACTACCAGGTCTTTAATTGGTCGTGCTAATTAGTGTCTAGCACATAAGAACTTTTAGCCTTTTTGTTACCACCTCACTAAAAAGGCAACGGGTTCAAAATTTCTTTCAAATTTAACATCTAAAATAGACACATTTTATTAAATTCATTTGGCCCTTTAGACCCACCCCAGTTCCGTGCTTCGGAAGGCACGTTAAGCCGTTGGTCCCGGTTGCCAATAAAATGCCAGTCGTTAAGCCACGTTGAAGGCCTTACAGGCCGCTTAAAAAAATTCAACAGCAGGTCGCTACAGCCCGCGCCTGTCCATTTCAACACGGCAATGGGCTCACCACCTGTTACGTAGGACAAAAATGCATACAGTGAAATGTGGGCGTTTATTATGCCTCTGCCTACCCCTTCGGGGATAAAGGCGTGACAATATGTATGTATGTAATATTAAATCTAATAAAGAGAAAATACTGGCAAGGTCGCCATGTAATGTGGGGGTTTGTTTAGACAACCACTTTATAGTTTATCAACGTTTAATGAGTATATGTTACGTTCAAAGATCGAAAGTGCTAAGTGAGCGGAAGAATAGCGCAGAACGCATTGTGATCACAGTAAAACATCCACATGGCGAAATTCGTGTAATGGCTCTAATGAAAACGCGCGCGACGCGTTGTGAAAATCACAGAAAGACCAAATAGCGAAATTCGTGTTGTGGCTGACATGCTATTCGATCTCAACGCGTTGTGTGCATCTCTAGGTTAGGTTATGTTAGAACAGTGACCATTAACGTCCCCTCTGTATTTGTTCAACAATTCGCTATTTGGTATTTCTGTGATTGCCACAACGCGTCGTGCGTTTTGTTTAAAGTAAATGTTTAATGTTTTAAATTTGGTTTAACTCTTTTCATTAGAGCCATAACACGAATTTCGCCATGTGGATGTTTTACTGTGACCACAACGCGTTGTGAGCTATTTTTCCGCTCACTGAGCGTTTTCGATCTTTGAACGTAACATATACATATATATATATATATATAAAACTAGGTGACCCCTCCACCCGCTTCGCCCGTAACATACTTTGAACTCCCGTCGCACCTATTTAATCTCGTTGCTTATAAATCCTACAAACAACTTAAGAAATTCCCCGATTTGTCGACATCTTTTACTACTGCTCAGTTCTAAAGAGTAGAAGCCTAAAGCCTTCTTCGATAAATGAGCTATTCAACACAAAAATATTTTTTCATATCCGACCAGTAGTTCCTGAGATTAGCACATTCAACGTAGGAAACAAAGAAACAAACAAACTCTTCAGCTTTATAATGTTAGTATAGATGTAGCAGTTCAAAAGTTGTAATTTCTGATTCAGATATTATAAGGGTACTTCACACTACATAAAAGTTTGTGAAGGTGGAATGAAGTTTGCTACTTGTTGAATAAGAACGCGAAATGACTGAGCTATTGCTGCGTTGAACTGGACATTCGCAGGTTATGGCGACCTGCTGTTGAAAATTTTTAAGCCGCCGATAAGGTCTTCAACTTAGCCTAACTACTGCCATGTTATAGTAACAGGCACCAACGGCTTTCTACAAACGGACAATTGCCACAAAGCGGTCATTAGAGATGGGTCATTGACGGTTATTCAAATAATTTAATTTAACAGTTTTCTTCGCAGAATAAAGGAGAAAACAGGTGCCTACCGCTCACGATTGTTTCTGGTGCAAAGGTTGTTTATAACTAGTCAACGTGGAAACGAAGCTAGTGTTATGGACCGGGTGCGGTCAGGGGCGGACTATTTGAATATGTATTGAATTGACATTTTGTTTATTGATTTAATTTGTAGACAAAAATATGTACATGTAGTATATATTGAGTTCAAATGTTTAAAAAAAACCGATTTTCGTCAATGGTTAACATGCTAGAAAGCCGTTAATTCGTTGATAGGTTTTCTATGGCGAAAAGATTTAGAAGCATTTCGTTAACGGGATTATTACGTTCAAATGTCTCAATATTATGTCAACGTTTTCGATCGAAATTTCGAGCGATAGCAGTTTTGATGACTAAATTATATAAATAAGCTTTTGTTTCAAATTCATATTCACGTAATATATATATAAATATCAACCTAATAATATAATATATATTATACTAGCTGACCCGGCTTCGCCCGTGACATACATGAAGTACCCCGTGGCACCCATTTAATCCCGTCGTTTATTAATTTCACAGTAATGTATGAACATTTTCCAAATTACTTGATTACTTCTCCGCTCTCCAGTACGCCTGCACGACCCGGTCGAATTATGGTTACACGAAATAAATTTCTTTGCGCATTATTTTGATTTTGCTATAACTCATAAGATATTCATTTAATTTGCATGGTGTAAAGGGACAAAATAATCTTCATGAAATGCTGAAGCCAACTAACGTAGTAAAAATGATAAGGATTAATAGCATATTTGCGTAAATAGCCTTCAAATTACCGCTTTTTAATTGCTGGTTTTTAGAAGTATTAAAATGGATATAGTATGTTATTCTTAAGAGGTAGACATATATCGTCGCGAACTTTTTTGTAGACCTACATTAGATACACAATTGCACCATACATTATTTTGTTACATCTCAAAAGGTTTAGGCAGCGTTTTTGTTGAAAGCTCCCAGACGGCTTATTTTTTCCGACATCCCCGGTCAATGTATACAAAAACTTACCAAATTATACATAAAAACCTTCTATAAGAATCACTCTAACTTTAAAAAAGAACCGCATGGTAATTCGTTGCGTAGTTTTAAAGGTCTAAGCATACATAGGGCCAGACAGCGAAAAACGATTTTGTTTTATTATTCGAATATGTAGTGATTATTAGGTTGATATTTTAATAGCATTTTCCATTGACGAATTACTGTTAAATAATTGACGAACATAAAATAAAGCCTTTAATAAAAACAGTTTATTGATTTAAAGACCATCTCTCGCGGTCACCCATTTCAGAAACAATAACAAATGAAACCGCGGGGCGTTCGTTAGTCTACTTATACCTATATATGTTAAAAATATTATATATCGTTAGGAAAACTCACACAACGCCATCTGATTCCAAACTAAGCAGAGCTTGTACTATGGTAACCAGATAACTGATAAACATACTTATATTATTTCTAAATACATACATATTTTAGATAAATAACACCCAGACACAGAATTAACCATCGTGCTCATCACACAAAGTTTTATCTTGGGCGGGAATCGAACCCACGACCTCTTGCGTAGCAGTCGGATACACTACCACAGAGGCAGTCCAAAATGCTATAAGATGTATGAAGAACACTTAAAATCAGGTGATTTTAAGTGAACTTCATACATGAAGGTTCTTGGCGTGTAGATAGGTATATAGAACACGCTCATTAACTTAGCATTTAACATCCTTATCATAATTGAGTTGCCTTGTGTACCTAATGACTTTCTAATTACATGTTCTACATTAAAAATATTTCATGTTAAAAATTGGGGATGAAGAGTAGAAGCGTGCACGTCGCCATCCCTGCCAGCTACGGCTGCAATTCTACTCCAACACGAGTGCCACCAGGGCGAACTATGCTAGGGCGTGCCCCCGAGGCGACGCGCACCAGTTCGTCCCCGCTGGTGCGAAAAGTGTGAGCCAGAGCGGCGTAGGGGACCGCCACCCTACACGCGCGGCCCGACACGGCGGGAAGTGGAGGATGGAGTGCAGGGTAGCTGCGTGGAATGTTAGGGGAGGAATGCAAGATAAGATGAATGAGTTGATGGATGTTATGAATGAGAGAAAGTTAGATGCAGTGTGCTTGACAGAGACCAAGCGCAAGGGCAGCGAAGTCTTGGAGCTCCCGGGTGGGATGCTCGCGCTTTGGTCTGGAGTACCAGAGAGCGAGCATGGCAGTCGGGGGGTTGGAATTTTGCTGTCCTCGCGATTGGCCTCCGGTATGTATGAGTACAAACTGGTAGGTCCTAGAATCCTCTGGATCCGTGTAAAACTTGGTTTGACGAAGATTTTCCTGGTAGCTGCTTACGCGCCAGTATCTTCGTCGAACGCGAGTGAGCTAGAGGACTTCTGGGAGAGTATGAGAGAAGCTCTAAATGTGATAGAAGGAAATGAAAGACTTATAGTATGTGGAGACTTGAATGGATGGGTGGGTACCGCTCGCAATGGTTTTGAGTTGGTACTCGGGAAGTATGGGGATAAAAGGGTGAACGACGCTGGCAAGCTAATACTGGCATTTTGTAAGGAGAAGGATTTGTTTGTGGCGAACACAATGTTCAACCACAAACAAATTCATATGTATACGAGGAGATGTAAGTCAAAGAGAAGCATGATAGATCTATTCCTAATGGATAGTCGGCTCCGTAAACAGGTGATGGACACGAGGGTTTATCGGGGCGCTGAGCTGGGATCAGACCACTACCTAGTCATAACTAGGATTAGAGGTCTGTTCGCGGGTTGGCGTTATCGTACCGAGTGTCCTGAACCTGGGCCGACTTATAGCATCAAAAGCTGGAAGCTGCAGGATGCATCCATTAGGGATAAATATAATGAAAGGGTAGCCGAAAAGCTTGGCGACGTCAATGTAAGCAGTGAGAATGTGGAAAGTGTATGGCAGAACCTTAGGGACAGTATGATAAATGCCGCTGTGGAAGTGTGTGGAGAAACGAAAAGAGGCAGTAGTAATAAGCGTGATGCATGGTGGAATGAGGAAGTGAAAGAAGCAGTTCGAATGAAGAAGAAAGCATGGCTAGACTACTTAACCTCACGGAATGATTTTAATATGAAAGAGAGATACAAGCTGCAGAAAGTTAACACGAAGGCACTGATAGAAGAAGCTCGTGAAAGGTGCAGAATGAAAGCGGATGAAAGGTTGTCGTCCAATTTCCGGGATAATGCCAAGCTCTTCTGGAAAGAGGTAGGCAAGACCCGGAGTTGTTCGGCAATCTGCAGTATGAATAAAGTGCTTAGTGTTAACAATGACGTCCTAACAGACCAAAGTGACGTCCTGCAGAGATGGAGTGAATATTATGGAAAGATGTATGCAAGAAAAGACAGAGATGCCACATCGGGAAGTGGAGCTCACTTCGATGCTCCGGATCCCGATGTCATTGAAGTCATTAGTATGAAAGAAATAGAACAAGCGATAAGAAGTATGAAATGTGGTAAAGCTGCGGGAAAAGACAGAGTTACTGCTGAGATGATCAAGTACGGTGGGTCGCGTGTCTGGGACACACTTTGTCTGTTATGCAACTTGTGCTGGCGGACGGGTGAGGTCCCAGATGACTGGCGAGTAGCAGTTGTAGTACCTATTTACAAAGGGAAAGGCTCGCGCCTAAACTGCTCCAGCTACAGGGCGATCAGCTTGGTCAGCTTAGCTAGTAAGGTGTATGCAAAGGTTATAACGGCACGAATGCAAGAAAAGTCTGAAAGGTATTTATGGGAGGCTCAATGCGGATTCCGACGTGGAAGAGGTTGCATGGATCAAGTGTTTTCTCTCCGCATGATCGCGGAAAAGTTTCTGGCTCTTAGCCAGAAGGTTTTCTGCGCTTTTGTGGATCTAGAGAAAGCATTTGATAACGTTGTGAGAGAAACGCTGTGGGACTTGCTGCCCGGATATGGTGTGGACGGCTCGCTACTGCGGGCAATACAGTCGCTTTATAGGGACTGTAAGGCTTGCGTGCGAGTAGGGGGGGATGTGTCACCTCTTTTTGATGTCTGTACAGGCGTCAAACAGGGATGTGTCATGTCCGCCTGGCTGTTCATAGTGTATCTGGACAGTTGCTTGCAGAAGTTGAAAGATTTTAATATGGGTGTGAATTTGGGTGACTTTACAGTAAACTGTCTGCTGTACGCTGATGATGCGGTGCTCATGGCCTCATCAGAAGCCGACCTACAGGCATTAGTCACTAATATGAAAGAGGGGTGTGAAAGTAAGGGTCTCCGCATGAATGCAAGTAAAACTAAGGTTCTAGTATTTGAAAGAGGTGACGTAAGAACTAAATGCGAGATTAGGGTAAACCAGGAACGTCTAGAGCAAGTGAATGAAATTGTGTATTTAGGAAGTATGTTTAGCGCGGATGGAAGATGTGATTCGGATGTAGAACGGCGAGTAGCTGCCGGAAACAAAGTTAACGGTGCTTTGTCCCAGTTAGTAAAGCGACAAAGCATCGTAAAAGAAGCACGAATGGCGATTCATAACGCAGTGCTAGTGCCAACTTTGCTTTACGGTAGTGAAACCTGGGTATGTCAGCAGATGCATGAAAGTAAATTGAATGCTGTGGAGATGCGATCACTTCGAAAATTGTGCGGCGTTACCTTGGCCGACCGAATACGTAACGAAGTGATACGCAATATGGCAGGTTTGAATGAAAGTGTCAGCGTTAAGCTGGAAAAGGGCGTGCTCCGTTGGTTTGGACACGTCCAACGAATGAGTGAGGAACGATTGACGAAGAATATATATTGTTCAAAAGTAGAGGGTAGAAGGAGTCAGGGAAGGCCGAGACTTACATATGAAGACCACGTGAGCAGATTGCTCAAAAACGGAAAGGTCAAAAGTACTCGGATACCCAGACGTGCGTGTATGAAGCGATTGATGAATCTCGAAGAAGCGAAAGAAGTATGCATGGATCGCGAAGCCTGGCCATCTGTCCTCTCTGACTACCCCGTCAGGGATACAGCGTGAAGATAGTTAGTTAGTTAGTTAAAAATTACGCTAAGTATAACACAATTCGTTAAAGAAAAGAAAATATAAGTTAAACTATTTCCATATTGATTAAAATAATTATGTACTAATTGATTTCCCGTTCGCGTTGCTAACAGAAACATGGCCTATATCCTATTCTGACGTATAATCTGTAAAATTTCAAATCCATTTAGTAGTTTTTACGGTAAAGAGTTACAAATATCCATCTACACATCCATACAAACTTTCACATTTATAATATTAGATGGATTAATACTGATAATAGCTTAAAAAATCGGTTCGTACGTCACATTCCACACGACACAGGGGTTTATGGCTAAATAACGAAAACAAAATACTTTTTATCTCAGTAATTTGGAGTTGTCACAAACCTTTGTTGGTTTTCAGGATTATTTAATTAATATTGTACCATGTTAATAAATCTTACTAATATATAAAGCTGAAGAGTTTGTATGTTTGTTTGGTTGAACCCGCTAATCTCAGGAACGACTTCTCCGAATTGAAAAAATCTGTTTGAGTTGGATAGTCCATTTATGGAGGAAGGCAGGCTATATATCATCACGGTACTACCCAGGAGAGCGGAGCAGTAATCATAAATACGGTCAACAAATCGGGCAAATTTTCATACATTTTTGTAAAAGTAAAAGCCACGGGTTCAAATGGATGCGACGAAAGTTCAAAATATGTCACTGGCGAAACCGCGGGGGTCAGCCAGTAAAAAATAAAATAAAAAACCCAACCAATAGTAAATTCAAATTACCTTTACCCCGTGAGCAAGAAATCAATGTCGTACGCGTGAGAGAGAGGCAGAGAGCGAGCATCATTCCTTGCTCTTTAGATACCAAATGCATTTATTGCCCAATAATACTCGTACTACTTTATACACATTAGGTCAATAAAAAAGTTTTACTTTTGACCACACGACTGAGTAAAACCTCTTTAGATACATCTAAATGTATGAAATAAAACTCCTGCTAAAATTAGTGGTTGCTCCTAATTCTTCAGGGCCAAATATGTATTTCATGCACTGGCTATAAAAGGGAGAGTGATGAAATGTGTGCTCGCAGTTATACAGTTCTATACGAAACTTAACTCTGTATCTCTCTTTCTGTCTTCAGTTCTTTACTAACGTATATTTTCCTCTCAACTTCCGTTCGTCTCGCCCGATCACACTTTTCGTACCGCATTCACCAGCATCCTCCCCAAGTCAAGCGCGCATAATGAAGCTTTACTTCAAAAAGTCATTCAACAATAACTCATATCTCTTATGGCGAAGTGTGTCCAATCTATCCCCATTGACACATGACATCTGTCCCGGACAGATATAAGTGGACTACATTCGTCAGTGACGCGCATAACCGATGCCGAATGCCATTTTCCAGGTCACTTTTATAACTCGAATATTTGAAAGAGCTGGTTTATGTGATAGTGACTGTCAGTGAACTGTATTTTTCTTTTAGTGACGAAAATTGACAAAGAAATTTGTAAAACGGACAGACAAAGGGATCTGAGTGTATTGTGATCGTTAGACCGGTTACGATAATTGAAATTCTGACAGGACTTTGCGTCTTCAAGATCTGTAAAATGATAACATATAGAGGTTTTATATATAAGACAAATTAAACAAAACTATCTAACTAACTTCACATTGTATCTCTGACGAGGTAATTAGAAAGGTCAGTTCGTCAGTCGTCGCAATCTGTGCTTACTTCTTTCGCTTCCTACAGATTCATTTATTGCTTCATGAATGCACGTCTGGTTATTGGAGTATTTAATGACATTTTTAGTTGTTTTCTAATGTCTACATTTCAACAAAACTATTATTTGTGTTTCACGCCTTATCCCCGAAGGGGAGGCAGAGACATATTATATGCCCATTTTTCACCATTAGTATTCCTGTTCCGCGTTATAGGTGGTGAGTCTATTGTGTTTGAATAGACAGACGCAGGTTGTGACTACCTGCTTTTGAAATTTTTCAAGCCGCTCATTAGGCCTTCAATTGGACTTAACGACTGCCATGTTACTTGCAACCGGGACCAACGGCTTAACGTGCCTTCCGAAGCACGGATACGCTCGCAAATATAACTGCCACAACTTGGTCACCCATCCGAGGACCAGCCATAGTGAAAGTTGCGTAACTCAGTGATCGTTTACAGAACACTGAATCCTCGGGGCCACGAGCGCTTCAACAAAACTAGGAAACAAATGTAAATCAATAATACCCACCTTTATTCGAGTCAGCCGTGCTATTTGTAGCTATTACAGTGTGGTACTATAATTTATATTATGATAGTCAAATAATCGGTATTTTCCTATATTATGTATGGGAGGACACATACTACGGTATAATGACAAGCGTGCTGGTTGGGCGCAGCTATAGTCATTAGATAAATAAATAAGTATTGTGTCTAAGGAAGAACGGAAAATAAAAGATAGACTTCTGATGTTACTTCTTCGAAGATTGGATGGCTGAGCTTCGTGGCGAGGACTTCGCTGCTGATCGCCACCAAAGTAAAATCCGGTTTAGATACTGCATAGAATTTGCAGTCGCGTTTGTGATCCGAAAGTAATAGTTCTGTGTAACATAATAATACGCAATATGCCCAAATTATAAATGCCGTGATAGTATATACGTGTGTTTGCATTAAAATACCAGTGTATCTCACGTCCCTAGCTCAGGAGTAGGCGTGGACTAGCAGCATAATCCAGTACAGCGGGCCGAGTCTACTATTGACAAGCCGTATAATAGAACCAGAATCGGTGTTTTTAGCTGTAAAATCTACTACTACTATTCGACTATCAAAAATGCAACTGAGAAGCGGCCACTGGCGCAGTAAGTGTTAGTAAAATTTAATCGGCCGACCGATAGAACTCTTTTGGAGTACGATTGTAATAGACTATGAAAAACTGTTAAAATTGTCCCGGTGGCTTTCTGTTGAGCGACGATTTCGACACGATTGAAATAGCTGATTCGGCCTCCTGGACAGTTGCAAGCCCACACCTCGTACTCCAGAATGGCGTCAAAATTTTATCAGTTTCACAATGTCGACATCATAAAAGTAACTTGGTAAACTTCTACATAAATCAATAGCTTACAATTCAGGAGTTCCAAACACGTCTGAATTAAACCAAAAACATTAGTTATTAATTCTTATAGAATTATATAATTAGCCAACTGTGGTTGATTTATTTTGTCACGCAGTGCACGTAGCTTCTTATAACATCCTCAGTGATGCAATTAACGGATACGCGTGAGGAGCATAGATATATTATTAAGTTTGATGAGGTGTGTAATTAATCGTATTTTAAGTTCATTAGGCACCTACTCATTTTACCTCTGAATTGAATACTGGAAAAAAACTAGAGCACTTAGTTTATATTCATCTTCTGTATAAAACACTAATTAGCTATCTTCATGATATATCCCTGACGGAGCTGTGAGATAGGACAGAATATATTTTTTCTACATGCTAATAATTTTGCTGTAACAACCTTTGTACATTTTATTGAATACAAGATGACCCGCCTGGCTTCGCCCGTGTCATACTTTGAACCCCGTGGTACCCATTTAATCCCGTCGTTTATTATTTTAACAATAATGGATACGTATAATAGTGTACCTATACGTATATGTTTTCAAACTACTTCATTACTTAATTTAAATTATAAAGTATTTAATAAATTAAATAATTAATTAGTTTAACTAAGTTAAAAAAAAAACCACTTTATAATTTAAATTTAGAAAAAGTTAGCATACTAATTGCTTTTCAAAATTGTTTCTTATGTTTAGGCAGGTGTCATCACAAATCGAATGATTATAGATGCAATTCTATACATTCGTACCGTGCAACTTTGCTAAGTGCCGGTAGATGGCACCTTACGTCGCCTTAAGACGTAAAGAGGTGGATTAATTCGTCAATTACGAGCAGGTCACGGTGGTGTAGTTGGTAACGCGTCTGGTGCGTTAAACCAGAAGACGCTGGTTCGAGTCCAGCTCATGACTGAAAAAAAATTTCCACTTTATAATTTAAATTTAGAAAAAGTTAGCATATTAATTGCTTTTCAAAATTGTTTCTACTTGATTACTTCTCCGCTCTCAAGTACCTACGGGCGTATATAATAAGCACGACCCGGTCGAATGTTTTTTTGATTATGCCATATCTCCAAAGATATTCTTTTAATTTGAAAGGTGTTAAGGGTCAAAATAATCTTCATAAAATGCTGAAGCCAACTAACATATTAAAAATTATAAGGATTAATAATGTATTTGTGTAAATAGCCTTCAAATTACCGCTTTATAATTGCTGTTTTAAAGTATCAAAATGGATATAGTATGTTATCCTTAAGAGATAGACATACACCCTCGCGGACTTTTTTGTAGACCTATATTAGATGCACAATTCCACAATACATTATTTTGTTATTCTTAAAGGGTTTAGGCAGCGTTTTTGTTAAAAGCTCCCAGACAGCTAATTTTTTCCGATGCCCCCAACATATATCGTTATAATTAAATTACACTGCATCGAAATTCGTTGCGTATTTTTAAAGATCTAAGTATACATAAGGACAGACAGCGAAAAACTACTTTGTTTTATTATATGTAGTGATAATATAAATTATTCTTTTTAGTACTAAGGAAAAGGTAAAACGAATTGTTTTTTTTTTCATTCGTTTTAAAGATATATTAAAATACTAGTTGACGCCCGCGGCTTTGCCCGCGTAGAGAAGTTTTCCCGTTCCCGTTTCCCACAGGAACTTGTTCCCGGGATAAAACGTAGCCTGTGTTATTCTGATGTATAAGCTATATTATTGTAAATTTTCATTAAAATCCATTCAGTTCTTTTTACGTGAAAGAGTAACAAACATGCATACAAACTTTTACGTTTATAATATTATTAAGCGCCAATTTACATCGCTTTCTATGGCATTTTGTGTGCTCATTTCGGTAGGATATCATCATCATGCAAGCAATATTTCCTGTTCCTTCTAAAGCCTGCGCTTGCTTAGCCTACACCGAAGTCTGCCTTTCTACTGTTACGTTTCAATATTTTTTTAAAATAGCATGTCCTATGGTGAAATTTAGCTAGCATAGTCGGCTGGATAAAGTAGTTAAATAGTCCTCAAGTTGACAGTGGTGCAAAAGAAAGAACCCAGTATTTTATTAGGATTCCAGACGTCTAATAAATAATGTTACGGTCATTTTATCCACAGATTTTACTTTTTTATGCACACTATGAAAAAGTACTATACTCGTGGTAGAGATTTCCCATTTCCGTTTCCCACAGTCACGTAGTTATTTTCAGGATAAAAAGTAGGATGTCCTATTCTGATGTACCTTCAAGCTATATAACTTTTTAAGTTTCAATAAAATCCATTCAGTAATTTTTGCATGAAAGAATAACAAACATCCATCCACTGAATTTTGCACACGTCAATTTAGTATTTCCATTAATTGTCGTAACGTAGTTTCCACTCGATATAAAGCAAAATTCAAGTCGAAAATTCTGGATATTAGCTGTTCTAATTCGCCCCACTATAAAGCTGTAGGCGCAATTCAGACACAATGTAGCACAATTTACCTGTAAAAGAGGCTTGCGGCAACAATGGGGTGACTAACGCCCCATTAGGTTCCTGTCACAGGTATCGGTTACCATTCTATCGATAGCATGTGAATCAGAACGTTTCACAAGTTACTACGAGTGTGTTCCTCATGATCTTTTCGCTTTTTTGTGAAACGTTTTCGATAGCACACTCACGCCCGCGGCTTTGCCCGCGTAGAGATGTTTTCCCGTTCCCGTTACCCACAGGAACTTGTTCCCGGGATATAACGTAGCCTGTGTTAATCTGATTAATAAGCTATGTTATTGTAAATTTTCATTAAAATCCATTCGCTACGTTTTACAAGTTACTACGAGTGTGTTCCTCATGATCTTTTCGCTATTTTGTGAAACGTTTTCGATAGCACACTCACGCCCGCGGCTTTGCCCGCGTAGAGATGTTTTCCCGTTCCCGTTAACCACAGGAACTTGTTCCCGGGATATAACGTAGCCTGTGTTATTCTGAATTATAAGCTATATTATTGTAAATTTTCATTACAATCCATTCGCTACGTTTTACAAGTTACTACGAGTGTGTTCCTCATGATCTTTTCGCTTTTTTGTGAAACGTTTTCGATAGCACACTCACGCCCGCAGCTTTGCCCGCGTAGAGATGTTTTCCCGTTCCCCACAGGAACTTGTTCCCGGGATATAACGTAGCCTGTGTTAATCTGATTAATAAGCTATGTTATTGTAAATTTTCATTAAAATCCATTCGCTACGTTTTACAAGTTACTACGAGTGTGTTCCTCATGATCTTTTCGCTTTTTTGTGAAACGTTTTCGATAGCACACTCACGCCCGCGGCTTTGCCCGCGTAGAGATGTTTTCCCGTTCCCGTTACCCACAGGAACTTGTTCCCGGGATATAACGTAGCCTGTGTTATTCTGAATTATAAGCTATATTATTGTAAATTTTCATTACAATCCATTCGCTACGTTTTACAAGTTACTACGAGTGTGTTCCTCATGATCTTTTCGCTTTTTTGTGAAACGTTTTCGATAGCACACTCACGCCCGCGGCTTTGCCCGCTTAGAGATGTTTTCCCGTTCCCGTTACCTACAGGAACTTGTTCCCGGGATATAACGTAGCCTGTGTTATTCTGAATTATAAGCTATATTATTGTAAATTTTCATTAAAATCCATTCGCTACGTTTTACAAGTTACTACGCGTGTGTTCCTCATGATCTTTTCGCTTTTTTGTGAAACGTTTTCGATAGCACACTCACGCCCGCGGCTTTGCCCGCGTAGAGATGTTTTCCCGTTCCCGTTACCCACAGGAACTTGTTCCCGGGATATAACGTAGCCTGTGTTATTCTGATTTATAAGCTATATTATTGTAAATTTTCATTAAAATCCATTCGCTACGTTTTACAAGTTACTACGAGTGTGTTCCTCATGATCTTTTCGCTTTTTTGTGAAACGTTTTCGATAGCACACTCATCATACGGATTAGTCAAGTCTAAACAAGTAACACGCCCTTCACTATCGTAAGGAATCAGACGACTTCTAAATCGAAACCAGTTTAAAAACTGGATATGTTCGAAACTTGAAAATTTACAATGTCCTGTATCGAATGCCGCAAACCGTTTGTCTGTATATGTTATGGTTCCTTAGAAATAGATGCGGACAGAAGGAATAGGAAGGACCGACAGTCTGAGCCATTTTATAAAACATAGATGACCCCCACAGCTTCGCCCGTGGAATATTTCGACCTCCCGTCGCACCTATTTAATCCCGTCGCTTATAAATTCTACAATGATGCATATAAATTTGCCCGATTTGTCGACATTTATGACTACTGCTCTGCTCCCCAGTGTAGTAGCGTAATGATATATAGCCTATAGCCTTCCTCGATAAATGGGCTATCTAACACAAAATTTTTTTTTCAAATCCGACCAGTAGTTCCTGAGATTAGCGCGTTCAACCAAACAAACAAACTCTTCAGCTTTATAATATTAGTATAGATTTCTAAACTTTATTGTTGTAATATAAGTGAACTGTATGTAAATAATAATTACTGTAGGTAAAATAAACTTGCTCCTTATCTGATAAATAAAATTGAGAGGTATATAACTTCAAATTAACAGTTTCAACAAATATATACAGTACTTACATAAAAAAAACTATTAATTTTTTTTTTATCTGTTTGTTCCGGCTGATCTCTGAAACGGATATTAACGGGACTTTCACTGGCAGATAGCTGATTTTTGAGAACGGGCATTACGTGGGCGAAACCGCGACGCTTCCGTTAGTCAAGTATTATAATGGAGAAACTTAAATTGAGTGTCATTCAATGATGACACTCAATTTATGCGCCAGCCCATTGACTTTGTAAGTTCGTTATTAAGCAGAGTTGGAGCATCTGGGACTGGTAACGGGTATAAAATAAAAAAGATAAAATATCCATTACGCCTTATCCCCCGAAGGGGTGGCAGAAGCATATTATATGCCCACTTTTCACCGTGTGGATTCCTGTCCCACGTAATAGGTGGTGAGCTCATTGCCATGTTGAAATAGACAGACGCAGGTTGTGGCTACCTGATGTTGAAATTTTTTTCCAGCCGCCCATGAGGCCTTCAACCAGGCTTAACGACTGCCATTTTACTGGCAACCGGGGCCAACGGCTTAACTTGCCGTCCGAAGCACGGAAGCGCTCGCAAATGTAAATGCCACAAAGTGGTCACCCATCCGAGGACCAGTTATAGTGAAAGTTGCGTAACTCAGTGATCGTTTAAAGAACAATACGGCCACGAGCGCTTGGCAACGGGTAGCAACATTAAAATGAAATACTACTAGAAAGTTAGATTTGGAAAATAGTCAAAAATATAACACATAACTTAAAAACAATTGTTATATCTTCATTAGAATTAGTATGTTGAAAAGTAAACTGTTGGTCATATTTTTCTAGAATCTCGGAGTCAGCACTTTTAAAAGCAGTAAATGTATTCTAGAAATACGGGTTCGCCAGCTCAAGGACGTTGTCTAGGTACTCCATTTCACACCCTGAGGTTTTTTACGCCACTGAGTCGGCAGACAAGCATAAGGCCTACCAGATAGAAAGTGGTCACCGAAGCCTATGGATATTAGCAACACCAGACGTGGGACACTCGCGCTGCCGACCCTGTAAAACATTCTAATACCTCTTTTGAAGAACCCCATACTGTAGACATTCGGGAAAATCTATGAAAATGAAAATCTTTATTCATGTAGGTCACAAAGTAACACTTATGTACGTCAAGATTATTGCTTCTACATTTACATTTACTCTAAGCGCTGGTGGCCCCGAGTTCTCAGTGTTCTGTAAACGATCACTGAGTTACGCAACTTTTCCTATGGCTGGTCCTCGGATGGGAGACCACTTTGTGGCATTTACATTTGCGAGCGTTTCTGTGCTTCTGAAGGCACGTTGCCAGTAAAATGGCAGTCGTTAAGCCTGGTTGAGGGCCTTATGGGCGGTTTGAACATTTTCAACAGCAGGTAGCCACAACCTGCATCTGTCTATTTCAACACGGCAATGGGCTCACCACCTATTACGTGGGACAGTGAAAAGTGATCCACACGGAGAAAAGTGGGCATATAATATGCCTCTGCCACCCCTTCGGGGATAAGGCGTGATGGTGATATTTATTTATTTATTTTACATATTCGCAACGCAATAGGTAAAGCCTGAGGAATAATAATAATAATATATCTCTTTATTGTACACCGAATTTACAATAATAAAATAAAAAATACATTATATATGTAAAAACCTGGCAATAAAACTCATGGCCACTCTTTTCTAACCGAAATCCCTCATTCCACAATCAAGCGTACGCGGAAGACATCCCCTATCGGACCATACCATATGCGAACGCTCCGGATCCATAGTGTGAGGGTGAACACCTGTCTATAGCGGTCAATGCCCAATGCCATGATAGGAAGTAGGTGATCATCAAATCAAACAATTCTTAAGAGCACAAACTATGGTACAGGAGATAGAATTCTGAACTAGCCTATAGTATAAAGAAAGGTATTATAATAAATGAAATCGCAAACCAATTAATTCGTTTATGACGTTATAAAGCTGTTAGCCTGTTAGTATAATAACGGTCGATTTATTCAGAGTTATGCAATTTGTTTACTAAGTATGCTGCCAAGTCTACCAACTAGCAACAAACTATACAAAGCAATGGTAATGCCAATAAAACCAACAAATCTGTTGCGAAATAGTGACGAGAGTACTTGGAATTGATAGCGGTTGGATTGTCTTCGATCATGTATCGGTATAATAAATGCTCAATATTTTTTACTGGGTGACCCCCAAGGCTTCGCCCGTGGCATACTTCAAACACCCGCACCTTTATAATACATACATACATATTGTCACGCCTTTATCCCCGAAGGGGTAGGCAGAGGCATACTATACGCCCATATTTCACAATATTTTTGTCCCACGTAACAGGTGCTGAGCCCATTACCGTGTTGGAAATGGACAGGCGCAAGCTGTAGTGACTTGCTGTTGAAATTTTTCAAGCCGCCCATAAGGCATTCAACTAGGCTTTATCGATAACAAAAAAATATTATCCTAACCTTTATAATCCCGTCGTTTATAACTTTCACTATGATGTATGAATTTATACCCGATTTGTCGACATTTATGCTTACTGCTCTGCTGTTTACTTTGGTGATGATAAGCCTATATGTATATAACTTTCCTCGATTAATGGGCTATCCAAAACAAAAAGATTTTTTTATGATGAAAGATATTGTGGGACACTTTTCACACAGCGTTATCTAGCCCAAACTAAACTATAAGCTTGTACTATGGGATCTAGACAACTTATATATACATACTAATATAATTCGAATTACATACATTTTACACATAGGAAACACCCGTGAAGCGCTCGTGGCCCCGCGGTCT
Source organism: Thumatha senex (assembly GCA_948477245.1). Taxonomy (NCBI): domain Eukaryota; kingdom Metazoa; phylum Arthropoda; class Insecta; order Lepidoptera; family Erebidae; genus Thumatha; species Thumatha senex. The sequence continues at coordinate 5,582,150 of OX419728.1, forward strand.
CAGTGTTCTGTAAACGATCACTGAGTTACGCAACTTTCACTATGGCTGGTCCTCGGATGGGTGACCACTTTGTGGCATTTACATTTGCGAGCGTTTCCGTGCTTCGGAAGGCACGTTAAGCCGTTGGTCCCGTTGCCAGTAAAATGGAAGTCGTTAAGCCTGGTTGAAGGCCTTATAAGGCTTGAAAAAATTCAACAGCAGGTACCCACAACCTGCGTCTGTACATTTCAACACGGCAATGGGCTCACCACCTATTACGTGGTACAGGAATCCACACGGTGAAAAGTGGGCATATAATATGCCTCTGCCACCCCTTCGGGGATAAGGCGTGATGGATATTTATTTATATTTTATTTATTTAACTGTCTTAAATAAGTCTGTTTAAATAAAATATCACAATGTGATATTTTATACGAGTAGCTTGATATTATTAGTTTTGAGACATTTTGATTAAAAACCATGTCGAAATAGTACAACATAACTAAAGATCATTAGTAGCTAAGTAACCGTAAACTGACAAATAACAGATCAAAACAACCTTAGAAACTTGATAGAAATTTAGTTGGCAGCGGACATTTCATTATATTATTATTATTTATGTATCACGCCTTATCCCCGAAAGAGCGGCAGAGGCATATTAAATGCCCACTGTTCATAATGTGTATTCCTGTACCACGTAACAGGAAATGAGCCATTGCCGTGTTGAAATAGACAGACGCAGGTTGTGGCTACCTGCTATAAAATGTTCAAGCCCATAAGGCCTTCAACTTGACTTAACGACGGCCATGTTACTGGCAACCGGGACCAACAGCTTAACGTGCCTTCCGAAGTACGGAAATTCTCGTAATAGTTACCCTCGTAACTTCGTGTATGGTCGAATCCGGTCTTATTGATCTAAAAATTATCCAATGGATTAAGTGGAGTCATCGCTTCAATGTATAAACATGTTTGTTGTACAGTTTATTGATTTCGTAATTGCAAAGTGGCGCGATAGATGGCTCTGGCCTTAGTCTGAAAGGTTGTTTAAAGTAGGTAAAGAAAGTCCAAAACCAAAGAAGTTTACCTCATTACCACAGTATTAAATTAAACTTGCCTGTGCGACGGGTTTGACTCCCGTCTTCTACCAAATTGGATAAAATTATACATCAATACTGTTTGTAATTCTAAATTTCCAGCTTTCAATAAATGCATTCGAAAATACTTACGTTACGGACAAGAAAAAAAAACTATTCTAAAAAAAATCTTCGACTTTCTATTTATTCCGGGTAATCACTAAAATAACAGGACCGATTTTAAAGGCACTATTACTGACAGATAGCTGATGTAATTAGGAGTAACTTAGGCTACATTTTATCCCCGTATTCCCACAGAAACGGATACTATAATAAATGTATGATATGTATTAAATACAAAACTAACATTTCCCTTAAATAGAATCACTCCTTTCGATAAAACAGGTAATACGTTCAGAAATTTTTAAGTTGATTAGTTTTTACGTGAAAGAGTAACAAACATCCATACAAACTTTCGCATTTATAATATTATTAAGATTAAGATATATAAAACAAAGTGTCCGCCGTATCTAAGAAAGACGGAGAAGAAGAATCGTTTATTAATGCATCTCGTGCATTTTGTCTGTTTGAGAGAAACATAAAATCTACTAGACGGATTATCATGGTAGTTTCACCAAGAGTTATTCATGAGGAAGATTTAAGCATATTGGGGAGTGATTTTTTTCTATCAAGGGTTTATGTAAATAAAATATTTATGAATACTTATATATTTCTGATAAAATTAAATATTTCAAAAAAATAATTACCGCTATAATTGTTCAAGATGTCGGAAAAAAGTAAGGCAACTGAGAGCTTTCATCGACAATGCTGCCTAAATCCTTAGAGATATAGCAAACAGTGTACAATATTATTTACTTTTATAGATCTACAGAAAAGTTCGCGGTGGCATATCTTTTAAGGATATTTTTTTGCCCTGTGAAAAATTATTAAATGTAAAAACTTTACCACGCGGACTTCAGCTGCTATCAGCTATCAGCTGGGTATCAGCTAGTAATTTAAAAATCTCAACCACACAATAACATTTTTGATAATTACAACAAGACAGTCGTTCACTCGTAACGTAAGTAGGGCAGATGCAAATCATTGGTTGTGCACGTGCTCCTCATCTGATGTCATTTTACAATTCTGCTCGTTCGTGTACTACGCTGCCGAGTAGTAATAGGAGGCGTATAGGTTTTTCCAAATTAAACTTTTAATAGTGGTTAGAAAATCGCCATCTTGCCTTTTTCTTCTATGCCCAGTTGCTTCCAAATTGGAGTCTGCACTTCACCTTTATTTGGCTTGGCAGCTGTCGTTTTTATCATTTTATATTCATAGTGTATCTGGACAGTTGCCTGCAGAAGTTGAAAGATTGTGATATGGGTGTGAATTTGGGTGACTTTTCAGTAAACAGTCTGCTGTAAAGGCCTCATCAGAAGCCGACCTTCAGGCATTAGTCACTAATATGAAAGAGGAGTGTGAAAGTAAGGGTCTTCGCTTGAATGCAAGTAAGTCTAAGGTTCTAGTATTTGAAAGAGATGACGTAAGAACTAACTAACTATCTTCACGCTGTATCCCTGACGGGGTAGTCAGAGAGGACAGATCGCCAGGCTTCGCGATCCATGCATACTTCTTTCGCTTCTTCGAGATTCATCAATCGCTTCATACACGCACGTCTGGGTATCCGAGTACTTTTGACCTTTCCGTTTTTGAGCAATCTGCTCACGTGGTCTTCATATGTAAGTCTCGGCCTACCCTGACTCCTTCTACCCTCTACTTTTGAACAATATATATTCTTCGTCAATCGTTCCTCACTCATTCGTTGGACGTGTCCAAACCAACGGAGCACGCCCTTTTCCAGCTTAACGCTGACACTTTCATTCAAACCTGCCAAATTGCGTATCACTTCGTTACGTATTCGGCCAGCCAAGGTAACGCCGCACAACTTTCGAAGTGATCGCAGTAAAGGCCACTGCTGTGGAGATCCACAGCATTCAATTTACTTTCATGCATCTGCTGACATACCCAGGTTTCACTACCGTAAAGCAAAGTTGGCACTAGCACTGCGTTATGAATCGCCAGTCGTGCTTCTTTTACGATGCTTTGTCGCTTTACTAACTGGGACAAAGCACCGTTAACTTTGTTTCCGGCAGCTACTCGCCGTTCCACATCCGAATCACATCTTCCATCCGCGCCAAACATACTTCCTAAATACACAATTTCATTCACTTGCTCTAGACGTTCCTGGTTTACCCTAATCTCGCATTTAGTTCTTACGTCACCTCTTTCAAATACTAGAACCTTAGTTTTACTTGCATTCAAGCGGAGACCCTTACTTTCACACCCCTCTTTCATATTAGTGACTAATGCCTGAAGGTCGGCTTCTGTTGAGGCCATGAGCACCGCATCATCAGCGTACAGCAGACAGTTTACTGTAAAGTCACCCAAATTCACACCCATATTAAAATCTTTCAACTTCTGCAGGCAACTGTCCAGATACACTATGAACAGCCAGGCGGACATGACACATCCCTGTTTGACGCCTGTACAGACATCAAAAAGAGGTGACACATCCCCCCCCCTACTCGCACGCAAGCCTTACAGTCCCTATAAAGCGACTGTATTGCCCGCAGTAGCGAGCCGTCCACACCATATCCTGGCAGCAAGTCCCACATCGTTTCTCTCACAACGTTATCAAATGCTTTCTCTAGATCCACAAAAGCGCAGAAAACCTTCTGGCTAAGAGCCAGAAACTTTTCCGCGATCATGCGGAGAGAAAACACTTGATCCATGCAACCTCTTCCACGTCGGAATCCGCATTGAGCCTCCCATAAATACCTTTCAGACTTTTCTTGCATTCGTGCCGTTATAACCTTTGCATACACCTTACTAGCTAAGCTGACCAAGCTGATCGCCCTGTAGCTGGAGCAGTTTAGGCGCGAGCCTTTCCCTTTGTAAATAGGTACTACAACTGCTACTCGCCAGTCATCTGGGACCTCACCCGTCCGCCAGCACAAGTTGCATAACAGACATAGTGTGTCCCAGACACGCGACCCACCGTACTTGATCATCTCAGCAGTGACTCTGTCTTTTCCCGCAGCCTTACCACATTTCATACTTCTTATCGCTTGTTCTATTTCTTTCATACTAATGACTTCAATGACATCGGGATCCGGAGCATCGAAGTGAGCTCCCCTTCCCGATGTGGCATCTCTGTCTTTTCTTGCATACATCTTTCCATAATATTCACTCCATCTCTGCAGGACGTCACTTTGGTCTGTTAGGACGTCATTGTTAACACTAAGCACTTTATTCATACTGCAGATTGCCGAACAACTCCGGGTCTTGCCTACCTCTTTCCAGAAGAGCTTGGCATTATCCCGGAAATTGGACGACAACCTTTCATCCGCTTTCATTCTGCACCTTTCACGAGCTTCTTCTATAAGTGCCTTCGTGTTAACTTTCTGCAGCTTGTATCTCTCTTTCATATTAAAATCATTCCGCGAGGCTAAGTAGTCTAGCCATGCTTTCTTCTTCATTCGAACTGCTTCTTTCACTTCCTCATTCCACCATGCATCACGCTTATTACTACTGCCTCTTTTCGTTTCTCCACACACTTCCACAGCGGCATTTATCATACTATCCCTAAGGTTCTGCCATACACTTTCCACATTCTCACTGCTTACATTGACATCGCCAAGCTTTTCGGCTACCCTTTCATTATATTTATCCCTAATGGATGCATCCTGCAGCTTCCAGCTTTTGATGCTATAAGTCGGCTCAGGTTCAGGACACTCGGTACGATGACGCCAACCCGCGAACAGACCCCTAATCTTAGTTATGACTAGGTAGTGGTCTGATCCCAGCTCAGCGCCTCGATAAACCCTTGTGTCCATCACCTGTTTACGGAGCCGACTATCCATTAGGAATAGATCTATCATGCTTCTCTTTGACTTACATCTCCTCGTATACATATGAATTTGTTTGTGGTTGAACATTGTGTTCGCCACAAACAAATCCTTTTCCTTACAAAATGCCAGTATTAGCTTGCCAGCGTCGTTCACCCTTTTATCCCCATACTTCCCGAGTACCGACTCAAAACCATCGCGAGCGGTACCCACCCATCCATTCAAGTCTCCACATACTATAAGTCTTTCATTTCCTTCTATCACATTTAGAGCTTCTCTCATACTCTCCCAGAAGTCCTCTAGCTCACTCGCGTTCGACGAAGATACTGGCGCGTAAGCAGCTACCAGGAAAATCTTCGTCAAACCAAGTTTTACACGGATCCAGAGGATTCTAGGACCTATCAGTTTGTACTCATACATACCGGAGGCCAATCGCGAGGACAGCAAAATTCCAACCCCCCGACTGCCATGCTCGCTCTCTGGTACTCCAGACCAAAGCGCGAGCATCCCACCCGGGAGCTCCAAGACTTCGCTGCCCTTGCGCTTGGTCTCTGTCAAGCACACTGCATCTAACTTTCTCTCATTCATAACATCCATCAACTCATTCATCTTATCTGTCATTCCTCCCCTAACATTCCACGCAGCTACCCTGCACTCCATCCTCCACTTCCCGCCGCGTCGGGCCGCGCGTGTAGGGTGGCGGTCCCCTACGCCGCTCTGGCTCACACTTTTCGCACCAGCGGGGACGAACTGGTGCGCGTCGCCTCGGGGGCACGCCCTAGCAGTAATCGCCCTGGTGGCACTCGTGTTGGAGTAGAATTGCAGCCGTAGCTGGCAGGGATGGCGACGTGCACGCTTCTACTCTTCATCCCCAACGTAAGAACTAAATGCGAGATTAGGGTAAAACAGGAACGTCTAGAGCAAGTGAATGAAATTGTGTATTTAGGGAGTAAGTTTAGCGCCGATGGAAGATGTGATTCGGATGTAGAACGGCGAGTAGCTGCCGGAAACAGAGTTAACGGTGCTTTTTCCCAGTTAGTAAAGCGACAAAGCATCGTAAAAGAAGCACAACTGGCGATTTATAACGCAGTGCAAGTGCCAAATTTGCTTTACGGTAGCGAAACCTGGGTATGTCAGAAGATGCATGAAAGTAAATTGAATGCTGTGGAGATGCGATCACTTCGAAAATTGTGCGGCGTTACCTTGGCCGACCGAATACGTAACGAAGTGATACGCAATATGACAAGTTTGAATGAAAGTGTCAGCGTTAAGCTGGAAAAGGGCGTGCTTCGTTGGTTTGGACACGTCCAACGAATGAGTGAGGAACGATTGACTAAGAATATATATTGTGCGAAAGCAGAGGGTAGAAGAGGTCAGGGTAAGCCGAGACTTACATATGAAGACCGCGTGAGCAGATTGCTCAAAAACGGAAAGGTCAAAAGTACTCGGATACCCAGACGTGCGTGTATGAAACGATTGATGAATCTTGAAGAAGCAAAAGAAGTATGCATGGATCGCGAAGCCTGGCGATCTGTCCTCTCTGACTACCCCGTCAGGGCTACAGTGTGAAGATAGTTAAGTTAAGTTTTTATCCTTGTTATAATTTAGTTTTCCCGTCTGTTAACCGTAAAGAATGGTTTAGGCCCTGACTGCTTTTAAAATTTTTATGTACCCTGATTATACAGTGTAGTCCCTAGAATTTTAGGAAAGTATTTATAATATTTTTTTTTTATTTAATACGAAGGAACAACAGACAGCTCCACTATGTAATATTATTAGCAGTAATAACAGTAGGTTAATAATAATGTAACCCACAGCCCTGTTCACAGATTACCAGAAGATTTTAATTAAATTGGACTCGCTCGAAAGTCGAAATGAAATTAAATAAAATAAAGAAGAGAAAATAGTTACAAACGTGCTAAAATTAAATAAGTGATTTTCCCCATTGCTAATACCCACAGGTATTTATTTGTGCAAAAAAGCTATGTAAGTCAGGTGTCGAAATTTATTTGCTGAACATGCAAATATGTCGATGTCTTCAAATGTGTTGCTTTACGAGTCAGCTAGTCGATGTATACTGTTATATGTATTGTTTTAAGTATTTAAAGTTAACGTATTACTATCTTATTATATCATGTTTGTTATTATATCGTATTTATATCATGTAATTTATTATGTCTATATGTCGCTGTTATAAGTACGCCAAACAGCTACCTCCTTCCAATTTTCTCCATCCAAAGGTTGCCTGGTAGAAATCGCTTAATGCGATAAGGCCGCCCATTGTACTGTTCCCGCTGTTTAATTTCTTAATGTACAAATGTATTTCCTGGTGTACAATAAAGTGTAAATAAATAAAGAAATTATCCTGGTGAGAGCCTATTACACGCGATCTTATAATACGATCCCTATAATACGGTTGAGTAGGGCGATGGCTGATATATGCCTCATACCCGTGAACGGGTGCCGTCTGTTGGACTGGTCAGCTCATAGCTGTTATAGCAATTATTACAAATAAAACTATTTATATTTAAGGCAAATTAAGTTTAGTCGACTATTCTCACGTAACTCCAAAGGAGCAATGTAAGTTTAATATTGTAAGCCATACCTGCATTTTAAAATGGCAGTCATTTAGTTTCTTGCCGGAGTCTTCCTCATAAGGGAGGCCTTTAAAACTGGCAACTAGAAACGCTCTCATTTTGATTTGATTTGGTTTCTTTTGTAAAGACTTATTACTATATAATTTGTTCAAATATCATGTAAATAAAACTAATGTAATTACTGGCAGTTAGAAAAGAGTGTCCATGAGTTTTATTGCCAGGTTCTTTCTCAGGCTCTACCTATTGCGTTGCGAATCTGGCAGTAAATGTAAATGTAGAAGCAATAATCTTGACGTTTATAAGTGTTACTTTGTAACCTACATGAATAAAGATTTTTCACTTTTCACTTAAATACATACATTAATGAAGAATCTTTTATTTTAGGATCAAATAAGAGCACAAATAGGGATCAAATCACAGTGTTTTGTCTTGTACGTCAATCGCAATGTGTAAAATAAATTACTGCAATTTTTCTTCTTAACGATGTCGCTTAAGACTATTTTGATGGAATGAGGCGCTTATCCAATTATCGTGTTTTCTCTTTGGATAAATGTCATTTGTCGAGAGCGTTTGGCAAAAGACTGCTATAATGTCGTCAGGGATTTGTATTGCTGTAATTGTATTTGTGTTGTGATATGTCATAGAAGCCAATTAGCAGATGGAATGTTTACTATCCGATGGGTATTTCAGGTTAAATAGTATTGACATTGATTATTTTTTGTTACGAGTATTGTAAACTGTCTTTATAAACGTGTTGTTAACATGTATGTATGTACTTTTGTTTCAGTGGATTTATGCGTTATTTTGCAAAAATAAAATCAGCCAAGTACGAGATGGATACGCCCACCGATGGTCGACCCCTACCAGTTTGCCCATTCACTATCGCCACATAAATCTGCTTCGTCAGTCTTTTTCCATCCATTCTCTCCACGTGTCCAAACCATCTAAGCAACTCTTTTTCAATCTTCTCTTGATAGTGTATCATAAACAGCCATAGCATATTTACGTTAACTTAAAAGTTTGATTTTTACAGAGCTTAAATGGACCGTAGATCTCAGTATATAGTTTTGATTTCAACTCGATATCTCATGCTTTCCCGAGATAAAGGGTCTTGACAGACAAATGTACGGAAGAAGGACAACAAAGTGATCCTAAAAGAGTTCCGTATTTTTCCTTTTGAGATATGGAACCCGAAAAGTTGAATAATTTTGGAGCAGAAACCTTCAATCGATAGAGCTTGAATTTTGCGGTCTTGTAGTTTGATTGATAATGTATGGTAAGCTATATGACGTCATTCTAAATGGTGGAAAATCCAAGATGTTGGGCTTGTTATTTTTAATGCACTGCTGCTCAGATGTTTGTTAAGAATTTCTTGAAAAATAAAGTGATGAATACAATATGACCGGACCACTAAAGATGCCGGTTTAAATGTGTATGCTTCCTTGAGAGTAGAATGTGGATATCAAATGAAAGGACTTGCTTAGAAACTATTTTTAGCGCATTTCAAACATACATACATATTGTCACGCCTTTATCCCCGAAGGGGTAAACAGAGGCATACTATACGCCTGTTTCCCCGTATTTAAAAAGCTTTTAAAAAGTTTGTTTTTTGAACTATTAATTGTGGTTTTAACACGATTTGTTGTTTTAATTTAATACGAATTAAAAACAAGTAAAATCGTGACACGTCAATTTTCTTTTTACAAACACTTTAAACACGCATTTTAGCGTAGAAAATCGAATACCAACAACAAACATGTAAATGTAACTATGCCGAATGCGCTTGACAAAGTAATCGGTCGCGTGACGCGTCAAAGACTAGCCCAGTGCGTGAGAAATAAAAACCACACAATTAACAAATGCACCAATAACACGACAGCAGATATGGCGAAAAGTGAAAGACTCTTAAAAGAAATTCCGGAAAATACTCCGATCGAAAGTGAATTATCATGAGATGCGCTTGAATGCGCCTGTTGTTTCTTATTCTTGACAAGTAAACATGAAACGTTCACTATTTACGCATATTGACTACTAGCTGAGCCCCGCGGTTTCACCAGAGCAATCTTTTAACCCCTGTGGCACTTATTTAATTCCGACTGTTTAGTAAAGAACACGATTTCGGAACGCACCTTAAATTTACGTTGAACGACAGCTTTCGGAATACCGACACAATAAATGAATAAAAAGGTAATATGGCGGTATTTTAGTCGCGGCGGACGCTTCTTGTACGGTACGGTTTAAAAATACTACTGCTTTGAGAATTGCGAGCATCGGGTGACTCGCTGCGGTTTTCACGGTCTTTCGGTCACGAATACGTGTATTAACAGGCATCGGTATATTCCTTATTTGTGCTATACGGACGTTAAGTACAAAGTAATATATTACAGTGTATGGCGTTGATGAGCGGTCATCCGCCGGTGAACTTCAGGCGACACGCGACTGGCGCGTAGCTGACGGCATCCAGTCAAGGACACACTCAACCCATTATTATTTTGCTATTGTTTATTACACATTTACATTACACTATCACAGGGAAGGTTATTAACCATGAAGACGGCCGGAGTCAGGTAAGACCTTTAATATATTTTCCTTAGCCCTGCGAAAAGGTACCGCAGGCAAATGTGTGGTAGACGGACTTTCCCATACACTGACGTTTATTAAATCTACTATGATGTATGACAATTTGTCCGATTTGTTCTCAAGGCTCCAAATCCTGGTAAGATTTAAGAAGAAAAAGAAGCTTAGCGTTCCCTAAATTTTGAAATTTGAAGCTTTCATTAACACGAAATCGAAAGAGAAAACTATACGTCTCAGACGGCACACAATATCAATAGCGTGTACGGAACTGATACAGCTAACGAACGAATATGCTTTATTAAATCAATTTATTTCCTTTGGGAAATTCCGACCTCACAAATAGGCCCTCCAGTCAATACCTACCAACTACCCTTGAGAGAACAAACCTTTCATAGTTCAGTAAATAAATCTTTGGGTCAAAACTAACTAAATATCTTCACGCTGTATCCCTGTAGACCCCTAGTAGAAGATGACAGATCACCAGGCTTCGCGATCCATGTATACTTCTTTGGTTTCCTGCAGATTCATTAATCGCTTCATTTATAACTTTACGGTCAATTGATTTCTATTAAATTATTCTGGTCTATATCCTTAAAATGCGCTCGTGGCCCCGCGGTTTCAGTGTTCTGTAAACGATCACTGAGTTACGCAACTTTCACTATGGCTGGTCCTCGCATGGGTGACCACTTTGTGACATTTACATTTGCGAGCGTTTCCGTGCTTCGGAAGGCACGTTAAGCCGTTGGTCCCGGTTGCCAGTAAAATGGCAGTCGTTAAGCCTGGTTGAAGGCCTTATGGGCGGCTTGAAAATTTTTAACAGCAGGTCGCCACAACCTGCGTCTGTCTATTTCAACACGGCAATTGGCTCACCACCTGTTACGTGGGACAGAAATCCACACGGTAAAAAGTGAGCATATAATATGCCTCTGCCACCCATTCGGGATAAGGCGTGATGGATATTTATATCCTTAAAATGTGTTATTACAAGGTATGAGTGTCCACAATCTCATAATTGTTTCCTTTTTATTTCACTACAGTAACCTTTAAAAGAAAGTTTTACGAGTTACTATGTACTGTCTAGCGTTTTACAACTATAATTAGAATGATGAGACTGCTAATTAAATTTAGAACCGACTTGTATCCATTTCGAGGGAAACCTCTTTAAAGTTGAGCTTTGAAAGTTGCCTTCCAATTTAAGTTGCCTTCATGTTTTTGCTGAATATTTTATTTTACACGATACGAGACAGGGTGGCCATGATTAGTTTATGCAGTCGAAAACTTTTGAGAGCACTGACTTCAGAAGTCAGTGCTCTCAAAAGTTTTTGGCATCTGATCATATTGTGAATGCACTCAACTTCTTCATCTTAATGAAAGCTGCAGTAGATTTTTTCATTTTATTTCTGTGAATTTACGATCTATAATGCAGCGGCGTTCAATGACTTTAGGTAGATTTTATTATATAATTGTAAGTCGATTACGAATGGGGACTTATGGGAGATATTTGGGGTTCAAGTCAGCCTGCTGACTAATGGATGAGGTCATGGCGGAGAAAAGGAAACTCGAAGCAGACCTCTGTACAAAACCAATCACCCTCCTGAAATTGGTCACGGTCTACATCACAGTACATATATGAGCAGTAAGGAAACTTCATACAAACGTGCGAAAGGGCTTACTCATACTGTTCACGTTATATTTATTAAGTACTAGTTGACGCCCGCGGTTCCGACCGCGTTGAGAAGTATTTCCGTTTCCCACAGGAACTTGTTCCCGGGATAAAAAGTAGCCTATGCGTTATTCTGATGTGTAAGCTATATTATTCTAAAGTTTCAGCAAAATCCATTAAGTAGATTTTGCGTGAAAGAGTAACAAACATCCATTCTTACAAACTTCCGCATTTATTATATTAGTAGGATCGTTTTAGTGTTGGTATTTATTGAGAGTGACAATCCTAACCCTAATATGAAAATATAACTAATATTATAGCAATTATCTAAAAATGTTTCGATTTTCTATTAAGTACAGAGACAACACTAACGCTTCAGTGGAGAAAGTGTATTTTTAGATTTAGGCCTAGTTTTCTTACTGCTTTAGCTCATAATATGTACAAGTCCAGCCGCAGAATGTGATAGGCTGATTCGATTGATTGTACTCGAATATGTAAATTGTTCTAAAAGGTAGTAAATGTTGTTGTGATTGGTCGAACAGAATTTTATTCTGTCCATTACAAACTCGTGGTGTCCCTAGTCAACTTTTCGAGCCTTTCAAAGTATATCTGAGAGCCTCCCTCTCAGATATACTTTGAAAGGCTATCGAAGTGTTATCGGGACGAAGACAAAAACTTTGTGAACTCTTTAATTGCTTTAACCTTCATGAGGGTATCGAGAACAGCTTTTTTATCGATATCCTTTTCCTTTCGAATTCTACATTCGAATTTTACGTATACCTACCCATTTCTTCAATTCTCTTGGGGAGTAGAACTTGAAACCTAGATCGAAATAATCACGATCAGTAATTTCTGCGGAATATTATTCCGCTGAGGTCTCGTAAAGACAACATCTAATTAACACATTAAGCTCTTAAGCCTATAATGCATAAAAGCGGAATTTGTGCTGAAAAGAAAAATGCTTAAACGATGCTTTGTCGCTCCTCTAGTGAATAGAGAGGTACTCGATTATGTATGAGCTAATCGAGAGTGCTTATCTATGTAGGTGAAGCGTTTATCACGTGAGAACTTGTTATTTAAAAATAGATTGGTACATTTTGTACGTAGCGAGAAAAGTATTAATGATGATATACTGTATAAGGGTAAATTTTCGCCAATACCATTTTATAATCTATATGAAGTAATAGGATTATGTTTAATGTATTCATAATCTCTTGCAAATCACAACTGGATATAACATTGAAGAACTTTTTGTCACTTTTTTTTTATAATTTATCTCGTAAAAAAATACTAACAATGAAGTCTGTTCCATAATTTTAAGTATATTACCTTATTTATGTACTTTGATATTACGGTGGCGTAGGTGACACTCCATTAAAGTACAATGGAGTGTAATGGAGTTAAAAATTTAAATACAAGCACAAGCAACCCGGCCTGGCCTGGCACAGGTGCAATGTAGATACTGATATGCATGTAGGTATTACAAATTTTAACCTTCCTCTTGAATCACTTTATTTATTGCTATAAACTGCTTTAAAATTCGTTGAGAACTTCAAAAGATTTAAGCGAAGAGACTGAATTTAACTACAATTTATATTAAACATACATCAAAAATGCAATCACTCAAGAAAGAGATATATTCAAGAAAAATTAGATAAAGAGGCCCAAAAAGGTCTCCAGTTCAAAACTATGTACATAACAAGCTGAAGTTTAAGAAAAAAAAAAGATACAGGTTCAAAAAACATTGTACAGAAATAATCGATCAATAGATTTCCAAACACCAAAGTGCTTAAGCAGTAACCGAAGTATTAGTGATTGTTTAAGTAAAACGCCTGCAAATCAAATGCCAGCATCGAGTAGCGTCGCAACGCAGTTCAGTGCAATAAACGAGTGTAGGCCTAAAGAATCTAGCAATCAGCAACAAATGCACGAGAGTAGTAAAATAATAATATTATCAGATAACCAAGGGAAAGGATTGGTACAAAAAAATATGCGAGATCAAAATAAGCTAATTCTCAATAACTACAAAGTTTCTTCAATTACAAAACCTTCCGCAACTACTGAAGATGTGTTATCCAGCTGCGGATCTTTATCGAATCAGCTCACTGATAAATACAGTGTGATAATTCTTACCTGGAGTAATGATTGTAATCCGATAAAATTCTTGGTAGAAATGTCTGCAGCGCTTAAGTTACTTAGGAACTGTAACGTTTTTGTGGTAAATGTTCTTTATAATGCATTTTTGAATCAGAATAAATTAAACACAAATCTTAGGCTTTTAGTACAGAATTTTCGAAACTGCTCATTCGTGGAAATAAGCTTTCACGAATGAGCAGTTGAGCAGTTGATGAGCAGACGCGATGACATGGTAAACCAATTAATATATCAAATCAATTCTAAGCAATACTATAATACATTTATTTGTCATAATAATAAAACTAATGTTGTCACTTCCTCAACGCAAGGTATTAAAATGTTAAATAAGATGCCATCAATTGGGAAGTACTCGCTTGCACAGAAGGGTACTATTCCATACTATTTTAGAATTGTAGATAATCCCATTCGCCATACAACGGAAATACCCTTTTTTCGTAAATAACAGCATTGCTTAAGTACATTTTCTTTGTTACACCAAAACATAGCTGGTGCCATTAATAAAATTCCAGATCTTGAATTGGCCTTATAAGATATACAGACTTCTAATACAAACATCTATGTTGTTTGTCTGACTGAGCATTTTATACGCAAAGACCAAGAAAACTATATGCAACTAAACGGATTTAAGCTAGCCGCTATTTAATCACGGCAAAAACGTAAAAATATAAAATGTCGCAGTGGCACTTGTATTCTGATTAAAAAATAAATTTGAATGTATTGAATTAACCAAAATAAAAAAACATGAGTATAGAAAAGGAATTCGAGGTTTGTGGTACTGAGATAAATAAACATAATATAATAATATTTTGCCTGTATAGGACATGGAAATGTTTTATTTAAGAATCATAATAAATTGTTAGGACAAAATGAGCACAAGAAAGGTAAAATTATATTAGCCGGCGATTTCAATATAAATATATTAGATAAAGATAAAACTACCTCAAACTTTAATGAAGTTTTGTTTAGGCATGGATTACAGTGTCACATACATGTACCTACAAGGCTCCACAGATGCATTGACAATATAATTAGCAATATAACACACGCAATAGGTAAAACTCACAATTTTTGTCTATCCGACCACAACACTGCCCAAGTTTTGGAGTTTGAATGTGGTAGCAAGGATAAAAATATAGTGGGATACTATTATGAAACTAAAACTGATTACAGTAGGGTAAACATTAATAAATATTTGGAATATATCAGTGGGCTGTCTTATTCGGAAGTTTATGAAATATCTGAGGCTAACGGTGCTTTGATAAGTTTCATAACATTTTGACATTATTCTATAAGTTATGTTTTCCTACAGTCAGAGTAAAAAATAAATACAAAACTTCTAATAAAGAAATAAAAATATTCCTAAATGTTGCGCAAGTGTATAAATAGCCTGCAATCAAACAATAATCAAAAGCATATTGCTTGTTCTAATAACAAATGTAAAGCAACTTGGGAAATAGTAAGGCGCAACATGGGCAATGAACCAAAAAGAAATTACATTGACAAACTTACTGACAAAAACATCGTTAAAACGTCTGGACGTGAGATAGCAAATATATTTAATGATTTCTTTATTGACATTATTGACAGTAATAAAAATCTTTATATTAACCATAGAGTTGCCAATAAAAATTACATAAATTACAATAATCATAGCATGTTTCTGGAACCTACGAACCCAATAGAAATACTTAGTATAATACGGTCACTTAAAAATACCCCATCCCCAGGCTTTGACAATCTAACAACGGATATTATAAAGCGTACATCAGGATTTATAGCCGAGCCTTTGTCATCATCATCCGAGCGTAAGTCCCAGTTGCGTCTCGCGACGCCCGGGGTCCGCTTTCCTACATTTTCTCCTCCACTTCGCACGGTCGTCGGCATCCCCTGTAGTGAGACCATTGGCACGCATGTCATCCCTTACGACGTCAAGCCAGCACTTCTTGTGACATGGCCAGACATTTGTTACCTACGTAGCCCGGCGGTTGCCGCCAGACGTGACCATACCAACGAAGGCGACACTCTTGCAACTTTTTGCAATGCCACGGACGTGAAGGCTGCCGCGGATGCGAGAGTTCCTCACGCGGTCCATCCGCGTGACTCCACACATCCACCGCAGCATCTTCATTTCCGTGACACGCAGCTCCTGCTTGTGTCGCTCCAATATCGGCCACGTCTCACTGCCATGTAAAAGGACAGGTCTAATAATGGCTTTGTAGACCTGTCCCTTCAACCGGATCGGCATTTTAGGGTCACAAATGACACCGGTCATCTCCCGACAATTGGCCCACGCGGCAGCAATGCGTGACTTGACATCGCAATTGATGTCACTAGACGTGTGAAACACCTAACTTTGTAAACAGATGGGGATACTTTTTTACAAAAACGCATATTTCCATGATGTATAAACAAGGTAGAGGCAAAATATTAAGACGCTTAAAGAGAGGTTTGCAACTCGTCAAGTAGTCAACCCCACACATTGCTCGGATACATTTTTTTTGAACTATGAATGCTTTACCTGCTTCCACTGAATTACCCCACATTATAATTCCATAGCGAAGAATGGAAGAGACGTATGCATGATATGTCATGATTGCTGTGTGTAAATTAATTATTTGGCTGATTCGTCTAAGAACAAAAACAAACCTTTCCACCTTGATAAGAAGTCTGTCAATGTGCGACTTCCAGTTACAAAATTTGTCCACACTTATACCCAAAAATACGCAATCGCTACAATTATTGACAATATTGCTTTCATACATTATATTAAGTTTCGATACATTAGAATTATAAGTTTGGAATTGAATCATGTTCGTTTTTGTTAAATTTATTTTTAGATTATTTTTCCTTAGCCAGACGATTGCACTACTTAGAGCTTCTGCCACTTCAGCTTCTAGTGTTTCATTCGTCTCACTTTTGACAATTATAGTTGTGTCGTCGGCAAAAAGAATACACTCGTGCTTTACCGCCTTCGGAAAGTCATTTATGTAGAGCAGAAACAGAAGAGGAGAGAGCAGACTACCCTGAGGTACACCGCATTTATTATGACGATACACGGATCTGTATTTGTTTTGCTGGTGTTTTTTAAGTTTTACGATTTCAACACACTGCATTCTTCCCTCCAAGTAGCTATCTATCCAATCGTTGGCAGTTCCTCGTATACCATAATTATATAATTTGGATAATAGCGTTTTATGGCAGACAAAATCAAAAGCCCTCGTCATGTCTAGGAACATACAAGCAATCCTTGATTTGAACTCTAGACATTGCGTGACTTGTTTAATCAAAGAGAAGCACGCAAGAGAAGTTGAGCTTGATTTTCTAAATCCGTATTGTTGGTTATGAAGTATATCACATGATGTTACAAATGACTGCAATTTGGTACACACAATCCTTTCAAAAATTTTGGCAAATATTGGGATCAAGGTAATAGGTCTGTAGTTATTTATGTTTGTCCTTTCCCCTTTCTTGTATAAGGGCTTCACAACTGACATTTTCAGGCGCTCTGGCAATATTCCCTCTGATAGCGAAAGGTTAATAATATGTGTCAGTGGACCTACTAAACTTGACGCGCACCTTTTGACCACCTTTGTGTTGATATCATCATTACCCGTAGAGTTAGTATTCTTAAGCTTTAAAATTATTTTATGATCTTCAAACTCATCTACTGGAGTCAAAAATATACTCTTGGTATTCTGAGTTATACCTGCCATCGCCGTCGTGCAGTCCTGGTCAGCGGTTTGTCCATAAATAGGTATGTTAGTTAAGGAAATGAAGTGATTATTAAATAGCTCACACAGTTCCTTGGGGTCTTTATACAGTGTATTATCAATGAGCAGCGAGTCAATTTCAGTTTGATTTTGTAGTGTGATAGATTTTTCTTTGATCTTCATGGTGTGGGACATCACCTTTATACCGCGGTAGCTCCCGCACTCCTGCACTGACCCCTTACCTTTGAAGACTGGAGTAATAATACTCAGTCTCCATTGGTTTGGGATCTGCTCGCTGAGGAGTATGCGGTTAAAAAGGTTTACTAAGATGCCCACACCGCGAGGACCCATCGCCTTCCAGGCTTCGATGAGGACTCCATCAGGTCCGACAGCTTTCCGATTCTTCATGCGGCGAAGCGCAATCAGAATTTCTCCAGGCGTTACCGGTGGCACTAGTCCCTGATTCGGAGGGAGGTCCGGAGGCTGCACCTCTTTGTGCTGTTTATTAAGCAGCTCGTGTAAGTACGAGCGCCATCTCTCCTTTACCACGAGGTCTTCGCTTAACAGGTTGCCCTCAGGGTCTTTTACACAGCGACACTTGGATATATCGTGTGCCGCTTTCACCCTGGAACGCGCCAGCTTATAGATGAGCTTCTGCCCCTCAGACGATTCCAGCTTATCATACAGAGGTTGTAAGTGGTCTCGTCTGGCTCTGGCTACAGCTCTCTTTGTGGCGCGCTTGGCAGCCCTGTACGCGTCGCGGTCTTCGGGAGATCCGGTCGCTTGCCACTTTTTAAAGAGGGCTTTCTTCTCCCTCGTCTCCCTCTGGACTGCGTCGTTCCA
The DNA here is from genome assembly GCA_948477245.1 of Thumatha senex. Classification (NCBI taxonomy): domain Eukaryota; kingdom Metazoa; phylum Arthropoda; class Insecta; order Lepidoptera; family Erebidae; genus Thumatha; species Thumatha senex. The sequence goes on from OX419728.1 coordinate 5,600,657, forward strand.
CCACCAAGTTTCTTTGTCACATTTGCGTTCACCCTTAGACTCACCGAGCACCACCTTCGCCGCTCCAAGGATGGCCGCCTGAACTTTATCCCAGTAATCTCGAACTGGCCTGCCTTCAGTGTCGGTTCACTTGTCACCGACAGCTGAGACGAACTCCTGGGACCTAGTTTCATCAAGCACCCACCATCTGATGCGGCGCTGGCACCGCTCGATGCGTTTGCCTTTGGGCTTCACGTAGAGGTCCATGACAAGGAGACGGTGTTGTGCAGTAAGACTCTCTCCGGGTATGACTTTGCAGTTGGCCACCTTGCCGATGCTGTGTCGCCTAGTGAGTAGGAAATCGATCTGAGTTGTACGCCTCCCGCTCTTGTAGATGATGAGATGTTCGAATTTCTTTTTGAAATACGTGTTCACAATGGCAAGATCGGCAGCCGCACACGTTCTGAGGATAGTTTCTCCTTCAGCGTTGCGGGTGCCGTATCCAAAACCACCATGGACACGCTCAAACTCCTCACACCTCTCACCCACATGACCGTTTAGGTCGCCGCCCAAAACGATTCCCTTTGACAACGGAATGCCCCGAAGCACTTCCTCGAGTTGGCCCCAAAACGACATCTTATCGGCGTCGCTACAACCGGCCTGTGGCGCGTAGGCAATTATCAGGTGGGTAATAATCCCATCGATAAGCACCCTCACGATCATAAGCCGGTCGCTTCAGCGTTTCACCTCCAAGATGCCGCTCTGCAGCCCCTCGGAGAGCACCACGGCCACCCCGTTCTCCCCACCAGGCGCATCCGTGTAGTACAGCTTGTAGCCTTTCTGCAGAGGCCGGGCTCTGTTGCCCTTCCACCAAGTCTCCTGCAGGAACGCCACGTCCACCCTCCGCCTGGAGAGTACTTCGGCCAACTCTACCGCACGCTCAGTCAGCGTGTCAATGTTCCACGATGCGAAGCGGATACGGGTTAGCCGAGCCTTTGTCTCATATTATAAATCTATCATTAGAGCAAGGCTGCTTTCCTGATAGTTTAAAACTGTCTGTAATAAAACCATTGTTTAAAAGGGGTTCTAGAACAGATAAAAATAATTATAGGCCGATAGCATTAGTACCTATCATTTCTAAGATTTTCGAAAAGGTTATTTATAGACGAATCCTAAGCTTTTTTGAAAAATACAATATATTAGCCAAAGAACAATTCGGATTTAGAAAAGGCAGATCAACTCAACTTGCCACTTTTCATCTTGTTAAACTTATTATAAGCAATATTAATAAGAAAAGACCTTCGAATGTAATTTTCTTGGATTTAAGTAAGGCATTTGATTACGTGAATCATAATAGACTTATTGATAAGTTGGAACGGTATGGTATAAGAGGAGTAGCACTTAAATGGTTCCGACCTTATTTAGGTAATAGAAGACAAATAACTCACATAACCAAGTTTAATGATAATACGAACTATATAGAAAGTACTGATTTTGAGATTAAATACAATGGGTCTGACAAACGGTTTTTACTTTAAATGCCAAATAAATCTACAAAAAAAATTGGAGAAAAACTGTGTTTTTACTTTTTTTAAATTTCAAACAATGGCTGAAATATTTACGATCAAAGTGCGTATAACGCAGGTGACCGCATACGTCACAACACTACACATTCAACAGTCGCGCTTTCGTTCGCACCCGAACGCCGCGCCGCGCCTTGTCGCAGTCAGTGTTACGTTGTGACGTCATAATGAGCGCGCCTATTCTCGGAAATTCAAAAAAGGGCCATAACTTCTCGGCGTTATAACTTCGAAAATACTGCATGTATTGAAGTGAAATAAAAACTAATGTAATGTACATGAACTACGCTCCAATTTAAGCTGTATTTGATAGTAATATTTTGACCCTTTTGTGTTTTCCATTGTCATGGTGTGCCGCAGGGGAGTATATTGGGTCCCTTGCTTTCTCATTTACATAAACGACCTTTCTCAAGCCATACATGGCCACGATTGCGTTTTATTTGCGGACGATACTACAGTGGTTATGAATTGGGAAAACGTAATATACGTATAAAACGTAAATAAAAAAATATCAATGGTTAGAAATTAATGCTTTAAAAATAAATATAGAAAAAACAAAAATTATCCAATTTCGGTCAGCTAAAACCAATTTCAATAACCTTTATATAAACTTCAACAACAAACAGATAGAAAATGTTCATTGTACTAAATTCTTAGGTATCGTGATTGATGATCACCTTACATGGAAAGATCACGTCGATAGTGTTTACAACAATATAATTAAATATTCGCGGTCTTATCATTTCAGGAATGCATTGGGACTTGAAATATAAATTGACTAGGTTTTAATTTGGTTGAGCGGGCGAGATAAATAAATTCAAAGTGGACTGTATTTGCGGGAAAAGACAATAATGAAATTTACACGCGGTTGTCGACGGAAAAGAATGGAAAACAGGAATGGGCACACTACCTTGCTTTTGCTGCGAGATGCTGAGGTGGAGGCTGCCGGGGACGTCCCTGGCCTTGGATCCCTGGTTCCATTGCACGAAAACATTATTTATCCATGGAAAACACAATTATTGCGAAAGGTTGATGCGGGCGCGCGCGCGGTCATTGCAGTACTAACAGAGCGTCTTCAGTTCGTGTGTCGCTGCCCGTGAGCGACGTTTTAGATAGCGCGTAATACAGCTGTCTCACTCCTCTTTTATGCGAGACAAGGTAGGTGCGAAATAGAAATGGAATAAAGGGAAGCAGGGGGAGTGTCGACAACTAATTAATTAAAAACAAATGTAGATCGGCGATGCAACATAGCAAACATTTCCCCCCCAGCTTGAAGAATTACCTTCGAAAACGGAACAACTGACTATAGTATAGTCAGTTGTTCCTGAGCTTAATGGCAACTGTATAGTCACTATACAGTTGCCACTAAGCTTTAGCTGCTAAATAAACAAAAATGCTATCGAACTAAACTAAACTAAACCTAATCGAACAAGATAAATTTTTTATTGAAGATACTGTTGATTAGGCAAAGGACTAAGACGAATAACTGGTCGCAAGTACGAACCAGTTGCGGTTTTAACGCGAACTATACCGGTGATCCCATTTGACCCAGGGAAAACTTCTTCTACTACCCCAAGAGGCCAATGTAATGGAGGCGTATTTTCAGTTAAAATAACTTCGACAGTACCGACAGTAATAGGGTTCGATGGAGAATTCCATTTCTGACGTGACTGTAGCGTATGCAAATAGTCTGTCCTCCAACGCTTGAAAAACGATTGAACGAGTTTATCCAATAATGCATGACGCGAGAGAAGATGAAGTCGATCTTCCTCTATTTCAAAAGCGGGTAAGTATTTTAACGGTGTAACATTCAAAAAGTGCACTGGAGTCAGTGCAAGCGGCTCCGAGGGATCACTAGACAAGGTTCTACAAAGAGGACGCGTATTCATTACGTCCTCGACTTGAGTGAGCACGGTGCTCAGCTCTTGTAACGTAAAGTGTTCGGAACGCAAAAAATTATGTAGTCCGGAAAGGTTACGACGAGCTCCGACGTAATTCGTACCGTTGTCCAAATACGCGACAAAAATCTTTTAAATGCAGCCATGAAGCATGGCGTGCTCAAATCACCAGCTAATTCTATATGAACGGCGCGAGTCGTCATACAAACAAAAACACGAACAATGAAGGGGCCAGCGTAATCTGTACCCGTGTGTACGAACGGTTTAGCAGATTGAACAACTCGACAAGGACGATGATCGGCCATTTCGGGCGCGATTGACTTCGGGCGAAGATTGAAACACGGAATACATCTATGAAAATTAAAAATTTAGGCATTAAAAATTTACATCTATGAACTATCGAACGAATCAAATTGCGTGCGGAGAGAATCCAGTATTTCTGGCGCAAAATTGACATTAATAAATCTGGACCAGCGTGACAATTGACCCTATGGTGATATTCAACTAAACGATCAACGATATGATCCTTGCGCGGGAGAACTACAGGATGCATTTGATCGTACTCTAATGCGGACTGGCTCAAACGACCACCAACTCGAATGAGGCCATTCTTCAAAAAAGGTTTCAAATGTTGAAAAGCGCGACTACAAGGTTTATTTAATTCCAAATTTCTAATTTCAGACGAAAAATCGCTGAAGTTCACGAAGCGCGATTAACTCAGCCTTGTTTAAGTCAAAAGCGGTAACATGCTCGCGACGAGGAAGGATTTTCAAAAATCGACAAATAAAAACAACACTACGTAAAAGAATCGACCACGATGAAACACGGCTAGCCAACTCTAAGATAGGCGATTTTTCTAGCGGTGCGGTAGTAACTAAAGAGGTTTTCTTTTCCTCTGGCGGCGTGGACACAGTAGCGGGGTTGAAAGGACCAACAGGCCATTCATCAGGCGGGGCCTGGCACCAGGAAGAGCCATGGAACCACAACGGACGATCCAAAATCTGTGCAGGTGTTAACCCACGAGACAAACAATCGGCAGGGTTGTCCGTACCTGAGACGTGATAAAAGTTTTGCGGCGCCAATTCCGACTGAATTTTTGCCACCCTATTTGCGACAAATGTATCCCAACGATGGGGCGAAGAATGTGTCCAACACAAAGCGACGGTCGAATCCGAGAATGCGAAAATTCTATCTATATTAATGCGTTGAAATCGGCGATCTGATTCTCGAACACCAAAACAAAGAAACATTTGTCTAATGTCGGCTGAAAGCGCGACAGCGAATAAGCGAAAGTTAACTATAATTTCGAACGAATTACCTTGGAGATTTTGACCACTGTGCAAAATATCGTTTACCGAAACATTCGAACTAGTTTTGGCGCTGCCTTCTAAAACAACGCGCAACTTGGTGGTTAGTTTATCCTCGCGGACAACTCCATGGTGAGGTATGGTATACGAAGGAGCGTGCTTCGTCTCTTCGGTTTCGGGAGGCGCGAGTGAAATGAAATGTTTATCCAAATATTCTAATATTACGCTATCGTATGCCTCCGTCAACTTTGGAGATGTCTGCATTTTCCGTTCTAAACAAAAGAAGCGTTTTTCGGCTGACTGAAACGAATTTCCAAGCGAATTGACATCACCCTTAAAGGGGAGTACGACAACATAACGACCATCACTATCGCGAGTAGTCGTGCGACTATAAAACTCTTCACAAAGTTTATTATCCGGGCTGACAATAGGAGGGACGTTCACCTCTTCTATCTCCCAGAATTTACGGACAGCGGAGTCCAGCGGCTCGACGGCGCAACAATATGACACTGTTGAGTTACAATCAAAACAAGCGGGTGCATACCAACCATAACAAACCCAAGAACCGTCTCTAAGGCGAGCGGCGCAGGGTGCGATGCGTGACCTTGATTGAACCTTACGTTGCAACAGGAGGTGCGGGAAAATCGAAGCGCCAACTACCCTAACTAACAAATCAATATCTCCTGGAACGGCGTAAGTATCATCGGCCAAAGGCAAATCTCTAAAATTAGTAAATAATGAGGTATTGACTGCGACAGTCGGTAAAAGTTGGGTAACCTTATCGATGACCAGCGAATTCATCGAAAAACTAACATCAAAATCAAAACCCGAGTGGAATTTAATCCCTTTCACAACATTACAGGCGGGGCGGTTATTTTTATGCTAACCAAGACGACTACAACAATTTTTACTAATAAAATTACTTTGAGAAGCACTATCTAAAAGTGCGCGAACACTATGTCCCCTACCATGCGAATCGTAAACAACAACTCGAGCGGTTGCCAGAAGTACCGTAGTAGGGCTTGTGTGAAACTTGATAGCGAGCACAAAGCGACATCGTTCGGCTGGAGGCGCGCGGCAGTGGCGCCGCCGTCGCTAGGCGCGGACGGGGACGAAAACACGCGAGAGCGCTCCCCATCGCGATTCAACGGCGCAGGCGGCTGTGACGTCACAGCGGACGGACGGTTAGGCACTGAGTTCGCGCAGCTGGAATCGAAGGACGAACTACCGGACATGGCGTTATTGTTTTCGAAGTGTAATAATGAATGGTGTTTACCATTACACTTGCGACAAAAATTATTCGAATTACAGAATGAAACACGATGTTTCTTACTGAGACAATTGATACATAAATTACTAGAACGAACAAATTTATAGCTATGCTAGGAGTGAGTTTATTGAACTCCGAACATTTATAAAGTTGGTCATGGTGACCTTGACACAAAGAACAATTTTTCGGATGCAACACTTGCGATTGCGAAGTTGTGGGTTCAAAATTAACAAAAGAATGCGTGGACTTCGTGGGCTTACTACTATTACTACTACGATTAGTCGGACTATTTTTCGCTACTCCGTGGTTTAACGAAGTTCGTTGCAAAATTCGAATATGTTGACGAACGAAAGTTTGTAAATCGTCGAACTTAGGTATTTGATGGCCACGTCTATCCATTTCAAATAAGCGAACGGTTTCGGAATCTAATTTCTTTAAACCGATATACAAAAACAAAAAGTCACAGAGGTCATTGACCTTGACATTCTTTAGGGCGCGAACAGCTGATGCAAAAATATCTAAGAATTTTTCTAAGTCGTGTTCATTACACGATGAGCTATTTTTCAAATTAAATATTTTATCCAAATAAGCGGTTGTTACTAAGCGTTTGTCTTTGCATTTGACCTTCAAAGTATTCAAAATCAAACTATAATTTTCGGCGCACAGCGTTATACCGGCGTAAACGGTTTTTGCTTTCCCGGTTAGTTTACTAACTAAGTAATGTAATTTTTCGTAATCCGATAACGAATTATTAATATGGATCGTATTTTCGAAACTAGCGAAAAACAAAGGCCAATTTTTAATATCGCCATCAAATTCGGGTATTTGTATGGGCGGTAATTTAGGTCGGTCCCATTTCAGCAAATCAAAACCGGCTGGCCCGGGTTTCGAATCGGTGACTACTACGGGCACGGGCGCTTGCAATGACTTAGCGACACGTTTTATGCGACAAATTAAATCTTCGAAAGATGACATGGCGTCATAACTTAATAAGAAATTGGGATTTAATTTTAATTCAAGCAAGTTAATTTTATCGAGAACATTTTCGAAATCTAAGCGCAAAGTATCTACGGTTTCGATCGAGAATAAAAACAATTCTTTTATTGATTCATCTGTGATGCTCGATGAATAATCACAAATTGATTGCATACGCTTAAAAAGGCTATCCTTCTTAGCGTGTAATAGTTTTAACTGTAGATCCGGAATCTCTTTCGGAGGCATTGTTAAAACAAACAACTATAGCTACCTACAGTGCAAAACTAACGAACTATCAAAATGGGAGCGGTGGTGAGCAGCGAAAGCTACTTGCGCGCGCGGGCCTAGGTACCTGCTCGCGTGGTCTACCTATTAATATGCGGTGCAAACTATAACCTAAATCTATGCTTTTATTCCGAATGGAGTAAAAACTATAACCTATACCTATGCGTTTATTCCGTGGTGGAATAAAAACTATTGCGTTTCTGTTTGGCAAACTACTAAAGCGAGTGGATCAAAATCCGGATCGCTAGGACCAGCAAAAAGGTTGAGCGGGCGAGATAAATAAATTCAAAGTGGACTGTATTTGCGGGGAAAGACAATAATGAAATTTACACGCGGTTGTCGACGGAAAAGAATGGAAAACAGGAATGGGCACACTACCTCGCTTTTGCTGCGAGATGCGGAGGTGGAGGCTGCCGGGGAGTCCAGGGACGTCCCCTGGACTTGGATCCCTGGTTCCATTGCACGAAAACACTATTTATCTATGGAAAACACAATTATTGCGAAAGGTTGATGCGGGCGCGCGCGCGGTCATTACAGTACTAACAGAGCGTCTTCAGTTCGTGTGTCGCTGCCCGTGAGCGACGTTTTAGATAGAGGGTAATACAGCTGTTTCGCTCCTCTTTTATGCGAGACAAGGTAGGTGCGAAAGAGAAATGGAATAAAGGGAAGCGGGGGGAGTTTCGACAACTAAGTAATTAAAAACAAATTTAGATCGGCGATCAACATAGAAAAAATAACGCGGCTACTCTTTTATCGTATACCGGCGCAACCATAATTGTTTGTTTTGTTTTTAATTTTTTTTTAAATCTTGTTACATAAGTTTTAAATTGAGATGGACTATTTAATATATTTTTTATCAATCAATTCTGTCAACCTATTTTTATTAGTTGTTTAAGTTTTTATCAATGATTAATTGGTAAGCACCTTCGTTTAACCTTGACATAGTGAATTAATTCTTATAACGATTTTTTTAGCATGTGTTACGCTTTTATAAATCCTATTTGTTAAATATTAAGCCAGTTAGAGATTAAATAAGTTAAACATTTGCATGCTATGGAGATATGGCAAAATGTGTAAGCCCCAGATAACTCATTAACATCTTTGTTCCACCACATTTTATTCAAATAAAAATATTATTATTAAAAAAATAAAAATATTATTATTAAAAAAATAAAAATATTATTATTAAAAAAATAAAAATATTATTATTAGAGTAAGAATTATTTGTCACGCGACTAACAGTCGGCTTTATTTAGTTAGTAACTATAATGGCTATCCCATAACATATTTATGACAGTTACAGACTACAATTTTTTTTTAATAAATAGCCCTAAACATAACCGAGCTATTTGATTGAACTCAAAGTACCCTTAACAAGGTTAGTGACACTTCTAGCCCAGTTGTAGTAAAATTTGAGTCGTAATGTCATTAACCTTATAACTTGTTTTTTTTTTTAGTTAAGGCAGTCAGACTCCCTATATAGCCTTTATCCCTGAAGAGATATGCAGAGGCATACTATACGCCCATATTTCGCCAAAGTAACAGGTGAGCCCATTGAATGTTAAAATGAACAGGCGCTAGTTTTTAAACCGCATATAAGTCCTTATTGATGACTGCCATGTTACTAGCAACCGGGAATAACATATACATACAGTGTTCATTATAAAAAATATTAAAAAGAAAACTGTATATTTATCTGGCTAAGTTTAATTTACGTAGCTATATATCAATTATGTACACCAAACTGCCCTACAATATTTTCCTCACTGTAGTCTCCATACAAAGGTTGCCTGTAAGAGATTGATTCGCGCGATAAGGCCGCCAATTGTTATACCATGAAGTCTAATACTTCATGTTCATATTGTGCTTGCTGGTGTACAATAAAGAGATTTTTACTTTAAGAACGCCGGAAACCCTCGTAAATGGAAATGCTGCAAAGCGGTTACCCGATTTAGGACCATCCATACCTTAGGATGCTTAACGCAGTGATCGAATCGAACGATGAGCTAGGGGAACTACGAGCGCTACTAGTATAGACCTAGTTAAAAAATATATATGAGTGTGTACCAGAATACACAGGTAAGAAGTGAAACTTCTTTACGACATATCATTTTTCTACTATTTACAACTTCACGAAAAATGGGTTGATAAGGTTTACGCATACGTCGATAAAGAAGTTTCACTTCAATAAATGTTAGGTTTTTCTTACTCTGTATAACATTGAAGTGATGTATAATGTAAAAGTTTTACACCGAGAGGTACTCTATGTCGATGACATTTTATTCGTTTTAACTACCCACCGTCTTTGCTTTTGGATTTGCAGTTCTGTTAGCAGTAAGATGAGAATTTCAAATTTGAGCCAACTATAAAAATTTAAAGGCTCAAGAAGTCTCTGGAGAACTGCTTACCTTTTTATTTATAAACATGTGGAAAATACCTATGGACTTCATCTTCATGGTTCGGCACGCTTTACTTTGTACTGTTGATTGTGTACTCACCAGGGTTTTGTGGTATTTTTAAAGTGGTTAGACGAATATGTCGAAATCCAGATCATTACGTACCTGATAAAGAAAGAATATTGATAAGTGACAATAATGGCAGTCGAAATAGCAAAATCATCAAAATGGTAAGTAGGAAACAAACTAGTTTAGTAAAAAAACAATATTCAAAAACTTAAAACCGGTTGGACGAAGCGACTTGCTCTATATTGAAGAACTTTTAATGATAGGCGATCAAACCACCTATTTACGAAATCTTGATGAGATTGCAAAGATTTAAATTAGAGTTTAGGCCATGAACCCATTCTAGATATAAGTAGAGTTTTAGGGTATCTGCTAAGGTCCAAAGCAGGTTTGAGAGGACTCTAAGGGCCGTAATTCAGAACGTTTATCAATACTCAAGAAACACTTGAGAGTAGTATTTATAAGGCAAAAGCTAACCTTAAGCGTGGATGAGTAATGGGAAACGTGCTGGAATACGACTCTTAGTCGCGAACTTATCGGTCAGTAGGATGAAAAGGAAAGTTCTTTTTCTGACTCAGGGTTATAAAATACTGAAGAAGGAAAACTAAACCGTGCAAATAGATAGAATTCTGGGCCCAAACGACTTTACCTACTGACCAAAGGACGTGGCAACGACGCAGGCGTGGTAATAGGTATGGTGCGGTCACAAGGCAGTCTCTGCCAATAATGCCGGACATAACAAGTCAAACTTATAACTGTTCCCAGCAGTCAGTAAGGTGAAGAAGAACATACGCATATATAGATAAACCTTATATTTCCAATTATCCAATACTAGCTGATTCTCGCTACTTCGCCCGTGACATACTTTGAATCCCCGTCGCATTTATTTAATCCCGTAACTTAGCCATAACAAAAATGTATGAAAATTGTCCCAATTTGTTGACATTAATGTGTATGATTACGGCTCCGCTCTCCTATAGTAGCGTGATATTTTATAACCTATGCCTTCCTCGATAAATGGACTATCTAAAACAAAAAGACTTTTTTAATTTGGGCCGTTAGTTTCTGAGATTAGTACGTTTAACCAAACAAAGAATTAAACAAACCCTTTAGCTTTTTTATTGGTATAGATATATATAAAATTAGTGCTTCAATATCGATCATATTGAACGAACAAACTGTGATTGAACGAACAAAATTTATAATTATCTATTAACAATTGCGAGAGTCAACAATAATATCGTTTATTGCGTACGATATATGAAAATACTCAACCTCCACTTATCACAGAATTGCCATGTATTTCCATAATAGTTTTTTTTATTCAGTTTGCGATATTCCAACAGTGTAGTAGGTTAAACCTCTATTCAGTCTGCGGATTCCCAACAATGTAGTAGATCTCCCAGTTGGTTAAACCTGTGAGGAAACAGTATGTTATTTCATATCGAAGAGTTGGGTTCAAACGATAAAAAACACTGTAGCATTGTTTCTTAAATTAATAATTTATAAAATTGATGTACATTAAAGTGTATTCTGAGACTTGCAGATATTTTTAACAAAATAATTTAAGCATAGCTTAAAGTTACTTTGCAAATTTTACGCTGTATTTAAATTAATTTGTTCTAAGATTATATCCAAGAGGAATTGGGTGGAAATTTGTGTGGGTGTAAATATTTTCTCAAACAGGCCAATAAATCCATAATAGACTGGGTGTGGATAATAATTTATTAATAATGTAACACCTACGTATTTATAGAACCAATCCTGGTGCCTGACTAGTTATAAAAATGTTTACCTATATATATACCTACAGCTCCACAACACGTCTTAAAACGGAAGTAAGCAGTTTTTGCAATAACTATGCAGACGACTTTAAGCCCGTCGCACACGTAGTTATAATATACTAGCTGACGCCCGCGGCTCCGCACGCGTAGTGAAGTATTCTCGTCCACGTTTCCCACAAAAAATTGTTTCCGGGATAAAAAGTATCCTATGTGTTATTCTGATATGTAAGCTATATTATTGTAAAGTTTCATCTAAGTCCATTCAGTAGATTTTGCGTGAAAGAATAACAAACACTTATACTTTCAAACTTTCGCGTTTATAATATTAGTTAGTAGGATATTAATGGTAATTATAACAAGGCATATCATGATATATTTTTAATACAAATATTCAAGTGACACACAGCTTTAATATATATTATAGCATCGTCTCCGTGTGTGGTAGCTTACTATAATATAATAGCACGGCAAATTATTATATAGCTTCGTGTGTGACAGTCTTTAAGGATAAAATACAATAAAGCCCTGTAAAGGTCTGTGGGGCGGGTAATAAGGTCAGTGTAGAATATTAAATAAAAACAATGACGATATCTTCGTTCAGAGGTCTTGTTATCTAGTCGTCTGACACTACAAATAAAGGACAGCATTATGTTATGACATTGAGCTAGCACACTGTATATGATTTACTCAAATAGTGTGAGTGTTATTGACTGCTAAAATACCTACCACTTTTATCTCCGAAGATCTCCCTATGTTTGTAAGTATGGATGTTTGTTACTCTTTCACGCAAAATCTGTACGGATTTTAATAAAACTTTACAATAATATAGCTTACACATCAGAATAACACATAAGCTACTTTATATGCCAGGAACAAGATCCTGTGGAAAACGGGAACGGAAAACTTCAACACGCGTGCGGAGGCGCGGGCGTTAACTAGTAGACCCTATTTCACCTTTTACATTTTGTCCAACGTAACAGGTAGATAGCCTAATGTCATCTTGAAATGTACAGGCGTCCATTAGACCTTCAAGCTGGCTTAACGACTGCCATGTTACTGGCAACCGGGACGAACGGTTTAACGTACCTTCCGACGCACGGAAACGCTTGTAAATGGAAAAAAGTAAAGCGGTCACTCATCTAATGACCAGCTGTGCCGTAAGACGCTTAACGCTGTGATCGTTTACAGAATCCCCTCTAACTTTGTTCTGTTAACTCTGTACTTTAAGCTCTCGCGCTTTCTCAAGACTAGTTAGTTAACTACGAAATAATCCCAGTTTTCGCGTAACGAGACAAGCGTTTAGCGGCCTTTTTTGTGAATATTTATATCAGACTCAAGAGGATGAGACCAAGTTTCTATAAATCGAGCTCGGCGATATTTGTATAAGAATAGAAAAGAAACTAGTGACTATCAATAGTAGACCTCACGAGATTTTTATAACATACGCAGGTACCTAGAAATTGGTTATAAATTCGCCATTTTAGACATTATAAGAATGCCTACAAGTACAGAGTAATCAAACTTAAGTCTGTATTTAAATCGAAAAGGGCAACTGTGGTTACTTTTTACATTATTATACACATGTTGTGTAGGGTGTTTAAAATAATGTTGATGGCTATTTTTGCAAATTTGATCTTGAATGTTTTCTTCGAATGACGAATTTTTAATTCAAGCCGACTGATAAGTAAATATATTGATGAACATCGTTTGACAAAAGCGATCATTAGTGGAGAACACACTAAATAATTTCTGGTCGTTTTGAAATGGAGACTTACTATGTACCTATCGAATGACACACAAGAGGTAACTGACAAAGGAGACCCAATAGGTACCTTATTAATTGGTGATTAGAAAGATGCCTAGTCTAACATGTGAGAAGAAAAATATATAACAACTAGCAATCCAGCCCGGCTCATTCATTATATTGTAAATAATATTGAAGTACTTTCCTCTTGAATTACTCTCATCTATTGCTGAAATATAAAGATAAGCGTACATACAGTGGGAGGGACTTTATTTTATACTAATTAAATATATCAGTATATAAGCGTTCGTCCCGTTTTCATTTGAAGCACTTGAGAGAACAAACAACAATTTTTTTTCGTATAGAAATCTCCATAATACATGGTTACTTCGCAACGCAAATAGATAGAAAGATATCGACGAACTTTGTGATATTCTAGTATTATTTATTCCATAAAATCATAAATAAAATAAATAAATATCCATCACGCCTTATCCCCGAAGGGGTGGCAGAGGCATATTATATGCCCACTTTTCACCGTGTGGATTCCTGTCCCACGTAATAGGTGGTGAGCCCATTGCCGTGTTGAAATAGACAGACGCAGGTTGTGGCTACCTGCTGTTGAAATTTTCAAGCCGCCCATAAGGCCTTCAACCAGGCTTAACGACTGCCATTTTACTGGCTACCGGGACCAACGGCTTAACGTGCCTTCCGAAGCACGGAAACGCTCGCAAATGTAAATGCCACAAAGTGGTCACCCATCCGAGGACCAGCCATAGTGAAAGTTGCGTAACTCAGTGATCGTTTACAGAACACTGAGACCGCGAGGCCACGAGCGCTTCCATAAAATCATCATGTACTTAAGCTCTTTCTTTCTATCATCTGAGCATCGAGTTCCAGTTGCATCGAATATTGAAGTCCGGGGTCCGCTTTGAGTGAGGAAAACAGCAATGAGTTAGTTTTTGCAGATATTATTGAAAATGGCGCGCCAGTTATCCGATCATCAGTCCGCAGGTGTATCACTTGCAGTTGAAAGTTTGCCTAGGTCTTGAAGATACTGTCAGGATCTCTAACATCCATCATCTTATTAATAATAACATTTCAATAATTTTTATTTCAAAGAAAAAGACAAGATTTCACCTAATATTTTCTAAAAATATATGTATGGAAATGTACACTAATTGCATCTAGTTGTATGACAACTGTTACTCATCATTAATCAGAATGGACGCAGTTTTAAATGCACAATGCTCAATGCAGTTTAAACGAAGCACTAATTAACTAGTATTTTCTAGCTTACTGACGCATAACGCTGTAACTTACCGCATAATCGTATACAGAGTAGCATTAAACATTAGTTGTCACGCCACCACGAGTTTAATGCAAGTAATTAATGGACTACCTTGGCATTGACGTTTTAAAACCTAAGCCTAAATGGATAATGATTTAAATATTACAATATTTCTTGCTGTTTGCTGCTACCGTTTCCTACAGGAACTTGTTCCCGGGATAAAAAGAAGCCTATGCGTTATTCTGATGTGTAAGCTATATTATTGTAAGGTTTCATCAAAATCCATTTAGTAGATTTTGCGTGGAAGAGTAACAAACATCCAAACTTACAAATTTTCGCGTTTATAATATTAGTAGGATTTAATTTGCACTCCCATTACTAGGTATACTCGTATATGACAAGATAGTCAGAGAGGACAGATCGCTTCTTTTGCTTCCTGCAGATTAAATAATTGCTTCATACATGCACGTCTGGGTATCCGAGAAAGGACCTTTCCGATTAGAACAATTTGCTAACGTGTTCCATTAATGTAACTTCTGTAAACCAATATAATTATACAGCAATGATCAAGATTATGAGTTACACCGAGTTCGAACTTTGTAAAGTCACTGGAGAAGTTAGAATGTCTCCCTCATTGAAATAATCACAAAATAAAAGAAAAATAGGTCAATCATACATACATACATATAGTCACGCCTTTATCCCCGAAGGGGTAGGCAGAGGCATACTATATGCCTACATTTCACCGTATGCATTTTTTATCCTACGTAACAGGTGGTGAGCCCATTGCCGTGGATCAGAATCTAGGTTAAAAAGGCTTTTTAGTAATATTTCATTTTATAATCATACCATCATTAAATATGTCTTTGTTTAATGCGAAGCGTGACCGAGACGCCGTGAGCTGTACGCCGACCTGCACGTTGCAAAGACGAACAAGTGTGTGGAGGAATCGTGCAAAAAAACTATCATAACCGCAACACTCTTCATGTTCAGAGAAACTGTAGGAGCAGCCACAATTTGCGGAGACACGAATACGTAGGGAACAATTTTCTAACTACGATGTAGCCCCGTAATCTCAGCTTCATGGGAGAACAAGCCTCTGAACGTCTTGGCAAAAGAAATACAGAATGTATCAATGGTTTCTCAGAGTGGATACAGGTGATGGATTATTTCTAGGAATATTGAAAGTGTGCATGATAATGATGGTTAATGGCGAAGTTTCAAAAAGGCTTTCAAAAATGATGAATATTAACGCTTAATAGATACACGACAATAAGAACAATAATCGGTGACATAAAAACTGCGTTTTTAATTTCCAAATGCGTACATGTCTGGAAGTTAATTGGTAATGTTTCACTTGGATGATTTTAATGAAGTCCATTAATAGTACATTAATACATAACTACGAACTGTGGACTGCATTTATTTTATTGCTAGAAATTATAAAAGAAAGCGTAAAAGTATCGGTGAACAGAAAATTAGAGAGACAGTCTGTTAGTGAATGCACCGGGAGCTGCTTCGCATCTCAGCACACACAGACCCAATATGCTGGCAAGCCCAACTTCTCTTGCCTGATCATCTATCAGATGCCAGTCTGACGGGGTTTGAGGAGGGGGGAAATCAACACTTACTAGTTTCCAAGTGAGATCTACTTAGGCTTTTGGTGAATTTTACTTCATTTATGTGCATTCCAAGTTGCTTCCATACCCTACCTGGATTTAAAGCCTGGGGTCCACTACTTACAGGTGGGGTCGCTTGGATCTCTGAGACCTTGTTCGGAATCTTTACATCCAATTATACTTATTCACATATGTTGAATTGGGTAAAAGTAAAACTACCTATATAATTCTTATGTTTTTCTTCTAAACCATCAATCATACTTGCCTTAGAAACTAAATAAGTTCGGTGGTCCCATAATTTAGATACGACCGTTTTTAATTGAAGCAAATCAATATAAATACAGCAGACATATCTACACACTATCTGTACAATGGCCTGAAGTACAAACACTCCACATACAGACGACCATTGCTCCACATTCCACCTCTAATGATGTCACCTAATCTATATCGCATGCTGCTGCTAACAAACAAACCTGACCGTACATAGAATATCAAGTTTTATCACTTGATAATAAAAATATGTTATAACAATAGGTCTAATTTGATTGCAATGACGATTTTAGGTAGGAAAATCTTTTTAATATCTTAATTTTGATGGTCTTCATATTCAGATTTGAGTTTCAAATACCTTTGACACACAAGAAATTTCTATCTAACCCATAGTCTGTTGGGAGCCTTGGGGTTATCTTCATCTGGGATTCCTGGCCATAGGTAAGTAGATGGGTACAGTGTGATTTTAGTCGGTAGTCCGGCATAGCATCCACACGTTTATTACAACACGTAAAAACACCCCCGTCCCATATCTTTAAGGCTGGTCGACGATCACAGTTCTGAATTGGGCACTGAAGTCGGTGGTTCTAGTAAAGACGGCAACAGCCACTTTTATAAATTTAGTTTTGTAGACCAAACCCGACATATACAACTAGACCATTGTAAGAAAATAAAAAAAAAAGCAAGTATCATTTTGCAATTCTTGCTTGAGGTAGTGGAAGAAAGCAAGTGAGCAAATAGAAAATGTGAAAGATCTTACAAAATTGGCAATAGAATGGCGCAAAAGCAGACCCCAGATTATAAAATGAACTTAGTGAAACCGGAACTACCTGGGGTTATACATCTATACTAATATTATAAAGCTAAAAAGTTTGTTTGGTTGGTTATATAAACGCGTAAATCTTAGGAACTACTGGTTAAAATTGTTATAATATTTTTGAGTTGGATAGCCCATTATTGTGAAAGACTATATATCATCACTCTACTTCCCAGTAGAGCGGAGGAATATTGACAACGGGCAATTTTCCATACATTATTGTAAAATTAATAAACGACGGGATTAAGTGGCACACGAAAAAATCTGCTAGTTGAAGAATACGTATTACTGGCTAACTTGTTGGTAGGTGGTAATAGACAACGTAAAAATAATGTCGTCCACAATTTACAGATCATAATAAAGTTTTATATATCTACGAAACATAGTCGTGTCTGAATATTTACTTAATGCATTAACTTTTTACGTCTTTGGTTTTATGCGCGTCTAGTATGTTAATCATCTAAACAGACTTCCATGTGGTTTAATATGATAGATGTATCGCACACTCCTATTCCGTAGGTGAATTAAAATGTACTAATAATTCCATTAACCCGTTAACCCCATTTGTGTTCAAAAAGGATTTACATCACTGCTGATGATGTGTAACCGGATTTCATATTCTGTAGTAACCGGTGAAATGGCCGGGTGTCTAAATATAGACTTCTGGTCAAATGTCTGATACCTGGGGGCCAAGTCTGCTATTTCAATCGTGTCGGAATAGAATCGAAATCGTGGCTCAATAGATAGCCAAAGCTACAATTTTGATACTTTTCGTAGTCTACTATTACAATCGCACTCCAAGTCTTATATCGGTCGGCCGATAGAATTCTACTAACACGTAGGTACCGCGCCAGTGGCCGCTAGTCAGTTGAACTTTTGATAGTCTATTAACATTTGGATAGCTAAAAACAGCGATTCTGGTTCTATTCTACAGCTTGTCAATAGTAGACTTGGCCACCTGGATCTCCGTTATCGTTGCTAATATACAATGTGTTAAGAAAACCCTGTCCGATCTGTGAAGGTATTGGTAGGTATCGAGATGTGATTTTATTCGTGTAATCCTTTTTAGAAATTACCCCAAAAATTTACCCCAAAAATTTACCCCGAATAATATAAATTAAAAATTAATATAATGTGGTAGCTTACATGACAACACAGGGAAAGGGCTATTCGGAAATGCCGGACGGACAGCGTTTTCTTAACACAATGTACATGAATCAATAAAAGATTAATTTACATCAAAAAAATTTGAACACTAAACACTCGTTTCACTGGGCTTTCCACAGACTAATGTAATACAACAGAAATCTTCATCACGTAAGAAGTAAACTGACAATGTTCTTTTTTTTTAATAATTATTTAATGGCCTGGTTTCTAGCCTTCCTTTTAGCCAAATCTTATTTTTTATATAATATTTCTTCAATCTTATCTTCTAATTAGTCCTGTCCAGTCGATGTCGTGTCCTCATTGTCCGTCCTGGTCCTTGCCCTCAGTATAATGGTGATTCTTATACTAAGGTTGTCAGTGGACGTTTCGCGGCAAGAGAGAAAATAGCATTTCACTGCATATATATCATTGTCTTTCACTATAGCACGTTAACACAACTTTTATGTCCAAGAAACCACCACTCCCGCACATAAAACAAGATAAATGCACTAATTTTAGAAAATAATATAAAGCAAGCGTCCGCACTTGTCACTCTTCCCGCCAAATGTCTCGACGATGTTCTAAATTTATAGAACCACAGAACATATAATATAAGGTACCTATTATTATATTCTGTGTATAGAACCATCTCGATCACATCGGCTTGCGAACAAAAAATCCACCTCAAAATTAGTTCCACTTTAAAGTGAACCTGTATATTATTCTTGTAAGTGAAGAGTCATTGTCACAATGTCACTTATTGGTATATGATGATTTAGTATATGAATATAATTATATTGTTTTTTACTTCTTAATAACACATACATATTATCACGCCTTTATCATCGAAGCGGTAGGCAGAGGCATACTGTATGATGAGGATCAACGGCTTAACTTCCGAAGCACGGAAACGCTCGCAAATGTGGGGGGGTCCTTGAATGGGTGACCACCCATTCAAGGACCACCTATAGCCAATGTTGCTTAACGCAGTGATCGTTTATAGAACACTTGGCCAGCGGGGCCACTCACTTTTTGTACTTAATAACATCCAATATTTAACAAAAGCAGGTGGTACTCATTCGCTGGCCGAAATTACCAACGGCAAAATCTCTCACGTGTCCAAGCAAATTAAATTACTTGCACTATATAAAGTTAAAATCAATATCGAAACAATCTCTAGTAATTAAGCAACAGAGGCGCGTTCGGGTGACACTAAATTTCCATTAAATATCAACAAAGCGGATTGACGTTGACAAATTACTACGCGACGACGACGCACGGTGCACTGCAGTCTGCAGCAAAACACTAGGGGACCGAGTCTGCTATTTCAATCGTGTCGAAAAAGAATCGAAATCGTCGCTCAATAGAAAGCCACCGGTACAATTTTGACAGTTTTTCGCAGTCTACTGTTACAATCGTACTCCGATAGAATTCTACTAACACGTACCGCGCCAGTGACCGCTAGTCAGTAATATTTAGACAGCTAAAAACAGCAATACGGCTTCCATTCTACGGCTTGTCAATAGTAGACACGGCCCCCAGGTCATTACCACACACATGTACACCGAATTTGTAGGAGTTAAGCGTAGATTGCAACAAGCGCAACTTTACCAATTACTACCGTAATGTTAGACAGCGGGAATGCCCCGTAATTGGAAGATAAAGGGGTGTACTCATTATTGTACTTACGCGGGTAAACCGATAAAAGAGTCGACTGAGGGGCTAGACGGGTCTGGTAAAACGATATCCACGGGGTAGATTTTGCGTAGTACGGTCTCAGACCGTATAGACAACAGGATCTTTTTTTCTTCACATGTTTACAATGCCTGTCAAAATAGGGGGCCGACGAGTTATACGCCTTACCTTGCCTTACCTTTGAGTAATAGATGTAGTTATTCTTTGATATTAAAGATTAATTATTGAACAAACAATTAATAATTTAAAATGTATGACGGTTTTGGAAATGTGTTAACCGAAAATCTGCGCTCTCATTGGTATGTTGCAATTATCACTGAGATAGTGTCTTATTCAGATTAGCAGTCACATAATTTTTGTCATACATTTTCTACGGATATATAAAAAATCCAATATATTTTTATAAATAACTACCTACATACACTTTGTACTAAAATTAAATATATTAAGTTTGAAAATTAAACCATTTTTCTTGTTCTAAATAAATTAGAGTTTATTAAACCTTAAGTCGTCAACGATATTTAACCAACTTTAAGCTGGCAGACTGACAGCTGTTAGACTTTAACACAACGACTTTACTTCAGGCATTTACAACATAATAAATGTTTACTTGGTTCTTGTGTTTTACAAATATACATACATAATGTCACGCCTTTATCCCCCAAAGGGGTAGGCAGTGGCATACTATACGCCCACACTTCACCGTATGTATTTTTGTGCCACGGAATAGGTGGTGAGCCTATTGCCGTGTTGAAATGGACAAGCGCAGGGTGTGGCGACCTGTTCTTGAAATTTTTCAAGCCCTTAAGGCCTTCAACTTGGCTAAACGACTGTCAATTTATTGGCAACCGGGACCAATGGCTTAACGTTTCTTTCGAAGCACGGGAACCGATCGAAAATGTAAATTCCACAAAGTGGTCACCCATCCAAGGATCACCTATAGCGAATGTTGCTTAACGCAGTGATCGTTTACAGAACACTTAGTCAGCGGGGCCACGAGCGCTACATAAGAGTTTTAATTTACCAAAAAAAACATTTTTACATTTGGTTACATACAATGGTGAAGTTATTTTTTAAATTATTAAAGTATAGAGTTTATTTGGTTGAAATTACTTTTGGCAGCCATGAATTGATTTTTTTTTGTGTTACGTGCCACAGACAGACAGACGGACGGACAACAAAGTGATACTATAAGGGTTCCGCCCTTATAGTATCACTTTGTTGTTCGTCCGTCTGTCTGTTTGTCACAAGACCTTTTATCTCGGAAACGCGTAAAGGTTTCGAGTTGAAATTAAAACTATTTACTCAGTTCTACGGTCCCTTGTAGCTGTAAAAAATCAAATTTCTAAATTAGTAAAAATATTTATGGCCTTATAGGACAAAAAAAATAAATATATTCACATTGAGGCGAATATGAAAACGAAGCAACTGAAAAGTATAGCGAATAATTTGGGGTTTCTTTTTATTTTCAGAAGCTAATTGTGAAATTCTTGTTTTTGTTCGCATCAAACTTTTGACCTTTCAAGGATAGATCACGTTTAACGAGCCGCAGCGCAATGGACCGGGGAGAATCGTAAAAATTTGCCTAGATCGCTTTCATAACTTTTTATGAATTATCGCATTCCATGTCGTATGTTGGTGGGCGTATAATTTCACAGCTGATTTATTTGATAGCGATGTGACCCGCACGCTTCAAACCGTCACCAGCATGTTAAGGTGAGCAGGATAGAGTAAACTAGTATTTATTTAAACTCTTCGTCTAAAAGTATTCATAATTTGCGGTCACCAAATGCGGTATAATGTATATGTCCATTGTCAAGGCGCTGCGATTCGACACGTCATTTTTTATCGCACACCGCTGTGGCTCGTCCTAATGTGCTTGATTCTTAAAATATCGCATTCAAAATGTCACTAAGTGGTCAATTCAAATATAATTAACTGGAGACACCACAACTAACATTAAATGTACTATGTGTATTTTAATTAAGTACCAGTATTAAATGAATCTACGGTAACACTACCAGAATTTACAATAGACTAATTAAATTATATCATAACAATGTTTGTAAAATTTTGATAACATTCATTAAAGCTCGACGTTAGATGCAATTAAAATCTCGAAGCGCTTAGTTGATACGAAATTAAGCTCGTCACGTTCGCAATTACGCGCGGTTTATACTTACGGGGTCTAATTTACGCACCACAGCATTTACAGGGTTGGTTGAGTCGGGTAGTTGATATTCTTACTTGTAGTTTATGTTATCAGAAACTCATTACACACACGAAATATATTAAAACATGGTAATAGTAAATAATGGGTAAAGAAAGGAACAGCGCGATTAGGGAATATTGCCGTAGGACAGAAGATGTAGAGACTAAGATAGAAAAAGGGATGGTTACATAGTTCGGACACGTGGAGAGGAATGATGGACTGACTCAGATTTATGTGGCAAGAGTGTATGGGCAAACTGGTAGGGGTCGACCTCGGCGTACGTATGCCAATCAAATCGAAGACCTTTTGGAAAAAGTAGTCAGGTCAAGAGTACCCGGCGAGCGTGTATGAAAACACTCATGAAAGTAGAAGAAAGTAGAAATGAAAGTGGAGAGCCATAGTCTCTGCGTACCCCGATGTGAGACAGGCGTGATAGTATGTATATATGTTAGTTAATAAGTTACAACAAACGCACGGATGTAAGCGCCTACAATGATGAAACGTTCAGCAGTTTAAGTAGGGATTTTCGATCAAAGGGGTAGGGAGATAATGAGGTGCTGGACGGTAAGATGGTAATCACGTTCAACAATACACACATTGTAGTATTTTATAATAAGTATATTAAAAGGTTTTTGACCAGATCTATATGTCATGTAAAACAGGACATATGGTACCTATGATGTTATTAGAAGAACTAAACTATGAGTAGTATAAGCGGATTTCCTAATACAATTGAACGAGGCAATTCTCGTTCGTAACATAAAGAAACGTTCAAGCAGTATAAATGAAGCGATCGTGGCCCCGCGGTCTCAGTGTTCTGTAAACGATCACTGAGTTACGCAACTTTCACTATGGCTGGTCCTCGGATGGGTGACCACTTTGTGGCATTTACATTTGCGAGCGTTTCCGTGCTTCGGAAGGCACGTTAAGCCGTTGGTCCCGGTTGCCAGTAAAATGGCAGTCGTTAAGCCTGGTTGAAGGCCTTATGGGCGGCTTGAAAATTTCAACAGCAGGTAGCCACAACCTGCGTCTGTCTATTTCAACACGGCAATGGGCTCACCACCTATTACGTGGGACAGGAATCCACACGGTGAAAAGTGGGCATATAATTTGCCTCTGCCACCCCTTCGGGGATAAGGCGTGATGGATATATACAAGCAGTATAAATAAACAACACAAGGTCTCGTTTTTAGACTGCAGCTGTTACTGAGAATCAATCAATATATGATTTGGACACGTCCAATGAATGAGTGAATGACGATAAACGAAGTATATTTTATTGTGCGGAAGTAGAGTGTTGAAGGAGCTAGGGTAGACCAATACTTGCATACGAAGACTACGTCAGCAAAATGCTCTAAAACGCCAAGATCAAGAGTACAGACGTGCATGTATGAAACGACGAATCTGTAGCGAAAAAAGGACGCAAGGAACGAGAAGTCTGTGGCGATCTAGAGAGTGTCTAGAGCGGCGAGTAGTCAGAGGAGACACCTCTGACTACTCCGTGATATACAGCGTGAAGATACATCAGAATCGATCAATACTTATGCCAAAAAGACCATCAATTACAGTCGTTTCCAAATAGTTGAAAACGTTAAGGAAATTGAAGTTCAGGCAAGGGTTGTGTAATCGGTTTAACGTGTCCTAATCTACGGATAGAGTGGCCCCGATCGATCTACCACCACCGGCTGCAATATTAATCAGAGCGGCCGACACGTAGATACTGCGTCTACAGAATTGATAGAAAATATCGTTTGAAAGCTATGTTACATTGTTATGGTAGCCACTATAATAGGAGGGTAAACCTCAGCTGCCGAAGGCTGCAACTTTCGGCTGATGATAATAATAAACAAGCATAATATTTAAAAAAATAATCCTGTTCTATATCGAGCTAAAAGGTATTTTGATATTTCCCCACATTTTCGTGTATTATAAGCCAATTACTTCTGAGTTATGGTCATCTACTCGTTAGGAAGTTTAGGTTCTACTGGACCTCAGCTAACAATCGAATGCACACAAAAGCATCAAGTATACGAAGTGAATTTTAATAGGTATGTGAGTATATATAGGTAATGTATTCAAAACAATATATAGTATTGTTACAACACTCGGATAATATCTAATGCTTGTGTAAATCAATCAATAACACGACGGCTACATCTGCAAATGAATATCAATACACTCGGAAATGAATAAAATAAACCATTGTAACAAATAATACTCTGTATTATTCAATCAAGTCACGATTGCTAATAAATTGTGATCAGGTTGTATGCATAGTGTATATATAAATCTAATTGTACAAGAGCTCAACTAAATTTTCATTAAGGCAAGGCAATTCCGGCACTCCCCGTTGCCCGCGGCGGGGCGCTCAAGGTAACGGTAAACGGTAGGTTTTGGGAAAA
The DNA here is from genome assembly GCA_948477245.1 of Thumatha senex. NCBI lineage: Eukaryota > Metazoa > Arthropoda > Insecta > Lepidoptera > Erebidae > Thumatha > Thumatha senex. The sequence goes on from OX419728.1 coordinate 5,625,396, forward strand.
AATATTGAATTTAATAACCAATGAACGTCAATTGAAAGAACTTTGATATCTAGAATGCTTGATGACAAATCAATGTAGGTAATTCAAACGCGAAGTTAATCTTCGCACCTTTTTTTATGAAAATTGCGCGAACGGGTAAATATAAAATTTTACACAGTCATATGGAGAAGTGCAGAAAGCTATTTTTTTAATATAAAATCATTAGATAAAACTTATACATGCGACCACTAGTATGTATTCTTATCTTTTTTTTTTCTTTTTCGTGTGGAAATGCTCATGGATGCTATGCCGGACTCTTACCGACTAAAACCACACGGTGCACTTCCATTTGTCTATGGCCAGGGGTAAGCCCTTCGGGAGGATAGTCCCAGGACTCCCAGCAGACTTTATCCGCAATCGCGGTATCGTCTTCGGAGGGGGGGAGGGGGGGGTTCGGGTGCTGTCCTACTTTCTTGAGGGGGTGAAAGACGTTTTTCACTATCCTGTTCACTACTCTTTGAACAGAAATGAACTAATCATAAAATATTTTATCGATTACAAATTAGTACCTATGTTCCTAAAATAGTGTCCTGTATTTATTATCAGCCCTTTATTTTATTGAATAAACCGTTAACCTTTTTTTTCTCAATGTTTCGTTTCGGAAGTTCTTGGTCCGGTGGAGGTTCGTCGAGGGCACCGGAGTGATTGATTAAATAGAACGTGATAACAGACAGTAGCTTAGGGAGCTTCGATAGTACGCTAAAAGTCGTAAATTGCTTAGTAAGTATATTATATAACTGGTGTAACGGAACTGAAGGTTGATAGCTGTAAGCCATTGGCGCTACGATAACATTTTGTACGGCTATACTCCAGAGAAAAATAATGTTTTTATAAGCCCCTCCAGATTCATCGAGTAGGAATAATTAAATTACTCCAGTTATTCTATCATTCGTTTTGCGTGCATGCAATAATAATTGGAATGAATTTGGATCAAATATAAAGCAGATGATTAAGTAACCTAGATAAAATATGCACAAATCATCCTATAGAAAAAACCTATCCAACAATACTCACACCATTGGGATACGGTAGGGGACTTAGGGTGTCTCCAAGCTATATTGCGGACAGATATACGGACAGGCCAGGACAGGCCAGGACAGGCTGGCGGACGAATATGACAAAACTATAGAGCTACTAAATTATGACTTTATGACATTTGCTTCGCAGATGTTGACTACGGTTTACGGAGTACCTACATATAACTTCAAATCTTTTGTTCGAGAAATCATGATTCTCGAACAATCTTTAAAGCATGATTCCTAAGAAACCAATTCAACGATGTTACCAAAATATTCTACGATAAAATAATACTAACTTGTACTATATAAAAATAATTTGCCAGTTATTAAATTAATAACTAAATATAATAACTTGCAAAAAATAATCAATTTAAGAGGGTTACATATTTCGAACGGAGTGCTCTAAGATCAGATCGTGCAAACAAACTACCTATCCCTTACAACACTAGTTGTATAATACCACCCTCTACAGTTATAATATATCTAACTCATGGTCCAGCGTTTTATTTAACAGCCCAACAATACCATGGGAATTAATTAGCGTCGTCCGACGCATGCATAATGAATTACACCGGTAAAATTGTCAGAATCGATCGATTGTATATATACCTGGCGCAACACTAGCGCGGATATTATCTCCGCGGCCATTTGTTCGTTCCATATTCAAATTGTTCCGTATTATGTTATAATGTCATTCCAACTCATTAGCTACTTCTGTTGTTGTTCGGTGATTTAGACATTATTATGCAAATAAGGTTCCGTTGAACTAATGAACTGTTAAACAATGACCAGGCCGTGCATTGAAATTTCAACATTGTGGGTCATAACACTTTTGTTGGTTACAATTTCTATTTGAGCTAGCTTTACAACGTACCATATTAAACTGCGGAGAAACGAAATAGGCTATACAACTACGCTTTACACGTTTACAATCAACTCTGTAAAATAAATACCAATGCGTTCTGTCTCCAATTTGAGCACACATCTTGACTCAAACCAAAGAGATAGAAAGAAAGAAAATAAACGTGTGGAGATTCTCATGGATGCTATAGGTACTGACTAAAATCACACCGTGCCCTTTCATCGGCCTAAGCTGAGAGTACCAGGTGAGCCCGCGGAGGATAACCCTTTAGCTCTTTACAGACTTTGTCCGCCACAACCGTGGCCTCGTATTAGCGGGTTATACTCAACTAAGTTCACCTCATTGGGGGGTGAAGCGTGTGCATATAGTTCTCACGCCACTACACTATCTAGCGAATTTAATAGAACGGCGAGTGGGCTTACAGAAGCCCACTCGCCGTTCTATTAAATTCGAATGCATTAGAACCCTACACTTGTACATACACAAACACACGCGTGCGCACGTGGCTGTAAATGGAGGCGGATATAAAATGACCTCTCATTATAAGTGTTGGACGATTGATATCGCTGCGTAGTCTCGTTAGGTGTTAAATTTCAATATTATCTCATAACTGGTTTTATGTACTTGTTTAACATACGTTGTAAGTGAAACAGGTGCCAGCACGAATATTGAGCGGGCGTGGCACAAAAGAGTGGGAAATTTGAATCACTTCGCTTCTTTGGCTCGATGTCCGAGGCTCCGTCAAACGTGGTCAAGTTTTTCCATACCCGTTGGCCGTTTCCAACAGAAACTTGTTCCCGGGTTAAAAACTAGCCTATATGTTAATTTAGGGTGTCAGCTATACGCAATACACATTTTAGCCCAATTGGTTTAGTGCTTTAGAGCGTGATTGAGTAACAAATGTCCTGACACACTTTCACGTTTATAACTAGTAGAATTAGTTGAACCATACTAAAGACATTACAGTTCGTAGTACTCGAAAAATCTATCATAACATGAACCACCAGTGAAACCGAAAGAATGTGTTGACTTCCCAATCCCGTAGAGGCGCCTGCGTCGATTCCTCGTCCGTCAATCAGCAGGCGCACCAATCGCAGTTGAGGTCACTTGAGTCACGGAGATCATGGCGGGGTCAAAAACATTTGTCTACATTTTATTCGAACGGAAGGCACTACCACAGCGCAGCACAGCGCACTTATAAGTATATCTGTGATATATTTATAAGTTCAGGGTATGGAAGCACGAATGGCGATTCATAACGCAGTGCTAGTGCCAACTTTGCTTTACGGTAGCGAAACCTGGGTATGTCAGCAGATGCATGAAAGTAAATTGAATGCTGTGGAGATACGATCCCTTCGAAAATTGTGCGGCATAACTTTGGCAGACCGAATACGTAACGAAGTGATACGCAAAATGGCAGGTTTGAATGAAAGTGTCAGTGTTAAGCTGGAAAAGATCGTGCTCCGTTGGTTTGGACACGTCCAACGAATGAGTGAGGAACGATTGACGAAGAATATATATTGTTCAAAAGTAGAAGGTAGAAGGAGTCAGGGTGGGCCTAACATATGAAGACCACGTGAGCAGATTGCTCAAAAATGGAAAGGTCAAAAGTACTCGGATACCCAGACGTGCGTGTATGAAGCGATTGATGAATCTCGAAGAAGCGAAAGAAGTATGCATGGATCGCGAAGCCTGGCGATCTGTCCTCTCTGACTACCCCTTCAGGGATACAGCGTGAAGATAGTTAGTTTTAGTTTTTAGTTTGGTATGGACAAAATATAATAATATCCAGTAATTTACAGAAAATGATGTTACACCAGTTATATAAACAAGTGTTTATTGGGTGACTTACAACGACGAAATGAACAGAAGAGCATGTGCACACGCTATTTATAAACTAACTAGAGGTAAGCATTACCGCCCAATATGGCGCAGTAGGAAATTACGTCACAGCTGGTGTTTACTGTTAGACATGTTGTCTGGTGTGGCGTTACACTTAGGAAAAGTCAAGAATGGTTTCTCCTTTTTTTTTTTGAGTTTTTTTAGCTATCAAGCAGCTACCGGTACTCCTAATATATTTAAAAAGCTTGTGTTTAGGAGTGCATTCACAAGCTTAGAAGTTTATCAATGCTTTTGCCATCAAATGATTACAGATCCTTTTATTAAAAAAAATAATCTCAGAAGAACCCTAATGAAATTACTGCGAAACAGTTTAGCGGCAAAGTTTTCACTACGAATTCAACTTGGTGCAGTGGAAGTATAAACCGCGTTAAAATTCAAGTTTTCAGTCTTCAAGTCGGATCTACAGAGCTCAAACGATCTTTTACGCGGCGGATTTAAGAACGGATTATGTCGAAAATCACTCGTTGAAAAATTTCTTACAGATCGGTTTTAGATTTTTCGTTTGGCCGTAAGTAATGACTGCTATTTACCAGCTGTCATGTTAAATCCATCGATGTCATCGATTGAAATGTCGAGGCACTAAAAATAGCCGCATTTGGGTTACATAACCTTCATTCAAATGGATAACAAACAACCTAGGTGATGCTTAAACGACACACAAGATTAGTGTTGCGGAAATAAATACATTGGACCTATTTATGTCGCGATTGAACCATGGAGTAACACGAAATGACTACGTAAGGAATAGGATGCGAAGTGAGAATAGGATGTGAAGTCACCTTT